>OX638383.1:51604155-51655155 GCA_951813785.1 Criorhina ranunculi
AGGTCTGATAATATCAATCGTACGAGTCCTTACTTCCCACAATCTCAGCAACCTGCCTCGAAGACACTATATGAAATTATATGTAAGTACAAATAAACAAAAGTTCCTCAGGCAATGGGAAACCATATCAATATCATTAAACTGATTACGCTTAAGGGCAATTAAAATTAACATTTTAAAGTGCTTCCCACCAACAGTTCTGTCGTCCTCGAAAAGATATATAGAGCTTAACTAACCTTTTTAAGCTCACACTCCCAATTCTCACTTTGCTTCCTTGCCTTATCTCATATTCACTGCATAGTTTTTCATTTTTAATTTGAAACGCGTATCCTGCAGAACTTCTCCCCTTCGTTAAATTTAGATATCAGAAGCCATCATGCGTGATGGCCTCATTACAACCCTAGGCCATCCATCCATGGAGTATGGGAAGCAATGTTATATCATCCAGAGTACCAACCCACCTGTATTTTAAGAGAAATTTGATCAGAACTCATTTTGGGTGTAAATTTTACACCAGGCTCCGTCATCTAGGCAGAAACTTTTAATGCCGCCTCTAAACTTCTCTCTCACCTCTGCCTGGTGTCAGTAAATCTAAGTACGACGGTATCATGTTCACTAATGTGTCCTACATAGTTTACCAATGTCATAATTAGTTACAAGGAAAGTTAAGGGTTTTCCAGAAACAAAAACAAAAAATAGTAGGAAAAGTGATAAAGTTTGCTAAACTAGAGGGCTTTGGGTGGTGAACACTTTTACTCTTTTCCTCGTTTATTAAGTTTCAAGGGGCCTCTTGGTGAAATTACATTTCAGTTATTTTCAATTTAACTCAAACCCACTCGGAGGAGTGCATCCTCATACTCCCAAAGGACCTCATTGGATCACAATGCGAATGGATAATTGCGATAAATTGATTATTTGCAAAACTATTATCGTGGGACAGCGCACCAATTCGAACTTGGTATCCCTATTCCCTATGTGTCCTGGGCAAATTCTTCCCTCTGCGTCCTAAATTTTAGCAACCACTTTTCGTTCATCCCAACGCCATATGGCATACAATACTCTCTGTGTGTGTGTACGAGTATGTAATGGAATTGAAGGATAAGGGTATAGAAAGGATTTTTATACTTCCAGTCGATTTCTAATTAAGTGGCAAAGAGAGCGATAATGGAGTGTCCTATGAGATTTATATTTGCTCTGCCGGTGGTTGTGGATGGTGGATAGTTGGAACTGATGGGACGCTTGGATCCAGTAGGATTTCGCTTTCGAATTGGTTTTCAGAAACAGGAGACACTTTGGAGACACAATTGGAAACCTCGAACCACACTCATTTCAATAGCGGTTAGTGGTTGTCCTGGCAAAACAAAAGACTTCCTTTATGATTTGATTTGCTTTATTGAAATATCTATTATTTTGGGTGCATTTTGTGGAAATTTCATTTAAATCGAGTGGGAGCTACTGTGCGCTTACAAGTGTCTAAATAAGTTGTGATAAACCCGAAGTTCCCAGAAATGTTATGCTCAGCACTCTTTCAGGCTTACATACATAAATAGTAAGATGTTTGTGATACCATTGCGAGTGCTCATGTTGAAAACCCATATCTACTCCTGAAACTATTTGGATTTCTTTATGTAGCCGTCTAGACCGGTCGTACTGGCAATGTTCATCGATATGAAACAGGTTTTTAACAAAGGACATAGTTGCTTTGACATGACCAAAATTCCTATTTTCTTAACTTAGGGAGCCTTGGTCTGGCTAGCACATCAGACGCACAGTTGCCTGGAATTTCGTAACGTCCTGGTAATCAATAAAGTGTAACATAGTTCTGTTTAGCTATCTCATTCAGAAAGACGTCATAGTCGTGCGAACACCGATTCCCTAGCCATTCGTAAAGATTCGGAAAGACTCATTGTAAAAGACTTCAGGCGGCTCTATCCGGTATTAAAATACATTTCAGTGAGTTTATTCCAGACTTCCAGACTTCCATAAAGTAATCGAATTTTGGCATGTCCCACATTTTGCTCACAATTATGATGAATAACTCTCAACCTTGGGGCCGCGTTTAACTTACTCAAATGTCTATTGCTAAAAAGTTCTCAGCCCAAGGAAAGTGAAGAAAGTGACTCGATTGGCTTTATCAAGCACTTTTAAACTACCTATCAATAATTATTTTCAGTTCCCAAATTGTTCTCCTTTATCTGTGTTAAATTATATAAACTTTTTTTATAATAAAAGCTTTCCTTCTTTCCATTTGCTTGTTAGCTACTATAGCGCCACCTAGAACTTCAACAAAGTTACAAGGCGAGTGGTTGTTACATGCACTAATGCACTAGAGACTAGATGTTCATTGTGACTTAATATAGTCCGTACACAACCCGTTCAATAACATAGAATAAGTAAACCAAACATTTGAACCTATGTCAAATCCGGTGTGTGTCTGAGAGATTTACGATATCGGTTCTTGCCTACGGAACAATTTTTCGCCGATTTTAGGTTTTTGAAAAGCTTTGAATGGGAATTTTCTTTCGGTGTTTGAAAAAAGCTCAATAATTCATTGGCTTTTTTTCTAAAAGGCTAAATCTGAGCATATCCTAACGTCTTCGAGATCATCGCATAGACAATTAAATTGTAGGACGAAGAGCATATGTAGAGAGGGGTATCGATCCAATTTTTTGTGAAACTGACAATTTAAACACGTAAATTATGCAACTGAAAAGATCGAAACTGAAGAACCATCTTAATGGCCAATATTATATGGAGCCATTTAAGCCTCTCCAACCTTAGGATAAAGCAGGAGCCTAGCATATAGAATAATTATCAGAATCATTGAGCTATTGAGCGTCGTAACTGCAAAATAATAGCAATAATAGAAAGTAAAATCGTAAAAAAAGAATGAGCAGGGTTACAAGCTGGCTGGAGACGCTTGTTGGTTGAGGCCCAGGTCCACATGTGGGAGTTTTATTCCTCACGTTATTTATTTCTTTCTTTGTCCACTTAGCTACAACTACGATTTTAAGAAATAAAACGAACTCAACTGGTTCTGTGTCAGTTTGAAATGCGAATGACGCTTTATTTATAATTGCGTAAAAACTAAAGAACAAAGGTGGTTGAACGACTACTGGAATCTAATAGCTGTCAGTTTGACGTACATAGAATTCCCATACACCCCGGACTGTAGCGCCACCTTAAGTAAGGGTCGCATAACTTAACATGTCTGTTTGATGGAGGAGCCAGAGTTCCCCGAGATGAGCTGATATAGCTCATGATACCACATACTAACATTTTTAGAACAAGCTTAGGAATTGACGTTGGAACTTTGCAAGTTATTTAACGAATTTTATTTGCATCGGGTTGTGGCTTTTCAATTCGTTTTCTGTTTATTCTATAATATTTGAGGTTTAGAAAGGTTTATTTTAAAGACTTGAAGGAGTTTAGCCGACTTTGAGTCCGTCTTTTCAACACATTAAGATGTGCACAGTAAATAAAGAAAAATAAAAACAAATCCTAGGTCCTTTCTCAACGAAAGCTTTATAAGGGTATGTTTACGTTTGATAGACATATTGAAACTTTTCTTCATTATCTAGGGAAAGAAGTTCCACACGAGCGGTACTGATTTGTTTCCTTCTTACCCCAGATATAGGTAACAATCTGTTCTTTACTACGCAGTAGAAATGATTTCAACCCCATTGTCACAGCAATTTCATGCTGAGTTGGGAGATAGAGATGGAGGATTTCGAGACATTTACATACATATCTTGTATGTCAACATACTCTAATCAAGATCCAACACCTAATGCCACTCATAATGTTATTTCACTACAAACAACAATACAATCCCCCCCCCCCCCCCATCATATTCCCATATTCCTGACCGCGAAATAAGCAAAGCAGTCCAAGCTCATAAACTTCAACATTTTCTTCAGGTTAGTGGAACATCATACGCTTCTACCCCAAATGTTCTCTTATCTACCTGTCAACCCACTATCACGCACCGTGCCATCATCCCCATATCAATTAGCATCTGAAAATAACAGAAAAACAAAAACTGTTTACCAAACCAACCCTCTGGTGAAAATCAACGCCTGCGCTTACAAATGTTCACCTCATCCCTCAACCCTGACTGATAACAAAAACAACAGTTGCTTTGCAAGCAAGTTGCACTTGGAGTGTTGTTGCTGCACAAAAAAGGGGGTGAAATTTCAAACACGATTAATAACTACGTAAGGTGAATTCGATGTCATCTAAGGGGATGAGCGAATATCGATTTTTCCATCCTCCTTCAGGGGAGACATTCACATCGTGATTGACATGCGCTAAGTTCATACAAAAATGGTAGATACCGAGGTTACAAGGACACGAACAGACGACTGCTCCTTGCAGTCACCCATTGAGAGTTCATCAGTTCGTTCATAAAGCACTAAATAGTCATAAGAAACCTAGTGTAGATATTTTTTTCCAATCTTTATTCCAACTTAAATTAAAAGTAACTTTTCGCAATACGTGTAAAATCAGTTCAAACAATTAAGAAAACCCTTTTCAGTGATTTTTCTTTTGATTTTCCCTTCTCCAATGTTCAGTTCACTTCTTCCCTAGTCATAGTCCCCTTCCAATAAATCCATCGGCCTATATGATTATCGTTGTGTTATTATTCTTCCAATCACTCTGTCTGTACCTACAAAACATAGTCCTAACAGTTCATGATAAATGGCTAAATCCAAAACATGCTAGACTTCTTATCGATAAGGAACAGCAACGACTTCAGCTGTTGGCTTTAAAGCCCAGACATCCAGTTCCTGGATGTAGCTTCTGTTCGAATAGCCCATTGGGATACTGTCGACATCATAATCCAAATCAACCCACACTTAGACACTTGAAAAATCGATTAATTGCAAAGTGTAGTAACACAACTGGCGAAGAACGAGTGCGTGGTGGAAGTTCCATTTTATCCACCTCAACTGAGGGTGGTACTGTTTCAAGTTATCTTGGTGGCAAAAATCGTCAAAATCCAGCCAAACTGTGTGCTTGCTTGAGCTGTAGCCACGGCGATAGACGAAATGCGTTATCCTCTGCAATTCGTCGAAACCGTACATCTTGGGGCACACGCAGCGGAAACGCCATCAGTGGTGAAAGACTTTTTTCGAGCAATCATCACTACTACGATCGCGTCTGTGAAGATAACGAGACAGGAATAGTGGCCACAACCCGACGAGCTCGTCGCTACGAACGACTTTCAAAGTAAACCGAGCAATCGACTTTCGAAAGGAAAATTTCGAAAAATTATTTTGAAAATTCGTTATCAAACGACGTCGTTGAGAGGACAACTAATCACCACAAAACTTCATCAATCCATCCATAAGCTACAGAAGCAGCCCGAGGAAGTTCAGAACTTGGCCAATGCTCCCATGCACACTACAACCACCGCAGCGAGTTTGTTAAACTGTCAGACGAACACACATGAGTTTTCCCGGAATAAGGAAAACTCAAAGCCGATTAAGGAGAGCGTCTCACATTCTAACACACAGTGAGCGGTAGTAACCCACCAACCCAGTGAGCTGTATCCAGTTTGCATGTGTGTGTGTGGGAGGGCAAAAGAAAACAAACAAAAACTGCACAATGTCAAGTGATGAATACGAAACACCAGAGTCATCACCGGCTCCATCAACCCCAACTTCAATAACAGCGGCAATCAGGACAGCCAGACCATTCACAACGAGATCTAGCACAACAACTTCCTCTTCTCGCGTGAAAGGTTCCTCTTCCTTGAAGGATGATAACCATCCACTTAAACACGGCTGTGAGGATAATTGGACATGGTCCAAGCGTTATCGCTCAAAAGAGGTCGTTTTGAGTGGTCCCAACAACAGAACGGTGCATTTTCATCCGAATTGGAGCAAAGGAACGGCTGGTGTTCAAGGAAAGCGCCCATTAAACAACGGACGCTTCTATTGGGAATTGCATGTAACGCAGCGTGTCTTCGGAACGAGCATAATGTTCGGTATTGGGACAAAGCATGCAAGGTTACATGCGAATTCCTTTCGCAATATGTTGGGCGAGAATGAGCACGGTTGGGGTCTATCGCACAAGGGCGTGCTTTGGCACAAAGGAGTTGCGTTGTTATATACAAAACGGTTCCGGGAGAACCAAGCGACTGTGATCAGTATTCTGTTTGATGGTATCGAGGGTACGCTGACATACTACAAGGACGGTGATTGCTTAGGTGTTGCGTTTAGAGGGTTAGACAAGGTGAGTTAAAAATTAATTTTACATTATTTTAAGAACTCTTAAATAATAATGTACAGTACGAGTAAATGTATTAGTTTTAATGGAATACGCATTCATCAAGTTTAAAACCATCGTGTTAACATTAGTGCACTTAACGTTTGACACAGTTTTTCAAGCCTTTAAAATTTTAACTAAGAAAATGCAAGTCTTCTCCCGTCTTGAGTTCTATAAAACCCGCGATGACATTATGTGACGGTATTTGTTTGTCTCTAAGAGAATCTTCGACAAAAGTTTATTTTAAATTATCAGGTCTTATTGCATGCTTGCCTATTCTACAGTGTCCTGTGATGGTACCTATTATAGTACTGATATGAAATAAAATTCGTAGAGCGTTTCAGATCCAGCTTTGGCCAAATCTGTTTAGTCCCTAGGGACGTTGCCCACCTAAAGTTTGATCTCTCGATAGCATTTGGTGTGCCATAATCTGGAAGTATGAGTATAGTTGTACCATATCTGACGTGTTGGTCTGCCTTACAGTTTCCTGAGTTATCTCTATGCTCCGACGACAAACGTGAACTGCTCTGCCATCTCTATTAGAGACGATCGCCAATCTAAAGCTACTATTGAGTTTAGAAAAAATGATTTCAGGGATTTGATTGTTGATTGACTGTAGAGATTCATTAATTATTCCAAAAAAATAAGCGCCGTCACCTTCATAGAGTGGGGTTCACCCGTTGCAATCCACTGTTTCGAATGTTCCTTTATCTCAGGAGTTTACTAATGCATCCAAATTTCATTGACAGATATTTATCTCTTTTTAAAATGTATTACCTTTTGGTATTTTACATTCTTTGTATTTTACATTCTTTTGCAGGTAAAAGAACCCCTCTACCCGATTGTATGCTCAACAGCGGCAAAAACAGAGATGACGCTAAAATGTGCAAGACGGGATTTCGTAAACCTTCAGGATCGTTGTCGTGCCGAAATCATTAAACATGTAAAAAGTCGCTGGGAATTAGCCAAGCTAAACCTTCCACCATCCATCACCGCGTACCTCAGTGAGGTATATAACGACAGAATTCCTTGGCGTCAGGTTGATAACTATGATATAATAATCGATTTTTAGTGTTTAAGTATGTTAGATAAAGATGTAAATTTAAAAAGCCTTAAACAAATAATAGTCATTTGTAACACTTACAGATGACATTTATTTCTTTAAGCATTTTCAAAAACTTTGTTATAATTAATTTAAGAAGATGACCCAAAACAAATTTGGGTGGTGTGTTAAACATTTCGAAAAATACATTCCTATATAATATCTTATATATATTGTATATTATCCATAAATGTGTCTAATAATAAGTACATGTTATTGTTAATATATATTTGGAGTATACCTATTTATTGCCACTAAAGGGATGCTATTTTCTGTGTTTCAAATATCTTATAATCTGTGTGCATATGTATACTCATACATGTATTTAAAAAAAAATAATAATATTAAGTATTATTATCTATAGAGTAGCGTATATGCTTTAATCTTTTTCTGGTTTCTTTCTTTATAAGAAACTAACCAAAAAAAGATATAGTAATTGTGAACGATTTAATTCAAAAACCAATAGAAGCATAAGTTACTTAAATTGCATAACATCAGTAAAGCCTTAGTATTTTTTACGATAAAAAGTCTAACAATTTTTTTTTAGCAAGTATCTAAAATATAGACACAAGATTGAAGATAATTTTGTATATATGGTATTTAAGGCAATCTTCTTTCTTTGTCTATATAAAAGTGTTTTTGACTACCGCCAAATTATATATTTATTTATAGTAATTATAGCTTACGTGCCTCCTATTAGTTATATTAAACAGAAACCATTCCTGATTTATTAAACCATTTCTTTTGTGTCTCGTGGAGACCATATATATAAATATTTTGAAGTATTCTTCGGATTCATTCTTCAAAATTTGTACAATGGTCTCCCGAGATTAGGGCTCAATATTTAAACATTTTTGTTCTATAGTTTAGTATAAATTTAAAAATCTCTAATAGTGAATGCGTCGGAAAAATTAAACGATATTGAACGATTAAGCGATGACTGCATTCCATATGTGGTCGCCGTGGCTTAGTGGTTAGTGCGTTGGACTGCTAAGCTTGAGACACAGGTTCGATTCTCAAAAACCACCAAAAATGTTTTCGCAGCACCACCTCTTCTGTTAAAATCTGTCATGAAAAGCTTCTCAATTTCGCCGTTCGGAGTCGGCATTAAAACTGTAGGTCCCTTCCATTCGTGCGAAGAATATAACACGCACAGCATAAATGGTTGTGAGAAGCTAGGCCTTGGCTCTCTATGAGCTGCCGTGCCAAATATACATACTTAAACACATTCTTCTAAGGTGAGCCGCCAGTATATTGTGGCCAGCCATTACACCTATGAAGAGCATTAAGTTTGAAAAATGTGCCTTGTTTTAATATTTGCAAAAACAAAAGCTATAGCGGCATTCAGACGATCAATTTGGTTGCCAAGATGCCAACCAAGTTGTCAACATGGCCTTGTTGGTTGTCTGTAGATAGCTTGACAACTAAAATCTTGTCAAATGGTTAAAGTAAAATCGAAAGTATTTAACATTCTGCATACCGCTTAAACAACAAATGTTGTTTTCTGTGTACAATCTCATTTCGAGCAATAGACCACCAACTTTTCCATTATAGTGATATAGACTTCTAGTCTTGTCATTGGTCCAGGTCACAAGCCGTTAAGATATTCAAAGACGTTTTGCCGGAAACTTTTCTCAAACTAATTTTAGCATAAAATTATTGGTTTATCAGAACAGTGCTTAGGAACCTCCTTAGGCGAGGAAGGACTTTCAGTGGTTCATAAAAAGTAAAAGAATAGACCTGACAAGTCAGCTGACATGAAAATAACATTACGAACATTTTATTTCAGTTTACCTTCTTCCTACTTCATCATCCCAACCTTCTCTCCTTTGGTGAGCTGAATATTAAGTGGGTAATGTCATTCTTATGTCAGCTAGCGAGTCAAAACGATTTCTTTGCTTTTTATAAGAAGGGGCGCTGAAAATCCTTTATCGTATAAGGAACTCTAATCCCTGGTTTAGTATGACAACAAAAGTAGACCAAGGTTTGTTTGATAATGACTTACCCCCTTTGAAAATCTCTGCGCCTCCTGAAGATCTCATGTACTCTCACTTTGCAACCACAGAACATTAAAAATTCACTTTTTTTGTATCGTCTTAATTTTAATTTCAGAGCAAAATTGAAAATGAGTTTTAGCATTATATATATATGTATAGCTGTATATACAATGGTTTAAGCTTGTGCAATGTAATTTTATCTATCTTCATATAATAAGTTTTCTAATAAGTTTGCCATGTCCTATATAGAAAAAACATTTTTATCAAACAATCATAAGGCTTTGCAACTTTAATTTGAGTAGCTTATGCTAATTTAAATACCCCGTAACATTCTTGAATTTGTGCAATATTGTGATAATTAATATTATAATTGGGCTAAGTGTTTTTTAGATTACGTACTTGGTTATTGGATAGGTGCGTATATTATATATCTGGCCTTCAGTTTACTTTAATATAATAATCTTATACTAAAGCTTGATGTACCAGAAAATAAAACTGATTTTGGCCATTACCAAAAATATTTGTTTTTATTTATAACGACTAGTAAAAAGTAAGTAATAAAATGAATAAACTATTTAATCTAGACTGGGTCCAGCAGACCTGGACAGATAACGATATTGATGCTCAAGACCAATAAAGGTGCTCGAAATGATGGCCTTTTCAAGGCAGTGAGATAATTTTACAAAAGAATTCTTCATCTCATCTACAAAATATGATCAGACAATCGTATACCCGATGAATATGCATTGTTCGCGGGATCATCAAGAAAGGAGACCTGAAAAACTGCGAAAATAACCGAAGCATCAGACTTCTTAACAAAACATACGAAATCTTATCTGATATATTGTGTGAGCGCCCAAAGCCCTGATTGGTCCATTTCAATATAGCTTTAAACCAGAAAAGTCCAACGAGGAGTTTTAAGTTGAAACTCAGTTCAATTTATTGATTTTAAAGCCGATTATGATAGCCAACCTTGTTCGATAGTGCAAGATGACAACGGAAAAAGAGCGCTGCTCCATCAAGGTCAGTAAAGACCTCGCCTTTGATGTCAAGAAATGATTTCCTTAACATCGGTATTGAATTGTGCTGAACTTATCCCTCAATCTTTCCACGGTCAAAAAAATGCCTTCTTTCGAATAACTTAAGTCACTATACACAAGACCTTCATCATTCTATTGCTGCTCTGTGGCGCAGAATCATGGACTTTGTCAAAGTTGAATTATGACGTCCTGTGGTTATTTTGCAAAATAAATCTTCCCCACGTGTCGGCATAGATGGTGAGTAAAGAAAAAAGATATAACCATTACTACAGTAAGTTAGGTAATCTAAGGTGGAGCTATGCTTGCCTTTATGATGACCGAACCAGACTATCTACTATATACAAGGAAGCAGTCTCAGCAAGCCGTTTTAGAAGACTTTAAGAGCACGCAAGTATTGTTGGTCTTAAGGTAAATGAGGGTAAACCAAATGTACGTTGTCGACAACCCAAGAATCATCTGTCCACCATCACTACCGATAGAGTAAAATAAATGGGCTTATCTCAGCGTAATAGTTCATTCCATAGACAAATCGTTGGTAGTAATCCGGAAAAGGTAAACACTTAAACCCTGAAGTTATTATCAACATCAATTTCATCCTTTGAGCTCTATTATTTGTTGCAGGATGTTGGACTTTAAGCAGGAAAACAACAAGTATTGAACTTATATTTCAAAGAGAAATACTCCGTCGGATATTTGGTCTTGCAAGTGGTCAGGGGTGGTGTGGAATGCGGAATGAGGGATGGTAGACTCATTCAATACATTAAAATGTATTCTGGATGCACATCTCTCTCTAAGGGTGACTAATTAATAAGCTAAAACTAGAAACACATTCACACAAGCATAGAAATGGTAAAACTTAACACATACTCGATGTCGATGCTGTCCGTTTTCCTTGAACTGAATGACTTTAATTGGACGCTTTATTTACACGATACATCAAGCCTTTTAACTCTATGCAAATGCTTATTTTAATTATTAATGTCTGCTCTTCGTGTCGAAGAACATCTACTTGTAATTTACCTTTATGCAACTCTGAACTTGTCACTTAATTAATCCCACTGTGGAACATTTCTGGGAATACAAAATCGTATTAAAACATAGATACACATATACTTCATAACAACAAAATATCAAAACATCGTGATGAACGTAGATGCATACTTCATGACAACGTCATATCAAATAAAATTCTAAGGAAACAATAAATATCACACTCTGCCACGTTGTACATTCAAACAGCATCCATTTTACGCTTTTCATAACACTCCCTATAAGCGAATCATTAGGGTAACCTATAAGGCACTGTATTGATAGAAGATATGTATATGACGTTTTTCTTTTTCGAAGGACGAATTCATTCGATGCGGAGTCTACCCATATTGTGCATGTTCATGTTCCTTCAATCGACTGATATTGGAATAGCCTTTGCTTTACCCGGGCATATGTACCAATACAAAGTAAAATGGACTCTCTACCGCAACTACGTACTTTGAGTGGGTGATTTCGGGCGAGTCAAACAGAGCTAGCAGAACCGGAATTTCTAGGAAAACTATTTGAAAACATAAAACTTTTTGAGTAAGGATTTCATAAAATTGAAGCTATAGACCGCCCAACTGTGTAAGTGGGAAATGTAAAAATAAGAGAGCTTTCTTTCTTTGTGGTGGTAGTTAAAAGTATGGAGTCAATAACAATTTATGGACATACATATGTGCATAGCAGACGGCGAAATAATTAGAAATTGGCCGCAGCTCTTATTACTCTACTTAGCCTGTAACATAGACAAAAGGCTTATTTTGAATTATTTAAGCTGCAACTCTTAATTTGGGTTAAAACAACGTTAGGTTATCACCCATTAGTTCGACAAGTTATTTACAAAAGCATACAAGACATCACGTTTTGCATTAAGGTTTCCTGAGCTCCTTTTTATGAAGAGGCGAGAGAACGAGTGACAAGATGTGCAGTTCTTCAAGAACAGACGGTGTCATGAAAGGTCTTACTTACTTTGGTACGATGGAATTACACCCCGAATTTATCTGGACATAAACCAACGGGTTTCTCCAGCCAGCTGAATTGCTAGCTAGCTAACCTCCGTTTTCGTGCGCCACATTGATTGAAATCCCTTTCTACTTACACCCACCACCTGAGTCGAGGTCTTTATCCAATGAAGGTATATCCAAAGACTCTCCGGGCTAAAGCACTAGTATGCATTTAATCTTCATGCGATCCATCCATCTAAGTTGGTGTGTCTGAACTCTTCTTACTAGGTTGAAAAATCAGATCACGCGAAGGATTTTTTTCTCAACCGAAGGCAACCCTACCTTGTACAGAGTCACTTTAATTTTCCGAGAGAGAGCTAGTCAGTTAGGTTCTTAGTCCAAAAGAACAGCGTTTGGCAAGATTTTTTCTTAGCTACTCAAAGTTATACCTGCCTAGGTTAACATTCTACGCGATTAGTCGGTTTTGGGGGTTCTTTTTGATTGACTTAGTTGTAGTTTATTTAACTCATCTCATGTTAAAGTGTTTTGCAGCTCTGAAGGATACAGATGTGTTGTCTAAGCTTTTCGACAGACTCATAATCGAGCTTCACATAACTTTTTTTTATAAATCGTGATCTAAAATAGCTATTGCCTTTAAATGGCTTTGTTTGCGTCGAACGAAGTTCTGGGGTCGAATTACAGCATCAGTGATCGAGTAACTCGTCACGTAAAATAGGGGATGATTACGTCGGAATGATCGTTTATACGTAATAATCCTCAATTTTTACGTGACGAGTTACTCGATCACTGATGCCGTAATTCGACCCCTGATTCAATGTTTGTAAAAGGATATGTATACCACAAGCCCAGTTTCTCCCAATTTCTTTCATTGGAGAGGTGGCATATTCCACTCGTAAAATCATGCTTGTACAAAAACTTTAGAGAATGTTACACAGCACGAACAATTGCCTTAGAACCTTTAAGTTAATCTTTATACCATGCATGGACTGCAGTTTTAAAACAGAAGAATGTAACACCGTAGTTGATGTGTTTTACTTAATCGAAATATATGTACATTTCCATTACAATACCATAAGTAGGCGTTAAAAGCACCTCCGGGCTCTTGAAGAAACAAAAATGAAAGCAAAGATAAGATACCTTTTCTTTATTCTCTTCACTCAGTTTCCTAGGAAAGAACCCACCCGTTAGCACAAGAAGAATTAATTAATTTTAGTTAAATTGTTCTGAAACGCTCCTCCTCAATGCTTTTTGTTCCTTGTAGTTCCAAGAAATCCAGGGTTTAGCAATGTTGCCTGATGTACTTTATTGTTCCTGATTTCATAGTGATTATATTGTGTATGTATGGGGTACGTGTGCATCATACTAGTCCCGTCCCGGGCAGAGCTATTTCTATATCTACACGATAAAAACACAGGAGTCATTTTGGGGTGGCATGGAAAATATTTTCCAGAAATTTCTGTTTATTAT
This sequence comes from Criorhina ranunculi, assembly GCA_951813785.1. Lineage (NCBI taxonomy): Eukaryota > Metazoa > Arthropoda > Insecta > Diptera > Syrphidae > Criorhina > Criorhina ranunculi. The sequence goes on from OX638383.1 coordinate 51,618,032, forward strand.
GGAGCTCGCAGTTAAATTTATGTTTACCAACCTAGAATACTTTCTTCAACTTAGTCGAAGAAAAGAAAAAGAAACCGCTGGTGATAAAATGTACACATGCCTCTATTGTACGAACTGGTTACAGAGAAGCTAACTCTTCTCAACATTCAAAAAAAATCCAGCAGACCAACCGAACTTAACCGAAAGTCATATTTAGTTTATCACTTTTCTCCCAAACTCCACAGATGTGTAGTTTAACAACTTTTGATACTCAATCAGAAGGACTACAAAATTCGACAAGGCAGAAATGAATTACGGTCTATGCATCTATAGGTGTGTGAAAACTCTCTGTCAAACAGCTCGAATCAGCTATCTTTTGAATATTTGTTAATTAAGGCAAATTTCAATGCAAGTATCTTTCGGTCTCAAATATAACATATAAGCTCATATCTCAAATATTCTTTAGTCGACCATTGATTTTGTAACTATATGCTCCCTGCTTGATACCCTTGTTTATCCAATTTAAATTTAATTAAGTTTTTCCCAAATTTTTAAATTCCTCAATTATTATTTTCCAGAATTTCTCATTTGTATTGAAATCAATGTCCAGTGCACAGGAAAGTTTGATATTCATTTAATTTATCACAACTTCCATACACTTTTCCCGGAAATCCCGGAACCCTTGATATACTCGTTCGTCTTCAAACAGGGATTGGGTTGGGTTGGGTGCGTGCCGTTGCAAGTATTTTAGTACTCTTGTTTCCATGGCGATCAATACGAACATAATGCCCGGATGCCCGAGAAACTATTTATAATACCAGCTGATGGGAAAACATTGAATTTAATATGAATGCGTCAGAGCAGATGCAACAGATATTGGTAGGGAGGAGTATACCACCTCTTCGAGAATTCACAGTACTTCAAAGTGGTGTGGTAACATTGAACATTGAAATAATTTCGAAAGCTTTGAGTTGTTGTTGAGAACGTGGAATTTTTGTATGGGTGCATGGCAGGGGCGATATCTCTTTTAATATAATTTTGTTTTCCCGGAATCATCCGGGATTAATTAAGTGGCACTATCCTTTGTATTAAATTGAAACTGTAGGTATAGTGAGTTACATGGTATTGAATATTTGTTTACACTTAATTATTTTGTGGTATGATAACTGCCAATATTCGTGGGATAAAGACGAATTTCTTTGCCATTTATACCCACGCCCAACTCTATAAACCAATATTTTACCTCTTTGTGAAACACAGGTGGCGGGAAATTTGGATTAATCGGATCTTAAACTGCCTTTGTATCACTTCATTCTTCCTCTGGAACTGACATTGCGATTAGACAATTTTTAACACATTAAATAAAACATTCTGTAGATAAGTACTTTTAATGTTAACTTCCTTATGATTTCAACATTCTGAATCGTCATTCATTTACAAACATCAGTACCGATCTTTACATGTTCGTGAATATAAGTGGAGGAGTAGCAAAGACATCACATCAACTCTTCCTCAAATCCACAGATCTGTAAACAAAAACCTGAGAAAATTGCATTAAAAAGTTTTTCGAAATGCCCCGAGAGAAAAGTAAATCAATAAATCACAGCTCCCCTCCCGCTACCCAGAGTGCAACAGGCATTCAATATCAAAACTTCATACTCAGTCACTCACTACGGTTCATCTACAATTTAATTCTGTTCCATGCCTGTATCCATAGAAAACTTTTCAACGCTGTTGCAAATTGATGCTTTCAAGTTAATTAACGATGGTTCCATGCAAAAGAAACTCGACATGTGGCGCTTAATTAAATCTACTTCAAACAGCGTTGACCACCTCCATAAACGTACATAAGTATGTATGTATATGCAAATTTTCATAGAACACAAAGTTATATTCAAAGCAGATACCCCCTGACAACATCGCAATCATAAAGCACCCAGGCTTCATATGAAAATCAATAAGAAAAAATAAAAAAAAGTTTCCACTACGTTATAGATTCACCCAACAACACTCCCAAACCTTACGATGTTCTGGAAAGTTTTTCCATGCCACCCAATAATATTAGCAACGCAATATATTAGTTATGAGAGAAATGCAATGTTGAATTTACTGTGACGCACAGGAGAGGATGCACCCCATGAGGTGGGGTCCAAATACATAGCTTTTGCTTTACCCAGCGCCAGCGGGTATAATAGCATCCAGGAATAAGCTGCACGTGTACCGTGTCCTCACCACCACACTCTTATATTTGTTTAAAGGTTGCAAATAGTTCAACTTTCATAAAGAGTCCCTGTGAACTTTGCATTTCTAGGAACTTTAAGGAAATCAAATTTCCTTTGAAAGGGAATTCAATATAATAAATCCCTTTGTGGGGTGGAATTATGCACTCATAATTAGAGAAGCTAATTATTTTCATTAAATGAAAAATTCTGAAAATACAATGGAAGATGGCTCTTATATAGTATACATATTTGTAAAGAATATCGCGTATAATGTGGAAAGCAAGAGAGGATGTACATGTAACAAGGCAAAGACCAAATAGGTTTTTCTAAAATAGAAATGGTTTATTGTGAAAGGACTCGAATAAATTTGCGTATTGTCTCTTAATTCCATTGAATTGGACAGAGCTCTGGTGTCAGTTTAACCTGTATTTGCTCCTTGAATGAAAAATTAAATTTAAGCTCTTCATTCAAATTTGAAAAATAAATAACCTTCTTAGAAATTGTTTGATGTTTGATCTTATTTTAAGACGGGTAATGATATTTCTTCATAAGCCAAAAACAAAAAAACCGCATCAATTAGTCTAATAAGACCTCGTTAGCAAGAAAAACAGGTTTCAAGTAATTATTTTACGTTATATCACTGCGTTAGCCTCTAACTAATGGGTATTATTTCATTTACATTTGAACACATTTTGACTTTCGTGGGTCGTCGAATGCTGGTAATTACTCGATAGTTGACCATCTGCGAGCTAGGTTAGGTTAAAGTGCCTGCCAGCACAGAATAGTGATGGGTCCGTTGTGATACCACATGAATCTGCAGAGCTATCCATTTTCACTTTCTGTATCTTGGTGTGGCATTCGCAGCCACAGCATTAGATTGTTAGGTAAGCATTATTTACCTAAGTATTTTCGATCTTACCATTGCGGTTTCTGTCCACTCTTGACGCTCTCTATTTCTTTGTTTTCCTGAGTTTGTTTCGAAGTTTGGTATAAGACAACTCAGTTCGTTTCTTTCTTCAGTTTCGTTGCAGTATCAAATTATTCTTACTCGTATAGAAACACCAGCCCCAGGCACTCTCTACATCGAGGGGACTTTTTCAAACCCAATTCTTCAGTTAATTCGTCGCTGAGTCACCAACACCATATCCGACAAAAATAAAAGAGCAAAATTTACAACATCATCTCATTCACCATCACATTAGCCGAAAGATGTCGCTGACGTTATGTTTTGAACGATGGCGTAAACTTCGAACATTATGTTAACGAATTTTCTTTTCTTTTCTTTGCGTAATTCTAAAACCTCTTCTCACTTTCGTAGTCGGAAAGAGAATCCAACATTTTTAAAACTTCCTTAAGAATGAATTCTAATGGTCGCCATTCCTTTTTTTAAACTGTAGATCCCTTTCATTCAGACATGAATGTTTGCGGAAAACTGGACCCTAGCTCTCTATGAGCTGTCGCACAAATATTTTTTTTTTTTTTTTAATAATAACTTCACTCATTTAATACTTATTGTTTAATAGCAAAATAAAAACAGCACAAGATTATACAGGTAAGTCAAGTACATACATAGGTAGGAATAAATAAAAAAATAAAAATTAACTAAATGGCTACATTTGAAGTAAAAATAAGCATTTCCTCTGCTGACAAAGTTTTAAAATAAAAATTAGAAATAATTTGTTCGAAAAATATTCGTTGCCCTCTGTTCCCCATTATAACTCATCTTCCAAGCGATGAATATTCTGTAAGTGGTCACCATAATCTGTGGCCTCACTGCCAACAAATATTTCATAGTTCTGGATTATCTCAGCATACGACAACCTGTCATCGTGATCATCATCCGCTGATGCAAACAAATGCTCCACTTCATCACTTGCCACATCTTCGTTGCTGGGCACAATCCAATTAAGTACTTCATTTCCACTTAGAATCCCATCTTTGTTACGGTCAAAATCTTTATCGTATCTCTCCTTCTCTGTAACCAGCCACTCCTGGTCATGATTTTGAGCTGATCCACCAAGGAATTCTGTAAAATCGATATGTCCATCTTTATTCTTGTCCTTATCCCGCATTGTTTGTTCCAACACAATTGGCAACATTTGTGGATGCTCTTCAGGATTTTGGAACAACACAAATTCTTCCAATGAGAGCACCCCATCTTTATCTAAATCAGCTGCATTGTACATTTCTTTATCATCTTGTATCATTTTTTGTTCCTCTTCATAGCTATCAAATTCGATTAAGTCCTTTCTGAAATGCTCATCTTCCATAGAATATACGTCCAGCATGTATTCTTTCCATGTGACTTTATCATCAACATCAGCATCGATTTCTTCAAAACGATCGGCCGCTTCTTCTTCGGATAGTTTTCTGAAATTACAATAACAAGAAAAATGAATGTTGATTTTAATAAAGTTAAATACTGGCGGAGCGAAAATCCAGTAAATCACATCAAATTGATACAAAAAATGATGTAATCCACATTTAAAAGGTTGAAGCAAAAATAAAGAAAATGCATGAGATTCTTACATGTGTGTAACAAGCAAACAAAATAAGATCGAACATGTTATTAGAAAGTCACTTAATTTTATAAGTAAAACCACATGTCCAATACCAACAATACCCAAAGGCGTCAGAATCCTACTCGTCAACAAAGCGAAATATTTAGGAAACTTGATTATTCGAAACACGTTGAGTCTAAAACAGTGTGTGCACTGTCGTCTTTCTGATAGTGTTAGGGTGCTTATGGTTTGGCATCGTAAATAGATTTGTTGATTATAAGCCCCTTCTTAGCATATGCGTCGGTTGTTTTGTGGTAAAGGCTTTTACACTAGATTGTGACTATTATTTTCATAAGATGGTTCTAAAACAAGCAATAGCTTGTTTGCCATAAGCAAATGTATGCAATTTTTATCGCTTCTCGGCCTCATGACAAGGACCAATATACGTATAGTTGCTTGTGGATAGGGCGACACTTTTTATGTGATTTTCCTGCCTCTGCTCGTATCAGATGAGGGTTTATTGGGGCTAATGTGGTGGTAAACTAAGCTCCTCATCACTGAAGCCCTTAACTGAGGTCCGCAGTAATTCAAAGAAAACATAGTAAAAGGGTGGTATCTACTGGTGGCACGCACTGGTTGCCCGCGTAGCGTACAATATACATATGTATGTTATCCCAAAAATATTTTTTTATATTTTTCTTTGGGTTGAGCGTTATTTTTAAAACAATACAGCAAAACAAAGCAAAACTCGCATATCTTAGTTGTTCTTACGATAACTGCAAATCAGACAAAATGTTTCTACCTTAAAATTATTGAGGACGACCATACAAAAGAAATAAATGTCGTGGATGTCGCAGACTATAAAAACTTGCAGTAGAACAAGAATAATAACATCACCATTGGATTACAAATTTAAATGCTCTTTGGCTAACAACATGCAACTACACAACTTATTTATGTGCTTCTTGATGGGAATTAGTGGTAAATGGTAGTGCTGGCTTGTTTATTTACAATACCAATAGCTATGTTGACATCGAACATGGTAAGACATTTCGTTCGTCGCCAAGCATTGACGTGGAATTGAATGTTTGCAACAGCAGATACACATTTCACCAAGCATCACTAACATGCGCGTCATTACAATCTACAAGTAGAACAATTAGAAAAATAAGCACAATACACCTCTTCAACGGAAAACGTAAAGCGTATTATTTAGCGTATCCGAAGATAACAATTTGTGATGCCATATTTAGCACAGAATATTGAAAACAAGTACACGTGTCTGCCAAAATTTTAAGTTTCTTTTATCTTACAACACAGCTGCTGAAACTTAGACGTTCGGGCAGCAGTATTATTTTCTGCCTGTTAGTAGCTCGGTAGATTAGGACGAAAAGCATTAATCGACAACATAAACTCACTTAAAAGACCTTAAAATCCATGCTTTAAGCTCATGCCTATCAACAAACTGATCTCCATTCATGTCCATTAGCTTCACTAGAATCGCCAACCGCTTCTTTGACTCCTCAGGTGATAACGTGTCGTATTCTTGAGCTTCTTTTACATTACCTAAAGAATTAAACTCTTTTTAACTAGAACTTATAGGAAAGAAACAATTTTCTTACCAATAATCGCTTCATGATCAAATTCCACATGATGTTCTCCATCCTCATTATGATGGGCATCTCTAGGGCTATACATGCCATCTTTCAAGCGCTCCTTACTTGTATGTTTCTCATGCTTATGCGTTGTCGCTCCAAGAACACAGACCACATTGAGCACAGTTAAAGCTGCTAGTAGAATCAATATGTGTAATTTAATCATATTGCTTTTTGTCAGGTTGCTAGAGTATGTTCTCTATTAGTGGGCCGACACTTCTATTCCCTCGGGGATAACCACGTCAACTGAAACACAATCGCGACACCTGGAAAAACATGAACTCACTAATGATGAAGTATTAACAAAAATAATTTATGCAGCGCACAGCATAGAGTTCAATCGGTAAATTTACATAAGTGTTCTTGGTGAAGAGAAAGAAATGCCGAATTTTCGCCGGATTGCTGAATTTGCACCAAACCAACGAAAGCTACACAAGCAAAAAATATCTATTTTGGGGTGACTAGCCGGAGAAATAAAATATTTTTGTTGGTTGTTTAGAACAAAAACGTGAGATAAACAATTTTGTTGTGAAGTTCTGTATGGTTAAATGTCAGATTTAATGAAATCTGATTGGCTAAGAGAGATTATAGGAATTACTGGGTCGCCACATTTTAAAAGATTTTTAATTATTTTGGTTTTATCGTAATTAAGAACCTTTAAAATAAAATAAATTTAAATTTCAAAAATAATGAAGGAAGGAAAAGTTGTGAAGGCTGAAGAAGTATTTAGACAGCATATCATGATGGTGGTAAACAAAGGGGACACGTTATTGTACCTGAGTATAATACAAATTGAGTACTATAAAGAAGAGAATAAGGGATAATGGGCACATTTAAATACCCGGAATATATTTGAGACCCTGCTTCCAAATCCGAGGCAACAAACAGGGCCCAAAATATGTTTCTTTAATACGAGGAACTGCATGTTTGCGATCAGTTTGTAAGCTAGGAGAGATTAAAAAGCTTTTACTCCGAAATTTTAATACGATCCGGGCATACAAACTTTTTTTTCAGTTTGACATTCTGTTGTTCTTGTCGACGTAAACTGGTAAAATGTAGAAAGATTGGGTTGCAAAGGATTTCTGTTCAACTGTTACAGAAAGGTAAAAAGTATGCTTCCTACGAATCCAAAGTTGGTTATAAATAAAGTTAGTCATTCGGATCAGTTTTCGTTTATTAATTCCTTAGCTAATAAACCATTAAAACGTTTTCAGATTTCATTTTCTTCCCATAAAAGTTGATTTCAATGGAACGTCACCCTTAAAATAACAAATTCCTTTCCAACTGTCGCACATTTTTATTCGAACTGTACTAATTAAGTTTTTACTGAAGTTTGCAAATTGGTGCAAAAATCGGTCTGGATGTTTTCTGATAGCTCACTTGAAAACGAAATATATTGCAGTAACCACTGCATCGGTTGTTTATTTAAGAGTGTTATCTAAACTTACGAACTTTATCTTAATTGTTTTATTAAAAAAAAAAGTGAATTTACAATTAGCATTTCATCATTCTGCGGTAAGTTACTACTTTCTCCATCAGCGCTCAGTTTATGGTCACAGGCACTGCCAATCATCATCCAAATAACCAATTATCGTTGAGTTTAGTGCTGCTTTTGTTAGTGCACATTTTAATCTGTCACATCATTTGGTATTCCATTAGCACGGTTTTTTAAATTATTTCTTTTCGCATACCCCAGGGAATGATGTCATATTACGCTTTTGTAGTAAACACGCAGCCCCACAGTTTGTAAGTAGAACCACCTTGATTGACCTTTTTTTTATTTTGTTATTTCTTTTCGTTTGTGTTCTTGTCCCAGCTATAGTAGTTTCTTATGATTTGTTATTATTGTGTTCTGTCGCAGTGTCCTGGACTGGCGGTTCAGTAGTTACACCGATCCCAGCACCCGCACCAATTTCCTTGCGGCTTACCAACGGTCGTCGCCCACTCTATTATTTGTATTCAGCTGTAAAATTATTCCTTTTTTTATTTATTGATTTAGGCTGTTTATTTAATGCCACTAGCCACCCAACGTCCCACTAAGACAGACAGTAGGTTGGGAAATTGTGGGCTCGTTATTAGGAAATGGCGCGTAGACCAAAATGGAGCAATGTAGATGTAATTTGTTTAGCACAGGGTTTGGTGTAATTGATGGAATATTTATAAAGAAGAAGATTGCTTTTATAGGATTTTAAAAGAATGTGGTATTATAAAAAGACATAACTTGTCGCTTTTTTGGTTGTTTGCTCATTTTCTCATTAACTTTTTATAATATTTTGTGGTCGTTAAAGTTAATTTTCGAATTATTGCTGGCACAAATTACTTCGCAGTTTAGCGGTGCATATTTGTTGCAAGGAAACTTTTATTTTTTAAAGGAGACAGGGTCATGACTTAAAGCTATTAGACATTCGCCGGTCATTGGGTAATTTCATCGCCCGTTGAAATGCCTACAAACTACAAGATCCTTTACTATTCAGAAAGGAACATTCTGAAGGATTGGAAAATCAGTACAAAATTACGCTGAAACAAGCAGCTACGATGTTTTTTGTTGCAGAAGAAAACGCTATCAAACACCGGGAACGAGAATCCTGGGTCCTCTGTAAGACGACGTTCACCTGAAAAAAGTAGTAGTACCTACATATATTGTCAAATCGCAGACGGCTTGCGATATCAGCAAAAACTCAGAGCTAGACTTATTTTTTTGTTGACTTCCAAAAGGAAAATGTTATATTATTGCAGCTGCAGAGCATGATTTGCGAAAATATTAGGTAATGCAGAAAGTGCCAGTACATAATAAATAGACTAGCTTCCAACTTTTGTTTTAACTCGCAGTATTTCCTTATTCTCTTCAAGGTTAAATTGAGATGGAATCAATTGGATGAAAGAACTTTTAAGCAACTCAGACTTTGCAGTAGGTAAAGGTACATGAAGAGTTTTACGAAGGGTTCAGGCTCTGGATTCTATGAAGTTATCTAGATCTGTTACATAGTAAGAGTCTACAAAATGAATTAACAGTGATGTTGTCCGACACTGATTATTCAAGTTATATTGTAACTACTAGAGATAAAAACAATATCGGCTTCTTGCAACTAATCAGATTCATGTTGTACGCGTTATATTTTTCACATGAAACGAAGGGACACTGTTTTCTCTTCATTAACTAACATTTTAGATGACATATTTATAATTTAGGACACTACGTTTATTATAATCTTTCTTACTTTCATTTGTAACAAATTGTGGCAGCCAACGTTCTTTTTCGCTTGTTTTTTTATTTTGTTAGATCTAATATTGTCTCAAGTGGTCTTTAGTTAATAGCACATTGGTCATGGGAACCTACAACCAAATGATAAAAACGAATATGCTGTTTCATCTTTTAGGAACTTGTTGATGTTGCATTGTTCGCATTTCAATTCAGTTTTACTATATCAATCTATACTATATCAAATTCAGGCTTCTTCTTATCTTATTTGTAACGTGATTCAATTGATCATCATCTGACTTTTATGTGGAAACGTGATGGGTGAAATTAATGCCGAATGATGGCATGAAGCACCGAACGCAAATCTATGTCCTGCATATGATATTGTTTTCACAATATTATCAACTCTGGCAATCCTTGCACGGTTGTTGTTATGAATATGTATCTCTTTCATTATTCTCAAAATTTAAGTCGTTGAAATATTTCTATTGTATGAGCTCATCACGACAGAACAATCACAATGTTCAAATTGTCTGCCACGCCTAAGTGAAATCCTTTTAAATTTGTGTCCTTTATTGTTTTCTTAATGTGTTTCTGCACCTACGTGACCGACTGTATTTTTTCTTTATTTTTTGTTTGCGATTTGTCTTAAACTCTCCCATATTTCAAAACACGCAAAGTTTGCTGCTTATAGTTTTTTTTTTTTCTTTATTATTATTTATTCACTTCATCTAGTTACAATTTAGAGTGTTGTAGTGTCGTCAGAGGTCTCCAACTTTACTGGTTACCTACATTCTCCTCTCCAGTGCGCCCCATACACTACACACCCACCTGCTGAAGGCTAGCGAGAGAGAGAGTGTGTTAAAGCATGATGTGTGTTAGAGAAATCATTATTTCAGTTTTCAATTTTCACTTGAGTTGAGTTGAATAGGCTGTAGTTTATTTCTCACTGCTGTTAAGTTTTCTGTTTTCAGTTTTTTTTTGTGCCCTATTTTGTTGTTAAATTGCATCTTTAAAAGAAATCAAACCGTTACGTAGTATCTTGGCATCTATGTTTTGTATGTATCGTTATAAAAGAACATTTTCGGTTTCTAGTGAAGGGATAGAGTGGGAGAAAGAAAGATTTGTAGCGGCATTACGAAATAATCTCAAATGCCATACATCATAATTCGGGGTAACTTAGCTTCGTACAGTCATAAGTACCCCTGGCGTGTTCTTGTCTCTGGATTGAAAGGTAAATCAAATTGAATTTAAAACTTCTCTACATACTATTTTGTTTTTTGTTTGCTCTCATTTTTTGTTTGCGTTTTCTTTAGTCAATTTTTCAAACAGTCCGACTACCACCAGAGAGTGGTTTTTTTGATTGCAGTTTTCTTTATAAGGGGGCAGGTAATACTCAGGTGCTTACATAGAGAATATTTGTTGATGCGGGGAGCTGTGTTTAATGAGTGATGGGAACTTGTCGTTGTTTTTGCAATAAAACCGTAAATATTGGACGTTCAAAGTAGATAATATGGTCCTGTGTGGTATTTGTGTGTCAAGTTTAAAAGTGCAAACTTTGAAATGATGTAGAGACTTGATATTTGTTCATTTAGGCATTTGCGAGGTTCTTAAAGTTATTTATGAAGTATTCTTTCCAAATTTAGATTTTTGGTTCTCTCATGGCTAACGACAATTTCCAATCTATTTGTATTTTATTGCATGTGCACCGAGTGAGCTTTTATTCTTGGAAGATTTATGCCCCATTTGAAATAAATGTAGTGCTGAACGATGCAGGAAAATTTATGAGTTAAAGTAATTTGAGCTTATATTTAATGGTGCGGTAAGAAAAAGTCGTAAATTTTGTATGACACTTTAAACCGAGAGCGCCACAAGGTCGTTTTTTATTTGCTGAGTTAAACATCCGTACTCAGTGACATGTATTTTCAGTCAACAAGCTCTAGGCCGGTGTTAAACCTCTTTTTTTTGGGAAATATGATCATGCAGAAATCTATGCTCAGTTCGTTGGAAGTGCATACGAAAATACTGACTAGACCGATTTTAAATCGGTGGTTTGGGGCTTTTAATTTTAACAGATCTTTATGCTTCTTGTCATAGACATGAGTACCACCACTAATATGACCTCATACCTAATTTTATTTCAAATGCGTTCCTTCGTTCCAAGTATGTACATATTTCAGATAGCCTTAAGCCATTCATTCTCGTCCTCTATGCGATTAATTACTGGAAGAAAGAAGTGGCTCTTAAAACAACATGCGAGTGTCGAATGTAAGCTTTCGATCATAAAAAATGGGAAATGCTCATTATTCTTAAAGCCAACTTATGTATCTGTCAAATTGAAATGCGTTTAAAATTCGCTGACTTATGATATTCGAGGTGAACTTGGACTTGCGCGCGGTCACTGTCTTCGTCTATCGCGCCGTGCCTCCGGGGTAGATTCAAAAAGTCTCTTCTGACTAGCACTAGAGCAATGTTACTGAATAGTCTATACAAATCTCCAGGTCCACTCTTCATCAGGGACCGAAGATCCCTCTTCTCTCAAATAACCGAAGGGGACCTCATCCATATCTGCGCGCCTTAAATAACGACTGAAATCATAAAGTATTGTGTCTCCTTGGTGCTTCTTCATAAGGCCAAAGTCACAGACGAGTGTTATTCAACGTTGGATCTCTACGGTGCTTTCGTTAGTATAATAGAATTGATAGCAAAGCCAAGGTAGGCGAACTTGTGCAATATCTCAAAGTTAAAGTTGTCTATCGTAACGTTCTGGCTAAGACGTCAGTGTTCACAGCCAGACCCATTTAAGCAGTTTCTAATTTGATGCCGATAATGTCAATATTGTGTGTGTAACCAAGAAGCTGCAAAGTGCCTTATGTATCGACCTCGGAATTTCGCACTATTTTCTCCTGCACCAGGTTGAAGAAGCTACTGCTTATGCGTCGTCCTGCATAAGACCTCGAGCTTCAGTGAAGGTGGTGTCAATCAGCTTGACAGATAAAAAGATGATGTGTATCGATCTGAAAGATTTACCCTATTGTCGATTTTTTAGGCCTAAAACTGCATTAGGTATTCTCCACAAGATTGTCGACATGATTTCAGGCGTTTCAGCATTGCACTAGATAGAATTTTTTTTACACGATACTAACAAAACTTATGCAGGTGAGGCGGTCTCCTTTCCTATGGACCGGGCAAATATTTTTAAATATCGGGCATGCTTTCGTCAGACAATATGTAACAGTTGAGTAGGTACATGTACCTAATCAGTAGTAATCTCCTGCCGCCTTGAGTCTTAAATGATTTAAGCTTGTCTATTACTAATTTAACTTCCTGTTTGATTGTCGTCCAGGTGGAGACTAATTTCGACCATTGTCACCTTTAATCAGTTCGCAGAAATAGCCTTTCCAGATATTAATCACCAATTGCTTTTCTACTATGTATAATATTTCCCTTTTGTGGTAATTTTTTATTTTTTTTTATAATCAGCGCGAGCTAAAGGGTTTATGTCATCACGGGCATAATTCATACTAAGCTTCAAACTAAGGTTTTTGTTTTCTCAAAATGTATTGTTGTACGATTTTTTGCAATCATTACATGTTTAATTAAATAAACGTAATTGTAACCGGTTTTCAATAAATGTTGATGTGCTCCAACTGCTAATCATCCTCTGACTGTTTATTTTTTTTTTTGATGAAACGACGACTTGCTCACAGGCGCCAAGGCAGTTCATTCGATTTTGCTTACTTCTAGGTCTGCGAGTACGTGTTGTTGCTTTATTCTGATGTTGATACAATTATCGATTGTGATTCGAAAACCGCAAGTTGATGATGAGGAAAGTCAATGCAAAAACCAGATGTAAAATTCCTCAAAAAGTGTAAACAATTTGCTACTCCCACTGGCCCTGTCGTAGCTTTATCATTTATATTAAATGCTAAACTTACCGCACATTTGCGTCTACCTTTAGTTTGCGATAAGTTCGTCACTGACACGTGATTGTCATATAATAACAAAAGGTTAGATTCTGATACGCAAGCAAACCACTTCAACCACAGAGAGATTGAGTTCTACGTTCATATCGCTTGTTTCAAAAACAATAGTATTGGATCATACAGCTCTCAAGCAGTCTATACAAATTTAAAAATTCGCTTCTCTTCATTGAGGACACCTCAAGAGGGAGTGAATAGTTTATCCAAAAACATATTCCTAGAAAGTTTCGAATGTAAATTTACTTTGAAATATTCATTGCTAATCATATTATTAGAATAACTAGTTCAATATGTGTGTATCTATGTTTAGACACCCGCAACTAAATAAATATATTTTTTTTCAAGTTAGAACAACTAAACTTTTGCGCGTGTGGATGATAACGTGCGTTTTATTTGACCTTTACGAATTGTAAACATTTTATTGAAATTATCACACTAATATGAATAAGAGTATCCAAACACAAAAGCTTATGTGACGACATGTGTGGTTTTTCTGATACAAACATATGTATCTGCTTTATCATTAAGAAAATTAGTTTTTAAATAGATAAGTACATAATGCGCCTCATTGTTTTCGGAATTGACAGACAAGCGTACTGTTTATAGGTAAAAGGTAAAATTTATTTTTGAAAAGGCGTGCACTATAATTGACTTCATATTTCAGTAAAGAAGAGGTAGTACAAAAATCGATCAGAAAAGCTATGAAATATGTCTTATGCAGTACTCCTACGACTGGCTTGAATGGTTTTATTCTGTCCATTGGGTTACTTTGGATGTCTATCCTCCGGAGTGAACCTTCGCCTCAACCAATAAACAGTTGTTACCATTTTACACTGAATTGTCCTGTTAATCCTCTGGGTCTGAACGCTAACGTGAATCGGCTCTACATGCTCTTGCCATATAAATAAGATCAAGCATCGATGAATGGAAATATAGGTTGTTTACACTTTGGTACGAAGACTAAAAGATTCCGATAAAGCTTAACCCGTTTTTACATACATTGGAAAAGTCATTCACCTTTTCGTTTGTATTTTGTTTTGTTTTTGGTTGTTGTCCTTTTTTTTATCCGCTTTATGCAGACATCATTTTGTGGATAACTCGAAGTCTTAAGGGAGTTCATTAACTTCCCTTTCGGACGGCATGACCTCATTTCAATGTCTCTTAGTCATTTGTTGCTTTCGTGCTCCTCCCGAGCTTTTATTGTATTACTTCGTCGCATAAGCTAAAAACAACCACCAATCCAATTAGTTTACAAATTCCATGTTTCCCCTTAGGGAAACGTGTCAGAAATTCCGAATTTAACATTAATTGTGCCACGCGCTCTGAATTATACGATCAACAGGCCGCTCCACCATGATGAGTCGTAAATGTTACTGAATTTCACACAAATTTACTATGCCATCAAGAAAAATATTGGCCAGTGAATATTTTACGATGTTCTTTTGCACTGAGAATGGGGAAAGTCAACAAAAAGAAAGAAAAAACTCTGTAAACAACGTTTTGGTCTTTGCATTGTCTTGCGTGGTCGCCACTTACCAGCTCAACTGAAATGGTAAATCAATAATAGTTGCGAAGACTGAGCAGTTAGTGAAAACGAAAGTTTAATTTCGTTGGCCTGAGTACCATGGTGTGTCATTGGCAAGGAGAATTTGGGTAGGTTACAGTAAATTTGAGCAGACACTTCGTACGTTTAATCGATTTATTGACCACATAAAAGCACATACCATACCACTACACTTGCAGTTAAGCACTTTACGTGATTTTTATCACAGTCTCCTCCCCAAATTACTGCCTCACTGCGGGGCATTTTGTTGCTATCGTAATTACAGCGTCATAATAAGAAAAGCAGAGCTTGGTTGGGGCAAGTATAGCTTTTGTTTTCTCTGTATGCAGAGTTCATTTGCGTGTCGTCGTCGTCGTCGTAGTTTTTGAGCAGTACACAGCGGTTGAAACGGGTTTTTTTCTTTCTCATTTGTGTTACTGAATTCCATTCTCACTGTTGTTGGATTATCTAATCTTGAATCGCAATATCATATCTGTTTTGTCGTTGTACAGCGGATGACATCGAGCAACTGAATCAATTTTCTTGTGGTGGTTACAGTGATGAATCAACAATAGTTTACCTGGTTCATCCGTGTCGAGTTTTGTCAGCTCTTGAGGTAAGTGTTTGCCATCTTAAATTAAATAATTCAATAAGATATTCATTTGATTTTAAAGATACTTGGCTTTCGAGTTGTTGCATCGTCATCCACGTCTGTAAAGCAAGACTACAATGAGTACATGTGGACTATGCGTAAGGAATTTCACGAGCCAGAGCCAATAGAAACATCCGATACATCAGTTGTGCGAGAGAATCTCTCCAATATCGATCGAGAAGCCGCCGTTTTAGGGAACTACCACAAAGTCGATTCTCCGGAATAGATACGGCAATAGCTTCCACCCCCACAGAAGACAACTAAAAAAACCCAAAAGACTATCTCTTTTCTCATCTAATCAAGGATTCTGTTTTCTTGATTTTGAGGTTTTTGTTTCAACTTTTGTTCGTTTCAAGCTAGTTTAAAGCGAAAGTTATATTCAATTCAATTCTTCTATTATGGAATGTCTAGCACGACAAGCTGTGAAGCCATCATCAGCACCAACAGCAGCGGCAGCAACATCAACAACACCATCAGTGCCGGCATTAGCACCAACATCCACAGCTGCTGCTCCTCCACCAACTGCTCCAACAGCTATACCAACATTAACATCAACGAGTGCCGTTCAAACACCAACAACGGTACCAGCGCCTTGTAATACAAACGTTGTAACCATTCCCGTGCCGATTCTGGGTCAGGAAGATATCTACACGTACGTTAGCATTAAAGGATCTTTGCACGATCGTACGAGCGCTTTGTTCGGATTGAATGATGCTGAAGTGTTGGCGCTGTCGAAACGCTTCGAGAACGGTTCCACACAGATAGTAAACGGTGTAATGATTAACGCCTCACCAATGCAAATTATCAATACATTGAGTCAATTGGGATACAAAGTGGTTTGCAGTACAGGTGAAGCGGAAATCGTTTGGACCATGCAACGCGAAGCCTAGGGAATACGGAAGAGACTCTGTGCAATATTTATAAATAATCGTTACTTTTTCAAAGAAATACAAATAATAAAAAAAGACGCTAAAAAGAGCTAAAAGCAGTGAATTGTACGATAAAACTCTTGAGACTATAGATAGTTTAATTGTTTTTTTTTTTTTTAATATTTGTTTAAAAAAAGTTTGTGGGTTCAGTGAGTAATAGAAGTGATAATGGAACACGCAGCAAATTGTGGATGCCATCAGCATTCGTCAACGGTGCAGCAGTCACTGTCGGAGTTGGATTTTGAACGCGGCATATGGAATGCAGGTTAGTAAATATTGATATGTGAATTACTACACAAACATGAGTCATACTTTGTTTTTTAACCGCTGCAACGACAACATATTGATTTAAGCTTTCAACAAATTTATTTTATTTGAGTGCTATTTCAATATATGTGTGTGCTTTGTCTCTATGAACGATTTGATAGATTTATCATGAAAGGTGCAAAACTTGAACCAGATTTAATGCTAGATATTCAAGTGACCCACATTTCATTTTCAAATCACAAACACTGATTGCCTACTCAGTTTAAACTTATGTATTTTCTCGATTAGTCATTTATGTAGATGTCCGTAATAGTGCTTTCTAATCCATACTTTGACCGCCAATTGTTTATTTACATTTTGTGATGAGTAAATGGTGTGTATACGTCTGAGTAATCATGCACTTTGTTAGATATTTCGATGAGATTTTAAACAGAGTACAACGCATGTGCCAGCATAAGCAAAAACCCACACATTATTCATTCTTGCATGAGTTTGGATGATTTAGTTGCCGAATCAATGGCTTTGATTATATCGTGACTATCTACAAAGAGAGCGATGTTCTGTTTTTACATTTATTATGCTTGAGTTGCATGCAAGCTATTCGGGTTGCTTGAATTTGATATTTTCAAATCCCATATACACATCCGGGGCCGATATCGCAGTTCGTCTTGGATCCATCGATGTAGATTTCTCTGTCAAGGTCTCTCGGCACTTCTTTGAGTTTAATTTAGTTAGTTGGATTTGTAAACATCTTATTTGGTAACGAATCTTGATTACCGGAATACAAATACAAAATAAACTTTTCACTTACGCCTTTCAAGGTAAACTAGCATAATAGTGACGTAAATATATAGCATTTAACTATCAGCTGTATACCAACCTTAGACCGTTAATTTCAGTGATATACATATAAAGATTGCCTCTTCCTAAGTTTCCCTGCCTTTTTTCCAACACTACAACAGCTCTGCCTTCAAAAGAAAAACATTCGTGTTGAATGTACTAAATTACTTAATACAAATTAGTGCTTGTCGGTCTTCTGCCTCTATAAACTTATTGTTATATGAAATACTAGTATCATCCCTTACTCACTCTTTTATTTTATTATTATTTTTATTTATTTTTTTTAATAAAACTTAAATGTATGTTCTTCGTCTTCCCCAGCAATCTACAATGAGACCGATAGAGTTAGCAGCTTTATTGCGAATGGCAAGACAATGGATCGTGATAACTTTGGGTACACAGCTCTACATTATGCAGCCCGAAATGGTAATGAAGAGATTTGTAAAATGCTCATAAATATCGGCGGAGCTGATGTAAATGCAGTCACAAAGGGCGGTGCTACACCTCTCCATCGAGCTGCTATGATGGGTAAGTAGAAGTTGCTCATCTCACTTAATTTGTTTTTTTTAAACATTTTCCTCTTTTAGGTCATCTAAACATAGTTAAGCTGCTGGTCACAGCCAAAGCCAATCCACGACTTGAAGATGAAGATGGACAAACTGCACTTCATCGTTCCGCAGCCAATAGTCATGAAAACGTTTCAAAATATCTCATCGATTTGCATCCAGATCTCAGACACGCAAAAGATAAAAAAGATCAAATTCCATTCGATGTGATACCGCGAAACGCAAACGATGACTTTAAAATTCTGCTTAAACCGTAACTGAGTTCCATTTCATTTCTTTATTTCTTGGTTCTCTCCATTTGCTTCTTATTTTTTAATTTATTTTTATAGTTTATTTCGGAACTTTCCAAGTATTTCATAGAAGAATAATCAAAACAAAATAAAAAAAAATCTCTTGAACAAATAGTATTACCAAAACTGTATCGCATTTTACCTTTCACAATGTAAAACAAAAAAAAAAGGAAACATACTTTATATAAATATACATAGAAACTTTGTTAAGCATGTTAGGGCAAAAATAAAAAAATAAAAATACAAGTAATTTAAACTCTAGTTCTTTTTCTTTATCTAGTAAATGCATGTGTGATGCTTTATTGCCCAATTTGAACTCTAAATGTAAACATTAAATCAAAATTTTCACTAAATTCTCGGCAGATCATCGAATTCGCTAAGATACTTTTGAAGTGGAATTGGTATTCCCATCCGTCTGATCAGCATTCGTAATCTTGACTCGTTGTAGTTGTTCGTATCGCCTAAATGTGTATTCAAATTGACTACGAGGAGTTTTCGTATTTGAATTCGACATAAACTTTGCAATGGTAAAGGATTGCGGCACTGATAGGTTATCCAGGTCTCGAGGTCTTTACGACTAGCGTTCCAATGCGGCTTATGACGACTGACTGGTTGGAAGAGAGATATATTGAGACCTGCGTGGACTGTAAGTAAAAAGAAAAGACGTGTTTAGTGAGATAAGATAAATTTGTGAAAAAAAATAACAAAAATGTTTGTAGGCATTATGCTTTATTCGAAAACTGTTGGATTCTGAACTAAGTGTAAGTTTAAGAAAGAGTTTTCGAAGGGGATAATGTGGAGAAAATTGTATAATCGGATGTTTCCTCGCGAAACTCACAAACAACACACAAAACTTACAGACCCACTAGCTACAATTTTAAGAAAACAATTTAAACAACAACTCGTCAAGCACAGATCTACAACCAAATCGACGCAAACCGTATCATATTGAAATTTGGTCTTTACCTAGTAATATTAACAAATTCAGGTATGAGGTTCTCAATGCCATCCGCAGCGTATCCGCCACATGGTCCATGCAAATAATGCTCACATCGGCTCCCTCCTTTATCAGGAACTCTGCAATATCGAGTTTTTTCAATGTTATAGCCCTGGTCAATGCAGTCTGACAACAAGAGCTATGCGCATTTAGTGGAACTCCATGTGCTAGTAAAATTCTAGCAACCCCCCTGAATCGTTGAACCGATTCTGCATATTGTACTGCATAGTACAATTCATTTGAGCTTCGATCGATATGTTGACCTCCACTAGGATTATCCAGTAGACACTCCAACATCTCGGCATTACAGCTGAATATTGCCAAAAAAATCGCCGTACAACCAGACAGATCCCTCACGTTTAAACTCTCGCCATGAGACAAAAGCAACCGCGCCATTTCACGATAATCATGCTTAACGCATTTGTGTAGGAGGTAGTGGGATATAAGAAGACGAGCACCGCGCTCCAGCAGATACCCGGCGAGATTGACTTTGTTTCTTGCCACGGCAAGATAAAGTGCCGTATGACCATTGCAATCTTCTAGATTTACTTTGGCCCCTTTGCTAATAAGACTAAATGCAATGTCATCGGCATCGTGTTCAATAGCCGACATCAGTGGAGTATATTCCCGATTGTTTGGTTCATTAATATACGCCCCAGATTGGAGCAGAAGTTCCACCTAAAAGTGAAAAATGAAAGTCAGCCTGAAATTTTAATGAGTGCATCGATTTCCTCACCACTGATAGGTTTCCCTGACGAACCGCGATGTGTAGTGCAGTTTCTCCGGTGGTGAACGTTTTCCGATTCGGATTTGCACGATGATTAAGAAGAAGTCGAACAATCTCTTCATTGTTTACGGCTAAATGTAATGGTGTGATGCCCTTAGCAGTAGTAACATCTACAGGAGACTTATGTTGCAACAGAATACTAAGACACTCGATGCGTCCGTATGCCGCAGCATAATGTATAGGTGCACGACTTAAGGCGTCAACAGTGTGTGGCTCCTCTCTTTTAGAGCTGTAATTACTATTTACAAGGATTTCTCCGGTTTGTTCGAACGTTTTCGCATAGTAGAGGTACAAAGACGAGCACTCATCGGGTTCTGATGCTGTACAAGAATCACTATCGATTTCATCATCCCATTCCAAATTGTCCATACCATCGGGAGTGTAGTCTATTTCCATATCTGAGCATCTTGCCACGGTTCCAGTGCCTACAAAGAGTTGCTGAGTTACATAGTTTCGCTTAAGAGCCATTGAACTTACTGAAAATACTCTCACCCTCTTCACATGATTGCAGAAGTACCTCCAAAACTTCCGAGTGCCCTTTTAATGCCGCTTGACCTATTGCCGTTCTGCCACAGGAAGCTATTTTTGTTGCACTGGCACCTTCTAATAAAAGTTTAATAACACTTTCTAGATCCCCGGTGGATACATAATAGAACAATCTTTCGTGTATATCCGCTATAAATTTCGACATGTTGGCATTTGGCAATTGTTTATTATTTTATTTTATTGGAAATTTGTATACATTTTGGTGGTGGAAAAGGGAAAACGTTGACATAATGCAATTTGTTGGCAAGGACATGCGCGTTGGCATTTATGAAAAAATGCATTCAAATGAAAATGATTTAATTAAGAGTTTTTGCAGAAGCCTACAATTCATATGAAGAAATATGTTTTGAATTGTAACACGATACTCTTAACTGAAATAAATTATTTAAACAATATCCGGTGGCGATATACCTTTTTACTTATTTATATTTATACGATTTGGCATTACTTTTTTTTTAACGATCGTTAAATTTAGTTTTCTTAAATACAAAGCAACTGAAACCAACTTCATAGTGATTTTTCTTTTCGTTTGACACGGTTAAAAATGGCAGGTCGCGGTGGTAATTCTCGTCGTGATCAAGACTCTGATAATACAATTACTCACGTGCAATGTGATGGATTGGTAAGTTTAATTCATCATAAACAAATGTATAATTAAAATCTGCAAAAAGTTTTACATAAATTTGTGTTAAATCAAAAGTATCAATGGGTATACCGCGTCACGTTTATAAGTTTCATGGCTGTGCCCAGTTGACATTTGTGATTTGACAGCTCATCTATCTTTGGATTGATGAAGTGCAATTTTAGATGTTTTACTGCAAGAAAGCTGAAATACTTTTCTAAACATTTCAGATAATTTATGTGTAGTCAATGATAAATCTCCCTCTTTGTGATGAAGTAATGTTCGCATTATGTGGATAAATTGTTCGCCACATGCGCTTCATTGTCTGTAAAGAGAGCTTGGAAGAATAATTGTTTGTACATAGTGAAAACTAATGTGTGCACAATTTCAATGCAACCATGGTTAAGGTAGTCTTTCTTACTCATCGCGATTTTCTGACGGCGGATCTGCAGCCTTCCAACCCACATTCTGGGAATGCTAGTTCCCCTTCTACAGACCAAGAGTTTTAGCGTCTGCGGGAGCATTCGATGATGTCAATATCGTCCGCACATCCTTACAGCTGGATGGGTTTGTGAAAGTGCCTTACATGTAAACACCTAACCTGTGCATTATCTGTTCCAGCCCAAGACTAAGGAAGTCACTATGAAATCCATGCATGCTTGGAAAAGTTCAAATGAACAGTTTTCGGATTGCACGATGCCTCGCGTATTTCCCAGGCTTGCGCATTGCTTTTGTTGTCTCTATCCAATGATGATCTTACCAATTTTGGCATTCAATTTCTCAAGCCCAATTTTGACATCATACTCCGGACGGGTCCCGTAGACTCCCTTGTGGAGAAAGGGTTTTTATCCTTCTTGTCAGCAACCTTGCGCATGTTAGATATTGTAGAATGCAATTATGGTGCGGATTAAAGCCAGGCGATCACCAGCCACATATTTCTAGTACATACCCGTAGATCGTAGTCCATGGACGTTTCGTGTCGATTTTCCACAAAAAAACAAATTATACCTAAACATCGTTTTACTTTTAATGATAGGGGACAGGACCTACAAGTTGGTTCAAGATCAAGCGACTGACGCGAGAATCTGTTCTTCAATAATGCCAAATATCCCAGGAAATTAGTCAGAAGTGCTCTACACTTCAAATTACGGGCAGGCCAAGACTGCCTTGCTCATCAGCAGTTCCCTGCATACATCGCTAACAAATAGAAAACAAGGGCTATAGTGCAGTGCTACACTCTTTCTTTAGAATTACTTATCCTTCATGCCTTATGCTCTTAAAATTGAATGAATTACTCTAAAATTGAAATTTACGGACACGTTATCCTTTCGTTTCAGGCTGTTATGAAAATGGTAAAACATTGCCAGGAGGAGTCCAGTAACATGGATTTGGCACAGGGCGCCCTCCTCGGTTTGGTGGTGGATAAGCGCTTGGAAATTACCAATTGCTTCCCATTTCCAAAAAGTAGCGATGAGTCTATGGATGAGGAACAGTACCAATTGTCCATGATGCGTCGTCTGCGTCGCGTGAATGTCGATCATTTCCACGTTGGTTGGTACCAAAGCTCCGATGTTGGCAATTTCTTGTCATTGCCTTTGTTGGAATCGCAATACCATTACCAAACCAGCATCGAGGAGTCTGTTGTGGTAATTTATGATACCCAAAAATCTGCTCGAGGATTCCTTACCCTCAAAGCTTATCGTCTAACACCACAAGCTATTGCCATGTACAAGGACAACGATTTCACTCCAGATGCTTTGCGTCAGCTCAAAGTTGGTTACGAGAGTCTCTTTGTAGAGATTCCGATTGTTATTAAGAACTCTCCACTGACTAATATCATGATGAGTGAATTGAGCGAATTGGTGCCAGAGGATCAGGGACATAACTTTTTGGACTTGGGAACTGCATCGGTGTTGGAGAATCATATGCGCTGCTTGATCGATCGCGTTGATGAATTGTACCAGGAGTCGATGAAGTACAACAAGTACCAACAAATGGTATTCAAGCAAGAAACGGTAAATAGAAAACATTCACTTAAGTGAATCAATTGAGAAATAATTGTTTTTGTTTAATCTTCAGGAGAAACATCGTGCTTTGGCCAAGCAAGCTGCTGAAAATGCTGTCCGCATTGCCAAGGGTGAATACCCACTGCCAGAAGACGATGTTATCAAACAGTTCCGTCCTCTGCCAGTGCCAATTCGTTTGAACGCCACAATTACTTCGGGACAAATCAACACTTATTCGCAACATATATCGCAGTTCTGCTCACAGTCGTTAGCTAAGTTATTTATTACCAAGTCATTGCAAGACGCTAAGGAAGCCAAGGACACCAAGTAAACCACACAGTAGAAGTCTGCGAATTCGAATTCAAGTTAAGAACAACCGTGTTTTTTGTAATAGAAAAAATAAATAAACATTTGATTCCAATTGAAGAAAAAGAACCCCGAAAGCTCACAAAGTTTTTCGAGAATAAATCCTGAAATAGAAATAAATATTTATATCTATATCTGTGAATTTATGATTTTTTATTTGTTTGAATCGATTTCATTTTTAGGAAGTCCTATCAAGTTTCCAGTTTGCATGTTCTTTTCGTCTCAGTGAGAGTTTTCTACCAAGATCAAATTGGGTTAATGTGACTACAAGCCAATCTTCTTCCTTGATACAGCTGCCGAGGATTCCAAAAATGTTGGTTTGTCAAAATCTCCATACCTATCCAAGTGTTTACTTGTGACACATTTTTAATTAGTTCACTATCGCTTCGCAGGAAACGGTGAATAAACATGAAACTAGAAACTCGGAGAATGACCGTCGAGTTTCTGTACACGCTCAATCGCCACTGATGTTTGCTCTATGAGTCCGATCACTGCTTGATTTTCCAATGCTATCAAGATTATTTTGTAACTGTTGCATCTAGTTTTAAATCCCTTACAGTATTAACCAAGAAGAGACGTTGCTCAGGATCTTTCAGATTCGTCATTGTCAATAACCAAAATTAGCATTGAGTTGCGGATTCAATTCAAACTTATCTCAAAGGCATGATTGTTTTTCTCTCCTCTACACGTATGCCCTTTCTCATCAGTATATGTACCTAATATTATTTCGAAGCCCTATAACTGTTAAAGGTCTACCCTTCACCAATAGGTATTCCATGAATGGCAAGATTTACTTGAAAAGAAAAAAATCGCTGTTCCTAATGCTTATTGATGTCGATCGATGGAGGCATTAAGTTAAGAACCCGGTAAAGGGAGACCAACTTTCCCTCGGTCATTTTTATTTCTTGGAAAAGTGAGTGAAATCCGACCTAAAGTGATAAGAGAGGACATTAACATAATCCCTTTCTGTGCAATGTCACCTTAATGTGATTGATTTATTGGTCACGATTGATAAGTGCATGCCAGAAAGGGGCCGGGCGAAATGAGTATTATCGAATGGATTTTATTCAAAAAGTGAAAGGTTGTCAGGAAGAAAGAGTTTACTTTTAATTCATGAATTAAGCATCAATGGGCATGAGTATGACTTTCAAAACGGTAGAATCCAGTGGTCTTTCCTGATGCACACTTGCACTTTGATAGTCACTGATACTATTTGGTGATTCGACTGTTGATGGAGAAAATTTTATTCGGTTTAACATTAGTGAGCCTGTTGACTCGACTTCAAATCCTAACAAAACGAATGGCTGCACTAGGCAAGGTTGACCAGCTTTAAATCTCAAAAAATTAAGATTTTTCTCGAACTTAAAATGTTTATCCTTTTTGACATATACATAATTCCAGTCTCCAACCATCCCTTTGGACTAGATATGAATAAGTAAGTTCAGCTTTCCGATTTTATTCAGCACGCTGTTGGAAGTAGTCGTATGTACCTAAGTCCCTTTAGTCATGATGCTAGTCAAAATAAAGTAATCAAAGTCTGATAGATGTAACTATGCTCTTATTGTAGATATGACAGAGTATTAATTATAAAAATTTTCTTAATAAACTTCGTGATTCAATTTCAAGAACTTATATTGCTTCCTGCATCCCACTATCTATCTATCTATCGAATGACGCCATCTCGAAATAAAATCGAAAGACTTGCAATTTCAATTGATCTAAGTGTATGCACTTACAAGGTTTTCCTGGAAAAAAATCTTTGCGTGGCAAATCATCCGTTTTTATCTAATTAAAGTTCAACGGTGACCGCCTTCATATGCCACTGTCATGTCATTGGATAGTGGATAGTGGAAATTGTGCAAGTTTAAAACTTACAAATTGACGCACGTGTATCTGAGTACCACCTATAGAACACTCGCCTCTTCCTCTGCTTCTGTGTGTGATGCAAGCTCGTAAAAGCCGACAAATTGGACGAAAAATACTGAAGTAGATACATGAACTGACATAAGATTGATGCACGGGTGTGATACGAATGATTGCCGACTTCCAAGTTGACCTTTACGAGAATTTAATAGACTATGTGATTAAATAATCGCTATCGGTTGACCTTTGGTATCAATCAATGGAGTGACTTTTTTTTTTTGTTTTTGTTTTATCTTACTTTACAGTTTTGTTGTGGAAAATTGTTTTAAGGAAAACGGAAAATTAATTACAAGACTGTGGTACATAATGACAATGGATTTCTTTCGAGGGCGAGGTATTATCTTTGGAGGAATAATAGGCGTTTAACGATAATGCTCAGAGTCTGATGCTTTAAGCAACTGGTGCTGTAGAAGGCTACTGAAAGCAGGACAATGATAAATGCTATTTTAATGAATATTTCAGTAAGTGCTGTCATTTTACTGTCCCGCTTACAAGTTATAACGCACAGTCTCTTAACGACTCTTTTATAGAGTCTTTTGTTTAAAGTGATTACCATTTAATATTCCAGGTAACAATGAAGTGAAAGAAATGTATTTAACGTAACCTATAAACGTTGGTTGTTCTTTGTTCAAGGCCATTGGAAAACTCAATTCATACTTACAAAGGTCCATTCAAATTTATGAAAATCAAGTGATGGGCGAGGTATTTAACAAGATATTAAAGAGATGTCTTCCTAGTTGGGTTCCTTATAGTCTTTCTTTACAAGTAATCTCAGTCGAAGTTTCAAGAGTTCTCCTAAATTGTTCACTGACTTCATTTCCTTTAAGAATACCTGGGCCGCAACCATCAAACCTATCTAGTTAGTCCAGTCCTTGGCTGCTTCGAGTTGGTTGAGATACCCTCTTACTTGTACGCGCCAGACTCTGAGACTCTGCCGGCCATAGCGTTGAGTTCATTTGTTCTATATGTCGTAGGTATGTTAGACGTCAAAGTCGAGGTTATAGCTGTCCACTATGTCGTTCAGTTCGATTCGTCGATTTGGACTGTTCCTTGTTCATAGCTAATACTCGATTTAACAGCAAGTATTCTCCAACGTCATCTTGCACAGACGAACTATGCATAGCTCATCTTTATAAATACTTATATATGCGGCCTTAAAATCAAGAAAGGGGTGGTGGGTATTGACTTGAAATCCTTGGGTTTTCTCCAGGATCTACCGAAATGTGAAACTTAGGTCAATTATTTGGCCTTAAACCGCACTAATAGGGATCAATCAGATTGTTAAGGTTTTTAGAAACTATGTATTCAACTTAGATGATGACAGACACCTGATCAAAATGAAGTGAAGATACCAATATCAAAGCTAAAACTCAACAAGGCTGCTGGACCTCACAGACTAACGTAGATGTCTTGGTTAAGCGCATACTCCAACTCATTTTTAGAATTTGTTCAAAAGTGTGTACACCTGAATGGATCCACAAGAAATGAGGCCCCTCAACTGCGACAACTACAGAGCCATCAGTCTTCTCAGCATCGCGACAAGAATTAATCTACCAAATTGTATGAGACATACCCTAAAACTTTATTCTATTATGTATCCACATTCTTATATCTAAGACAACAACGTTCTGAGTGTGGCTCCCACTCATCGAAACGAAATGCATAATGATCTTCAAGAATAAATTAGCATAACTTTAAACAAACAAAATGTGAATAACCTCTCCGGAATTAGATATGACGACTTGTTGACCAAACCATGTCCCAATCGATTACTCATTATGGTTGAAGGTAAAAAAAAAAAATACGAAGTTCACCTGTTTTATGCTACCAGATGCCTCCCGTTCACAGGTGTACATGTACCTCAAACAAACTCGCTTTCAATTTTTTTTTATGTATGGAAACGTGCTTTCAATCAAAACTGAATTTAATAATTTATTCTGTTCCAGGAATTCCTCATATGACACATCAAACACATTCTCCGATCACCACGTCATAGTTAATTGACTGTTGCGCGTGCATGTGTTAAATGCAATGTCGCTGTCCATAGAAATTCTAAAACGTTCATCTAATTTGAATTCAACCAAACCGCGCGGGGCACAAAGCCGGCGAATCCGAAAGATATGAATGCGTGCGGAATAAATAAACAAACAATTCTTAAAATATTCGTAAATGTGCATCGTTTGGTGGGCGGTCGACAGAGCAGTCCGCTCTATCACTTTGATATACAGACTTGCATGCGAATGCAAATATTGTATTTTAATTTCAGAACCGTTTTTGGTTGAAAAACCAAGCGAACTATACTTTGTAAATTGTAAATAACAACGAATGAGGAAAACAATAATCGTTCCGGAGGTGGGCATAGCCTTATTAATTAATTATTTGTTTAGTCTGGTTTTGACAGTGATGTTTCGAATGATGTGGCGTAAATAAATTCGTTTTGAGGAAATTAGATCGTTGGCTATGAATTTACGCACTTGTGTGGTGAATAAATAAATAGATTTCTGTAAGTTTTGAACATTTTTTTCCAGGACAAACAAAACAATTTGTTTTCATAAAAACTTTGAAAATGTGTCAAATATGGGTTTCTATTTCAGATCAATTTTCAAAATATAGCAGAAGTCAGAAATGAAGGCGGTAATTTAACGTATCTCTGATGACTGAGACCGATACCAGGCGAAAATGCGAAAGCAAGTTGCAGAGCATGTGAATCTACATTTTTTTGCGACAAAATCGAATTTTTAAAGCACAATTCCTAGAACTGTCCATGCCATTTCGTGCTTTTTGAAGTTATTTCTCCCTCCTCAGCTAAATGGCACAGAACTTCATTTTGCATTTGCAGAACAAGCGAGATACTTCACTTTGACAAAAAAAACAGAAGGCCTCTGTTGCCCTTTATTCCTGTCGTAGGGTTTTGGGCTTGAAATGGATCCTTCACTTTTAAATATAACTCTGGACTTATACAGCAATAGTGAGGCCCAACCTAATATTCGAAGTAGTAGTCTTGTGGCTTTCCGGTAAGCCTTGCCGTTCCAAAGATTCGTATAGACAGACCGAATTGCCAAGTGCTCAGCGGGCCCTTTAAAGGGACGCTTAGTTGCTATCGTCGATGTTATTGACCAAAATAGGGTACTTGTTAATGGATCATTAACTGGCGTGCCCCGTCAAGAATACAGGTTGAACAACCTACACTTGACCAAATACCGTCTCAAGTTCCCGTTCACAGCTCCAACCAGGATTGTGCGCAAGACTTGGACAGAGAATGATCTGAAGACCAAATGGAAGCAGACTCCATTGTCTATCAGGTCACAAAAACATTTGCAAGCACACCCGTCTTAATAACTTCGACAGGTTCAAGCTGAGGTATGCTAAGCGCCAGAGGAACAAGCTTCTGACGATCGCATTCAACACTCCTAAGAAGAGGACGGTACTACCAGACCGAGAGGCAGATGCGAGAGGATCCTCAAGTTGAAGGCAGAGAAGGCTGGAGCCAAGAAGTTAATCTTGACTAGTTTTTGTCATCCTTTTTTTTAAAGCGCAGTTAAAATAGAAATAAAATTAAAAATAGTCTTGTGGACGGCACTAGACAACAAGGAAAATACTGATTTCCTGCGCAGAATTTAGAGATTATCATGCGTCTGTAAAACGGCTGCTTTAACTATAACTCCTACTGTTGCGCTGAAGACAATGCTGAACTTGCTTCTTCCTATTGATATCTTTGGGAAGCAAATAGCATCTAAAGCAGCATTAAGGCTGCTTACGCTATTAAGGACCACTCCAGGATCCTGTACGGCAAAAATTAAATTTTAAGTGAAACATACTACATACTTTCTTAGCAAAAGTGTTTGGGAATCTGGAGGGTCTTAAATAAATCTGCGATAGAGATGAGTTAGTAAAGCAAGGCCGCATGTCTCTTAATGAGATCGCTGATTGGTGCGAAAATTCCCTAGGCTTGGTTCAAGGACACATGGACGTTGCAAACAATTGCGGAACCAACGAGCTGGCAAACAAATGAGCAGGTGCTTTGTATGTGGGTTCAAATGGTTCTGCAGATCATGCAAGGTTCCTGGTTCTGGTAAAAACATTTTGAACCTACATTTTGATCTTATTGTGTCGACAGCACCTTTCGGCAGACAATCAGAAGCCTCTAAGAGTACAATCTGCCATGGAAAAGCTTTTCAATCCACAATTCAGAGTCGAACGGTGGAAAACACTTTGTCATGAAACACATCACATGTATGTAACTATAGACCAGTATGACTGCATACATTGATAATCGCCATCGGTGCTATCAAATGCATTAGAAACAGTTATGAATGTTAGAATGGCTACCATTTAGTGTGTTTTTTTTTGCAAACACTTTTTGTGCAAAGCTCTCCTAGTTATGCATTTTTCTGCCTTGGTGGGTCTTTAAAATTGTCATACCTTTTAACACCACCCGGTGCACTATACTTTGTCCTTATTGTCAGCATTCCCTGTGTTCCATATCAAGCAGATATAAAAATCATGCTATCCCTTTGGTAAGAGAATGGCAAAAGTACTCCGGTGCCGAGTTGTACACATGGGAAAAAAAAGTGCATTTGGAATCATAATGGACAACAACAGGAACAGCGCCCATCAGAAAAATGGGAAAGGCAATGATAACAACTGACAGAGAGAAAGAGAGAACGTCGTAGCACGGAGAAACCAAAACAGTTTCCATGGTTGGCGAACATGGTCACTCTCCAATTTGTTGCGAGCAAATAACCTTAAAAATTGCTACTGCTGGAAATTACACACCATGACCGAAGGGAGTTCAGACTTCAGACCCTCCTCCTCTAGCTCGCTGTTGGGTTTTCGCTGAAGCACGAAACACAATTCCCAGTCCCAGATCTACTCAACATAGTCCAGCGGAGTAGGATTCAGTTGCACGACATCTCTCTACACTTTGTTTGTTTACACACGGAAATGCAGGTATATTGTAGATATTGATGCCGTGAAACTTGCTAGGGGGAAGATTATTTTCAGGTTCAATTGTCGCGTTGACAGTGCACTACTCAGTTTAATTGCTACGTCCATTGTCACGGTAATTTTATTACTTTTATTGAGGTTTCTCATTTATTCTGATGCTCCGTCCGCACCCAGCCGTTAGCTTAGTTATATTTTTTTTTTTTAGTTACAGATAGAAATGAATTGGTATCTGTGACATTGATTTACAAGTGGAAGAGCATTAATGAGCATTTCCTTTGTTGTGACACTAAATGTTTTCGACAAATTAAGATTGTAAGTGAAACAGGGTGTGGGTGTAACAAACTGATTTTGTAAAATGTACCTACAAATTGAGTGACATGTCTACGCTAGTATTCTTTAATTGACTGATGGAAACTCAGAGTTATTTATACTTTTAACAACAAGAATTAAAAGTACACGTACATATTCGCAACAAGTTATACAGAAATAGTTAAACAAATATTTATGTACGATTTCAAGAAACTTTGGATATTAAAGGGAGCGACGCAATAAAAATATCTATCGAAGCGATTCTCGTCAAGTTAGCCTCGTCTTAAGCTATCTGTTATTTCGGACCTTGCTAGAAACAATATGGCCATTCTTCACTGGATTCCTGCACATAGTGGATTCGCGGAAAACGAAAGAGCAGACTCACTGGCGCAAGACGTTGCGTCAACAAAACTCTTTGGACCCGACTCTGTGGGGAAGGCAAATCAGTCTTCGCGAGACACACAAAAGGTCTTTGCAAGCAAGAATCTGGAGAAGGCTGGCTCAATACACCAGAATTGCTATTCCCGGTACCGTCACAACCTTAGAGCACTAGTTGGACTTTTCAGTATTGACTTCCGCCTGAACAAGCACCCACATTGCATGAATCTTACAACAGATTCAAGCTGTAGACTCTGCCTTGAGAGTGAGGAGACCTCTCTTCACATCCTAACGGAATGCCCAGCTCTGTTTCAACTCGGCAAATTTGCCTCTACTGATCAGCTTGCTGCCATCCACCCAGAGAAGTTTCTCAACTTCCTGATATCTTCTGGAGTGAAACACTAGGAACACTAGGGAAGGCACAATAAGATTCGTTAGAAACCGCAGTGCCAAGGGCTCTTCAGCTCTCCCGAACAATAATAATAATAATAATAGCTATCTGTCTGCAGTTGCGCACTTTAAGTTGGTTGAATCCGCTTACTTCTTATCTGCAGCATTTAAAACGATGTGGAATACATCTACTGCTTTGTCCCTTCGAGTGTCTGTTCGCTCTACATATCCTGTCCATCTCAAACGTTCAATATGTACTTGGTTAGTATCGCTGTACAGCTCATATATTTAACAGGACGGAATCATTTTCCTTCGGACGAGTTTGGCAGAGAGATGCCAAACCTACATTTCAGACAGCAAATGTCGCTTCTCTTGCCCTAGATCTTATTGACCAGTAGGTTGCAACAGTGGGAAAAAGCTTTGAAATATACATTCTTACGGATGTGCAAGTACTTACTTAATTAACCGGCCAGCGGCCCTTGGAGGGTCTGAGCCTGAACTAATGCCGCTTTCCATCCTTTACGGTCCCGGGTACGCTGCTTCCAATTTACTAGACCTACTACTAGGCTTCTGGCGTCCGCGATTGCCTGATCTTTAAACCGGAGGTTTGGTCTTCCTCTTCTTCGTGAACCAGGTGGCTGGGATTCGGAGATCCTCTTAGCTGGAGCATTCTCGTCCATTCTCTCGATGTGGCCGTGGCCATTGCAGTCGACGGATTTTTGCCTTCCGGACTACATCCACATCTTTGTACAGCTCGTAGAGTTCGCGGTTGTATCTTCTCCTCCATTCGCTCTCCTCGCAGACTGTACCAAAAATTCGACGTAGGATTTTTCTTTCGAAGGATCCCAAGATCTGATCCGCTGTCTTACTTATCGTCCATCATTCAGCTCCATAAAGCAGGACTGGCAAGATCAGGGTTTTGTAGAGCAAGATTTTGGTCCTTCGGTTTAGGAGTTTGGACCCTAGTTGTCGATTTCGTCTGCATATCCCAGCAGCTGGATAGATTTGTTAAATATAGTGCCTCCTGTGTTTACGCCGGCCTTTCGCACTATCTGCTCCAGCACAAGATTAAAGAAGTCACATGACAGCGCGTCTCCTTGCCAAAATCCGGTGCATGTTTGGAATAATTCGGAGGTTCTGTTCCCAAACTGCACGATGCATTGCAGTGGCGCGACACAACCGGATCAGTTTTCTCGGGATACCGAATTCGGCCATCGCGTTGTATAGTTCGTTGCGATGAATGCTGTCGTATGCGGCTTTGAAGTCGACGATCTTCCGAGGCAATTAGTTCTCTCGTAACAATTTTGTTTTTACGTGGTTGGGGCGTGGGACCCCACGCACAACCGCCAAAGCTGGTCGGGGTAGAAATGAACGTGTCCTCTTGCCTAGAACACGGCTGCATACATTAGTTCACTATTCAGCGGATGCTGAGATAGCTATCCAGGGGCGCCACGTGGAGGCTGTATGTCAACTTGAACTGCACAGTGACAAGGATCGTACCTGGCATCTCACGTAGTTGAGTGCATTCGGAGACTTTACCCTGTATGTGCATTTCCGTGCCATTGGAGGAGTTGAATCCACCAACCCACCGAAAGGGATGCGCAAGTAGTAGTAGTCTTATCGAAATATTAACCAAATTATTATTTAAGGAGCATGCATAGAATTCATCCTGTGAAAATCTCTATTTTGTCTCTATTTCAAAAAACTATCCCAATGTCATTCTTTAAATTCCACTTCAACGCCTGAATATACCCGATGAAATAATTTTGTTCCCATCCAAGCCTACAGAATCCCAAATCAACCCAAATAACTTCCTCTGATCCTTCCGACTTAATTTCTAGTGCAGAAAAAAAAAACTACAAGCTTCTCCCAATTGCCTCCAGCGGAGTAGCATCCACAAATTGGCTTAACACAATGGAATGCGAATTCCGAATTTCGTTCGCTGCCACATACACACCAACACCAATAGACAAAGGAGAAACTCGAAAAAAATATATAATTCGATTGCGAGACAACGAAACCGTTTTTAGCCGGTTTTCGTTGCAGCCCGGGGGAATTAAATGTTTCTACGGTACTCCATGTTTCGTGTTGCAATTCCATGTCATCGAATTTTAAATACCGCCCAAGGAAAGCTAATTGTTCAAATGAAAGTCGAAGTCCTTGATGCTTGTGATCTTTATTGATACTGTTTGGCTACTAGCATTCAATCGTAGGAATGATTTGCAGCTAAATACAAGCTAAACAACGTGTACACCTTCTGAATGCACTGAGCCTGAGTGAGTTCGCCAGGAGCACCACAATCGATATCCAACTTCTCGCACAACACTCGTATGTATTCCACCAGTGATAGATCCTCATCCTGATATGCTTTGTTTAAGTCCGGCTCCACTGTTGCGTATGATTGCGGCCAATCAATCATCATGGTATCGATGTCCTTTTCCGATTGTACTTCATATCCAGATTGCCCTATGTGCACGTGTTCCACCTCTGTGATCCACTTATCCAAATCTTTTCCTGATTTTGCAACAGGAACCTGTGTAGCAGAGTGTGACTTAGCACTGCCAGTTAAAATCGACCCCAATTTGATGCTCAATAAACTCGGTTCACTCTGCTGGCCGCTGGGCTCATCCAAGAAATGCAAACCCATCTTCTGGAGATGTTCCTGTATATCCTGTTCACGTTGTATGTTCATGACAACAGGAAACGATACCTTAAGGAATGCGTCAACGTCTCCAACTGCTGGTACATAATCGGGGACAAACGGCTGTAGGTGATACTCAGTCTCAATGAGTTGCGGCGTATACTTAACGATGTAAGGGAATATGTCCTTAATCTCCTGCGGCACCGAAAGACTCTCCCAATTGGACGGACTGATAAGACGAGTGCCCAGTTGTTGTCGTTCGCGAAACTCCCTACTATCCTCCGATTCGGATTCACTAGCATCAGTATCATCGAGACCTTTTGCCTCATCCAGGTGTTCATCGTCTTCATTGGTGACGGTGGATGAGGAACGTGGTAATGCTTCCTGAAAAAAAAAAACGTAATTTGAGTCCTTGCGAATGGGATTTCTATTTTTTCCAGCAACTCATACCGGTTTGTTGGCACGTATTGTTCGTCGAGCAGCTGAACTGGCGGCGGATGCACGAGATCCTCTGGCGGCACTCTGCACTTTTTCAAGTTTAATCGGCTCCGTGCCGTCTATGTTGATTTCCTCGTCGTAGTAATTCATTATTATTTTATTATTTTTCCCAACTTTAGTTGGATGTAGGTATTGTATCTTTCACTTCTTGTTGGAATTATCCTCTCTGGATCGTTGGTGTTGAATGTGAAGAAAGAAAAAAAAACTGACTGCCAGGTGTTTGTTGTGCCGGTGCAGGACACCTTGGCAACGGATTTGTTTTGTAGTGAAAGGAAAACTAACGCAGGACTTGTATACCTGTCAAGAGTGACAGATCCTTGTTTTCTATTCGATTCGGGGTTTGCTTTTTGTTTATCAATTCTATTATAATTTAAGTTATTATTCGCAAATATATATATTGGATTGGTACTTTTTGAAATGTTTTACTTTAAAGTTTTAAAAGAGTCGATAGATTTGCCGTGTCCTTGTATTAAACATAGATTGACCCTGAATATATCCATTTCAATCCTTTAAATAAATTATAAGGTAAGTAGATTTCAAGGTCATTTGCATATAATAGAGCGAAACTAAAATTTATAAAATACTTAAGTGCATTGAAAAAAGTAACAAAGTGACCACAATTTTTAAGGCTAGTTGTTTTTAAACATTTTTGAGGTTCGGTAAATCAATGAGCTCCTGAATCGGTTAAGTATTCTTTGTGAGTTCAACCTAACAACTCAAAACCTTGAATCTTTATCAACAAATACGATGATTTGTCCCTGATTTTTGGTAATTTAAAGTGGCCTTCTAGAAAAAAAAGTTAGATTGTCGTCTTGCAAGTGTAATCCGAATTCAAGAGAGTCTGTCCCGATAAGGAGCTAACATTTTAGTCAGACGTATCCCAAGTGGATGTGGAAACGGAAGCTAGCATTTTCTGTGAATAATGAGATATGAATCGATTTTTCAAGCTGAAGAGTCACCTTAATTCTACAGGTGGCAAGATCAATTAAAGTTGACAACATTGTATTTACTTATACAAGTACATATGTTCATAGTTTTTTTTTTTTATAATTCACTAACGCTAAAAGGAGTAATGAATACCCTTATGATGCTACTCACACAGCGCTAATGTTGGTGTAGTGTTTTTTTTTTTTTAATCTCAGGTGGTATTAGGTTTCAGTTTTTTGCTCCGAGGGTGGTGTCCAGAATGACTGGCGAGAATTATTGGTACTGTTGCCATTTGCTTATAACTCACAGTTTTTCTTTCGAACATACCGATATCATTAGTACGGTCAACACTTTCAAGCCATATGGCCACCCTACTGGCAGTGTTATGCCTATGCAGTAGAGTTGACGTCAGCTTTGTTCCGCAGTTGATCGACTTTTTTTTTACATCGGGATTCTAACCTGGAACCTTCAGCGTGACAAGCGTTTATGCAACCACTACACCATGGCCACCCCTACATAGTCAGGCATCTAATAAGGCTTTACAGACAATATCGATGAAGTGTAAGCTTATAAAGCTTTCTGTGTATTTGCAGATCAAAAAGATTATTCTTGAAAGCGAGCGATGGTTTAAGTTTGTACTTTGCCCTTTGTAAAACGCCGACCCTGTATAGATAAAAAGATGTGGAAACCATAATCGGGGCTTATAAGCGATGGTATTATCTAGACATAGACACACATGTTCAATAGTAAGAATACGATGGCCAACCTTCAATAAGAACACATTCCACAATTTGAAACTCACTGCAAGGGACAAAGATAAAATAGAATCATTAAAACACCTGCTGTGCAACTGCCCCGCATTAGCCCAGCGGAGGAAACGCCTTTGATTCGTATCCACTTATAGGTGCTTTCCACGTTAACCATCTCTCAATACGTTCACATGTGTCAATTTTTAGTGAAGTGAAGTGTACCCGCCACAGATTTAAGTAAGTCTTAGGACACCCAGAAAACCAAAATCCCATTGGGTACGATTATCTACGTACAGTCTTTTTAAGCTTACTGATTCAATTCACGGTATACCCTATCCCTAACTTTACTTATCTTAACTTTAAGTAGCTCCAAGAGAATACATACATTGATGGCACTAGTTCCCTTGGTCCA
>OX638383.1:51655355-52213213 GCA_951813785.1 Criorhina ranunculi
TCCCGGGGTGGACTTGGGCCTCAACCAACAAGCGTCTCCAGCCAGTTTTATCTTTAGCTAGCTGCCTCCAGTTTCGCACGCTAAGTTGGTTGAGGTCCCCTTCAACTTGCGTGCGCCACCTGAGTCGCGGTCTTCCTCTACGCTGTCTCTCGGGGGCGGATTCGAAGATTTTTCGGACCAGAGCATTGGTGTCCATTCGCTCTCCATGACCCAGTCACCTCAGTCGTTGGACCTTCACTCTTCTGGCTAAGCCGATGTCGCTGTACAGCCCGTACAGTTTGTATTTCCTTCTCCACTAACCGTTTATGCAGACGGGACCGAAAATAACCCCAAGAACTTTCCTCTCGAAGCAGCCAAGAGCACCCTCATCCATTTTTGATAAAGTCCATGCCTCTGCGCCATAGAACAGGACTGGGGTTATTAAGGTCTTATATAGGGTCACTTTTGTTTTTCGAGAGAGAGCTTTGCTGGTCAATTGCCTTCTTAGCTTAAAGAAGCAGCGATTGGCAAGGGTTATTCTTCGTCTGATCTCAGCGCTGGTGCCGTTGTCTGAATTGATAGCGGAGCCTAGGTAGACAAAGACCTTAACTACCTCAAAGTTATATCTGTCGAGGGAGATGTTCTGTCCGAGACGCCGGTGTTGAGTGTCCTTTCTTGTTGACAGCATATACTTGGTCTTGCCCTCATTTACCGTTTAACACATCTTTGCCGCTTCCGTCTCAATACTCGCGAAAATATGTACTATACGCGGTCGGATTTTAAAATTGCGAAGTCATGGACAGAATTCATTGTAGAGGGATACCACGGACCACGATGAAAACATCTTACGCATTTAAGACTATTAAAAGGCTTGTTAATCATTTTCTTCTGTCAGTTCCGTTACGAATTCAATTCATATGACTTTATGGTGCACGAAAGCCAACAAATTTTCCAATTAAAAGTTGTTCCCCTAGAAGATAGCACCTAACTCACTTTTTTTGTAAGAAATATTATTACCAAACGAAGTACTGTACCCCGATCGCATGTATACCTATATGTACGTATTGCACGTCAAAAGATAACGCAATAAACTTTACGAATTCCTTGCCCACGTTCCCAAATCCTCTTCTCCCATATTTATAATTATTTTTAACGCAAATCTCAAACTTCAACAAGATAATCCTGTTCCATACTTAGAGTTCCACAGAACTTCCCGATAAGTATCTTTTTCCACTACTTCAAGATTCCAAGATTTTATCGGCAAATTAACGTTAACCAATGCAAATAGAATTTTCAGTTAAGTCACCACTGAACATACTTGTTCATTCGCAATGAAACTTGAGACACATCCTAATCGTGAATCTTCACGTTGATTACCAGGATTATAACCAGGAAGCTAAATGCCCAAGTACACTAACTTTGGTGACTTATAAATTCAATTAGCTTCCATATACATACTTTAGATACAAACACTAGGTGAAAATTAAATTCGTACGTTTTATTATCCCACATGACAGGTGCAGTGAACCCATGTTTCAGTGGGGAAGTGTGAATCGCTTGACAATAATTAACAATGGAAAATATTTAATCAACACCTAGACCAGAGGAAATCCAAGTTTTTCGCGGGTGATTAATGAAAATTCGAAAATTGTGTTTATCAACGAGAAAAGTGAATAATGAAGGAAGAGAAACTTTAAACTACACAACATAAATAAGTATTGTGACATTTTTGAGTGAGTATCTGAAAAATTTAAGAGAGTATCTGTGAGTATATTCCACTCACAGCAGAAACACAGCATTACCAGAACGATGATAATGAGAGGTAGTTGGTTAATTTGGATAACGCAATGAAATGAAAGTGAATGAAGGCATAAGCAAGTGATTGTTAATTAACTTAAAATAATAGAGCACATTGCAATTAATTGAAATTAAATCTTTTGAAATCACGCTGCTGTTTGGCCAACACGCTTAACCGGAACCACCATTATGCACATGGCGGTGAGTAATTTACTCGACTTCTGTATGATGGGTATCAACATGGAAAAGAGGTTGATGATCTCAAAGCGGTATTATGTCATATTTTAATTAATTTATGTCTAAGTGCGTAATAGTACCTTTTAATGGAGTTTGCAAGTGAATTTTACTTGTAAATGAGTTGAAAATATTATGATGATGAGATCTGCAATTATGAAACGTCCTTTTGAAGAGTGGCGAAAGAAAGGAAACTCTTAACAAACCCAGTAAAAAGGGTTGTAGTAAACCAGTAGATATCAAGTGGAAATGCTTCATTCTGTCCAAACAAGTTATTGTTGCTAACAGAAATAAGAATAAGCAAGATAGCTGACTTTATCTGAAAAGACGGCGCTGCAATTGGGCATAGACTGAAATTGCAACACATACTGACAAGATTCTTTTCCACAACTTTGGTACCTTTATAGGTTCTAGCTACGGTCACGATAGAACAGTCTGATTACTGACCCGCTCATTAACACAGTTGTTTCTAGAATAATAGTACGGATTTAAGATTGAACTGAAATAGTGGTGGCTTGGTGTTTAAGTCGATCCCTCTGGTGAGTCCAATTATATTTTACTTTTGACATTTTAGTCAGTTTCACCTTTAGCTGAAATAACTTATCGAAAACGTTTAACACATTACACGCTTCCTTGATTTTAAGTTAAGAAAGGCTAAATGAAGTGGCCCTCGGTTGTTTTGAGGATTGTTCAAGTGAAATTCGGTCCCATTTGTGTAGACAATGAAGGAGAATATACAACGAAGTACTGTATGGGCTCTTCCGTGAGATCGACTTAGTCAGAAAAGTCCAGATACAATGACGGAGATAACTGGGATATATAGAGTGGATGCACACCACGTGTCTGGCCTTTGAATATCGGAGAACGCCCAGTTGATGAAGACGGCACATCAAGTTACGAGCACAAGTGGAAAGGGACATCAACCAAATTGACATGCGAAACTAAAGGCAGCTAGCTGAAGATCGAAGCTAAGGACTGGACTGCACCATCATAGATAAGAAAGTTAGTTAGTACTACAAAAGTGTAGACAGAAACATCTAACTTCATTGCTTGCGACTGAATAATCTCTCGTTCATATCAGAAATACTATTTTCCAATAGGATAATGCATATGACTCTTTGGAGGCATTCCTCAGTAAATCTATCAATAATGCAATGACATCAGTTATATATACTCGTATATATTTGGCGCGACAGCTCATGGAGAACCAAGGCCTAGCTTCTCACAACTATTCATTTTGTGCGTGATATATTCTTCGCACAAATGGATGGGACCTAGACCTACAGTTTTAATGCCGACTCAGAAAGGCGAATTGAGAAGCTTTTTCATGACGGATTATACTCTTGTAGGTTTGTCATGCATGCGAAGAGGACAAACGTTTGGTGGTTTTGAGAATGGAACCCTCGTCTCTCGCCTAGCAGTCTAATGAACTTACCACTAAGCCACGGCGACCACTTAAATGACTTTAGTTGCACTTCCAAAATATGTACAAGCACTAAGCAGGCTAAAAACCTCTAAAACAAATTACCGTTACGCGATTGGCAGATTGAGGTTTTAATATGCGTTTCATGATTTCATAACATCAACGTATCAATAAGAAAAATTAGTTAAAATAAACAATTTGTCTTTAAGCAAAAATTCAGTTAAAAATACGGAATCGCAGTGACAGTCGTCTTGAAGTGGCTCAAGTCACCTTGGCAATTTATCTCCCCATTATTTCTAAGTTCCGAACTTCTACAAAACTCTGTTGTAAAATTAATATAATCTGGCAATGCCCACCACTGCATTAAAGAGAACC
Source organism: Criorhina ranunculi (assembly GCA_951813785.1). Lineage (NCBI taxonomy): Eukaryota > Metazoa > Arthropoda > Insecta > Diptera > Syrphidae > Criorhina > Criorhina ranunculi. The sequence continues at coordinate 51,659,164 of OX638383.1, forward strand.
TCCAAAGAACGATTTACACTTACACAACAAACAACTCATTCTCACACTACCATCAAACAATTCCAAACAAAATGTATCTTTTACTCAAAACTCAAACGCATGCCGTACAGATTGAGTGAAGTACCACCAAATAATCTACAAGTAAACAATATTTATTTTGAGTGGAACCTTAACACTTTTCTATTCAGATTCACTGCGGTTTAAATCGTTGAGCGTGTTAGATGTGGTACTCTTTCAATTTTATTGTAAAATTCCGATAACGATAACAAAAAGTATCTTATTCTTTTTGGCGGTCGATTTTCGAAATCTCGGACGGGATTAAATCGTCAATTAAACGACTTAAATTTTTTCTAAAATTTAAAATAAAAAAAAAAAAATACACGAAGTAATTTTTATTAAGTGATTCAAACTGTGTTTGTGTTTAAACAAAAAAAAAAATAAAGAATTTCAAGAAAAAAATAAATATACAAAAGTTCTAATAAGTGCATAAAAATACTAAAAAAAATTGAACCAACTAAACGGATATTTCAACCAAAAGAACTCCTGCATTCCGATAGGACTTGACAAAAAAAATAAAAAAAAAGGAAACCACTGTCAGAAGCTAGAGCAGCGAAAAAGAAGAGATAAACGTAAGTCAAAGCCACTCCTGGAATGTTAGTTCCATTTGAATAGACTATTCACAGAAGGGGGGGAAGACCCTTCATTTTAACAAAAACTAAGGATGGGTATACGACAAGTGGTGTCCTGTGTCTGGCGCTCATTCAACACCCGCAATTGTTGTGATTTCATAGAGAGTGTACCCAAACGCTAGATGAAGTAATAACAATCGGTTTGGTCCTGTCCACCCAGGACTATCTATGAATTTCATTCTATTTTCCCAAAGAATAATATTCATCTCTCGTCCTTTTTCGGTTCGAGGTTTCCTCTTTTCTTTTTTTACACTTTTATCTCCTTCCCAGTCGAATGGATTTTCATCCATTAATTTGCATTTGCACGGATTCAACGAGTGGGGGAACCGACAAAAAAAAAAGCAAGGGGATCCCAACAAAATGAAGGAAGAACGCTCCTTTTTCTATGTTTTACTTTTTAGATAATTTGCCTAATTAAGGATGCCGCCCCTTACTATAGTTAAAAAGCTTCGCGAAATACAAGGGATTACTTGGCAAGTAGATATAGGTCAAAAGGGGTGGTTAAATACTGAGCTTCCTGTGGGGATGGTTCTCCTTTCTGTCACAATTTCCACACCACTTTTGTAAACAGTTGTTTGTTTATCATTTCTTTATGTATACAAAGTCACGTGGCTCAGGTGAGTGAGTAGGGACACTCCCGAATCCCGGGTGTTCTAACATCGTCAGGGATATTCTTTTCGTTTCGTCCCGTAGCAACTTTTACGACATTGCCTTTACGTGTACTGAAGGCGTTGGCGTATTCATGAAACACACACTTTCCGGCACTCAATTTTCTCTAGTCTCGACTGCATTAGAGCAATTCAAATTTTGCCAAAGGACAATGACACACATGTACGCACTTTTTTCCTTATTTGAAAACAACAACAAAAAAATGTCACACGTATCTTCTTTTTTTGTTGAGTTTTTATTGCTCTTGGATGATTTGAATTGTTCGCGTTGTTTTTGTTTGTTTTAGGTTCTTTATTGTTTCTTTTGTATCTCAAGTATCTGATGAAAAACGAGAGAAGAAAAATAAGAAAAAAAGTGGTAAAAGAAATGCTTTACGGCATTTTCTCTTTATATTTTGGAGTAGAGAATCAAAAGGAAACAAAACAAAAAAAAAAGGTTCGGTTTTATGGCTGTTTTGGAGGTTATGTGTAATTGATGTAGACCGCATTATTTTATTTAGGAAAGGTTAGCAATATGGCGGGATGTTCGACTGAAGTGAAGGTTTTTGGCGTACTACGTATTATTATTCATGGAATTTTAGATTTTTATTATGTTTTCGGAGTTTGATCATGAATTAAGATAAATAGTACATTTTGTGTACTTGTTTGTGTTTATTTATTTATTTAAGTGAGTCATGGATGATTGATGGTTAGGTAATGCTAGGAGACAGCTTTTATGAGCTCCACAATTAAAGGCGTCAAGTTGGACGATCTTTGTAGCTAATTGGATGTCGTCGTTTCGCAACAATTACAAACATTGACAATCAGCAAGTCCAATGTTATACGTACAAATGCGCTGCATGGCTGGTTTGGTTAAGTCCACAAGGATAGGCAAACAGTTAAAGTCAATGAAAGGTTAAATTCTTGGTAAAGACCAAATTTGAATTCTGACTCATACTTTCCCAAAAGGTAGCAATATTCTCGTTCTCGCGATCGAGGTTGTTGATGACGTACGAGTTGATGTAAACAAATTGGTTGATCAACAACTGAAGCGATTGTTTGAAATTTTTGTTGATATTGTCACGTCTGTAGAATAAATTTTACTCGATATAACTGTCAAAAATTGATAGCGTACTATTTTCAAAGATGCTCGCAATTGATAGCCACAGATCACAATAACGCTTTAAGGCCTTTTGGTGTGACTGTACAAGCGTTGCATAGAGTTGAACCGTAGAGTTTGGTGCAGGTGCTTCTTTTATTAGATATGCATGTCTAAGGTAGATTCATACAGTGTGTTCCAAGTAAAGGTCCTAGCTGTGCAAAAAGCTACTGAACTATTGGAGTTAAAATCGAAATCCGAAAAGGATATTATCGATAGTCATGCAACACTTTTGTCGTTAAGGGATATTTTATGTAAACTTCCCCAGAGGCATATCAAAACGAACTGTAATTATTGGGGCCTTTTTTTTGTCTTTCTTTCAAAGATGATGCCGGGAAAGACTATGGTTTTTCTTGGAATCAAACCTGGGTCAGTTTGCTCAGCAGTTAAATTTTTCTTACCAATGAGCCATGGCGACTGTCTTTAGGGATAGAAGCAAGCGCTACGAGATTTTAAATACCTAGTCGAAAACTGCAGTGTAAGACTATATTGGATGCGTGGACGCTGTGGTGTAGTGGAAAATGAGCTTCCCGAAAGAAGTTCTAAGAAATTAAGAAGAATATGTAAAACCAAATGCACTTCGTCACTAAAGATGATGCCAAATGACCTCGGGTGCAATCAGCGAAGCGTTATCGTAGCTAATTGTCGTTCTGATGACATACATATGTCAAAGTCTATTCATAGATCTATCGCTTCTATTTGAAAACAATTTATAAGTTCGTCTGGAATGATAATTTAATATGTTTTTGTTAAGCAAAAAGTTGGAAAGGTTCAATAGGTGTTGCAGAGGGTTTCCACGTATCTTTTCAAACTACTGAGTTTGCTTCAGTCAGAACCGATAAAGACTATTAAATGTAAGCAAACTTTGGTTTATTCTTTTAATCGCTTTTAAGCTTGACACCGTCCAAATCGATATCAAACAAAAGATCGAGTCATTGTTGAAGTTGTTGGACTGAACGGATTCATTCGTCGCAACATAAATGCACCTTCAATGCAAGGCTTCCAATATGGTCTGCGGTGAATTTGACATTTTACAATCAAAGTATGTACATTTTGGGAACTCAAATCTCAAGGCTTCACCGGTTCCTTACAAAGACAACTGTTTGGTACAAAATAAAACCAAAACATTTCGTAAAAAATAATCAAAGTGTCAATGGTGCTTTTATAAAGAGTTTACAACTAAATTTTCTGTCTATAAAAATTTCTTCTAAGGATGGGACACTTGCTTGAGGACTTTTTTTATTTTCTGCCAAAAATTCAGTTTTGAATTAAGTACATAGTGACACTTTATAGAGTGTCTAAACTTTACTGAGTAACTTTGTGGCCTAGAAGAACTTTTACGCATACATACATGCAACTAGTTCTCCTCTATTTGATCACGTTTTTTTAGTTATTTTATTAACATTTTCCAGTAGTTTCGTTGCCCTCAGATAGCAACTAACTTATTTTTTAATTCACCTTAAAAACAAATTAATTGCAATTCAAATGGAAAAATTTACATATAACAAGTACTTATTGAGTTCACATTGAGCCAAATGCTGTACATTGGCAAAAATGTAAATGATCTGCACTTAATAATCATATTTATAATAACGTACTTAATGAATGCAAATGTGATCTTTTCGCCATGTGACTTGTAATGTTTCATTCGATGTAAAAGGGTATGCTCAACTTAATGTGTAGTTAATTCCTTATTTCTTGTAGCATATGCATTTTGAAAGTATTATTTCGATCTTGCCTGCACTAATTGTTAGCTGTAGAAGTTTGAGCTAGTGACTTTTCGAAGATCGATTCAAATTAAAGGACATTGTGCCTCTAACCAACATGCATACCTAAGTTTTTTGTTAAATTCCATTCCGTCCATTAACAGTAACTCGCCCTTGTTTTATTTACATAAATCTTTAAAAATATACATTTTTACGGTTTTTTTTAAATTAAATTTAGCACATTGATTAAGAATTATGCTGGCAACCATAAATAAAGTTAATTTGGTTCATTGATTAAGAATTACATATGTTAAAAACCATCACGAGTGGCAAATTTTAATATATTCCCGGAATGTATAATAAATCACAAAACAGAACTAGGTTTTCATGAATTTATGTAAAGATAAGAATATTTAAAAATCAATATCAATTTAACTGTTAATTTAAAAAATATATAAAAACTTAACCTAATCTCCACTGAGCAGTGGTTAAACAGAAAAAAAAAAATTCAAAAAAAAAAACAAACCTTCCTAACCAACAAAATTAACCATGACTAAGAAATAAATTTTAATTAAAACAAAACAAAAGATGACATCAGAAATGTATGAGTTTATCGTTTTGTGCTATATCAGCAGAAAAGAAAACTAAATAAACATCATAAGAAAAAGAAATAAAATATCGTTCAAATAAATAAATATCATAAATCGTAGCACTTATGATTTTTATTCTTTTAAGTGTTGATATACTTTAAGCAAACAACGCAATGAAGTTGAACTGGTAATCTGAAATGAAATACTATTTCGTATGTGTACAGTCAACGTCGGGAGTTTAGGTACGCAATCACTTACCTTATGTTCATACTTTTAGTTGATAATATGAAACGGTATCGTGAAAAAAATTGCTTCACGTAACTCTAGTGATATTGTGTCGACTATCGTCTAGGTTTTGCACAGTTTGAAACGACAACAAATAGGAAACAGGATGTCAGAAGTAACAGAAATGTCAAACAAGATGTCAAAACAAACGTCGAGACGATAGCAACTGACATTTCCTATGCAAAGCAGTCAATCGTCAAGTCGATAAGGCTTCTTAGACAATAGTATTTTATTTTGACTATACATACGATTACGTGATGAGAGTCCTGTATTCTCAATAACTTGAACGTGTGAGTTTGATGCAGATTCATTAAAGCAATGCCATTAGGTGGAATGTGAAAAACTGAGTTTAAATACAGAGACTGCGCTTGCTTGCTATAGGGAATTGCTACTGCAATCGAAGAAAGGGTCCATATCTTATCAATCTTAGGCTCTTCGACACAGTTTTTCTAAATCTAGATAAGATAACATTAAAAACGGATGAGCTTTAGGCGGTTTTAAAACTGTTTTATTCAAAAACCAAATATAGATGAAGTTTAAGAGTTTTACTTGGTAAATTGCACAGCATTGAAAAGTGCAACGAATTTCTTATCCGAAATGTATCGCTTCCGGAGAGAGGGTTAGGATAAATAAAGGATGGTAGAATGGAATTTAAATCCAGCCTGGGACTCCAGTCTGAGGACGAAAAACATCAGTATACCAAGCAGAGATGTTGGCACTGAACCACTTGCAAGAGGATCAGGTGTAAGGTAGAAATACCTTTATTGCATTGGATAACCAATTCATAATGACTTGACGTTGAAGAAGTGACCAGGAACCGAAAGGAGATTAACTTTAGACTGTACTACCAGGTTGTTGAGGTTGCATATAGTAGCCGTGTTTTTTTGGGAGCTGTGTACCCAGCCCAGTAAAATTTTACACACAAAGCAATAACAAAGTACCAAGTGGCGTTAACTTTCCCAGTAATCGCGAATGAGGATAGCAGCTACTTAAATTGACACCTAGAGCGTGAAAGCTTTCTTAAATTAGCTTTTAGCCGATTGTATTTGTTCTTTTTGCTTGCTTTCGACATAAAATTTGAGCCGCATATCAATTGGTTGGTGCGGCTGCTACTGTGTATGAAGTGAGTACAAGTCGTTTTTTTGACCGAAGTGAGTATAATTCTCAAAAAAACACGGCCAGTGTTGCATCTAATGGTCCTGAATTTCTTCCCGATTGCCATCCTTAACTTAAGGTGACGCTATAGTCCGGGATGGACCGTGGACCTGAGTCTCAACCGACAAGCGTCACCAGCCAGCTCGATCTTAAGCTAGCTGCCTCCAGTTTCGCGAACTAAGTTGGTTGAGGCCCCCTTTCACTTCCATGCACCACCTGAGTCGCAGTCTTCCTCTACTGCGTTGTCCCTCGGTTGGATTCGAAGACTTTTCGGACCGGAGCATTACCCAGCCACCTCATTCGTTGGGCCTTCAGATTCCCAACCACTCCGCCAAAAAAGAGCTGGATGAGTTCGGAAGCTGCAAGGATACATATATGTAGTGCTTCTGAAAATATTCCCGTCATCCTTGAGTCGTCGGTGAAATCACTTCATCCTGCTTATATTCCTCTTTGGGTGGGAAGCATATATTTGATGTGACATACGGTATGCATCGAGTCCAGGATGTAATAGATCAGCATTCAGGGTTTAATACCACTCGATCCCACGGCATATCCATTGTTAAGAATGGTCCCTCTGTCACTTGAAAAGGAGTAGAAAACAAAAATGCACGTTTTATTTCAGCCAGCAGCTAAAGCATGTTGCAATTCTCGATGTCGCAATTCCGCGTAACACGTTTGAAAGTGCTGTTTTCTCAAAAACACTTAATGCGACCTTAAATTCATCCACAGCCATAATGTCTCACGTATAGTAGTCTTACTTGCTGGCTTCCATTTCTTCTTCACTCAACTGGAACCAAGTTAAACCGATTTTAAGTTGGAAATTTCTTTAAAAGAACATGTTCTCAACGTATCAACGTGGTATCTGCTTCAAAATCACATGCACCTAATCCCTCTGCCAAAGACTGTATCTCGATTTGTTGAAAATGAAGTCTTGTACTCCTTGATACATATCAGTTAACAACTTTTCTGTCAAATAAATACCATAAATTGCCAAATAAACACACACAAACACATGAAACGAAGGCTGAATTGATAAGATTACATACGCATGGTATCGCCTTATCGTCTAAACGCGTTGAATTGTTAGAATCCAGCAAAAAAAAAACAAAAAAGGGGTCTACAAGACGGAGGTTGAGATTGTATGTTTACTGTACTATACGCTCAACGCACACGATGGCTGGTAGCGATAAGGGCGTCTCTATTGTTATAACAACCAACAGCCTACAGCAGCCATCTTCTTCCAAAGTTCGTTGATAAAAACCAAAGAAAAATTATATATTATCATCATTAAAAGTTTGTTCTATGGTGACAAAGATGATGACAACGACGACAACAACGATGGAAAACGGATCTTTAGGAAAAGCTAGAAAAAAGAAAAATGGAAAATCCGCAGATAACGCAGCAACTGAAGTGCTGTTTGTAAACCAGAACAATGTACTTCACTTAACCGTTTTAATTCTTTTCCTTTCATATTTTACCAGTGCAGATGCGTACATAGATACACACATACATACATAAAGTAACCCGTGGTTTGTATTTTTTTTTTGTTAAAATTACTCAAAATTATAAAAAAAAAATTGTTTTCTTCTCTTGAACTAAACAAAGTTGACTTTTTGTAAAATGACGTTGAACTTGACATTTAAACGAACGACTTTAGATCAGAACCTTGTTGTAAGTTGAATGGATGCTGGTTGAGTGTATATACATACATATGTGCGGGAATTCACACGTGATATATCGGGGTTAATTGCTAGCACTATAAAGCGGGTATTGACCAAATTTTCAAAAAAATAAAACGAGTTAATTAAGAGAAACCATTAAGTTGACATTCATTGACATTAAATTCCTTTTTTTTTTGTTGAAGCACAGGAGTAAGTTCGAGTTCATTTGCATTAACTAATATTAACAGAGGATGCATTGCATGCATGTGTAGTGTATGATGTCATTTTGAGTATTGAGAACATTTACATACATGATAGGATGTCAGAAGTTTTTAATTGGTTTAGTCAGTGGATTAATCGGTGGAAGGTCTTTGAGTTTGCTTAATTCTAAAGTGGGGTAATTCCCTCAGTAATTTGGATCATAGGGGGTTTTGAAAATAAAATCAACTCAACAAAGGTATGCGATGATGTGGGTTATAGACCGAATTCAGGTTGCATGCATAAGTGAAAAAGTTGTGAATTTTTACACAACTTGAAGTTGGCCGGATTCACTTCATGAATTGCTATCCAAATGTGGGGTATAGTAGATGAACGAACCATCACTCAACGTGGTTCAGTCTTTGTCGTCTAAAACTAATTTGCTTAGATCGATCCATTCTGTTTAGGGGGGTTTTAAAGGGTCTTTCATTAAGCGCTTCCTAATCTTTAAATTTAAATAAAACAAAGTTTGTGTGAGATATCATCGTTTGAAAGGCCTATCGATGCCATTATGTATGGAATATAACATCGTTCAAATGTCCGCCGTGGCTTCTCTGGGTGGCGTGCATCCGAAATGTCCAATTTTCCATGACTCTGGCGCATAAATCAGGCTGAATTTGACTGATGACATGGGTTATGTTGGCTTTCAGGACCGCTGTGATTTGTGGCTTTTGCGCACAGACCTGCGACTTCAGAAAACCCCACAAGAAAAAGTCTAAAAAGTCGGTGGCCAGTTCACATCACCTCCATGTGAGTTGACCATGCCCTCTAATCGCTCGTGCAAAATTTCCAATATGGCGTGCCGTCCTGTTGAAACCGCATGTCGTTGGTGTCCATATCATCCAATTCAGGCCAAAAGAAGTTGGTAATCATCGACCTATAGGCCTGGCCAACGACGTTCTCAAAGAAATATGGACCGATGACGTCGCCAGCCCAAAATCCACCCCAAAACAGTGACTTTTTCGGGATGCATTGGACGCTCTTGGATCTCATGTGGATTGTTATCGTCCCAAATTCGACAATTTTGTTTGTTGACGTACCCATTCATCCAGAAATGGGTTTCATCGCTGAAGATGATTTTTCGTTGAAAATTAGAACACCCATTTTGATAAAACAATTTTATTACTTGCACGTGTTGTTGAACGCTATATCCATCCACGGTGATTTGGCAAAACAGACTGAATAAATGACAGCCAATTTGACAGTTGTAGCTTCAACAATATGGCCACTATCAACTGTCAAAGTTCGAAGTCCCAATTGGAAGACTCTTTAGATATATATTGCTACACTGTTATTGTTTCCGATTTGATGATTGTTTGTAAGTGTTAATGGATGGCTAACCGCAAGCACTTGTATTTCGTTTAAATGAAATCCACAATACTGTGAGAGTAATTAACTCTCTGTTACATTTATATAATTCAAGTCGAAGCTGTTTGCGGTAGCTGTCACTGTCTCTTTCGGTGTTTCCAACGACTTTTGTAGCTACCAAGACTATATACATATAACTTGAATTCTCCCTTCTAACGAAGTACATAAACAAGATCCACTGAAGCTTTATCCTCCTTACCTTCCAATTAATTTATTTCTGTGGTTTAATTAAAAATTCCAAAACAAAACATTTAAATGTTTCGAGAACAATATACAAGTTGAGGTGCTCGCCCTGCAATCTCTGATTCTTCTATTGTATTTAAAAATGTCCTCTTGGAATATTTCTAGCTACTAAACCCGGTTTTGATCCTAATTTTTGATTATTTTCAAAACTGTGAACAATTTTAATTACATTTTCCACTTCAACTCAAACCAATGCCAACAAGTTATTCAAAACCTCAACTGTTGTTGTTGTTGTTCAACCATTTTATTCATCCCTGTGACATATTTATGCCTTAACACAGAAACCACAGTGGCAGCATCCAATCTTACCTATTCAACGAACCATCAATGTCTATCCCCCGAGAAGAGTGGCAGTATCTCAAAATGTATCTCTATTGTGTATCTGTACTGTACAGTGTGGTGATGAAAGACAATGTTGATAATGAACAATATATACTCCCTGACGTTGTAAAATGTGACAAAAAGCATTTTTAATTAATAAACCCTCAGGTGGTGGAGTGAACACTAAGCACATGTGCTCCTTCAATCTGGTTATGGTTATAGGATGTATCTGTGGATGTACATAGATACAAGCGCACAAGCATACAATTATCAACGTTCTTCTGATTTCCTGTTTTTTTTTTTCTGTTAATCATTTACTTGGGAAAATAATATGACGACGACAGTATGCCGCGCTCCGGTCTTTTTGTTGTTCGATGCGATTAGCGTAACCCGGCTAATTGTAGCGCATGAGAACGTGATAGAAGACCTTCGACAGGCTTTTGAAGGTTGAATTGGATACGCTATGAGTTTCTCTCCCATGCACTTTATTCGGTTGTAAATCGCAGAGATTTCAAAGAGGGGATTATGAGGATAAGGAAAAAAATCGCAAACGATACCCTCTTAAGCGTTCATTGCATTGGCGATGAGTAAGTAGGAAGAGACACTTTAGATATTATTGCAATCGGCCGGTTCTGGTGTCTCTCTCGTAGATCTCTAGAGAGATCAATTGTTACGAGAGGAGTTATGGGGCAATCTATTCAAGTGGCAAATCACACCGAAAATTGAATGTGTAATGTACTCAATTCGAGACGAATTAATCCATTGAATTGTGCACACTTGAGAGGGTACGTAGTTATGACAGCGATTCTTAAGTGGCACAACGATGAGAGGGATGAAAAAGGGGTTAGAAAGGAGGAAGGTTTCGTGGGTGAGTAATTGGAAACAAAGGAATGATTAAGACAGAAGAAGTCGTTGATGGTTTATTGATATCTGTTCAATGAAGCAATGTGGAAGTGCACTTCATTAATGACTTTGTAAGTTGAAGTACTTTCGTGTGAAATTTGTCGCTAATAGATGGCGTTAAAACAAGGTTTGAGAATGGACTTAAACTTAATGGTGGAAATATTAAACTTTGTTTCCAAAGTCTTTTAATTCATGTTGATCCTGGTGGATCCTAAGTGGTTTGTTTTTGGCAATACCTTGTCTTTTCTTCCTTAGGCACCAACAATCAACCTCCAGCTGAGACTTTTAGAACTTATATCGGATTCTTTTAAATAAGAACTGACACCAATAAGACACCAATTCCAATTGTGGCAGGATATACTTGTATGGAGTAGAATACACACCCTATTACAACTGGTTTGTTTGTTGTCGTTTATGGATATTCATTCCTTGTAGATCAGGGTTACTATATCGGGTAACGTAAGGCAAATCAACTTCAATTTACTGAAAATATATAAAACAAGAGTTTAACTGAAAGATTTTGGTAAATAATATAAAGAGATTTGGAATGGTGTGAAATGTTACACTAGCTTGTTATAATCATGTCCACCAATTGGCAAGTCTATGAAGTCATTCAGGGCTGTGTGCCAATTCGACCACCAATATACTCGTATTATGTTTCCATGTACACAATTCGGATTTTTGGAATGGACGAACTAAAGCTATCAAATCATTGACACTTGCCTACCAATGTCCTGTCATTGAAAATTTTTCTCATTAATTTGCCTTTCAATATTCGAGTAGAAATGTTGCCTAGCAGGAAGCTACTACCTTATAAATACTAGAATTGCTCTTCTCTCGGACTCAGCTGAAAGGCACTTATCTTGGAATTCCAGAACAAGGCTCTGTGGGGACTTTTGACGAATCTTCAAATGCTGATTTGAAGCGGTGTCCAACGCGTTAAGCCACAGTGTGCAGCTATGGCAAGATATTCACACAAAATTTGCTCAATAGTCTCTTGGTCTTTCAAACAAAGCCGGCAGGAACTTAAGCCTAGCTTGTTGAAATGGTACGTACCTATCTAGTTGAGTGCGCATTGTCTAGTGATGAAGTCCGTAAGAAGGAAGCAACATGCTTACTCAGTGTGAGAATTTCTTGAATTTCCTTATTGTTTTAGCTTGTCGAAGTTTTATTGCTCTCAGGAGTTGAGCTGATGGAGTAAATAGTGGCCTTCTATATATTTTTATACAGTTTATTTGAATATATAGTTGTTTTGGATAGTTTCAAGTCTGCAATCCACCATATAAATGCTGGTGTCCCCCAAGGCTCCGTTTTGTGTCCGACTCTCTTGTCTGAAACTTCTAATCCAATTTTTTCCTTCGCCGATGACAGTACTCTCAGTTTTTCATATTTGTTCCCTAACTCACGTCCCTGCTCTTCGAACGTAGTAGAGGAACGGCAACGTATGTTAAACTCATTAAATTCCGACCTTGACAGCATAATAAAATGGGGTTCTACAAAAAGAGTGGAATTAAATGCTTCCAAAACTCAATGCTGCCTTCTGTCTCTCAAGCAAAACCCAAACCTCGAACCTGCATCGCCGAAGCCGAAAAAATGTCCATCCTCGGTATGTGTGTCAACAACGATCTTCGTTGGAACGACCGATGTCGCCAAGAATGCTGCGAAATGTCTAGGTTTGCTTAAACGATGCAAAAATTACTTTACCCCTTCTGATCTGGGGCCAAATCGTCTCTTCAGTGATCGTATAACTCGTCACGTAAAAATGAGCATTATTACGTACAAAAGATCATTCCGACGTAAAAATGCTCGTTTTTACGTGACGAGTTATTCGATCACGGAAGAGACGATTTGACCCCTGGCTTCAATCTACTAGGTGTTTATTCGCCCAAAGCTTGAGTAGAACGTTCACATCTGGTATGGTGCGCCAAAAACCGTCCTGCACATTCTAGATAGAATTAAAAAACACACGATAAAACTTATAGGTGAGGTGAGAGACAGGAAACATTGTTCAAGTGAGTCAATTGACTTCACAATGTTTCCTGTCTCTCACTGTTTTATCGTTTCTTTTACAAAAAGTGCTCTAGCGAAATGGCCACCTGCATTCCGCTCCTGCAACATTTCACCCGCAATACTCGTCATGCTTCGAATGCATATCAGTTGACCCTTAAGCTTACTTTCGGACGTACTGTCAAATATAGAGATTCTTTCTTTAGCCGTACCACACGAATGTGGAATGATCTACACAGCTCTGTGTTCCCTCATCACTACAACCCACAAGCATTTAAAACCAACATGCATCGATACCTCCTTTGTCTCTCCTCTAATTTCCCCGTATGCCCGTGTAGTTTAAGGGTAGTCATAATCCCTTTAGCGAGCGCTAATTATAAAAAAAAAATTAGATTGAGATACTCTCGTCTGACGAGCTGATGTGCAATTTCGTTGCCCTCATGATCATGATGTTATTGAAAGGTGATGTAGAGCAGCCAAGAAATACAGCTTCACACTGGATCCGTTTTTCGTTTGAGTTGCTATCGTATATTCACCTACAAAACGAAAGCTGATCACACCTACGATCCCTAAAATCTTATCATAACGTCCTTCGTTTGCTATCCCATAACAATTTTGCTAAAGAATATCTTAAGCTTGCTAGGTTGAAAGCGCTTTAAATCTTACGTAATCTTTTGTTTATCTACTTTTCGCCATCGTTTTTTTTTTTTTTTGAAAATTGTTTCAAAAATCATTAACTCTTCCAGTCAACACTCCTTCCGAGAATTTTATTTTTACTAATCGCTTTGTTTACCTAATGATTGTACAGCAGTTCACATTGCACCCTCCTGACGAACCCCCTTTTTTTTCTCGTACCTACACACGGGCAGTATTCATGAGAATATTCCCCATTCATTTCGATTATTCATAGTATAAAAGTAAACGATTGTTCAATCACCGATAAGATAAAAATAAAACCGAATTCTCTTATCAAAGAACATTCCTTTTTTTGGAACAAATTTTAGATTTCATTTTTGCGATTGAAAAATTCCATACGAGATTATCCACTCACCTGTGGAAATAAAATAATCAACAGGAGTGTTTGGTTTCTCTGTTTAGGGGTATGGCCGTATACCAAATGCACATGTATATTGTGCATCTGCAATTGAATTTTACCGCCAAAAGAAGTTTTCTCTCTTGTCGATAGGAAATATCAAACGAAAATTCCTTAATTTTTTCCCCCAAATAAGAAGCAACTAACTGTTTACAACATTTCTCCGAAATACCATCCGTCCGGTTGTGCTTTTCAAAGAAATGCAGAAAAAAGGAAAGTGGCTGCTATATCTATGCCACACTAAGAAGCCAAGAAGATGTATGCAATGCATCTGAAGAAATAGAAGTAGAAGAAGAAGCAGTAGATGAAGCAAATGATTATGTAACTCAAAGCCAATCTGTTAAATGCCAAAGAGTTTATCTGCAGCTCATAGAAATACCGGGCGAAAGTATTTCGAAACTAATAGGTATATTCAAAGAAGTATCCCAAAGGTACAAAAAAAAACACACGTTGTAGATTCTTAAATTTTTTGAGTGGAAGAAGATAGTGGGATGCTTTGTTCGGGTGGATTATCCCTGTGTGCCATCATCACTCACTTCACTTTGGGAATCTCAATTTTCTCACGTTTTCACTTTGTGCACAGAAGAGAACCCGTGGAACAGGGTAGGTGGTTAAAATACACACACGTTCTTGTTGCTGATGTTCATGAAGTTTTGTAAGGTGTAAGTTTTGTTAGGTGTGGTATGCCTAGGTGACCCAGTTGTTGCTTGTTGTTTGAGTACCGAGTGAAATTTTAGCAAAGTAGTGGATAGCATGATTGAAAGTGGAAAGTCAATATCAGATTAGATGCATGTTTCCAGAAATCAGAAGAACTACACGCACATACAATGTAGACTTGTCATTAACCACATCCGAAGAAGGAAGTTAACTGTCAGTGGCAGTGCGTCCATGGGAATTGAAAAGGAAATGATGGTATTGGGTGGTGAAAAGAAGGTGGAACAGTAGAAGTGGTTAAAGATTTTGGTTTGACTACAGGGGCTTGTGGTGGAAAGTGAATTTCTAAATGATGGCACCCCGAAGAATGCAACTGAAAAGAGTGAGACTGGAGGACAATTTGGGAGCATCTTTAGATTTGTTTGCCATATAATTTGCCTAAGCAAACACATACTCTTGAACGAGTCCTTATTTGGATGTCAACATGTACGAATTGTGTTAAAAAAGTTTTGATCTTAACAGAGAAATAAGTATTTCTTCAACAAAAATATACAAATATTTGCCAGTAGACTACAACCAGTAGATGACCGAGGTCTAGAAGTGGTTGAATCTGGTGAATCTGCCAGAGACACAAGTAGCGCGGATGCGCCGTTTTGATAGGCTATGCGTGTTATATTTTTCGCTCAAATGCAAGGTTTTATTGTCGACTTCGAATGTCTGAGATTCGTAGTTGGCTAAGCAGTCCAATGCACTAACTACTGAGCAACGGTGGCCTTATTTTGTTTACTCTCATTTTAACTAGATTTACTTGTTTCAAGAGATGCACCAACCTCGTTAACACGCCTAAATAATAGGTGATTTCCCTTCCCTTGGACTACGGATATGTTTACCTCCAGGTTCGATGAAAATCTTTGTCCTCTAAGTCAAACTTTGAACTAAGGAAACAGAAAAAAATCTTATGTGGCTAGATCTGGTGAATACTGTGGTTGACCATTTCGACTGCTGATGTGAAATTGTCTTGGCCTTTTTCGGAGCGGGTTCAACTCTCGCAAGTATTAACTGATAGTCAAGTAATAGTTCTAATTACTGCAATTCAAAAGCTTTGTTGGCTGTTTAAACTTTGGTGAGGTACCAGGATACAAATGCATTAAAATCGCTGACCAACTACCCAAAAAAGGTTCAAATATCACTTTCATAAACTAAATATCGTTCAGGAAACTAAGTATCGACTTTTTCTAGACTCTAGAGGAAGACGAATCTTTGGAACACGTAGATACCTATACTATACTTGGGGGCCCTTTTTTCTCAAGGATATCCTGGCTTCTACTGGAGATATCCTCGACTTTTTTAGGAAGATCGAGAATCTTCTAGTCACGTAAAACCATAAATCAACGAAGAAAATCCGTCTTGCGTCACGTTGGGCTCCAACAGAGTCTTGTAAATGTTCACTGGAATGCGGTCCAAAGTGAGTAAGCGCAGCAGGCAATACACAGACAGTTTTATATGATTAAATATGATAAATGCGTCACTACCCGTCCCGTAAAAAGCCTCCAACTTGGCTTTAATTTGTAAAAGAGTATTTTGCCTGTCGTAGACTGTCGAGCAAGAATTGGTCGTCTAAAATAGCTGACATTTTTAGAGGTATCTTTTAAAGCATCTATTATAGTGTAACAATAATTTTGATGAGCAACGCCATCCACAGATTGTGGAGTAAAACTTTTCAAAATACCCTCGTAAAAAAAAATGAGTGCGTGACAAAAACACATTTTTGTTTGAAAGCCAAGCCTTCTACTTCAAGCGTTTTCTTTTCTGTCAAAATCATTAAAATAATTACCCACCAATCCAAATATCTCTAAAAGAGAAAAGTTTTAATGTCAAAATCTCAAATATTTATCAGCTTTACACCCAAAAATCGTTATAAAATTCCATCCGATCAATCAATCTGTTAAAATGACGGTAATCTGTCGTAAGCTCTGCATGGTACCTTCCTTCGTGAGATCATCGCGGAATAAAATCCACAAGATATCAGATAGCTTTGCAAAAAAAAAAAGTATTTCTAACTACTCTACTCTAATCATTTGAATTGAGTTATAAATAATGTTAACAATACCCTAAAGCGTCTCACAAACTAACCGCACCCGAAGAGATCTTTTGGGTTCAATCAACCGGTCCACCGCCGGGACCAAAAGAGGCAATTATGCCGAAAAGAAAACTTCCTCAAAATATGTCTGACAAACAGCGACGAGAGATGTGTATCTTTCACAAAGAAAATGATAAACTTAACCGGTCTAGGTGAACGGTGAAATCGTTCCGTCAACGTCTGGATACAATTTTTTTTGTGAATCCAACTTTATGGTTTTTTTTTTTTGCCTACCGACAGGTGACCAAAGCAGACCTATATTGCTTACACTGCAAAACCTGTGTATGCAACAGCAAGGTGCTAGCACACAGCTGAGACCATGCTAGAGTGAAAGTGAAAGAATCCCAATTTGATCGTTTCACTGTCATTACTTATGAATGTCAATGGATGGAGATATTTAATCTGACCCCTCGCTCTTGTCTGGTCAGAGAGAGAGGTCATAGACCATAGAAAAATACTAGTTTGCTGTAGGTGTTTTTTTTTTATTTTTATGTCGTGTCCGGTTGAAGATGAAACCGTGTAGATACAACTTCAACTTCATAATTAGATTATGGGTGGCTATTAAGTTCTTGAAGGCTTCAAATTGTTTTCGTCGTTTGATTGTTTTGACAGGTACACCTTTTACCGCTGTTTACATACTGCATACTAAAAGTTTCACGCAAGATTAAGATAAAAATTCAGCGGTACCTCACTTGGAATAGTGTTAAGTTTATTCTGTGGAGGCAGGGTTAATGATCTTAATGATTAATACCCACAACGTGATCGAAGTTAGATTACGTGACAGCGGTTACTTTTGTTCTTAAAATTGAGATTCGTTTCATTTGTTACGGTTCTGTTTTGTTTTTGTTTTATTTTATTTCATTTTGATTTGACGTTTTGGTGGCAATAGAGTTAGGGTCGGGGGTCTCTTATGGGTGGCTAATAGTATTTCCTTATGTTTTTTTGCTGTTGTTTTACTGTTTTATTATGTAATAACACACTCGACTCGACTACGTATAAGTACAACAAGAGAGTACCATATTTATGGTACAAAGGAGTGCGTAGCTGTCATTTATGATGTAATCTGTTGCAATGGTTTTAACATTATTATAGATACTGAGGGCGTTCAGTTTATTAGACATAAAATCTGTAATTAGATCTGTTAGAGTTGGGAGTACTTGAAAACAGCGGATGTAGCCCTTTAATGGTTACTTGTGAATTGTGAAACCAATGCAGCTTCATGCAGATTCTGTGAATTGTGGGACTTAGTCAGTTAGGGAAACCAGAAACTATCAGCATGTAGGTAGTAAAACCAATTAAGAAGGCAGGAAAGGAGTGCATAAATTCATATTCCATTTGCTTGAACTAAGAGCTCATAAATACTGAAAGATCAGCGTTCTGTCTTGGTTGTACAATTGTCAGGAATCTCTTGCTACATTATGCGTCATTTTAACTTATGACGCTTAGAAGTCATGAAAAGTCCAATTACGACATAACCAATAGGTCAAGGTATGTCACCTTTACAGATGATTGGTCCCCTTGTGGTATCATTTGGATGGGCTCGCCAATCAGAAAGTGGCCTGGAGTTAAGAAACCAAAATTTTCCGGGTTGTCAGAGAGTGGGCACAACGGTCTGGAGTTGAAGCATGCCTCTACTTGGTACAGAGTTCCTCAAAAGGGAAGTCTCTCCTCTTTAGTCGCACGCTTTAAGTGGTATTTAACGGATTTCACCGTTGCTTCCCAAAGTCCGCCAAAGTGGGGAGAAGCAGGTGGGATGAAGCTCTACTGTGTTCCGGAATTAACTAATGTGTCAGCGACTTGCACCCAATCGTGTTTGGCTTCCTTCCTGAAGACTTGAGAACATACACCTCTCCTCGCAGTGAAACGTCGGAACGCTGCTAAAAAAGATTGGGTTGTTAGGTCCGATACAGTTTCTAAATGGATGGCGAAGTATTCTTCAAAGGTCTTAGCTCCGCGTTCTTTCCACGCCTTCACCTAAATTGGTCTGGCATAATCTACCCCAGTTTTGCTGAAAAGCCGAGACATTTGAACCCGTGGTACTGGTTAACTTCCCATCAACTGCTGCATGGTTGTTGCCTTGAGCCGAAAACACACAACACATTTGTGGATGTACTTTTTGACATTCCTTTTGACGTTGAGTATCCAGTAGGCGCGGTACGAATATATGCAACCATTTGTTGTACGCCGCCATGATGGGTTTGCTTCATGTACCTTCAGGGGTGACGAATTCCTTCCAGTGTCGGGCTCTAAACCCTCTCCGCCTTAAGACAAACAAACCCTAGTACTGTTTCTTGCATTACTTCAGGGTGGTACCACTTTTCCTAGCCTCTTGGGGCTCTATTCTTCTTTCGTCTTGACGGATTTATTTGTTACTTTCAGCACTTCCTTGAACTGGGAGCGCAGTCTGGTCGAGTTTTCCTCACTCCTGCGGCCTTACCGTAACGATATTGGTCGGTGTGATTTCGCCTACTTTCGTTGGTATTCTCTATCGCTTGGCATTGCAAGCCATCTGATGCTTTCGAAGAAAGTGTGTTTTGGCGTTGTCCTGATTCGAGTCACCATATTGACATGTTGGGCTCGCTGATTTTCCCTAACCATTAGATTAGGTTAAAGGGGTGGCACCAAGGTATATAAGTTTAAGTAAAGAAGTCGCAGCATTATTTTCGAAGACACCATGTTAATTCAGAAGCAAAGTTACAGGACAGCACTATGAGCAATAAAAGCAAACACTTCGTCGTTGCATTAATCGCCGAATCCTTGACTTCAATCATAAGTAGGTACATGTGCCCGCCTCTGTTACTATATGTTATTATCCAATCATATACTTACCACTTACCAAAGACTGTTTTTTTGCTGATTCCACAGCGCTTTTGTAATAGTACTTGTACGGAATATCTTGACTATTTTCATCAACATAAATTAATGCAATAAAATTCTCAAATCAATACCCAACCCAATAGTCTTACTTCGTATCCTCAATTCTTGATTTCAACCATGACCATGGCTTTGCTATAAACCTTATCAACTCAATCTATTTCAATTAAGATTCACTTTGCGTTATACCCTGCGCGTCCACTTGGACTTGATATGTTTTGTCTCTGAGAATGTCCTTCGAAATTATCAAATAAAATCGTTCTCGTTCGCTGTTAATTTCTTCACAATTATTGGCCATTAATAGCCGCAAATTTACTGCTAAGACCAAGAGTATTATAAAGTACCACTGCCTTCGTGTTAAATAATTTTACCAACTTTAATAGCTTAGCACGTTTTTGTCGTTTTTTTTCTACTCCTTGTCGAACTGGCAGTAGTCATTGTCGTTGTCTTCTTCGTTTGGGGAGTCTTATTTTTTCCAATTTTCCAATTTCACCAGAATCACCTCCTATTCTAGGCCAAGAAATCCATTTGTCTCCTGATTTTATGGGAAACATAACATTTTCGCCGTCGTTGTCGATTACGATCCGCCACAGGAAGAGAGGAATGTGCCATAGGATAGATATACATATATTTATACGTATGTATATGCCTTGAAGAATCTGTCTAAGAGTTATTACGCCTTATTGCCTTAGCAGTGGTATACGAATGATTGCGTAAAGGTTTCCCTTGTAATTTTTCTTATTTCGTTTTTCTTTTTCTATCGATTTTTCTGTGTTTTATTTTGACAATAATTTTACATCGTCAATTGACGATTTTCCCAAAAGGGAGGAGAGATGGAGCAAATCTAAACGACCACCAACGCAATAATGGTTTTTAAGAGAATTTAGAGTTTGAGAAGGAAGCTTATGCCAGGATGTCATTGGGTAATAGAAACTCAGTTCCTGGAATGTGGGCTCAATTTGTATTCACGTTTTGGGTTAAGTAATTCTGTTGCCATTTTTTATGGTTGGATTTAGTTCTTATTCCGTATGAATTGATGATTTGAATCTACAACTTGTCATATAAGGAAGTTGTGGAGATATAATAAGACTTACTTTAAATTTGTGAGAGGAAGATTTATCCGCAATAGGTTTAGAAGATTAAATGATTTAACACGGAAAGTTATTGAGGTAGCATTTGAAGGCGCTTGAGAATTAAATGGGTCTGAAGCTGAAATTTCTTTCTTCACTTTTTCTTTAACTAGATACAGATGGCGTTAAAAAAATATCATATCAATATATATATAATTAAACAGTAGAGCCCGGTGTGTCTGTATATACAAGAAAAAGTAATAAAAAAGAAAGGGAGTGACTAAAGAAGAGTAATAGAACACAAATTAGCGATTTTTAGAATTCTTTTCTGTCTGTCTGTCCGTTTGTTTGTTCGCGCACATCTCCGAAACTACTAAACGGATTTTCATGTAGTTTTCACAGGTGGACAGAGCATAATTTGGAGCAGCATATAGGTTTTGCTTTATTAAAATCGAATGTCGGAAAAAAAAAAGTAGTCGTAATTTAAAGATTTTTGGAATTGGCTTTTGTATGTTAGAAAAGTTAGAAGTTAAGGGTTGAAGACCTATAGACGTCACGAACGATTATTTTTAAGAAAAAAAAAAAAACATAAAACTTTGATTAGAATTATAGAGCGTATACAATTTAGTACATAACAAAATCAACAGGTGGCGCTGTTCATTTTTAGAACGCGCTATAGACATTTGTGCAATAATCCACCTAACTGGCATTATTCGAAAATTGGAATTAAGAATTTGGAAGGTAAATTCTACAACAAAAATAAAGAAACACTTGTTTTTCAAAATTGTAACTACGGGCCAAGTTTGCAGATATATAGTATGCGCAACCTTAGTCATCGGCACATCGGTTCGTGATCGTGTGTTGTTTTTGTTTTGCCGAGTTGAATTTGAATTTGAAAGTTTGATAGGGACAGAAGATTTCTAACAACGTAGTGTAAACGTTTTTAACGCGTGCGAAGCCGCAGGTGGACTGCTAGTTCTATAATAAAAAAGAGCGGCAACTAGGCCGGTTTTGACTGCGAATATGTTTATTAATTTTGTTTTAACATTCCTTCACCAAATCTTATGAGTACATCACTGACAGCTTACTGAACAGTAAAGGTTTCATTGGTTGCAGTCTGGAGTTTGGTAAACTCTCCTTTGATCAACTGACTGGAAATATTCGACCGTCAATAGTAGGAACGTGGTTGTTTTTGGCATTTAAAAAGCCCTGGAATTGTTCCTTTACTCCGGAAAACTCGATTTTCTTTCATAATTAGCCCATGCTAAAGGGATTATGACTACCCTTGAACTGGTGCATGGGAATACAAAAAATTAGAAGAGAGACAAAGGAGAGTTCTTGGGATGAGGAAATACAGACTTATGTAGATTATTCAACACTCATATTGTTCATTTTAGGAAATAGATTCAATATTCACTGTCAAACATTCCAAAGCCGGCATAAGAGGAAACTGTGATGAGAATTCAAAGCATGACGCGTATTGGAAAAACATGTCTTTGGTGTTCAAGCGGGTCGATGAACCTTGCAATTTTCCTGTCACCTATAAGTAATCTATCGTATTGTATCTATCCATCCAACAGTTTTTGGTACACACGTCCAGATGTAATCGTTGTTCTCTAACTTTAGGAGTAAAGCATTTTTTGAAATGTTTGAGCAGTACTCTTCTCGACTTAAAATATGCGGTCGTTCCAATAAAGGTTCCACTTTGTCTATGAGACAACAATTCAAAATTTGGGTTTCGCTTAAGTGACAAAAAGATGGCATAAGCTATATAGACTAGGACAACCATCTCTGCTCGAAGAAGAGCTTACTTGCTAAGGAGCAATTTTCTACAATAATCTTGATGAACTGATTGAATAATCTCCCGCGTTTCATAGCAAGCTCTGGCTGGTTTTGTGGGTAGTTTTCTGAGGATACTCAAATTCATGTGATATCACAAGGAACGAGCAAATATGGGAAACTGGGGAATCTATCACCAGCGAACGTATAGATATGATTCAAAGTTGCAGATAAGAGATCCTTTATGAAAATAAGAAAGAAAATCGGTGACAAAACGAAGCCTAATTGAAGTTAATCGCAGACTTAAAACCCTTTTAAATGACTTGATTTGTACGCCCTAAAGGTAGTTTCTAATCCATCGATGCGATATGCATTCATTTTTGATAAAATAGCTCTATCAAATACCTTTGAAATATCAAAGTGATGCAGATATTGATTCCACTTTTCGTTAAGATATGTCATCAAATCATCAATAGATCTTTTGCCATAAAAACCGTACCTACTGCTAGTCATTGAGGAGTTTTTAAAAATTGCTTCCGTTGAGTAAATGATAGCTATCATTTCGAACTTAAGACATAGTGCCCTCTGGATTGCAGTAGTCGGTCTATAATAAGCATCCGAAGGTAGTCTTTTTTTTTTTACTATTCCATGCCATCATCTCTCGATTTTATTTCAATTTTCTCTTTTTAGAACAAGAGACGAACTTCTTTTGTATGAAAATATCTAATGGATGATTTTTTTTTTATCCTTTCAGATTGATCGATTTAACGTTGAGTCCTTGTAAACCGTAAGTTCATATTGTTTAAAAATATGTGTGTTGGCTTCGTTCTGTGTAGCATTATCAACCGAACTTTTCGACAAAAATAGAACGATAGACTGCCTACAATTGGCAATGACTTACCCGATCTTTCCTCGACTTGGTCGTTTAAAGTGAGACGGCCATGCTCACCTTAACGTAACCTTATGTCAAGCTATGTAGTTTTTTCGTCAATCCCTGATTATCAATTTGACAATTTGAAACGTTAATTCTTATGGGTAACTGTATGTGACTTTGACATTTTTTTACAATACGTATCCGTCTTTATCAGCTTAAAACATTCCCGAAAATTTACTGCATTATCTCAGCTTATTCTAATGTGACTTTAGATAGCATTTCAAATTTGTATCGACTTATGTATCTACGAGTTCTTTTTTTTTTTTACTGTTTCTCTTGTTTTGTCCTTCGCATCGCAATAATATATGTGTGTACTAACGACCCAGACATAGGATTATACATATGCCACACCTACTATAAGTGGGTAAACTGTATAAGAATAGTCTAATTAAATAATTTTTCTTAAAGAAATCTATGCATACACATTTCATTTTACAGTTATTTCTTAAATCCAAAGATATGGTGTCTATCCTCTTTACAATATGTATCTCAATTTTTATTTTTTAAATAATGCATTTTAAATGTTAAATAAAATATCTAACTTCTGTGGTGGCAAAGTAAGACTTTTATTTAATCATGTTTTAGATTTTCGCATAATTGTAGCTCCATTTCATTTGCGAAAGGAAAACCCAAAGAAGAACCCCAAACGACGTGCTATAGCACTATCTCGGTGTGCCATAATGAGAGATAACACGGCCTGGAAATTATGTTCGCAATAACTGTCCATCAAATGTCATCCAGATTTCCATCCAAAATTTATTACTCAATCCAGGCGACGAATACCGCCGACAGTTGGTGTGGCTTTGTCAATATTTTCAAAGAAACAGACCGCACGTCGGCCGATGAAACTCTGCATGAAACAGTGATTCATGGGGAATGCATGGATTTTCAAAACCCAAAATTCGAAAATGAAGAAGCAAATGTTTCTTGGCAAACCGAGCAGTGAGTGATTTTGATGTACTTAGGTTCACAATTTCGTATTAAAGCAGCCGTATATTGTAAGCGTTGTCCAAATGTTTCACATAAGATGTCACCGTTCTCGATTTTCTGCCGGAAGAACACAATTATCGCGGAAGTTTTCACATTCCAACAGTTTCAACAGATAGCATCATAAGGGTATTCATAACCCCTTTAGCGCTAGTGAATTATAAAAATAAAAATAAAAAAAATAAAAAATACGGTCTTAGCTTGATGATCAATCTTTTGCTGCACTTTTCTGAAAAGGAGTCAGCTTCCAGCTGCAGTTCTGTTTAACGCTGCCTAGAAAATATCAGTAATTTTTTCTAGTGTTGCTGTGGTATGGAATGAGAGGGCGAGCAGGATGCTTTTCCTTATGGCCTAGTAGAGCCCGTTTTATTTCTCTCTTTTTGGCAGGCAGATTGAGTTTGTTTGTTCTTCTTTGGCTGGATTAATCTGGATATCTGGACACCACGGTCGCCCCTGCTGTTACAATATATATCAGTGCGTGAGATACCCACGTTTTTGAGATCGTCCGTGTATACAATTCTCTTGTACAAATATTCTCGTTTATTCTATTTTACATTACATAAAATGATAAAGTTGATGGCGGACCAACAAAAAATCGTTGTTTCACTTTAACTTTCTCAAATAACCACAACTGATTTCAAATTTTAAAATGACAGCTGTCAAATATTATGACAGACACTTGGCATTTCTGTTTTGGACCAAAAACTTTTTTCCACTCTCAGAATTCAGTAAAAAAAATTGTGTCATTAGAGGAATGCAAATTGATTTTAAATGGAACATTTTATTTTTCCATTTATTACTTAACTTGTGGTCCAACGGTGTGGAAAAAAAATTGAATTTACGTGATTCTGTCAAACAAAGTCCACCACCATAATTTATGTGTATCAATGCAAAGTTCAGTGGGAATTAATTGGTATACTTCTACTTCTAAACCTCTTAACTGCCTTCTACCTACCTACGTAAAGTTAATTTTTAAATTCTTTCTAAAAAGCCAACTTTCCATTCAAAGCAAAAAAAAATTATTAAAAGTTGTTTAAATTCGTGTCACGATCTTTCTCTCTCGCAGAATTTAAAAATCATATTTTCGTGAATTTAATTTTGTTTCCCCTAAGGGGGAAACACATAAATTACAAAAAAAAAAACACACGACCTCTCTCCGAGATGGAATTAATTTAGGCGTCAAAACAAGCACTTGAGGTTTTTTAATCGAATTCTGCCTAGAATTATCTCAATTGCCGGCTACTTAAGTTTACAATATATACATACGTGTTTACCATTTAAATTGCTGAATATTTATAGTAAACCTCTTTTGTTATGTAATCTTATAGCAATTTCCGTAAAAAAAAAATGACCAAGCTCATCACTCATGGCACTCTTAGAAATGTGCAAAAAGTGCAAAATTTCTTTGGTAAACAAATAATATTTATATTTCTTACGACTCATAAGAATTACTTTAACAACAAGAGAGAAAATAAAATAAAACAAAAATCGTATACAAAAAGCTCTGTCATCATCATTGTGTAACAATTCCAGGTGTTCCAAGTTATATTGTGCTTACAGATGCATACTGAATGGTGTATGGGTACAAATGCGTTGCTACACTATCCTTCATAAACTGGTACCTACCATCACTACCGTTTTGGGGAGGGGGAACGATGACATCCATAAATCTTTTCAGACAGGAAAAAAGGAAAAGAAAAACGATTGCTCTATGATATTGGGAGAATAAATCTTTTCTCTCATCGATATTGAAAGGCTCTTGTTGCATCACTGGAAGTGCAGGAAAAGATTTTGAGGATTTTGAAAGATTCCGTATGCCACTCCATTTATATTAATGGGATTCTTGAACACGTCTCAATGCCGAGATGACTTATTTTAATTTTTACACATAAAATAGTTTTTGTTTTTTTTTTAGTACAAATAACAATTCTATTCATTGTAAAAAGAAATTATGTAATTGGCAATTGTTGTAGTAACTTATTTGTTTTTTTTTTTTTCTAAAAAGACGTATCTATTTATAGAAATAAACTTAAGTCGTAGAATGTCACGATATTTGTTTGAGATACTTTAGGGAGAAACATGCACTTCAATAGAACTTAATGGAATTTTAATTGTTTTGTTTTGAAAATTAATAACTGTCTTTGGGAGTAAAATTAAAAAAATGTGCCAAAAATCATTAAGTCATCATCATTGGGTCAATTGAAGTTTTGATATATAATTTATCTACCCTTCGGTTGGAGATATCTCCAATTCGATGTGACATCAGAGGCGGTCATGTTTGGAAACATCTGAATCAAGTCGTGTTTCCATAAATACCACGATCGTGGTATGGCAAATAAAAGATCAAATTTGCTTAGTGGATTCAAAATGTGCAATCTAGATACCTTAATTAATCTTGCTATTCAGATCAAAGGTTAACTCGGAAAGAAACTGTGAAAGATACTGTCCGAGACGTCCTAATAAGTATAATATTTCTGTAGATAATTTATTTAGGCAACATTCTGCTCTGAATATTTCATATGGCATGTGTTTTATCAGCCAGAATGGGTGAAGAAGGGTAAAACCAAGTATTTGTTGTCAACAAAAAATGACACGTCGAGTAATGGACGTTGTCTACCTTTGCTCTGCTATCACTTCTGGCAATGACATCTTATTTGAAATCAAAGAAAGAACAAATCTTTCCAATCTCTGTTTTGTTGTTCTTAGAAAGCAACTGAGGCCCTATTCCGGACAACTAGGGAGACTCTCTCAGTCCTACTCTGTCAGAATAAGCATTAAAAATATTTTAAAAGAGAATTTCAATTAATGGATCTGTCAGAATGTCTGACATTTTGGTTTCACAAAATGCATGTATAGCGTGTTGAGACGTCTACATCGTTGGTAGTGATTTGTAGCTTTTCTCCTATTGTCCTTCTTTTCCTCCACCCCCTGTATTTAAAAAATTGTCAAACATTATGAAAAAAATCATGATGGCTGTTCGAAGTCATTAAATCGACATCGAGCCGCCATTATAAGAACAATGGATAAAATCTGTCAACAATGTAATGTGTCATCTCCAGGAAACAGGAAACTACTACCTACATATTGAAAAGCAATCATTCGTCATGTTTAAAGTTGCTGTCTCAAAAATCCACTACAATCTGAAAGGATTTGTTTTTACATTTGACCTTTCTATGGAAAACCATCAAAATGAATGCATAATTGGATTCGACTTACGAAAAAAAAGAACAAATGCATATGACAAGGCTGTGTTCCCGTGCATTATTATTGAATGACAAACTGTTTGACCAATTATTTATTTACACAATTTTTTTTTTGCAGATAAGTGTGTGCAATGTACATATTCCTACATATTTTATTTTATATTAATTTATTTCCTCTCTAGGAGTACTGTGTGAAATATGTAAAACATGTTTTTTTATTTAACAAAACCACCGGGAATGTGACTCGAATTTTAAAACAGCTTCACAAAAAAGTTTATTATTACAATCATTGTTATCGTATTTATATAAATATATGTATGTACATATGTAAATATATGTAAATAAAACTAAAGAACTACGCATGCATGAGAAAATAAAAAAAAATGCTTATACCAGTTGAAGATATCATTTGACAAGGTCATTAAAATTCTCCGAAATGCTATCGTTAATTACATTGTAAGAATGTATAGTTTCCTCAGGCATTTGATAAGTTAATTATTCAATTATTCAATGAAAATTTTTAAGTTATAATGGCACTTGAAGATATAATTTACTGTTTACAGAATTAAACAGAAGTGAAGTTTGTTATGGAAATCATGGGAACTACCGAAAGCGTGGAAAGTGGAAACTAAACAATATGTACAGTGTTTTTCTAAGAAAGAAGCTTAAATCCACCAGAACTTATCCGTCAAAGTTGTTTCCATTACTGATCTTGAACTTGAAGTCTCAACGCTCCAGCAGGTCATATAATTTCTCCTTGATAGGTCCAACGACCCCATCGGTGTAGATACATATGTTTATACTAGGTTGATATTATAATAATGTCACTGCTGGACAACCGTCACTAATACAAAGAGTGACATATTCATTCCGACAATATAGGGCTCAGCTTCCTTAAACTTTAACCTTTAGTGACAGCAGTAACAAATGTCACACGTCGTTCTTTCGAAAAACAGAAACGGTTGTCGTATACTATGTGAGAATAGTTGTCAGTTTTTGTGAAACACCCGAAGTAAAAAAGATTTTACCGTCTTTGACGATAAGGTTGCAAAGTTGTCAAGCATTGTCTAATGTGAATAGGAAACTTCTGGGAGAGTCTTCAGCTTGTAAATGGTGCTCCAAAAATCCTTTAAGAACTAGGTATCCTGAAACTACATTCGTTGATGTTTTTTCTGTTATCGGCCCATTAAATTGTTCTTCCTTTATTTTACGACTTCGTCTTGAATTGATCTTACAGGCTTGAGTACCAAATATGTTGAAGCCGCTCAGGAAAGGTATTAAATTGATCCTCTGACGATCTCTTTTGAAAATAAGGGTGTAATTTCGAGACAAGTGTTATTGAAATGACTCTTCCTTATCCGCATCCCTGCAAAATCATCGTTGAACTAGTAATCCAAGAGGTGAAAATAGAGGACGTTTCTATGTCTTCCCGCAACCAGAACGTGATTGTTTCTCTTTAGATTGATAGGATTCAGCAAAAGACTATAACGCACGTTTTCAATCACAACAAGTTCACCCAAAAAAAAAAGAAGTCCCAAACGACAACTAATATCATCTCCAATTACATCCACTTTAATTGATGTCGCACAGCATGTTCTGGATCACAATCCATTTGACATTTAGCATTTCTATCTTAAGCTACACACCCAGTCCAGTGTATCCGTATCCAATTTTTTATTTTTTTGGGAATTATAGTCTAAACGAGATGTTAAATCACAGCACGCACCATAAAAGTCAACTCCTCTAGTCGTCTAGCTGTAGCCCCAAATTAAATCACGACTTAAGATGTTTTTCGTTTGAATACTCCACACGAGGAGAAATAATTTCTAATTATGGTCGCGTCGGTTTGAGATACTTTTGTTTTATTTAGAAAAAAAAACTCCTCCCTCTCCTCGGGTGATACTTACAAGGACCGGAAATTAATATCTTCTCATGTGTAGCGATAGCGACGGATTTTCTTCCCCGTTGTCATGTTTATTTTTATTGTCTTTTCTTGACTCAAAGCTAAATATGATCGAAAGCGATCATAAATTTAAATACGTTATACTCGTATAGTGGTTGTGGTAGTGTGCTTTGACGCGCTTCGCTGAGCATCCTGTTTACATTACAAATCGATAGGCAAACTTGAAATTTGTATCTCTCTGGCTCTGGTTTTCTCATTTTCGATTTCATTGGGGTGTGCAGTGATGGATCTCTTGGCAAATAAAATACACAAAAAGACAGAAAAGATTAAAGCAACTTTTACACTTTCCATAAGAGTATCTGTGTGTGTTTAGTGCATCAAATGTATATCACCGTGAGCTCACGAAAATGATGTGTTGTTGGTTCGGTAAATATGCATGTAAAAAGACAAACACGAACGAAGTCAACTTTCTTCTTCAAATAAACACGATAAGACAACAAAGATGCAGATGATGATGATGATGTTGGTGATGATGTTGGCGATGATGATGATATGGATAACGATGATGAAAAGAAGAAAATCTCGGGCGGCTTAAGCACTGTAATCTCCTTTAGATGCAGGTGGCGTTAGTTTAACACACACAGTGAGTTTCACAAAAAAAAAACCTCACGACAAACGTCTTTTAGTTTTCTATATGATTCTCTGTACTCGTGAGCCTCAAACAGAGTTGAGGGTGACAAGTCGTGAAGTGGTCTTTAACCATGACCCTCTTGCACTTGAGTGCGGAGTTTTAGGTTAAATCAGCTTCCTAGGGAAATTACAATTTTCTTCAAAGAAAATCTAGAAAAAAAATCAACTTCGGCTCTTTCCCATGGAAAAAATGTGTAGTGTCGTTGACAAAGTAGTCAAAGCTCTGTCATTGCGTGACAAGTGCAAAGAAGGTCATCAAGGCTTTTGAATGCCAGAGTCAGTTGACAATTTGAAATAAGGACGGTCTTATACTTCTCAAAGTTACAAGCATGTTTCAAATCATTGTAAACAATTGTGTGACTTTCGTAACCTAAGACGATTTTTTTTGATATTTTCAGTGGCGGGAGACGTCCAAGGAAGTTAGTTAGTTTAAAGTAGTGGTATCTTTTCAGTCTTTCATGTTCGAGAATAGGCTAAAATCAGCCTGGTATGGTTGCAATAGTCAAGATGTTGCCTTCTATGACAAGCTCTCAACAAAGATTCAGTATTAAACTAAGGACATTGTAAAGATTTTATTGTATGCACCTAGAGAACCTTGACTGATTTGTTCGTCAGCCTCACAGTTTCTTGGAATGTCCTAATGACTAGAGTGGAAAATAACAGTTCCTTTTTGAGAACCAATGCCAATGCATAGCTTCTCACAACCATTCATTTCGTGCGTGTTATATTAACCACGCCAATGGAAGGCACCTGAATTCTTTATTGCCGACTCCGAGCGGCTTTAGCAGCTATTTCTGGACAAATTATACTCTCGAAGAGTGGAAGATATGCCTGAGTGGACGCCGTCCAACGCACTTACTGCTAACCCAAAGTGCTGACATTAGATTCATTCAGCATTCCTTAAAAAGATTTATTATTTGTTTGCATGGACTTAAAGATACATAAACTCGTACAATCGATATACAATCCTACCATCATCGTCTGGGCCCTGGGCCCTTACTCTGTATTGCGATTCTAAAGTTCGGATCGTTCGAAAGCGAAAATTTCGTATGGGCAGTTTGAAACGCAATTCATAAAATCCATTTAAAATTTCCGCTTTCGAAAGATCCGAACTTTAGAATCGCAATACAGAGTAGAGGCCCTGATTCTTTCTTGTGAGCCCCATTGTTTTAAAATTCACTTCAACATTCGCATGACACAAATATCTTTAGAGATTTTATGATGACTGTGATTTGCTGTTCCACATCTTAGCGGTAATGCTTTGATTGCCTGTGTATTGTCATTGTTTGCGGTTGGTTACTGTTTATTGCTTACGGTTATGCTGGGCACAGCGCAAATGAGAAAATGTATCTACGGGTATGTATCTTGTTTTTCATCTGACAATTCATCATAATCGCCGCATTAGAGTGTAGAAAATTCGTTTCGCTTCTTTTCGTGTCTCCTCGTATCTTATATCCCCAAAAACCGGTCAGCAACTGACTACTAGCTGCTGTATGATGTGTGGATGGTGGTTATTTGAGATTTTTATTTTTTTTTCTCGCAGATCGTTTGGAATGTGAGCGGCACACGAGAGATTCTTTGCAATGTAGCGCAGTTAATAACACGCGAATGACGGTACAGCGGCGTGGCACTTAATCATGCTGTAGTATTGCCTACACGTCTGTCCACGGTTTAGATGGAACACACTCTCCGGCAACAGGTTACTGTCGCGCACCACAACCCATTGGGTCTGAACGATCCAATTTAAGATATTTTCCAGCCCCAATTGGTCTATCAATTCCATATATGTAGCTAATCATATACTATGGACGCACTTAGTGTCCCAGCGATTCAATTAAAGTGGATTACCACGATGTTTGTATCGTCTTAGGTGACAGGATTTTTACATATCTACTGCAAGGAAGTTATTAGTTTTTGTGTAAATTGCACTAGAGATACAAGATAAAAAATGAAAAAATGTGGAATGAAGAAGGAAAATACATACATACATGCTTATGTATGTGCAAAAGAAAATTTGTTGAACGGGTGAATTAAACATGAAGTACTCGTACATACATTGGGAATGGTAACGCGAACTAGTTCTCTGGAATGTGCATAATTAATTCGTAGGATGGCAGCACAGGTAGTTGTATTTGCTTCTTGATAGATAGAGGTATGTATGTATCTATACACACATATGAATGTAGGCTTGACTTGAGATCGATGAACATTTGGGCATGACATTTTTTTAGAGAAAATCTTCACTAATCGGGTCATTAGTGATTACTAAGTGTTAAGGTGTTGCTGAGCTTCCTATGCTTCCTATGTTCCGTTGCTTAGTGTTACTTGTATAGGTACTCATACAGGGAGGGAAGACTTAGCATAATTGCTAGTACCTTTGCCAAATTATGATCCATAGGCAAGTATGACTCTGACAATCGCCGTGTACATTGAATGTATAATTTGCTGCGCATTCATCAACTTGTTGTCTAATGGGCATTGGACTAATAATTATTAAGGCTAAAGTAAAAGATCTGAAAGATTTAGTCCCGCTGTTGTCAAGTTAAGAACTACTTATGTACCTGTCCATCAGAGAGAATAGAACTCAAAATCTTCTTTTCGGATGATTTCAATTTTTTTTCTGCTAATTTAATAAATTTTTAATTAACACAAAATAAATTTAAATTCAAAAACAAAAGCCTATAATTTGCATGATAATTACAATATATTCACTTTCACGTGAAACATGCGGATAAAATAAACAAATAAATTTGAGTTCTTGACTAAAAGTGCGAAAATGTTTAAATTCTTTTCGATAATAAATAAAACAAATTTGTATTTAATTAATGTTTTGAATAATTACGGCGCCGACAAAGAAAGAAAAGGAATTCCATTCATTAATGGCAAAAACCTATTTTAGAAATCAAGCAGAGCCAGTAGATTAGTAGGGTAGTAAGTGGAAGACAGTTGTCGTTGGGTGTTAAAGTTCTAAGTATTCGATGGATTGTGATCACGCAAGGTAGTTAATAAATCGTTTAAAATTTAAGACTTTGCTAAGGACTAAGTGTCTACAACTTTGTGAAATTTTGAAAACTAATCTCAAGTGAGTATAATTAGAACTTAATTACTACAAAATAGTTGATTCATGCTGTAAAAAATGTCATATGTCAATAGATTTCGATCCGTCAGGACGTTAGAATAAAAATATACAAGTGTGTGATAAGTCAAAAATAAATAGACAACTTTTTTGTGAGGCTATAACTTTTTTTTTAAAGTGACAACGATAGTCAATTTTTATAAATCACCGACGATGATTAAAAAAAAAATTAACTTTTATCCGCTATCATGACGTAGAAAGTTAAGCCAATAAACTGACAGGTTGTAGTGAGAATCTAAGACTACTCTTTTCGGGGTTCTATTATTTATGTCTAAGTTATTACTTATTTATCGCTGCTTCCGGTTCTCCACATCAAGCAGTCTCGCATCCGTGATCACTTGGTCTTTATAGAAGGGGCTTTTGTCCATTCATCTCGAACCTGAACCAAAGATCCTGAATTTGCTAGTAAATTATTGTCATGTAGCCAAGCCAATGTAAACGACGTGTCTTGAGTTTTTGGACTACATCCACATCTTTATATAGATCGTAGGGTTTGCGGTAATCCTCCATTCCTCAGACGCGGGCCCTTATATCCGACTAAGTTTTTTTTTCTCTCTCGAAGAAGTTCAGTTTCTATTCTCCTTCCTTACTTATCGTCCAACACTCGGACTCTATAGAGAATCAATTGTTTTGTTTAGCTGAATGTTCGTACTCATCATCATCGAGCTAGAAGCGACTTCTGCCATCTCCTTGATGATGGTGCGAAAGTGGTTCAACTGCCACCGATTGGTTGTTGGGCACTGTGGAAAGATTCCCACTAAGATACTTTCTATGAACTATGGATGAGTCAGATTTGCTTTTGGGCGATTCGCAGCTATCTGTAGTTGAGCTCTAAATTTGAGTCGATGTTAGCCCCTCTGAATGTGTGCACATCCAGAATGTTCAATGCGTGCTTGGTTGGTGGTTGATGTGGTTTAACTATTTGGAAAAAGCCAAGTTCTTCGAAAAGCATTAAAAACCATTCAGAACTCATTCGTCGTAGATGTAAGTCTCGATTCTTTCTTAATTTATCTACTTTTTCGATTTTATATCTTATGCATCAGTTTTCTAAAACAAGAGTTATCTTACTTCAACCAACATCTGTGTTAAACATTTTTAAAGAAATAGAGTACTTTAACAATGTCAAACATCAACATCACTTAAGTTCCCCAGACGAGTACATGTATGTCCCTCTAAGTCAAAGTTCAAACCAAATGAAAAATCCTTTTGGATGCACTTTACCATCGTGTTTTCATTATTTGCTAAGCAAATGATAACCATCTGCCATCTCAGATACCATGACATATTTCATTTGAGTTTCACTCTGAACGCATCCACTGGATCATGAATAGTTGACAAAAAGTGTTTTTTTTTTTTCTACTATCGAGCGTTGCCCTTTATCCATTCTGCATGCACACGAAACGTCAAAGGAATATCATTAACCAGCATAAATTAAAAAAAAAAGAATCTTATAACATTGCCTGTGCATCTAAGAAGATTTTGTTTTGTAATTCCGCACATCTTTTTGCCATCGTTTCATCATATTCCTGGCATTGACACTATAAGGAGACATATGCCGGCAAAGTATCTTCACTTATTCAGACACGCTCTCTGTTGGGGGAAATTTAATAGTCGATTTCCTGTTTCGACTAGTATTATACTTCCCCCAGCCTTTGGCGCAGCACTGAACCCTGATGAAAGGATATTTTACAATCCGCTTTAATTAAGAAAAAGCGAACAAGAAAAAAAAAAATACAACTTCTCTGTATACATGGTTTTAAAAAAAAAGCCAACTGTTCCGACTTTGGAGGCGGCGATGATGATGGTATTGGATGAATGTACTCGTAGTTTGTGAAGTGGAACCGTCCTTTTTCTTGAACATAAAGTGGGAGGTAACAGCCTTCACCTGTCTTTGGTTTTGACATGGGCCATCGATTGGCTTTTTATTGCTTCTTATTTTCTTTAAAAGCTTTCAATCAGATTGAAAAAAATTAAAGATGCAAGCGTACAGGGTGCGTAAGAGGGGGAAAAGTAGGATGAGCGACCGCTGTATTTACCCAATCTGATATCAATTATTTGCATTACATAGTTTGTTCCGGTTTCCGGTTTATTTATGCTGTGGTAGGGTGGTTTCGATATTTTAATCCATTATGCAGGAAGTATGTTGCCTGCAGGGACTGTATGCTATAGAGAAGAGACTTTGTTAAAAATCTGCCTAGAAGCTCAAGTTTTTTAAAAGACAAATTTAAAAGGGAAAGCCAATTAAGCCCGTAGATGAGCCCATATCTTTAAATGAGAAACCTTGATTCAATTTTAGGCTCTAAGATATCACATCATGTTGCAATGGATGTAGTGGCGGAAGGATATTCCAAGAAACAGCAAATGTTGGCTATGTTGCTACGATTGTCGTAAAAGGTAAACTACATAAGCTAACCAAACTAAACACTTAACACTATAATGCTACACTTGGTTGTCTTAAGACCGACTGCTGTTGTATAGCTCCTACACAGAGCTATTGTATACCCATTTGGTAAGACCTCATACGGGTCGTCCTATCACAAATCCAAACCACAGCTTCACAATGTCCTCCTCTTTTCACGCTTAAAGGAAAACAAAATCAAAGATCCCTGGTTAAATGTCAGAAAGAGCGTAAGCACGTCTGTATTGTTATTTACCAGCAATTTGTGTTACTAGTGCACGTATCTGCGGGTGTGGAATGTTTACTCAAGAAAACCAAAAAACAATCCAAAATATAATGGGGAAGTTGAACAAACACCAGGCACGCTATAACCGCACCTTGAACCTTTATTCAAACGTGCAATAGCCACAAAATGACAAAGAATTGCAAACAATGGAAAAAAGTTTTCATATTCCTCTTTTGTCAGATATTTTCCATGTAGCACCTTTGACCTGAGGGTTCCTTGAAAGTTGCGTGCCCCACTCAGTTAAATGCCAACGATTAAGGTGTATTTGGTATGCTTTAAGGACTAGAGGGAAAATTGAGGTTATTGCCATCAAAAAAAAAGTGCACACAACCATCTTTAGCCGGTCTCTAGTGAACATTGCTTCTGGTCAGCAAGTGTAACGAAGTTAGTCGGTGTAGGGAAGGGGTTTGGACTTAACCAACAATCAGTTTCATTCATAAAAGAGCATTGTATCTGTCATCATGTACTATACGGTGTTAAGCTGGCATGTGATACCAACCGATGTTCGGATGATGGCACGACAATGATGAGAATGTGAAATGCTAATGGAATTTGATATAACCAACCGACATTGGTGAAGCAACAATAGAGGCAGGATGGACGATGTAATTGTGTTTTCTTTCAATTTTCGTTTGGGCAAATATTTGTAGAAGAATGGTCGGTGTCTTCTTTTGAGATGATAGGGCTGTTACTCTTAACGGGGATATACGGAAGTTTTCAAAAGTTAGATATACAATTATCAAGACTTAGTTTTAAGCTTATTCAATTTCTAAACTTAATTTCTGTTTCCGACTTGCCTGTCTTTAGAGCCTGTTAATTTATTTTTAAGTTCTAGAACAATCTTTTAATGCAGTATCTTCAAGTGCCTTTAAAACTTCACTCCAGATGCTGAACTTCCACGCGATTTTTCTATCGAACCTATAGCAGAAATTCGTTTGGGAATAGAGTTGCCATTGTGACCAGAAATATTATTATTCAAATCAGTTTGAGTTCCGCTTGCAGTGCTAGAGTAGTTTGTGTGGATTACATGAGTGAACTCTTGAACAAGATCATTTCGTTTTTCCCATTTAACTCTCTCGTTGAAGCAAACTTTTCATAGAACCAGTGGTGCCATGGAACAGAGTGGATTGTAGTCGAAGAAATGACCGGAATTAGATAAATGATGTCTGTAGAAACACGCACATTCTATAGGCGTGCTTTGTCCAAAAAATTCACTTGTTAACCAAATTTCAAATTCAAAGTTCCCCAACGAGATGTTCATCTTCGTTCATCTAATGTCAATCAGTCAAAAACATCCCAATAAAATCTCCTTCAATGTATCAGTTCACGTTTCTATATCGTTAAATGAAAACCATCCAAATACAACAGCAAAAGATCTTTTTCATTCAACCTTTATTCTCAAACCACAGATACAAAGTAACAAATGAAAAAAACAAACAAAATGAACAGCGCACATCAATTCAAACAACAAAATGATACAAAAACTTTGCATGACATAAAACCAAAAACAAAAAGAAAACACTTATCCCAAAATCGTTTATCCACAACCATTTATCTTCCAATTCAGTGCGAGATGATGATAATCCATCTATTCAATCTTCTCATTTCATGATATCATCTTCTCTGACTACACTTTGTGAACTTCAAGTTTGTTTTTCCTGACTCGCAATTTGAGTTTGAGGAACTGTCATTCACTTTTGTGAATGTCATGTGATGTGACATATACTGTGACGAAGCAGCAGTTGAGGCAGTAAAAAAGAAAAAAAAAAGTTTAAAGTGCACAAATAAACTTTGTATGTATCTAATTAACCAAAACAAAACAATTACAATTACAGTGTTGCCAATTTAAAGTTTTTATTTTATTCTGAAGGTTAGATAGTGAACAAAGTGATCTTATAAAAGTTTTTGGAACTCTCTACTGTTATCACAAGATGATTCTTTGTAGAGTTTTTCATTTTCTCGATAGTCTCGACAGCCACACCCATTTTCCCAGAAAGAAAAGTCTTTACAAAGTTGATCTTTTCCAAAAAACGTCTCTCAAAACGAAAAATTAAGTATCAAGTATCATTCTTCATTTCGACTGAAAATATATACTTTTGTTCATTTTAATTCATTTGATCGAAACAATTGGCAACACTGATCATAAACATAATTTGTTCTTTCCTTTTGTTCGTTAAATATCTTGCGGTTGTAGCTGTGGTGACCCTCAAGTTCAGCTAACTCATGCATTTAAAGTCGAACAAACTCCTATCCCGTATATGACATCATCATACGCGCTAACCTTGAACGTCAACAGTGAGACTGAAGAAAATCGTAAATAATCCGCCATTGGGCTTGCTTCAGGAAAGGAATCTTTTTTGAACCGAACTCCATTCCCTGCACCATGTCAGGTTCAATTAACTCCTGAGTACAGGCCTGTTGGTTGCGATTCGTCTTTTTTTTTTTTCTTACGTGATGGGAACGTAAAAAGGTCCAAAGTTAATGAATTGAAATTCCATTTGTGGCTTGACTTTTCTGGAAGATGGGCTCGGGAGTTAGAGGGATACTCATGCCTTCTACGTTTTGATTTATTGGATTTAATTTGAACTTTAAAAGAGGAATTCTATTTCTTTTTTTCTTTTTTTTTCTGGAAGAAGAAAATGGAAACGAAAGAAAACGGTGGATAAAAAAATTCCACTTTCAGAGTACAATTCAATTCTAAGAAACCATGAAACAGTGTGTGGTGCAGTAGTGGAGGAGGTGGTGGGATTCTGTTCTGGAGTTTGAAGACAGAGAAAGAGGATATGAAATTTGAATAAGGCTGGTATGCAGCGTAAGAGGCTTTATGTTGAATTTTTTATTTGTTTTGGTTTTGGGCGGTCGTTTATGATAATTGCAGACAATTTTGTGAACAAGAAACGTGTATTATGCCTAAGGAGAGGAGGTGGATAGAATGTAAGTTGAGTAGGTTTCATTTGAATTTGAATTCGTATTCATACTGGAGGGAGCATGAGTTTTGTTGCTAAGAAAACACACTTTTCTGTTTAGATTGGTTTGGCACTGTCAGGGAGTTGTGACAAATTGATGGTGTTTCTAAACGAATCTAAAAGTTTTTAAGTGGGATGATAGAAAAAAAATATGTTTGAATCCTTAAGGTAACCAGGTGACTCTATTTGATTACAATATCTACTTATCTTTGCCTTGAAGCTTGATGTAGTTTCTGACAAAGAGATATTAAATCAAATGGTTCAAGCCTTAAAAGTGGGAGTTCATCTTAAGCTTATGGTAACAACGAATGAAAAACTGTCTAAAACAATTTCTGAAACGTATCTAGCAGGTAGATAGGTACATTACGTGAGTTAGGTAAATTATTTAAACTACGGACAGCTGTTTGTAACGATAAAACAGTTGAAATAACTAAATGTACGGGTATACCTTACCTACGAGCATTAGTTTGCACATGTGTACAGACATACAAAACAAAACATCTGCTGGATAGATTAACTTTACATACAGGTGGCTTTCAGGTAATCAAGAGTTCGAATACAATTCAGTGAAGCCGAATACAATCATATGATGTAACACATATGGTATATGGAATTCGTGAAAGAATTGAAAAATGTATACGCAACTTTCAAGCCAAATACATATATATGTATGCACCTACCTACGTTGTCATAAAAATATGTATTACATGAGTCACTAGTCGCAAAAGTTCGCCATAATAACGTCACATTTATGCTAAATTCCACAACAAAGTTGCAGACCAAGCTGCTCAACAATTACAAGGTTGGTGTTATTTGTAACGCACATTTGATAACATTTTCTCAACAAATGCATACTGATCGATTTACAAATTCAAGTGATTATAGCCATAGTTAGTGTGCAGTTCCGAACTTTCAAGACATGTGTACCTACCTACCCTTAAAGTACCGAAAAATAATATTAATCCAACAAAGACGATGTACATTTCGGTAAAAGAGAGCTTTGTGCAATTTTATTCGGCTTCATACATGCTAACTTATCTTTAACTAACCTAAACCTTATCCTCCCTTAGTAATAAGGTACTAAAGGGTGCAATAGGCTAAGATTGTAAATGCGAATCACGAT
Source organism: Criorhina ranunculi (assembly GCA_951813785.1). Lineage (NCBI taxonomy): Eukaryota > Metazoa > Arthropoda > Insecta > Diptera > Syrphidae > Criorhina > Criorhina ranunculi. Next base: position 51,699,392 of record OX638383.1, read on the forward strand.
GTAACAGGAGACATTCGTTATTATCGCTTCTATTAAGCCCTTGTCAAGCTACCAGATACCTTCAAAGGTGTTCTGTGATGTCAACAATGGGCTCATTTAGACCAGCTTACAAGTCTACAAACATTCAAAACCAGTGTCACATAGTACCTCAAAATCAGACAAATCTAACAAAGTTCTTTTAGTGATTAAAGTGATCAAAAACACCAAACGACTTAAGTCTGTCGGGATTGGCGTATTGAAAATATTATTAGAAGCAATCATGACAAACATACTCGTATCTGAAAATCACCGACTTATGTTGGCGGTAATTGGTCACACTACATACCATTTTTGCACTACGTATCTAAACTCTATCACAGCAAGAGTGTAGCCAGTTAGTCTTACAAAATACCCACCATTAGTTGGGTGTGAACAAATGCATATTTATTTCCAAAGCCGTACCCATTACACTGTCACTTTCACGAAAATGCGCACAAAAGTATCTTGTTTTTTTGTTTCATTTCCTTGTGTCGGCCGTTCCAAACCTTCCATTTGACTGACATCATCATTATTCAAAGCAACGTTAAAGTTTGTTCATATAATTTTACAAAAATAAAATCTCGCTAAGTATTCTTAAGTATTATAATTAAATTCAGACAAGGTCAATTAGCAAAAATTCTATCTTTCAACTCGTGGAAAACAAATTTACAACACATTCCCATGCATCCAATTAGTTAAAGATAGATTTCAAAAGGATGTACAGTTTATTAATTTTTTACAAAAATCTCATGTGAATTTCTTTTATGGAACAGTGATTTTATACCAATGTGTGGACTTGATTCATGACGCATTGTGTAGACATGACAGGCGGGTCATACATATACATACTTGTCTTGTAGTTGAGCGTACCTACCAGATTATGCCTCTATTTTTATTAATTTTAAATATTATGTGTCATGTTGACCCATAGTCGTTGAGCCCTAAAAAAATTAAATCCGACATAACTCCGTTGTGTAACCTTTTACTTAATCACAGATAAACTGATAAGATATTTAAAACCTTCTGTTTGTGAGTAACTACGGCGGTAAAAAAAAGGTCTATTTATCCATTTCCTCATTGACATTGTTTGTTTTGCCTCCCACAATTTAAAAGTGGTTTCAATTAATTTTTAAAAAATACAACAAAACATTTTTGATTAAATAACAAACCCGCGACACCAATTAAATTCATTATCTGAACTGTTACGCATTTTTTTTTTCTATTGTTTTCCATTTACTATAATGGATATTCATATTTTTTTTAATTGAATAATTATCTCATTTAATATTCGAACAATGTTAAATATTTAAATTAAATAAATTAATCGATTTATTTTCTTTTTTTCTTTACAGACATTTTTTATATTTGCAAATTCGTTTTGGTGAATTTTTAAAGCAGAAACAGATATGGTAAGACATAATTTCTTTAATTTGACAAATAATTGAAATTCCTACATAAGATTATTTAACATAAAATTAGTTGAATAATAAAATCCTTAGGGGGTAGACATTTATAGCTCATAACAAAGACATAATCGTTGTAAATGACTAAATTATTATTAATTGTCATATTTAATTGAATAATTAAATTATTCATGTATACAACTGAGTTAAGTTTTAAGATTTAAAATTGGAAATTTGAATTTTATTGGAAATAAGAAGGCGAACAGAAAGACTTTCAAAATTGGAAGGGAGCTGGGGACAACCTTATTAGAATATGAAGGAGTGAATAGGTAGGAGTGGTAGGCTGCGGGTGCAACCTCACTTAGACCAGATAAGGTCCACGTGGATCTGTATTTCACCAGAAAAAGCTACCCGCCGAACCAGTCGGAGCTTGCTATGAAGCGCTGAAGGCTACCTATGTTGATATCACTAAGGTTGTTAAAAAAGCTGGCTCCTCAGTATGCTCTTCTTCGGACTGAAAGGGCCGGACATGTACACAGAAGGTGGAGAATCATCTCCTCTTCCTCCTCGTCCATGCAGCTTCTGCAAAAGTCGTTGTATAGGAGGCCCAGTCTATAGGCATGCTTGCCGATAGTACAGTGTCTCTTTATGACACCTACTAAGTGCTTATTAGCAATCTATTCCGTCTGATGAGACAGTGGGAACATTTGAGATCTAGCTTTGGCCAAATCTGATTGGTCATGAGGCAGGTGCTGCCTACTGTACTGCTGTTATTGGCGATGTTGATCGCATTTCTATTAAGAAGCAATTTGCAGGTGGTGAGAGGCATGCTTAGATCCCCCTTTTCCGAAATCTCTGGCCATGCAGTTGCCTGGAATGTCTCTGTGCCCCGGTACCCATATGAGGTGAATTTTGAATTGCTCAGTCATCTCGTTAAGAGACAAGCGACAATTTAGGGCTGTTTTTGAGTTGAAGTCGACAGATTCCATTGATTTTATCGCGGCCTGGCTATCAGTAAAAATTGTGATATCCCGAGAAGATTGTACACTATAACTTTGCCATTATAGGGCTTCCTTGATTGCCATTATCTCGGCTTTGAAGACTCTGCAATGGTCAGGCAAACGGAAAGAGATGTTCACGTTCACATCCTTTAAGAATATAAGAATACACCCCCGCCCACTCCCGATTCTGTTTTTGAGGCATCTGTGTAGAAGCAGATGGATCCCTTTCGATGTAGTTCAAAATCATCCTTCCAGTCAAGTCTGGAAGGGATAGTGGTAACGAAGTTTTTATCGAATAGGAGCCGTTGAAGGGTGTAGTCGGTGCTTTGCGGAAGGAATTCTAAATCGTTCAGAATAGTGCAGTGTCCAACTCGCAGGTCGGACCAATGGTGAAGTCGATGAGGCTAAGAATCACTAATTTATGGAGCGAACAAAGTGTGAAGCATATCGAATTCTATTGCTTCACAAGAACCTTCCCAAGATCAACTGATAAGTTGCAAACTCAAATTTAATTCAACACAAGAACCACACAAGTGTCGAAGTTATGTATGATAAGTCTTCCTCGATATTTTCGGATCTAAAATAGCCAATGGAGTCGATGACAGCGTCTTTTTTGTAAGACCTTGACTTTCACCACTCCTCCAGTCTCCCTTGTCAATCAGCATATTTTACAACAGAATTTTTCTTGCATCAAAGGATGTGATCGGCCCTTTAGAAACTAGACATTTGCCAGTGTACCAAACGCAGTCCTAGGAAATGGTCCGCAGTGGCATCATCTTCTCCACAGGCATCGCTTGTAGTATCACCTAAGCCTAGCACATTAAGATGCTCGGCCAAAGTAAAGGATGCCGTTAGGATGCCAATAAGTTGTTTGCAGTGAGTGACAGCAATAATGCGGTTCAACATGAACCCAAGTAGCACTAGATATGTCTTCTTGTTACCACGACTCATGTGACCTGGTTGGTGATGTGTGTTGTTGAGAATGTGAGACAGTCGGTGCCTAGGTCCAGCCTGTGGAGTTAAGAAAGTGGATGAGTTCCAGTATCTCTGTACCCGAGATGTCATTAAGGTCATCGAAGAATGGTTGGTTTAGTGTGGTCAGTCTGGCTCTTGCTAGTGCCGGACATTTGCAGAGGAAGTGGGAAAGAGTTTCCTTCTTATTTTCGTTCCCGCAACTACGGCAGTGGAGGTTGTATGGGGCACCTTGTTTGGTTGCATGAGACGTCGGACAGACTTTCAATGAAAGCCATAACTGAGGTTAAGCCGAGAATCAAAGAATTTAATCTTGAAACTGAATTCATAGGACTCTTGCACTTCCAATACAGACCGGAGGCGATCAAAGGGTTAAGCATTGCTTTAAGCGTAGCCTGGGGGTCGCTACAGACATAAATACTTCTACCTTTCCTATTTCCAGATTCCTACGGATTGTCTAATTTATTCCATTTTTGACTTGTTTGAGTGTACAAGTAGGTATCTGCATACATATGTGATCTTCCCTAGTAGGTTTGAGTCGTCGAATTCAGCTCCACCTTCCTGACAATGGTCTGGTAATTCAAAAAAGCCATCCAGTTGGCTTGTGAAGTCTTCAATTTTGTTACATTTTTCTGTTAATTTACCAGAAATCTATCTTAACTTTGATAATTAAAATGAAAATGACCACCCACTACAAGAACCACTTATTTTCTTCAACATTTTTACGAAATCCATTTGCATAAACTGTCAAAAGTATTTAACAAAAGTAGTCAAGGGTAAAGACGGTCGTCTCGAAAAACAATTTATTATTCAATACCCAGATCGACAGGTCCCTTAAAGGGGCGGTTTAGGTCAAACATAATGTTGTGCCGTTCCTTTTTTGGGTACAGCCACAAACCTCAACACTTTTTTGTCTCAAAGTACCTCTCTAAAGGTGTTATGGCGTTCTATCCCAATGAAGTTAATTAAACTATACACAATTCCTTTCCTTGGAGTATATTTCTAAATCAGAAAGTTCTTTAATGATTTATCGCCACAGCTCTAGCAGTCTTTGTATCTACGTACAGATTGTCTTAAAATTTAACAATTAGTTCATCCTGCTCTCAAGATAATCCTACGAATCTGCTCCATTTCCTTTTTACAGACTTAAGAAGATTTTAATTTCCAACCAATTTACATCAAAGAAAGTGCATAGTTCCCCCGCAGACATACAGTTCTTGCCCAGTCTCCAGCAAAATCATCAAAGAAACGCTCTAAAAGGCACGAACACCCAGTCCAAATATTCTTAATTATTCTTGTAAATGTTTCTAATATCAACGCGAAATAAGAAAACAAAATTCGCACAAAAAGTATCGTTTAACCAGATTAATATTTCGCCAACGAGTTTCAACAGGGTGTACAACACCAGAACACCAGCAGCCGACGACGATGGTTCCTCCCTTCTGTGTGAATTTTCGTCTTCATTGGACGCGCTCATTGTAACCCCAGCAACGCTTGGTTTAATTATAAATTCCCTTGAATCGAAAACGGGTTGGAAACACCTAGTATCCTATGTGTGTGTGCAAAACACATTGCATGGTGATCCAAGTTCTAATGAAAATTCATCACCCTTCCACATGGTCGGAGAAGGTGGATTGACTTGGATGTGGGAACTCCGTGATGTTGGATATTAAATGCAAAACACATTTTTTCTTTTTTTTCGTTTTGTGCCCTTTTGCTTCTAGCTGGTGGCTGGTATTCTTCTTCAATGGACCACCTTTCAGTTTTGTAAATTAATTTGAGTTCGGAGAAGGGAATGAAGTTGAACCAGCACCATCGATAGCAACAGCAGCGGCAACATCCTCTATACGAGCCGGTGGCAATAAAAGGAAAGGAAACACGATGATCGTGGCTCGTCCATGTCGCCTGTGGCTGTAGGGATATAAATCAAAGAGATGGAGGAACAGAGGTATATCCGCCAAATGCATTTGCAGAATTTACTCTCAACGAAACGGAAGAGTGTTTTTCTGTGAATTTTTATTCATTGTAGCTGTTGTTGACACCTTTCCGATTGGTAATTTTTGATTCCAATCATCAGTGAAGGGTAGATGGATGCGTTTTGGATTACAATTAAAAGGAACTTATGATTATGTGCGCTAATAAGCTGTCACTGGCAGTGCATATTCAATATTCATTTGGTTGTTGGGTAGTTGATGCAAGGTACATAGGATGTTCCCCGTATCCTTTAGAAATTAGATAATCAGTTGGACGAGATTTCAATATTCCATATCAAATTTCAGGGCTTCGGTTTAATTAATAGATTCGAACACTAAATTTTTAGATTTTTCTCATTGTACTACAAAAGGCCTGTGTATACAGTTGTATAAGCGTAGAGAGGTATTCGTTATTTGGAGTGTATAGCTGGAAACTACCTCCAGTTTCCACGATGCATTGGGCTTAATCTGATTTGAGAATTTGGTGTTTACCCACCTGAAGTATACCAGGTCATACTCGTACAAGTGAAAGAACTCCCTTGTACAGAATGCAGAAAGCATACTAAACGTTGCCTCGAAAATCTCGACAAGAATGCTATCCAGGAGTTGGTTGCATAAAATTCCAGACTCGATTTTTCATCACGAAACCTTTCAATTAGTTCACTGTGTGCATTGTTTGGAGCTGTATGCAATCGATGGTGATTAATTGGTCTTTCTGTAGCATACATGTGTGTGTATGTACATTGCTACTACTTCCTCTTTCGGTATAACATAACAACTGGGGTTTTGTGAAGTAAATAGTTCTCGAGTGCTACGGTTAGTCAGCTAGGAGTAGGAGATTTTATATTTATCTGGCGTTGCGTTTTAACTTTCGTATCAAAATGAATGTTTACAGCTCTAGACCATTTCCTTAAAAGTTCTGAATGTGGTCTATACCAACTGGAAACAAGACTGAAAAGATTCATAAAAAGAAAAACAAAAAGAACAACTCATCTTTTTTCATTGCTGTAGTCAGAATGGATGTATTTTCAAATACTTTCACTTCCTGTTGCATCACTTCTCACGGGACAGGTGGTCCAGCTAATGCATTCTTATTATTATTCTTATGATGTGTCCAGTGAAAGTAAGTATGTTATGTCTTGACAAGGTTGAAACTTTCATTAAGAAAGAGTGCCCATGTACATAGACTGGTTGACATTTTGAATTCAAACTGAGGAGACTTATCTGTTCCTTACAGGTTAGGTACTATTTCACAAGGAGATCGGTAGGAACTTAAGGGTATACACTGGCTTTTTCACGTTCTTGTGGCTTAAAGCGAAAACGGAATCTCCATGTTTTTGTGAAAGTGACTCACAGTGTAAACTGGTTGAGAACTTAGTTTGAAGTGTTTTTGAGAACTTTAAAGACGAATGGTTTCAAAGTGACAGCATATGCTGATGATGTTGTCATACTCGTATCAGAAAGACACTTAGAGTCGCAAACAGTTAAATCAAGACTAGTGATACCTAAATGAGATATCGAAAAGGAACCAAGTCACCCTTTGTTGGGTACTGTGCCATATGCATAACATGGGCAATGAAAGGGTGCGAAATAGATCCCTCCTTCCCCTGTTTTTTTGTACCACGATACTTGTTCTAAATTTGAAGATGAAACTCTAGAAGGAGTTAGTATACGCTGGGCAATTTGAAAACGTGTAGTCAACTTTGTCTGATTGAACTTAGTCACTTGGATATACGAGTCATTTATGGCGTTATTACTGGGCATTGACATTGATATTTTAGGAGGATTATCTTGGGGTACTTCACAATGACTTTTGGAGGAGCTTCAGGGACGAACAAAAAAAAAGAAAATCTGTTCGGCACCTGCACGAATGTCTTGCTCTGGCTAATAGAAGAATGAGAACTCTTGGTAGTACATAACTTCTACGACGAGCTTGAAGACTAAAGTGACATTGAGTTTGGGGACCTTCTTATATTTTTATCTGTATCAAGTTGTTTCTCCAATTCTCAGTTAGACTTTCGCATCAAGATCTCTTTCAGAAGCAAGATAAAGGGGTTCAGTTTTACGATATTAATTCTCTTTGGGGAGAAGTTTAAGTTGGGAGCACTGTACTGCCTCCATTCTCCTTCGTTTTGGCAATTTTGACATTACTCATTACTTAAGAGGGGAATATCCAATTTAAATGGATTTTGTTCGTAAAAAATGTAAAAAAAAATGCCTTCGTTGAGTATGTGGCTGCCCTGATAAACAAATTTGATTAAACGAGTCACGTTGCGACTGATAGTGGAACAATCACAAAATTATGTCTGCCTGCTAAAATAGGTGACTCTTATATCATACGATAATGAACATTTCAAAATCTCCTGACTACCAAACCACCATTAACCATTTAACATACGCACATCTGACTGCACTTCGCACAATTCTCCCAAAACTCTCTAAAATACTTCACCAATTTTGCCAGCTAAACACTCTCGACCTCATTATTCACATACCATAACTTCATATGCAATCTGTGCTGTCCATTCTTAGCAATTATATTTCCATTTAATTCATTCAAGTAGATGCTTTATCATCTGCAACTGAGTACAGAATTTTGCTAAGAGCCACCCTCACCCAGTGACACAAAAATTCGCTGTCACTAAAGGCCAGTCCTTAATAGGCGCATCAGTGGGTTAAATTAACAAAAATTTCATACAAAGTGTTAAGTCCATTAAATGGAAGGATAAGAGGGAAAGCGAGTCCCATTTTACATTTTCACTAATTAACTGAAGTGAGTGTGTACGAGGACAACTACAACCACCGATATCTGCTTCCCACGTTGTCGTCGGCCGCCAAAAAATGATGCTGACAATGACAATTCATTTGGCACTCAGCGAGTTTATTGTACCAAAATGAAATTCAACTACAAGTGGTAATGGTCTGCAAAGGACATTAATTAAAATGACAATTAACAATTAACAGTGAACACTCTAATAACAACGAAGGGGAGTGACATTACACTGAGCTAAATTATTCTAGATAAGTCGAAAATTTAATAGAACTATTTCAACATTTAAAACAGGATAAAGGATCTGAATAAGATTTTAAAAAGTCAATCATTACTTACACAAAAAAAAAAAAATATTTAAACACTTTGAACCTTAAATTTAATTTAAAATCGAGAAATTTAAGATTTTTCTTAATTTTTAACTAAAATATTTCTCAGTGTAATTTTTGTGAGAGGTTCGAAAGTTTCACTCAAAGGAAGTGACTAAGTTTAAAGTTGGTAATGGTTGGTACACATTTTTCATTAAACTATTGTTCTGCCATTTTAAATGGGCGGAAATGCAAAATTAATGTCGTCTGATGTAAATGGTGAACTAAAATATGTCAAACAATTGAAACTAATAACAACATCGACAGTTGTTTGGGGAAGTAGGATGGAGTTTGTGTAAATGTAGAATAAAAAGCAACACACTTTACAGCATTAGTTGAAGGGCTCTTTTGAAGTCCGAGAGGTCATGGGAAATGAGTTTTCCTCCAAGGCAGTAGGGCTGACTAGAGTTATCCGTCATCTCTGCAACCCAAATGAACTGCAGTTTTCTCTTCGATTGTTTCACAAACCAAATCATTGTCGCAGGGAGAGTTTAATGTCTACAATATTAGTTGGATCAATAACACATCATGAGATCATTATACCGAGTTCTTCGCTGAAATAAGCAACTTGACTTAGCTTGTTGACACGGCGACATGCATTTTTGATGTTGACAGTTATGGCCAACATACTCTAGACCTGTTTCTAACCTCTCATCTGTTTCTGCAGGGTCGAATCATTGTCTGGTGTTATTCAATTTCTTGTTTTTCCACCAGCATTCAGTTAGAGAAGAACACCCTGTAACACCAACTTGGCAGTATGAATATGACGATTGGAAGTCTTTAAGGGGCTATCTCCTGCAGTATCGGCCATGGGAGATAGCACAGGTTGTATCGCAAGAAACGGGGTGGGCAGGCCAACCTTTGCCAACAACATCTGGCTTGTTTTTTTTTTTTTTTTTATAATTCACTAGCGCTAAAGGGGTTCTTGACGAACCTTATCCGGGAGAGATGCGGAAAAGGATAGTGCGCTGGGGTTAAGTTTAGAATAGTCGTCAGATAGATAGGTTTATTATAGGTTTAGCTTTAAGTGTTAGAATAATTTAGGTTTAGTTTAGGCTAGTTAGGGTAGTTCGTAAGATTCTTTTCCCTTTCTTTCTCCGGGATATTGACATAGGTCTTTGGACAAATGCTCATTTCTTTGCTTCTTTCTTCTCTGTCCGTCTGATGTCTGTTCAGGGTATTAGGGAACCTCTTCTTCTTTTTTAGCTAGCTTCAACGGCAAGAAATGTTGTGTGCTGAGCAGGTGGTACAAGGCGGGATTGACAAGAACTACCTACGTCCGACGAGCTAAGCCGAGCAACGACAAACGTGCCGCCGTCCTCCTCATCTGTACCGAAGTTGCCTCCGTGGCTCTACTTTGGCTCACAACAATGGCCTCAGTTTGTTCTTTAGCATGGAATACCTATTGTATACCTCTATCTAAGAGCTCTGACCCCAGAAAGTATTAAATTACCTGTTGTAAGGCATACAATAAGTGGAATCTGTTGACTGCAACTGTTGAGCAGAAATAGATTTTATACCTAGGAAGCAGCTATCACGCAATGCTGCATGAAATTGAATATCAATTCAAGTTTCCTCAATTTTTAGTTCAAAGAAATGTTTTCTCCGAAAATTTCTCACCAAAAGGCATGTATCTCATGTATCCCTACACTCAATTGTTGTGCCATTATGCTATGGCACCTTATTCGCATGACAAAATCATTATTCATGCCCGCAAACAATACTTCCTCAAACAGACTATTCGTAGGTAAGTATCTATGATACTTGAACTCCCATTCAAACCACTTGAAAACGGAAAAAGATTTATTCCCAAAGTATTATGTCGTGTTTCACACTTGTCAGTAGCATCACTTTCCTCTGTCTTCAGTTTAAATTACACCCATGTTGCATCATTTATACATACCTGCGTCAATATTCTAACGAGGAAGTTATTAATCACTCAATTGCATGAGAAAATCCAAACAGTTTGTGTTTTTAGAGCAAACACCATAAAAAAAATACACCTCCGGCAACTTGTTGCTAGCTGTGGGAAACATTTTTTTGTTTTCTGTAGAATCAATATAGAAAACTATTTTTTTTTTCTTGTTTTTTGATGTTTGATTTACTCATAAAAAAAAATAAAGAAAACAACCTCTAATGCCAGAGGATAATTAAAAGCAACCTTCATCCGGTTTGGTAACATTTGACATGTATCTGTGTTCATACATCATCAGCAACTTGATTCTGGATTTGCGTGTAATTGCAAGTTCCTTTTGTTTTCCTGCTCATTAAACTTTTCAGGATGAGTGCTATAAAGGTAGACCTTTGGAAGGGACTCTCAGGGTTATCAGAGATACCTATAGAAACATGTGTATCCGCTTCACTTACCGAAAGATTTATGGTACCAAAAGAAAGCAAAAGTTTCTGTGTGAGATTACCAAATGTATCTAAAGGTCCGGAAGATGTATAAATCTTTCATCCATGTTTTGTGAGGGGGGGGGATGGAAGTGATTTATGATGCATGCAATGTTTATATCCTTGACTAAAGGATGGAACAAGAACTCCTTTGAAAAGTTCCCAACTGGTATACATAAGTACCTGCAAAGGTCTCGGTGTCAGATTTTTGTGTTTTGAAAATCAATAAAATTGGAATTTCTTAGATACATCTGACATTATGCAAATTTAATGCGCGTTTGTGCATGACTCTTAGCTTAAGAGCAATTTCTCTCCTCTTCATGTATGACCCAGAAATTATGCACGCCCAAACCGAAGTAGTGTTGTGCATAATATCTTTTTATTTGAAGAAAATGTGAACCTTGACAATGATTCAAATCAAAGTATGGTTTTGTGTGTATGTGTGTATTTCTTGAGGATACAAATAATATTAGAAATTATAATTTAAACAGTTTCAACAGCGCATAATGTCGCTGAACTTAGGGAAATTCATTTATATCTTCCGAGCATTTTAATTTGAGTCATAAATATGTTATTTGCATGAATGGCAAAGAAACGAAGACAAAGCTGGATGGATGGAGGAGAGAAGACATTTTTGTATCCAAATTGCCTGGGTCATTATCGTCGATTGAATATTTATGAATGGTATACCAACAATAGATGTCAATTGATGGAAAATGTTGGATCCAGAAGAGAGAGAGAGAGAGAAAGAGACTAGATGCCGTCTGCAGCTTTCTCTGTAGATGGGAAGAGAAATTGATTTGTTTTGTAAATCTATCTATCTGCGCGGAAGATTTTCAAGTGGCCCGGTCAGTGATGACCAATTTGGAATTCTTTAAGAAGTATGATTTGTTTTTTTTTTTTTTTTTGTCAAAGAGAATAGATGGAGGGAATTTTCGCTGTTTTATTCATGTGTTGGCAGCTTTGCAAATTAATGAAGAACTAGCTAATGTCCATGGAACCTAGAAATTGTGAAATTGCTTCCCATCGACCCGGTTTGGTTCCAAAGAAATGAATAACGGAAAATTATTTATTCGACAGATGTTGATATGTAATCTATATTTTCCTTTATATCGTTTGTAAATCTATTCGATGAGTTTTACAACCGTTCATATGCCATTTAGATACTAAAACGATGGAACACAGAAATTTCTTTAACTATAAAGACTCCAACTTGCCGAGATGAAGAAGGAAATGTCATAGTAGAATCACAGTCGGTGCTGAGAATATGAAAAAAACACTTCTGTAGACTGTATAACGGCGTTGAAGACCAACATATCGCCGTCAGGCAGAACGAACCAAGACTCCCGTCCACCTGACCAAAGCGAAGTGCGGATAGCAATACCCAAACTAAAATCCAACAAAGCTACTGGATCGGACGGATTATCGGCCGAGCTATTTAAAGCAGGCGGGGATGATTTGGTAGAGAGCTTACACCAACTCATTTCTAAGATTTGGTCAGACTAGTGTATGCCTGTTGAATGGAATTGCAGCATCGTTGGCCCGATTCACAAAAAATGAGACCCTCTCAACTGTGCCAACTATAGACGCATCAGTCTTCTGAACATCGCTTTTAAGATTCTTTCTGTCGTACTGTGTGAACGCCTAAAACCCCTCGTTAACAACCTGATTGGACCTTATCAGTGTGGTTTCAGGCTAGGAAAGTCCACAATTGATTTAATTTTCAGACTTCGGCAGATCCTGGACAAATCCCAAGAAGTCCAAATCGATACACACCACCTATTAATCGATTTTAAAGCCGCCTATGACAGTATTTATAGAGACGAGCTATATAAAGCCATGTCAAGTTTTGGCATCCCTGCCGAACTTGTCTGTTTGTGTAGGATGACGATGGAGAATGCTCGTTGCTCCATCAAAGTCGGTCACGATCTCACTGAATCCTTTCATGTCAAAAAAGGATTTAGGCAAGGTGATGCGTTGTCATGCGACTTCTTCAACATCATTCTTGAACGAATTGTGCGAAACGCTCTAGCCAACAACAGCGGCATAATCTTTCAGAAGTCTGTGCAAACTACTCGCGTACGCTGACGATATTGATATAATCAGCGAGTATTGGGACAGAAACGGCCAAAATGGGACAAGCGATCAACGAGGGCAAAACTAAGTATTTGCTGTCGACGAGAAGGAACACTCACCATCGACGAATCGGACAAAATGTCACTATAGACAGCTTTAACTTCGAGGTAGTAAGGGACTTTGTCTACCTTGGCTTTGCTTTCACTTCTGAAAATGATATCTCATCAGAAATCCAACGAAGAATAATTCTTGCCAATCGCTGTTTCTTTGGGCTGAGAGAGCAATTGAGTAGTAAGGCCCTTTCCCGAAGAACTAAGGAAACTCTATACAAGACCTTAATCATCCCAGTCCTGCTCTATGGCACTGAAGCATGGACTTTATCAAAGGCGGATGAAGCTACCCTTGATCACTTCGAGCGAGAACTCTTCGTCCCGTGAGCGCTGACGGGATATGGAGGAGGAGGTTCAACGACGAATTATTCGAGCTATACAGCGACATCGACCTAGTCAAAAAACTACGCATTGGTCGTTTCAGATGGCTAGGACAACGCTCCGACTCGAAGAGTTTTCGAATCCAACCCGGAGGGACAACGCAGTAGAGGAAGACATCGTCTAAGGTAGCGTGCAAGAAGAAGGGGACCTCAACCAACTTGGAGTGCGTAACTGGAGGCGATTAGCTAAGGACTGGGCTAATTGAAGAAGCTTGTTGGTTGAGGGTCAACCCGAACTGTAGCGCCACCTAAGTAAATAAGTAAAGACTCCAACACTCTTTCTATGTTTAGCTTGTCATGCAGTCAATAGCTACCCAATGCCAAAATGCAACATCGCTACATGTACTAACAACATCGTCCTCTAAATCGATGGAACAGTGTTCTGACAAACTTGGGTCTCTGTTAGTCAACAGGCTATAGAAACATTGATGGAAACGAGAAAGCCAATGAACTACCTAGGCGATGATTAGCCAATTAAACCAACAATCACGTCAGCATCAGGAACACATCCATCTTTCTAAACCAACAAGTCACTGAGCAAAACGAAAGCTTGAAAAAAGCTCCCTATGGATCGATATCTTTCACGAACTATCGACTTAGAAATGATCGTGTCCTATTAATCAGTAGCCCGTCACTAGTTTGGTAGGTTTCAGTGCTTTTGCCCTTTTTTGACGGAACGTGATGGAGGTATATTTGAAGACTTTGCTACATGCTTTTCCTTTCCTCCTTATGCTCCTTGGAAAGCTGAGAGTACATATTAATGCCTGTACAACTCTAAAAATTATGATCATGGACTTGCTCTTTTCCAAGTTAAAACGCAATTAATAGGCTGATTGCACTTCGTTGGTCACCTGAAGTCGAGGATCATCGATCGGCCTCACAGCTTATAAGGACCGGATTTACTAGTTCGACATTTTTTTAAGCAATTTAAGATGCATCAGCAGTGCACAATGCAGCATATTGGCAGTTAGGTTAGGTAAAGTAGGATGGGCAGGCTGGGGGTGCAACCTCACTTAGACCAGATAAGGCCCTTTGTGTTACCACCCGGATCTGTACTTCACCAGAAATACTACCAGCTGGAGCTTGCTATGTAGCGCTGGAGGCTACCTATGTTGATGTCAGCTAATTCACTAAAGTTGTTAAAGAAGCTGGCTCCTGAGTATGCTCTTCTTCAAGCTGAGAGGGCCGGATATGTACAGAGAAGGTAGAGAATCGTCTCCTCCTATTGTCAATTACCGTGACCGGTATCTAAATCACTTCTGATACCGCAAACTTCCATTTTCTTCGACCGCGGACATCTTGATGCCAAACCAAGCATCCTTCCGTATTTTTTTTTATTTTTAAAGTGAATGTTTGATCATTGATCATGTTGAGCATTGCTTTTGAATAAATAGTTGAGTATGAGCTGATCTACTGTCTATTCGTAGGAAACCTCTAACAAATGTGTCTCCTTCCATCAAAAAGGCCCTTAATAGCTACATTATGTCATAATTTCTACGTCATCCAACGAAATACTTTACTTTTACAACAAATAAATAATTCTTAATGCGAATATTGAATTTGCAAAAAGCCTTAACTGCTTACGCTAGACATGTCTTTGTCATAAATCATATAATTATGACAGTTCCCTAACTAACGCTGCCTAAATGATCGTAACCATATAATCTATTGACTTCACCGTTCACAATACCTCATTAAACGTTCGTTCGAGCTATGAATAGCTCATAGAACTGAAAAAACTTTGTGTGTACTTAAGCCTTAACAAGCAAACACTCATCGTTTCCTTCATTCGAAGAATCTAAATAAAGATTACGCCATCCGTGTTCATATCCGACAACACATCATCATCATCAACAGCAACAACGGAGTACTGACAGCCCCATGAAAATTCACTATCTTCGATTTACTCATAAGTCAAAGGTTAACCACAAAAGATACACTACTCAAGGAAAACTATCCAACAATAGTCGACTCCTCAGTGATAGGTGCGTCTTGTCGTCTCTGACGACCTCAAATGCAAAACAAAATAATTTCCATTGGGGGCCGTAATTACAAGCATTGTATATACTTCGTTGTAGTTACTCCAAGACACCCGTCATCGTCTCAGAACTCAATGCCGTTGAACGAAGAGACCGAACATGAATTTGAAATTTCACGCCAGCAGTCGTCAACTCATAATTATCGCACATGAACACCTTATAGACGCTCCGGCAGACACCATCATTCGCATCAAAAGCGGTTCTGTTCCGTTTGAATAATTTAAATCACGCAAAAGCGTTTAGGGTTCAAAAATATATACATCGTCTCACTTTGGTCAAGACTTACACCACCACAAACGACTGCGAACCAGATGACGAGCCAAAGGAAACACTTAATTTGACACGCTGATGGATGTGATATTGTTTCGTTTATTGCGACCACCATTTTTGGGGGGTTTTTCGTTGGCCACAAATTGAGAAAATTAATTCGAGTCATATACGACCTTTGTGTGTGTGCATGTGGGGTGGCTCACGGCTCACAACAGTGCTTAACACACTTTATGAGGTGACAACGTCCTTCGGGGGATGACAGAATGTTAATTGATATACTTGCACACGCTTTCAAAAGAAACCTTGTGTGCGTGAATTTCAAATTAAGCAATTAAAGTCCCGTAAACGGTGTTTTTATTATCTTGCAGCATTGTCTTGAGAATCACAAAACATAAAGTTTTACCTCCTTTTGTTTAAAAGGATGTGAACTCATTAAAAATGAGTCAAATTACGAACGTATTCTATTGCGCAACCATTTTGTTTTCAGTTGTCATTGTCAGTAATGGCCGTGTTTCTCATATCCTGTTTTATTATCAGTTGTTAATCGAATTGGAAGTTTTATGACCTGAACACTGCTTTAATATCCTCCGACTAAGATCACGGTTGCTTGGTCATTAAAACGAAGGTTTAACGCTCCTTAACACCCTGAACTTATAGGTTGTGCTTCGAAGACTTTCGAACAAAGGATTGTTCATTGATCGAAAAGACATCAAATCATTCATGTCTTTAACCAATTTCAGTTTTGAAGGTAATCTTATATCGCACGAAGTATTTTTTCTTTTGAAGAAGTCCAACACCAGCTTTGATTTTCTACCAATCATCCAGCAGTTGGCGCTCTGTAACATAACTGGACAGGATCAGTTTTCTATAGAGCATCATCTTTGTTTCTTGTTTTAGGAGCTAGGAAACCGCTGCTTCTTCGAGTTATTCATCATCGGATCTTCACTAAAGTCTCATCCGTGAAATTGAAGTACTTGATCTATGTAAGATAGTGCTCACCGTAATGAGAGCAGCCCTGAGAATTTTTAACCCCAGTTGAAGCATCACCTTGCCAAATTCCGGTGCAGGCTTAAAAAAGTTGATTCGACGACGGAGCATCGTATATTTCCAAGTTTTGCGCTACAAAGCCGAACCAGAACAGAATCCCGAATTCAGTCATCTTTGTGTAGAGCTCGAGATGATGATTGCTTTCATATGCAGCTTTAGAGTTAATGAACAGGTAGTCGGTTTCGACCTGGAATTCGTTGGTCCACTTCAGGATTTACTGTTTTTTTTTTTCGTTTTTCTAAGAAATTCGAGTAAGAGCTTCAGTGATAAGGAGCTTAGGTTACCAGCACTCATCACATCAGTCCCAAAAATCTGCCACCTGATACAAGCAAAGGCAGGACAATCACATAGGAAATGTTCCGCAGTGTCATCGGCCTCTCCACAAGCATCACAGGCAGTGGTGTCACCAAAACCTAGCACGTTGAGATGTTTGGCAAAGGAGAAATGTCCCGTAATAACGCCAATAAATTGTCTGCAGTCTTTTCTGCTGAGAGACAGCAAGAATGCCACGGATTTCTTACAGACGTCGGAAAGGATCTGTTTAGTCTGCCTGCATCCTGGAGAATCATGCCATCTACAGTTGTGCTTGCTTGAAACCCAACCATCAATAGAAGCCCTAACCGAAGATACGGCAAACCTAGCGTGGGTTCAGGGTCAAAGCAGTTCTAAGATTGTAGCGCAAGGTCATCAAAACTCCTGTGCGTGTTAAACCAAAAATCACATCTTTTTAAACGGGAGATGGCTCTGATCGTTTCGCCCATAAAGTAAACATCAAGGGGGTGGCAAATTGAGCCTTGCATCTAGAGCAGAGCCAGGCGTGCTGGAGAAAGGCCCGTTGCAGCCGAGACAAACCGTTCTTAAGCTTATTTCACCATACTGCCGACGCATATGCTAAGGAAGGTCTTACAATCTCTTTATAGAGCCATAGGACTCTTTTCGGTGATAAAGCGCCCTTACACTTCCAGAAAGCTGATAATGCTCAATCCGCTTTAGACTCGACGTGTTTCGACAAAAGAAGTTTCCTATCCAAGATTACTCCTATAGAAATTTCGCCTCGTTAGCGAGTGGGATTCTGATGCCTTTGAGCACTGGTAGAGTCAGTCCAGTCAGCTTCCTCTTTCTAGTGAAGAGTACTGTAGATGGTACTTGGTTGATGATTTGGTGCAAGATTCCTACCAAAGTACAGCCTTCCCATTGGAATTGTTTTTTTTACTAGAGCGGCTGAGACAATTTTTGGACATTTTTCCTGTCCTATCACTCTCTCTGTTTGTTTCTCATTCAGCAGCTGCTGGAAATGCTCTTTGGGAATATCTTCTATTTTCTTTAAGTCGGCGATTGGGTTTCCTCCATTTTGCAATTAGCCCCGTCTTTAGCTGACTATCTCCAGTTAAGCATCTCAAGTTGATTGAGGTCCCCTCCTACGTGTAAGGCGAGGCCTTTCTCTACTGCAATTTCCTCACAAGAACTCGAAAATTGATGTTGTACAGGTGTCACACTCTCATGGTTGATCCGAGATTCTAATGATTTATTTGAATGATGACGGTTAAAAGAGTTGGCCCCTATAACTGTACGACTCTGTAGAGAGAATCAATAGAGATTAAGCAAGGGTTAGAACCTTTAGGAGCCATATTTTAGCAACAACAGGGTTTCATTGTAGAAGACATGTATTTTTAGATCACGATTGGTTTAAAAAAAGATCGTTCATAGAAAATATCGCACTCACTTTCTGTCACTCGGTATGAACCGAAATAACTAGCGCGATTCGTTAAACGAATAAATAAATCCTAAGCCGACTTTAAAATGACGGTAAGTCTTCTAAAAGCTGCAATGGAATTACCGATTTGACCTACAAAAGCAGATTATAAATTTTCAAAAGAGTTGTACGTGAGGGATTTTTTTTTTTTTATTGAAAGTATCTTACCCCTGGCAAAACACATCATTTCGTTCGTGCCATGGTAATAGTCATCATCAGTCTATACCTGCATACGAATATTGATTTGCCATTCACAGTGTGACTGCCGGCAAAACGACAAATTCGTCTCCAAGGGAAAATCAATTCGTTTCCCGATGGTCGTTGTCGGCATGGCGCTAAGTACAAGTACCGACTCACGCTTCTGGAGCGGAAATAAACTGCACATGCACATTAAAACGATTTTGTAATTCAAATGTGTAAAATGGCGAAGAATTAATATTTCCCTGTCATCGCTCTGTGTAAGCTGATACCTTGACTTCAATAATAAGCCGCATGGCATGCCCCATGCCACTTTAAGTCTTATGCGACTTACGAACTGACTAACCCGTAACTCACGGATCTCATTTTATCTGTTACGAAACCGGGAAAACTTTCTTTGTGCCGACATCAGCGTGATATATCCTTTCACTCTGCTACAGCAAAAAGTGATGGTTTCATTGGCAGACCACACAAATTACCTCATAACAAGGAATATCTTGTACACAACTTGGGGGTGGATGGTGGGGACACCCACCATGGCCACATATGTATTTCACCCAATTTACTCCAAAAGAAAACAACGCTTTGATTTGATTACATACAGGGACCAGTGACGGACCCAGGGCAGTACGCCGAAAGTAATCTGAAATAATTCCCTACCCCCACCACACAACCACACACACACACACGGAGGAGAAGATGGAAATTCCGAAAATTCCATGAATATCTACTCTAGCTATGGCTTCTAAAATGTAACCAAGTTTGCCCAGACACAAAGGAGCGATACATTTAGAATGACCCCAGGGGTGGGTGGATGAATTGCCTTTGGAGGGGATGTAGGTACACAATTTTATTTATTTTTCTCAATTTTTTTCTCGTTCGCTTAAGGTTGCGCCCGACGAGGTTCCCTCTGATGTTTGATCGTATCTTGACTATTTTCTGGACGAAAACGGTAATGAAGCCTTGTACAGAGAGTGTATATAGATGGTCATAAATTTGATAGAAAGGATAATGTTGTTTTCCAGGGACGGCAGAAGGGAACATTTTCGTTGGTCGTTTAGGTTCAATTTATATTTAATATTAATTTAAAATAAAAAAAATGAAAATGCGAAAAAGAGTTCAAAGGATAATAGGCACACACCGTAGAGAAGTTTCATAAAAAAAAGTGACTTTCATAGGAAAAGATTAACAAGAAATAAATTTTTGGGATCCTGAAGTGGAAAGAGTATTATATTTTATGTATTTCAAAAGCAAAGGGTCCTTTTTTTTACAGAAATTACCATTTTAAAATGAAAAGACTTACGAGAGTCTGGTTGTTATCAAATTATAAATAAAGGGTTAACGAATGATGTATGAGTTGTTATGAGCAAAAAAAAAAGGATTGGATTGGACGTTAACGGGTTAAGAGTCCTTTGAAAGTCAATTAAACTCAAAATGATCTTAATCTTTTGAGCCAATAGTCAAGGAAGAACAGTCCTCTTTCGACATTTTATTCACTTTATTATGGATGTTGGATAAGCAGTTGACTATGAACGTTTATATCGTTGAAAACATGAAATGGATTTTAGAAGCTGAGCTGGGAACAGAATTGGGAATCATCCCTTACAGTCTATCATAACTGTTTGATTGTTGGCATTCACTCATATTCGTTCGTTTGTTCGCTCCTGCATGACGCCAGCTGTCATATTCTTTCACAATTTATACATGCACGCGTTAATGTTCGGTTTCGTGTTGCAAAGCACATCAACAAATTTGGCTCAGTGGAACGTGAATAAGAGCAATGCGACTCTGTGACTTTTAGGTTTCAGTTCATTACGGTTTGTGTCTTGGAAAAGGAGAATACTTGATTATTTTCATTTACGACTAACTTTGAGATTGAAAAACAAATGCCATTGCCTTCCATCAAAATCGAAATGCATCCAAGGAAATGAAACATCTTTGAATAGTTGAGTGGACAGGCAGCTTTGATATCTTCGGATTTGGATGCATCATTTTTCGTCCCGTCACACCATTGGGAGATTAAGAAGAGACTTTTAATTTTATGAATACTAATTCTGCCCAATGTTCAGCCCTCCATCGTTGGAGGGAATACCCATTCTTTAGCTACTCAAGCAAGGGGCGGCTAAGGCTTTTCCCATTGATTAAGACAAATCTCCTCAATTTTTTAAATTCCAACTTTTTTTTTTTTTTTTTTTTTTTTTTTTTCCCCGAGGGTAGGTGAAAATCTTACATAGACACTATGAGGATAGTGTCTCATAGTAGTGTCAGATTCCTACTGACTAAAAACACCTCCCTTCGATTTAAATTCGTTCGATATTGCAACTAAGTTAAAACTTATCAAGCAATTTTTTTATCACGAAATAAAACGTTTGGCAGGTTACTTTCCAATGAAAGATCCTGCATGTTCCGCAATTTAATCGCGGTTAGTCCTTATCTCGCCAAGTCGCAAGGTTTTGTTCTTTGTAGTCGGCGAAATAAATTGCTATCATCCAAAACAGCTAGGACTGTATTGTTAACATGTCCCATTATTCGGTTTCTATGTTTTCGCGCGAAGCTTCTAGTTTCCGCTTCGATTGCAGGAATTCCGAGATCTCTGTGGATATCGTCGTTTCTGGAATACCACGGTGCTTGGGCAATTTCTCTAAGCACTTTATTTTGGAATGTTTGTATGATATTCGCATTCGTTTTCTTGGTACAACCCCAAAGTTGTATACCGTAGGTCCATACCGGCTTTAGCACTTGCTTGTATAGAAGCAGTTTGTTCTCGGTACTGAGCTGGGAATGTTTTCCGAGTAACCAGTACATTTCTCTATATTTGATTTCGAGTTCTTTGCGTTTCATTTTCACGTGGGAATTCCACTTCAGTTTTGCGTCTAGCGTCATTCCCAGATATTTGGCTTCGTTAGCAAAGGGTATTTGGGCCAAGTTTAGAAAAATTGGCAAGTCATTCGTTTTTTTATATGTGAAGTTCACGTGGACAGATTTAGTTTCGTTGAGGGCAATCCGCCAGTCCCTCGTCCATTCGTTAACTTTATTCAGTGCGCTTTGCAGTTTTGCAGTCGTTTCTTCGACTGTTTTACCTACTGCAAGGATAGCGGTGTCATCGGCAAACGTAGCAAGGGTAGTGCCATCTTCTTTCGGTATATCACGAGTATATAACAGATAGAGAAGCGGCCCAAGAACGCTTCCTTGCGGTACGCCGGCCGAAATTTCTTTAAGCTCCGAGTATTCGTTTCCATGTCTAACACGGAAGAGTCTATTCCCGAGGTACGATTTTAGAATATCGTATAGGCATACAGGGAGAACTTGTCGTAGTTTGCATTTAAGGCCATCGTGCCACACCTTATCAAAGGCTTGCGAGACGTCAAGAAATACGCTTGAGCATATCTTTTTTTCTTCTAGTGCTTTCTCGATTACGTCAGTAATTCTATGCACCTGGTCAATCGTCGAATGCTTACTCCTGAACCCAAACTGGTGGTCAGGGATAAGACTGTTTCCTTCTATAACCGGTTGAAGGCGCCTTAGTAATAGCCTCTCGAAAATTTTGGATATGATTGGAAGAAGCGAGATTGGTCTGTACGATTTTACCTCATTTGGCGGTTTTCCTGGTTTTAAAACCATTATAACTTCCGCAACTTTCCATTGGCTCGGCACGTGTTTTAATCTGAGTGCGGCATTCATTATTTGGAGAAGCTTGATTAGTGCTTTCCTAGGTAAAGCTTTGAGAATTTCTCCGGTGATTAAATCATAACCAGGAGCTTTCTTAGGTTTTAAATTCACGATCTCCTGTTTAAGTTCTGTTAGCGTTGCACTTCTGAGTATTAAATCGTCAGACGGTAATTCCGGCCTGTTAATGTCGTCGTAAACCACTTGACCATCGTGCGGTTTGAAGGTTTCTTCCAGATGAGTGGCAAAAACGTTCGCTTTTTCTTTATCTTCCCTTGCCCATTCATTTTGATTTATTTTTAAAGGCGGCGAGGGGATTTTGGGCCTTTTGGTGCCTTTTACAGCTTTCCAAAGTGAGTAATTGGAATCTTTTTTCGCTGTAAGACTTTCAAGGTAAGAGCCTATCGCACGGTTCTTAAAATCCCCAATTGTCTTCTTCAACAAATTGGACAATCGATTCAAATGTGCTTTGTGTTGCGGGGCACGACTCTGTTGCCATTTTTTACGCGCTTTCCTCTTTTCTCTGACCAAATCAATTATTTCCGGAGGATATCGTAAACCGAATTTGTCCGGCGTTTTCCTTGGGTTGGGCGTATTATTCCAGGATGCAAGCTGTATGATCTCAACGAAGCGGTCAACTTCCACCTCAAGTTCATAGGGTGTCGTGAGTGGAACGCTCAGTACAGTATTCTCTTCAGTTTCGTTCTTAAAGCCTTCCCAGTTTGTTGTTCTACCAGTAAGTCTCGCTGGCTCTAGGTTATAGGCTAGTTTTTCGCTCAATGTCAAAATAACTGGGGAATGATCAGACGACAGATCAAAGCTCTCTTCAACTTTTATGTGATTTGTAGATATTCCTTTCACAACGAAAAAGTCGATCAGGTCAGGTATTTTCGAAGGATCAGCTGGCCAGTAAGTCGGTTTGCCCGTCGAGTGGAAATCACAGCTGAACTCCATACCTGCCCCATAGAGTATTCTTCCTTTTTGCGAGATGTATCTAGAACCCCAGAACGTATGTTTCGCATTAAAATCGCCGCCAATAATGAAATTAGGTTTCAGCGATTTAAACACATTAGTAAAATCACTTTTTTCTAGCGTGTAACGCGGAGGACAGTAGATAGATGCGATTTTAAGAGTACGCTGATTGTTTTTAACTCTAATTGTGCACAGTTGCAAGGTTTCAAGCTCTATCTTCAGGTCTTCGAATTGTTCGATGCAGTCTTTAATATACAAAGATGATCCGCCTCTCGCTTTCCCCGAGGGGTGACAAGCGTGGAAATCATTATAGCCTTTGATTTTTAAATGCGATCCATTTTTCACGTGGGTTTCAGTAATCAAGCAAATGTCAATATCTTTTTCACGCATGAATATTTCCAATTCATCGAGTTTTTGCAAAAGTCCGTTTGCATTCCAAGTACATATTTTTATCATTCGTTTTTCATTCATATTCTAGTTGAAGTAAGCGTTTTCCGTGAATTACTTTCGAGCTTAACTAACCTATCGAGAATAATTGTATTTATTTTGCTTTGCTCTTCAAGTTTGGACAGAATAACTGAGAAAACGTGAGAAACAGGGTCTGTAGAAATTTCGGCGTTTTTTGGTTTTTCGGATGCCGCGGCCTGAGCGTAAGTCTGCACTCCTGCTGTCCGAGGACCATTACCCGATGACTTTTCTAATGGTAACTTTCCAGTACCGTTTCTTTTCGGAATAGGTGTCGAGGACTTTTCTGTTGTCACTCTTTCTCTCACCTTTTTGCGCTCAGAACCCGGTGGTTTTGGTTTGAGTACTTTCTCCTGAGCGGTCTTACGCTTTGATTTAGTTAGCGGTTTTGTATTCTGAGGCTTTAGGAGCGCATCTCTCCGTTTTTGCAACTCCTTAGCTACTTCACAGCCTCTATAATTTGCCGGATGCTTTCCCTTACAATTCGCACAGGTTGCGGAGGTTTGTTTGTTTACTCCACAGTCTTGGGAGAGATGATTTCCGGCGCATTTAACACATCGCGGTTCTTTTTTGCAATACATTTGCGTGTGATTAAATCCTTGGCAACGTTTGCACTGCGGAATTATTCTTATATTTCTACGCATGGGCTCAATTTTGACCACGATATTTAGTATAATTTTAATTCGGTAGATATCGTCGATATTATCAGACTTATCGAAGGTAAGCATAAAAAGCGGAAGTCCACGTCTTATCAAGATGTCCTTGTCTATCTCCGATTGTTGCTTCTCCTTCTTGATGATATTAACGGCATCAAGAATTTTAAAGCCTTTGGCTTGAAGGTCGTTCATAACTTCTTCTTTGGTGCATGAGGGGTGGAGTCCCCTTGCTACAACACGATGTGGCCTTTCTGACTTAATTTCGAAGCTATACCACTGGATCTTCTCGGTATTAAGCTTTTGGGATACTCTGCGGTAGTCGTCGTGGTTATCGACGTTAATTTTCCACGCATTATTCCTCAAAGATGTAACCCTAAATTTCGACGTTAACGTTTCTTTGAGGAGGCTGTGCAACATATTATATTCCGCTATCCCGACGACGTTTATTGGTGGCGGTGGACGAGATTGCGCTCGAAGTTGTTTTTCTTGCGGTTCTTTATGATTATCTTCTCTAAGGGGTTCGACTTCGGGCGAAGAACCGGCTCTTCGTTTCTTACTAGGTCTTTTCTTTGGGACCCGATTCGTTTCGCGTTCTAGCTCTTCTTCGTCGGTGTGGTATTCCGGAATAGCTAAGCGTGTTGGAGTACATTCGCGTTCTTTCTGCAAATGTGTTTCCCTTAGGAACTTATTTTCTTCTTTTAATAAGTCTATCTCTTTCTTAAGATCTTGATAGAGTAGATCCATTTCGTTAAGCTTGTTTCGGAGTGCTTTATTTTCTTCCTCGAAGCTTTTATAATTCTCTGAGTCCCGTTTTTCGCGCGCTGGCGCTCCCGGCGGACTTCTTTTCCCGGAGTTATTCGATCTTGGTGGAGGAGATCGAGATACCCTTGAGCTTTTTGAAAAAGGGTCATTGGATTGCAATAAGTGGCTCTCCCCAGAATCCGTAGAGCCGACCTCCGAAGAGGGTGGATTTTCCAGTAAAGCTGGACTGCCACCTGGGGTATTATATCTTTTCGTTTTGTTCATTGCATTTTTTGTATACACTATATACTCGGTATACGGAGATTGGATTTTAGTCGCCTCTTACGACAGGCATGCCTACCTCGGGTATATTCTAAGCCCTACCCGAAGAGCACTACCAACTTTGACCCGATCTGCCTCGTTGATCAAGGGTTTACATCGCTCTTTCTGCTGTTCACAGTTATAATTTTCGTCCGACCGAGCTTAAGGGAACCTCGCATCTGTGTGCAAACTTGATTGAATTGATTTGAACACTTTTACACTTCTGTCTACTTCGTTAATTGAAAGCTAATCTTCAAGCTCTCACAAAACTCCTGGCTCTTTTGTTTGGGCTAAAGTTTGAAGACAAGTGCACCTTATTGGAAGTCTATTGATCCATTGTGATCCTCTATCAAAATCTGTTGTTAGTTGCCTGGTTTCTACTGGAATTAGCTTATTATTAATCGCATCAGTGGAACTTGAACAAGCCAACCCCAGTCTGTTTCCCATATGATGAACGCGATAGTTGTGAAGATTTAGGCAGTCGCAGAGCAAGTGTTTAATGGTCTCTATTTTTCCCTCAACTGGACAGCTCCTGCAGTTTTTAGTTCATGTTTATGTCTCCTGTGAGTAGGTGCTTCTATCAAGATGCAGATCTTATATTTTTCCATTGCAAATGAGGTTTTTTCTTCCTTCAATGACGGCCAGAGACTGCGGAACATAACATAAACCAATTTGTGTTAAATTTTACACTCAGCAGTCTTCAATAAGAGTACCATAAGCTTGTTACAAAAAATTCAAAGAAATAGCACAAAGCATTATCAATTGCAATCGTCGTCGTGCTTCACTCAATATATCACTTACAGAACCCTTCCATTAGCAAACAACAAACCGAAGATAATCCAAAATCACTTGAATTGATTTTCCATGCGGCAAGAGTCATTTCGTAATTAAAACCAATCGCTTGTATCAATTATTCCCATCGTATTGCAATCCAATCAGTTTCCCTCTCCAACCAAGAGATACCGGCGCGTTTCAAGATGCTTTTCTTTATTTTTACGTAATTGTATCCGATCACTCAGGCGGCAAGGAAAGCCAGAATATAACACTACAATCCACTCAGGCTCTGCATCGTGTACACACAACACAAGTCATGTAACAAGTTCAAATCATGCTGCACGCATAGTCTCTATACAACGCTTGGTTTATTCGATCCATCTAACCCAAGGTCAGTGAAATGGAACAATGCGAACGAGTATTAATAGGTATAATCCCAGCTGTGAGTGCACGTACTTGTATCTATCGTATCTGAAATGCACACGATGAGATGCTTAACCGGCCTGCATGACGTGCTGACTAACTATGTACAATCAAGACGGTCATTGTCGTCATCGGTCGGCGGACGATGCCACTCTCGTAAGCCAAGTGTAACGAATCGAAAGTGAATGACTGAAGATTCAACGAGGGTAGTTGCACTTGAGGCTCGAGGCTTGCATTTGAAAGCTTATCCCGTCTTCATTTAATCCCCGGCACAAGGCATGATTGAATTTAATTATAAGTAAAACTCTTGAAGTATTTGCAGCACAATTGATGAAGAAGCGTAACAAATGCAAGGAATTTAACTTCACACCACCCTGTGTATTAAATGAAATGAAATCTGCATAAATCACCTTGTCCGCAAACTTTAAAAATATCCTGTGAACGTGTTGGTAGGTCACTATGGCGTATGCGAACTAATTGTGGATGCCATAGTGTCGCCTTGAACTTCCCCGAACACAGAGGAATCCGTGAAGTGATTTATAAACGAGTGTGGACTCGTTGTTTTTGGATTCTTTTGTTCAACATTTTTGTGAAAAGTTTGTTCGATACCAAGCGAATGATAAGGACATGGGTAGCGGGTCGATTTGTGCATAAATTAGGACACTTATTACAGTTTTTTTCTTCTTTTTCTTTGGCTCTGGGGACCGAATCGGGTCACTGTTTATTTTGGTTGGAAGAATATGCAAAGTGAATGTGTTTTTATAGGACGTATTTTGTGTATCGATTTGGAATCAGAAAAGCTGAAAACTCTCCAAGGGACTTTTGGTAGATTTAAAGGATGAGGGTGGGTAGAGTAGCTATCCTCTGGGAATTAAAGATTAAACATTGAATGGTATGGTACGACATGGTTCTTGTGCTTGTTATTCATTCTGTAAAGGATGATTTCAGGAAAACATTGAACAAAAAGAAAACAGATGAACTTGTGTGATTTTGAAAAAGGAAAGTCGAATTTTGTAGTCAAAACATTGAATTTTTGAGAAGCCAATGTGTGGGAACTGAGTCATTGGGTAAAAGTCAAATAAAGGATGAGTTTGTTGTCAATAAATTGTATTTCTGGGTGGAGAATGATGTGGGTTTCCAATATTGTTGTCTGTTTATCTTGATCCCTTTTCAAAAATCTTCATAAACGAATCTCTTCCAAGTATCAAAATTTTTAAACAGAAGAGGAAGAGCAATAATATGAACAGTGTTAATCAGCTTACAGCTAGAAAACGATCTCGAAGGAATCCAGAAAGGAGAACCACTGTCAATAATACTAAAGTCTTCCATTTCGTCAAACAAGTGACTGCCAAGACGCCTTATTCTTCTATTAGCCAGAACAGGGCACTCGCAAAGCAGGTTCGAACGGATTCTATGTCTCTTTTGTTCCTGACGCTCCTTCAAAAGTTCTGTGAAGCACCCCGAATATCATTTTATTATTTGACTATTGGTGACTCCAGGACCTGGTCGCCAGGACCAGGGTGATAGTATACGCTTTTATTTCTGAATACGTTTACCTCAACTTGGAAAACACTGCAATTATTGTGAATTCTGTACGGCTCTAGGGGTTCGCAAAAGATTCTAGTCTCAATACCAACGTCCATTTATGGCTAGCTCTTCATTGCCATGGCAATCTGCCAATTCTGTCAGGAATTCTTGGGTTGAACCTCTTATCAAATGTAAGTGCCGACGAAAGACAGTCAGTTGATGACAAGTTGTCCAACATTTTCTGAAATGATGGATGAGTTCTTTGGGGTTCCATTTACCATGACAACGCGAACTCTTTAAGGAGCTGTGCATTTTGAGAATTTTAAGTATTTTGATGGTATGAAATTCAGCCTAGAAAATGTTGGCACATTTCGTTAGTTTTTTTGAGCATCTCCAGCTAAAGAAAAGTCGCAGAAGAAGGCCATAGTTCAATTCCTTTCACATTTTGAAGTCAAACTGCTCCGAGAATTGAAAAAAATGGTAGAAGATATCCTATCTCTAGGATCTGTTGGTCTTTGAACGGTCTGTGGAAGTGAAATAATATTGATGCAATTCGGTATTTGAATACCTACTTCTTGAAAGGATTCATCTTTCAGCTGTATAACGACGACGTACAGCATATGTATTTTGAATCAATCAAAACGAATCTGCAAGAACCAAATTCCAATGCTTCATCCCCGCTTGCTTTTTTCATTTCATCAGGATAATCCTAAGTGGGGCAAACCGAAAACCATTTCCAAAGGATTTAAATAATCCGTTCTAATGTTGTTAGAGTCCGAATAAATAGAAAACACAAATCCAATAACAGACATTCAACCATGTTCCAAATCTAAAACAATATTAACATTCAAACATCCACTCAAAGGATAGACAGACGCCATCTATTCAAAAACATTCCTCCCCCGGTCTTATTTCTAAAACTCCTCAAACGCAGTGAAATGCTCCTCTCTGTGTTACATTTTTGGGATTCGCATTGCGTTGCGTTCCCCGTTATTCATTCAAAATCAAATTTCCAAATTCAAATTCAAATGATTCACTTTCGAAAACATCCCCCGTTTTGGGAGGATAGCGCCAGAAAATGCACAACACTTGATCCAGAGCATATGAAATGGAGTGACACCGCCGGCTCAGTGAGATTAAGGATATTCTCACTCAAGCCAATCCATGCGACAAAGAATGAGAATGGAGACGGTTGGGTTGGGTAGTCTGTCATAATATATGAATTGTCCCCCCGAAGGTTAAATGGAGGTTGAAGTGAAAACATTCAAAACGAACGGATCTACCAGCAAGTGTGGGAGCGATAAAGGAAAACGAATCGAGCAGATTTATGCATGAGAGATAATTAATGTGGAACGATACTTTGACAAAGTACCTTTGAGTGGATGATACAACGTAGCAAAAGAGAAGCAGGATGTGCCCAAGCTAAAGATAGACAGACATACAACCACACACACACACAGAGAAAATACTGTGATGTGTGCAGCATGTGTAGTTGATGGTGCGATGTTACTGATATCGTGGTAGTACGAGTATATTGCGTATCTTTGAAAACGGCTGAGGGATGAACGCCATTTATACAATTCTGCTGAGATAAGAACCCAAGCTGAGGAGACTGTTCACTACACATGAAATATGGCTTAATTTGGAAGCCGATAGGTTTACTTATGTAATTAAAGGGGTGGGAAAGTAAATTTGCGGATAATATAGGCACTTTCCGGTGTCAAAGACGATACCCTGGGTGGTGATTAAAATTTCAATGAGTCTGGTGTATAGTTGAACCTTTCAAAAACATTAAATTTAATAAATGATCCATAACTAAACTGTTAAATTGTGGGAAATGTATAGTGCTTAGGAAATTAATATATCACCGACGTTTTAAGTGAACAATACTTGTCTGATGGCTTGTCGTTTGATGCCTATGAATGACAGTGGGATATGTTTACGTTTGATAATAACAAACTAAGGACCTTTTAGAAAAGCTACATTTCATAAAGCTAATGAGGGAGAGGAGATCAACAAAGGTTTCTGGAGAAAGGTTTAAGGTCAGCTTTGCTTTGATGTTGATGACACTTGACACTTGTCAGTCGCAAGTGCTACTAAATACGCGTGATGTAGCATTTAAATTTTTCAAAAAACTGAGCGTGACATGCGAGGGTGTACTGAATTTTAATCCCGACTTGATTAGAAGATCTGTCTCGATCTGATGCGATACGAAACTCTACTGATAGATCAGATTGACAAAAATTGAGAATCAGTAAACATTGGTCTAAACTAAGGTCAATATGAGTTACTAATCCCGGCACAGAACTTGATCGCTCACCAAACTCCAGCGCGCACTCGAAAAGTTTACAGTCGTCTGGTTGTTGTCCGCCGAAGATATTTGTTTTTATAATTACCTAGCGCTAAAGGGCTTATGAATACCCTTCTGATACTATTCACACAGTGCTAGTGTTGGTGTAGTGATTTTGAAACTCAGATGGTATTATGTTTCAGTCATTTTGCTCCGAGGTTGGTGTTCAGGATAACTGGGGAGAATTTTTGGTATTGTTGCCATTGCTTATAATTCACAGTATTTCTTTCGAACATCCCGATGACATTAGTACGATTAACACTTTCAAGCTATATGACCACCCTACTGCCAGTGTTATGCCTATGCAGTAAAGTTACTCCCTTTATCGCCAATAGGATTATCCCCAATGATAAAAGAAATTCCTTTAAAATCTATTGTTCCTCATAAAAAACAAAGCTTCAATGTTAAACCAGTCAATTAGATAAAGAAAACTGTAAAGACTTTCCCGACGACTACCTTGCAAATAAATACTCGTAGTGATTCAAAATGCAACTTCCGCCATTGCTCATACAATATCCAAGCGATAAACAACACACAAAACCTGACTAAACCACCCACCGGTCTATGTGGTCGTTATTTCCTAGAATTTATCACTTCGTCAGCTCGATAGAATTCCTCCACACGACCCTCCCACACCGTAACTACTGCCGCTCCATTGATTGTTCCGATCAATTAGAATCACGTTCTTATTACAAAATAAAAATAAAAAAAACCAACTGCCTGCCTGCCTCCCAGCTTTCCGTTCATGACATTGAAATCGAGCAACACACAGTTGCGGTCATTGTTATTGACGGTGACATATTGCCAGGCACTTAGGTCATGACTACATAACGTTTCCCATACGAGCGTACACCCAATTAACACGCGAATGCAAATCACATTCTCACCGATCCATTACGCTATAGAAATATGATTAACGTCGACAAAGCACTTGTTTACGTTTTTAATTTTTCCATAGAACTCATCCCATGTGAGTCATAAGGCGGATGGGTAGCTGACAGACAGCATTATCATGTTCCCAAGCAGGTTAATCACTTTTGAATATGAAGTCACTTGAAGTCACATAAAACGAGAACTACATATACCGTGAAAAAAAAGGAATGTTTGGGGCATTACCTCCGTTTATCTCGAGGAAGAAGAAGACGAATCATTTCCTACCTAATCGTGGAACATAAGACCTAACCCTGTGAGAGCAATTTATTGAAACACAAGAACTTTTGGCTTTTCCACTTTTCCTTATGCACCGCATCCCCACCACGAACATCTACCATCATCAGCACCATCATCGTCGTCAGCAAACAGGAAGTTATATTCTCGCCCGCAAATACATTAAAACATTTCCGGTTGGAAGATAGTTTGACCGAAAGTTTTTGGCACAGTATGAGCTGCAAAAATTCGTACAGTACTTTACCACAAAGATCCTGAAGTCGGCTTCGATAGTTGATCTAAGGCGTTGTCCATGCTTCTTGTGCTTTTTGTGGTTTATGAACAAAAGCGAGTAGGAGAAGACGATCAAGCTGACAGATTTGCAGACGGTAAATTGGTTGAGCACCTCCTTGGTCCACCATATTGTTCGTCTTTTCTGGACCACTGAAAGGAGTATGCTTCCTCTGCAGCAAGAGACGTATAATTATCCATGGAAAAAGCAATCATTCAATGACTACCCTGTAGCGCCCCTTCGGTGGCAAAGTCTAAGAAGACCCTCATGTAGCTCAAGGCTTTTCCTTTTCATATGCGATGATCAAGTAGACTCTAGGACGTGGTAAGTCCAGGCTTGCAACTATGGTGCTCGATTTCTAAAAGAAATCACCAGTAGATTGTACAGCGAACACACCTCTCACTCGCCAGGATTTCCTATCCACCGTTGACGTTTACTTCTTTAAGATGATTTTCCCTAAAGTCTTCCAAACCATGTTCACTGGTGTATGCCATACTTCCTATACTCATTGTAAGCTCTGTGTCCTTTCCATATCTTATATTCTAAATGCCACCATTGCAAAGGAACGTTTTGAGCAAATCTTTCTAAG
Organism: Criorhina ranunculi; assembly: GCA_951813785.1. Taxonomy (NCBI): domain Eukaryota; kingdom Metazoa; phylum Arthropoda; class Insecta; order Diptera; family Syrphidae; genus Criorhina; species Criorhina ranunculi. Next base: position 51,732,086 of record OX638383.1, read on the forward strand.
TCTTCCGTAGCTGATCAAACTGACTTCACGAAACCTACCCCCAACTCTCCACCGTAAGCATTATTTTCCACCACACTGTACTTAAAAATTCGATGTGACCAAATGTAGAGCAGTAGGACCCAGGCAGGCATCGCAGGCACATAACATACAAGTCCTACATGTAACATAGAAATGTGGACTTCTGTGTGTTGACTGCAGACCACTATCCATCCCTCGGTAAATTGTATTGATTCTACAAGGATACATCAGGGATGTTGAAAAAAAAAAAAAAACTTTATCCTTGTCACTTAAAACTGAAAAATAGATTGTAAACCAAAAAAGGAAAAAAAAGAAACTTTCCAATTTTCCCACACACACATTTATAGAAAAAAAAATGTTGCTACATGATTTTCCTTTTGTGCTCATTTCAGATGTCACACATGCCACCACGTCGTCGTTTGGGCTCTGTTGGTGACTCCGCCCCACCCAGTGAATCTTCGGAGGGCACCGCATCGGAAACATGTGAAATCAATCAGGACTGGTCATCTTCAGCCAACGCCTCAAATGGGCTCTTTATCAATTCCGATGCAGATGACACCAGCAGCATTGAGACCAGCAGCACCCTGCTGACCGACAATGAACGTGGCCAAGTCGAAAGTTTCTTCGGTGGCCTTGGTACCGAGATATATGTCAGCTCATCGTTGGCCAACTTATACGAAGGCAGTGGCAAGGATGATTGGCGTTTGGTTTTCACCGGAATTCCAGTACTATTGCACGACAAGGGGGTGGCCAGATCACGTTCTCTACCCCGGGTCACATTGGTTCTAGCCGAGAGGGGCTCCTCATTCGCCCTATGGAGTGACAAAATCGATAATCTGTCAAATTATCGTGTTGCCGGTCCATCATTTCACACAATGTGTTTGTCCAGTAATCACCAACAGTTAATTGGTTTCAGTTTCGATTCGAAGGAAGCTGCTTTGGAATTATGGTCACAGGTTGAACGGCTGGTCAGCGATCCAGAGAATATTGCATTAAGCGTACCCGGTCGTAAAAAGTCCAAGCAAAAGCAAAAGAGACAAAAGCCAGCACCGTTGCCACCGAAGTCACAGATTTCACATCCTTGTCAATTCCATCATGTAACAAGTGTCACGAAGGAAGACACCGAAAGGTACTACAGTATGCAAGCGTTTGCTCCGTCGATGTTGAAACATCGTTAAGAAAAAAAAACGTCTCGACTGTGTGTTTGACTGCTGAAGGTCATTTGTAAATAGTTTTCTTTTTTATATACAAAAAAAAAAAACAAATTTGATTTAAATTTTGTTATTACACACATGTTTAAGGAGAAAATCAAAATCGTATATGTATGCTTATATATATGTGGAATATATATGCACATATTTGACTGTGATATACTATTTCAATGTTAATAATTATTTTTTATTTAAACACCGTAAATTTAGGTTTTTTTTGTTTTAAGGCTTTAGTGAGCATGGGCTTGTCTCGATTGCCATGTTGCGCTGTTTTAGTGGAAGTGAACGGGTTAGGCTAAGGGTTAACATTGGGTTACGTATTTTTGTTAGTCAGGGCTCTGTCAAAGAAAAGAAGAAAAGCGGTCCGATGAGGTTAGAAAGTTTTATTTGTTAATTTGGTTTTTCAAATCTGTAACTATCATCTAAAAACTTCCATCCAACTACTACGATTCGATTAAATCATCTTCTCACGCGGAAATCCAATTTAAAGTCATAAAATCTCAAGGGATCGGTACATAAGCTGGTTGTTGATTGACAGCACTATGAGCATGGGATGACATTAATCAGAACTTTGATAACAATCTTATAGCTGCCCTAATGCATTTTATATGTTTTTCGACAGATAAAAGTTTGAGCTCTAGGATCCTATCAATTTCTCCATAAAATGCCCCATAAATCTGCATAAGTTTTCTGACTCCTATCACACACCTTAAAAGTTTCTTTATTTATTTTAAATACTTATGTAACATCAAAGTCGTTTGAAATTTAGTTCTTTGGAGTCAGTAAAAGGCCTCATCAGAACGCCGCAGATTAAGTGTTGTTTTAGACCAACCTATTACTGGTCTAAGTATGCTGGCAAGAGCTGACAGCCACTTCAATCTTGACCAACAAAATATTGGAGTACACTAGATGCTGCAACACCAGAGGCAGAGGAAAATGGATGAAAATCTACGTTAGGAAAAAGATCTCCGGCTAAAAAGCATTTGGTAACTTCTTTGTTGTCTTAACGAAACGTACAATTTTGCATATATGCAACACGACTGAGGCTTTTCTCGAAACATTTGGTGACTCTACTAGAATTTTGTCTGAGTTCCTCTAGCTTAGAACTTACTTACTTAAATATTTAGGTAGCGCTACAGTTCGAGGTTAACAAACCAGCCTCTCCAACTAGAACGTTCTTTAACAAACTGTCTCCAGCGTATGCCGAGTCGGTTGAAATTACCATCGACTAGCAGGTACGTAGGTTGGTATAAGTGGTTGAATCTGGTGAACCTGCCAAAGACACAAGTAGCGGGGATGCGCCGTTTTGATACCACTACTCACGTGACTTAGATGTTGGAAGGCGTAGCTAGGAGTGTAGTTTTCGCATCCATCCTGTGGAGTTAAGAAAATTTATAATGTTGCACACTCGGAAAACCCTTTTTCAAGGAACTATCCGAGATTTCTAACAAATCGACTAGCAGACGCCATGGATTATTAGATCGTCCTCTTCTGCATAGTCCCTAAGGAAGGGAGTTGAAAATTCATCAGTCTACATAACCAAGCCACCTTAATCGTTGTCACGTATTTGTTTCCAATAGTTTATTCTTCTTCTCCATACTGTCAACACAGAGAGGACGGACTTCTGCTTTTGAGAAGTTCACACTGATTTCGTTGGTTAAATGAATAGCAGAACCTTGGTAGACGAACTTCTTTACTTAGAGCTGATTCTTTCAACACCGAGTCTTATAAGACAATCTTGGTAGGTTCAGTTTGTTCTTTAATTTCAGAACATTTTTTTTATGATGATGTAGATGCATCAAAAGCCTTAAGTAAGTCAATTTAGATGCCAACAAGGTCTACCTCACCATTTCATCTAGTATGTAAAAGGTGTCTCGTCTTCTTCTCATCTATTTCTTCGACAGTTAGCACCTGCACATTGTGAGCTATCCAAGCTCGAATTGTTTTTCACGGGTCTATCTTAATGGATCTCAGTGATGGCATTTGTTAAATTTGTTTAGCCTTTAGGTTGGAAGTCTGAAAAAGACCGTAGCAAGACTTACATATTTATGGCTTTTGCAAGAATGAAGACATATTCAGGCTCGCCACAGCATAAGAAAAACTCCTGAGGATCTTTCTAAGTATGGGATTCAATATCAGTTTTTTTTTCTGTTAAGACATTTTGCGTTATTTTTTGGTTAAAGATGATCAGACACTTCTTCTATAGGAGAAAGTTAAAGAAGTTTTATTCCGCAGCTTTGATGTCAATGAATTGCATACTTTACTTACTTTATGGAGTTTAACTAAGTCCTTTTGAACAAGTTATTAGATTACAAGAACAATACATATAACCGTGCTTCAGATTACCACCAAATTCCAAATGAGAACCGAACCTACAACAATAGCTAGTGACCCAATTATTATTTTATTTTATTTTTTATTTTTTAAAATATTTTATCAATGAGTCAATTATATTCTAGTTTTACTAAGATACATGTTTATATTTATAAATTCGTGCGCCAATTAATTTTGATCACAAAAAACAAAACTTTAGTTGACATCACTCTTATTAAGTTTACATATGTACACATTTTTAATGTTATTTTTTTATTTTTAAAACTAAAATCAAATTAAATATTTAGAATATAAGTGAAAGGAACATTTTTTAAATATCTATACTACATACAAAAAATTAGTTTAGTAAATTAAAGTAGAAAATTTAATGAAAGTGTATAAAATAAAAAAACACTTTTTAATGCAAAAATAATTTAAAATTATTAAGTAAATAAAATTTAAAGTTACACAAAATTTATCACAAATTACATTTTGTGTGTGTCTATTATGTTAAACGGTTTTTTTTTATGTATAAATAAATTTTATAAATTGCAAGTTATATAATTATATTCGCTGTTATGACTGTTAATAACAAAACAAAATAAATAAAGTAATATTAATATTAGATCAGGTTCAATTATTGTATAATAAATTTATTATAAATACATATATAATAATCTATTATATTGTAAAAAAAAAAAAAAAAACTATGAGTAATAAAATAAATTATTAACCTCTAAGAACAAATTTGAATTGGATTTTATTTTTTTAAATAATAACTGGGAAATTTGGTAAACAGTTGACCTAAGGAAGGAAATTGATGTGGCGTCAGATTTCGAAAACATTCAAAAAAGTTCACAATGAAACCACTGTTCGCAGTTCTGTGTTGAAGTTGTTGAAGGAACCCTATCTGCAAAGTATATTTATTGACGCGAAACAATCCTAATTTAGTTTCAACACTGGAGACACGACTTTGCAGATTTAAGTAAGCAAACCGAACGCATGTACATAGATTCTTTTCCACTTCTTTCCGGTGTCCTGTTCAAAAGCAAGGGAGCTTCGTGGGTTGATATTTGGGATATGACGTCATTGGGCACCGTATATCGCAGTCTTTTAAGGTTACGTCTTTAGTCTATCTTTTGCTTGTATGTAGGCAGAAGCAAAGTAATAGAAATCAAACGAAGCATTACTCTTGCAAATCGATATTGGTTTAGGCTATGGCCGTCTTAGAAATCGGCCATCTGAGTTAGATATGCCCTTTTATTTTCCCTAATAACTAAAGGAACTCTGTATAAGACCCTAAACATCCAAGAACTCTATGGTGCTGAGACAGTAACTATATTGAAAGGGGTTTATTGAGTAAAAACTTATTTTTAGGTATTTAGTTGAAAAGTATGCAAGCTGTACAGCTATCTAGACTAGGACATGTAGAGTGAATGAACACCATTCTTTCAGTAGAACCAACTGGTAAAGGACACCCTAGCTTTAGATGGCGAAGACAAAAGGGGACATCAACTAACCAAGAGAGTCTTATTGGTTGTGCAGGTTATACCGTCATCTTAGTAATTTCATTTAATTCATTTTGGTGGGAATGAGATCCCATTTATTAGGGTTAATACAAGCTAAACGAAGTTAGAACAAACTTTAACATAAACCTAAAAACTAAGATTAGTTGGGGTGGTGCAGGAGATTGAATTCAAGGGAAGGCGTAAAGCGGTTGTATTCGAAGATGGTAGGGGCAGAGTTTATCTTCGGAGCATACGGGAGATTGGTTCGTTCGAGCCATAAAAGTGTGATGGGTCGGTAAATAGAGGAGATGAGGGTTCGTAGATTACGAGGGTTAGTGTTGAGGAAAATAGAGTTGTGAAAGAAAGCGCTTTCAACTTGACCTGAGAGCAGTCGATGAATAAAGAGATTGTCGGCTGCATCTTTGCGTTCCTCAAGGGTATTTAAGTTAATGAGGTTGAGGCGGTTTTGATAGGGAGATAAGATAAGAGGATCGTTCCAGGGCAGCGCTGAATACTCTCGATTATGACGCATTATGTGAAAAGGTGATGGATTCGCATTTGGGTATGTTAAGTTACAAGCAATTTTTGACACACCAGAATGAAAAACTGTCGAGATCTTGTTGAAAAAGAACGGAGTCTTGGGGTGAGGAAATGGTTTTAAGAAATTTCGTGTCGTCGGCGTAAAGGGAGACAAACGAATGCTTGATGATCCTATCAAGGTTATTAAAGGTTAGTATAAAAAGAAAGGGACCAAGATGGCTTGCTGGTAAAAAGGGAGCAGAGTGGATGGACCTGAAGCGAACACTGTAAAAACAGTTCTCTAGGTTAGAAAATATTCATTTCAACAGTATGGGTTCGAAGCCGATGGCAAACAGGTTGAAAAGTATTAATTGATGCCTTGCTAAAATCGGTAGCAAGGAGTGCTGGGAGGGCAAAGGATATAAATTCGACAAGGTTTGTAGTACTTTGTAGTTGACCTACCTTTCAGGAAACCATGTTGTCTAGGAGAAATAAAAGATTTGCACTGCAAGCTTAGTGCTTCATACAAGAGACTTTCAAAGAGTTTGGGGATATGGGAGGGTTTAGCAATGGGACGATAATTGGTTATTTCATTCTTTGGCCCTTTATTGTGGATCGGAGTTATGAAGAACGTTTTCCAAATTCTCCTTATGAAAGGGATAGATGAAATAGATTTGAGAGAGCGGGGGAAAGAACGGAAGACCATTTTTTGAGAAATATGGCGGGGAGGCCATCTAGGCCGTGATAAGAGGGGTCCGGTACGAAGGAATCGTTGGTGCAAGATTGTTTAAAAAAGAAGGCAAAATAGTTGGCAATCGAAAGTTGATATGCTGTTGAAGGAAAGGGAGGGAGGGTAACCATCGGAATTTTTCTTGTAGTTGACGAATTTGAAAAGTCAGTAGGATTGCAAAAAAAAGTACACAAGGGAAAACCAGTAACAACCAGTAACAAGAGTATAGTGGACTTAGTTCAAGCCTTGCAGATGACTCCACGAAAGTAATACCTAAAACTGTACAAGAATGCCGAAAAACTTTAAGTAGATTAGAATTATAGCATCGAAGACATGAGATCACCTTATCCCCAGGCATACTACAAGTTTTCGAATGCTATATGAGCAACTTTCTGAATTTTAAAAATTGAGTTATAGTCATAAGAAAGTATAAGTGTTATAATACGTCTTCTGGTCCTAAGGTTTCCATCTGGCTGGTGTTTTGTCTCAGATTGATCAACATTTAAATTCTACAAAGAGCCAGTCTACTAGGCTGAGTACAGTTGTCGCTGGTAAGCAGACTTGTGGTCGTGTACATTAGTCTCGTTCACATTTTACTTGGAAGCGAAGCTGTCGATCAAGCTTTGGCATAGTTGCTCAGCCTTATCATTTTAAGATAAAGCACTTATCAGGTCTGCAGAGATAAATATATTGACACTTTTAAAGGAAATCTAGACAGCGGATCAGACTTCAACAAGCTGACTATTCTGTGACAGAGGAAGACAATGAATTTTTCTCATACAATTTTGGTTAGTGCACTTATGCTCGGAAACATCTAGCTAAATTAACTCTGATTTCGGAGAACTTTTCTATTGGAGGTCAGCCTGAATACATGATAGTGGATATGTTTCGAAGCTTTAGTGCTGATGAAACTGTATCTAAAACAAGGCAGGTATTAACCCTCATTTAGATGGCAAATACCTAAATAAGCTAAATGCAAAGTGCATAAATAAACAATCTTTGAAACACAATTATTGTCATTTACACAATTATCGTTGAAACAAACGTCAATCAGAAGACGTATTGTTCAATTCATATGCTTCACACAAACGGCATCGCGTAGTTGATCTTCAGTAATTACCTTGATTATTCAATTCCCGTAATTCCAATTAAATGCAAATATAAATCACATCACCACACCCCCCAGTCCACATTGAGGACCCATGATGTGATGATACGAGTAGTTCTAAATTTTCATTCATCAACCAAATTAATGCTAATTGTATAATTGTTTTCACATTGAGAACGCAATCCGGACCCGGTGAAGAGGAAGAATCGCGCCCGGGTTATGCACTAAATTGGAATCAGACTTTTCCGATTTTCCCCCGGAACGTGACAAATTTAAATAAAAATTTTCTCGGTATTACGACATTAAGTAAATATTGCTAATTAAACTCGATATCCGCAAGCGTATGCGATCATTTTACACACGGAGGTTGTGCACGTTCATGACGATTGAGTTGGAAGCAGATTCGTGTTGAAAAAAGTTCAAATTTTGAAGCTGGAAAATGGAATATTTTTTTCCAATGTTTTTTTTTGGATAAAAATGCAAATAAATGGATTAATTGGTGCGTGATTTGAAATTTAAATTTGAGTTTTAAAACTGATAATTGTGGTGGCATTAATAAATTAATTATTTTTGCAATTCCTTGGTTCAAGCGAGTACCTGGTCAAATTATAACACCTCGGCGATGTACAAAAAGACAAAAGAGTTTTCATACTTTCTCGATTGAAGAGTAAGCCGGACATGGCTGATTGCTTATATCAAACGAAAGTAGAAATCTCAATTCTAAGCACTTGAGCTTCTCCAGTTAGTTCAGTTCTTTGCTCTAAGTTAGTTAAGGACACTTTTCACTTGTGCGCATCACTTAAAGTGCATGGTCAATTCGGGTTAAATTTGGAAACTCTGCGGACCGAAACGTTGTTGTGCATTTGTTCTATATGTCCGAGATGAATCAAACGTCCAATATGCAATTTTTTGACTCTATCCATGGAGCTGAAGAGCTCGAACAGTTCGTCATAGAATCTCTTCCTTCAAGATCCGTCAACGAAAGTGGTCCCAAATGTCTAACGAAGAATTTGTTTGCACGAAATGTCGAAGGATATCCGATAACGTTGAAAAGGGTTAATCTTCGTTCAATTTCTGATGAGATGTCGTTTTCAGAAGTGATAGCTGAGTCGAGGTAGATAAGGTCCCCTAGAATCTTAAAATTAAAGCATTCTTCTGTGATGTTTTGTTCCATTCGTCGCCGTTGGCTGTCACATTTTGCCCACAGCAAATACTTGCTTTTTTTCCTCTTTCACTTCCAAACCCACTTTCTGTTGTTAGCTTGTGTACAAAGTTCCACAGACTGAGAGTTTTGCAGAATTCACTCAAATGTGGTATCACCTTGTCTTAATTATTTCTTGAAATGAAACGTCTCAGTGATGTCCTTATCAGTCTTGATGGAGCATGTCTCTGTATAGCTCATCTCTATAAACGCGGTCATAGGCGGCGTTAAAATCTATAAACCGATGGTTAATATCGAATTGGACTTCGTGACTCTGTTTAAGTGTGGACATTTGTTCGGTTATGGACTTTCCTGGCATACAACTGAACTGATAGGAGCATTTACTCAATATGGCTGACCAAGTCTTGTAAGCTTAGCTGTAGAAACGTATGCCTCTGAAGTTGATGCAGTTAACGAGGTACATATCTTTTCTTATGGATCATTTGCGTTCTCTGACGGTTTCCAAAACTTCAAATCCAAAGCCCAAACAAACCCTTTGCACAACTCTACCAATGAAACAATACAAGACCTTAAAAGGAGTCAAAATAAAATCTCATTAAATGCTAAAACTCATCGACGACATTGCTGCTGTACTAAACCATTTTAAAGGATTCATATGGCTGTATACCCCCGTACATACTTATGTATATCTCTTTTGTAAATCCCCTAAGAGCCTTACAATTAATGCCTCTGTCTGATTATTATTATCATGACTAATTGCTGTATAAATTAGAAAATGTCTACTGTCATTTATTGCAATTACAATTCTAAACAAATAACAGATGGCGATAAGCCACCCATAGATAGGTACCTCTATACCTCCGTTAAGCCAGCAATTTTTACAATAATTTTCAGAAGCATCGACTTGAATACATTTTACAGCAACTGATGGGAAATTAAATTTCAAAAACAACTATTACATGTAATTTCAGAATAAAAGTACATATAATGCGGATTTTTTTTATGTAAACAACCCTACAGCATATTCAGCCTTAAGGGTCCTGTGCGTTATATTCAGCGAATGATAGTAATAAATTTAATGTACTTTTAAGCATTCAACATGCTGGAATAAGCGTGTGGCAATAAAACCGCTTAGTCACAGCGCCAGTGCTGTTGAGAGTTTATATCCTACTATTCATATCCTTCGACACACTTGTCTGTAGACATACATATGTATGTGTGATACGAGTACTCGTATGTATCTTTCACTCTTTCTATACAACCACAGGTGTTCCCATGGCATTAGGTTAACTCAACCTTCGTCGTGTGGAGGTTAAAACAACCCTCTTTAGTGGATTACTGGGCTTACTTAATGGATTGCTATGACTCCTATAATCAGTAAACACTATATTCTTGTTTTTTTTTTTAAATAAAAATATAAAACTGGACAAGCTATACTCTTGGGTATGCAAGACTTCTTTACTTCTTCGCATATCTATCATCAACAAGAGATGAGATACAATAGATTTTGCCATCATCATGGATGATGACATGACCGTAATGATCTAAATAGGGCATTCACGAAACAAACCTTATTTTTCTTTAACATTGGAAAGGGATTCGCCAAAAGAAGGCACACACAAGTGAAACGACGAGTGATGGCTTGTGTATGATGTGTGTTCCGTGTAGATGCAAAAAAAAAAAAGACACGGGAACAGTGGGGATTAAAGTTATTTAACCATTTTAAGGAGCGGTTAAGAGGTTTACGATTTTAAAAGATCGACGAAAAAAATGTATTTTCACGAAAAAGTTGAGAACCAATGTCTCTATCACTCTAGGGGAAACAGTTGACAGGGCTTTGCATCAAGACCTTTTGTTGAAAATGCATGCATTTGTTGTACAAGTTGTTTTAGATGGGCTCAAGTTTGCAATTTACCAAACAAATATTGGTGCTCTTCAGTTTTGTCATCGACCCTATTTGTTATTTTACCTTTTGTCCGTTGCTTCTAACCTAATCCATCCCTTTGCAGACGACAATGCGCTTAGTTTTTTATATTCATTCTCAGGTTCACGTTCCCGTTCTTCAACTGCGGGACGGAAGCAATCTCGACTACATAATTGGTGTCCAAAAAAGACCTCTGTGTCGTAAAATGGTGCCTGAATTACTTTTCCGCCTATTGATCTGGCTGCGATTTACAAGGCGTACATTCGTCCTAAGCTTGAGTCCAATCCTCATATTTGGTGACGTAGGGAGGTAGGTAAAAGTGGATGTCTGGTAAATCCTGCCAAGTAGCGCCGATGCAACCTTTTGAAACCACAACTTACGTGGCCTGGATTTCGAGGGGTATGACTGAGGGGGTTAATTTTCAAATTCACCCTGAGGAGTTGAAAAAGTTAATGATGTTATCAGAGATATCTGGCAATTCCTTGAAAAAGGCTTTGCCAAGTGTGAGCTGTCTGGTTCTGTTTAATCACAGAGAAAGTGGAATAGGCCTTCCTTTTTCTGTGTATTGCTGCAGTTACGACAATGAGAGTAAAAGAAAATGCTTGACATGGCAGCGTGTGGAGCCAGATGCCCCGTGACTTGTGCTAATTGCAACAATTCTTGCTGGCTCGTTGAGAGTTCTGTTTATAAGGTCGCTCGTCCTATTTTAATTGCAAACGGGGCATATCTGTCTGAATATGACACAGTTTTTTGGGCTCTTTCACCTTGAGTTGGCAATAGAAGAAGGTGGAGTTTTCTAGAGTTTCATATTTGGGTATGTGCTTCCCAAATAACAGTGCACCTTTTGAATAGGATCCAAACCCGTGCATTAAAACAAGTGCTTCTCCCTATTTTATCACTCTCCGTTCCTTCAAAAAAATGTCCCATACCACTCACCACGCAAGGAATACAAATAAAATTACTTTAAAGTGAATCTTTTGCTTTTAATGAACTTCTTTACAAGAATCTTCATCACTTTGGTGAAAGTAGAGTATAAATTGGCATCAAAAAAAACCCCCACAAGTAGATACGATGTCAGGACTCTTTCCATTTATTTGTGTCTACTCCTCGAACTATTCTTCTTTTAAAATTATACTTCGAACCCATACTTCCCTCAGCCAGTGTAACTTTTCTTATCCTTTCGTAGATTTTCCTCTTTGTTATCCACTTGCACACCACAGAGACATCAGTAGTGAATCGTGCCACACATATCAAACGAAAATGAGATGCTGCTTCTGTTCATGCTTCTGTTTCTGTCTGCAATCTTCCAGTGCTACTCGACACATCTCTGCATGGGATTCCTATCTCCTATCCCCTCCCCTATTTGTCGTTGTTATCGTAGCACATTTCTATCCTAATCACGACGAATTGGATTACATACGCGTGCATTGCTTCGTCTTTCCTTTTATGAGTTTCCATGGCGTGCAAAGGGGAAAAAATATGTGCAGAAACAACAGTTTCAAAGGAACTTTAAAATTTCCTTAGGGAACGAAAGGATTTTCGCTAAATAAATTCCCTGGAGCTATATTTAAGCGAATTTATTTGCTTTCCAAATCCAGAACATACAAGTACTCTCGAACAATGCCAAATTGTTAAAACAGTCAAAGGCGACGATTAACTTCGATTGTTTGTATTTTATATTTACTGACAGAATGGTGACGAACAACAAGGCCTTTAAGAGGCTGTTCAAACAATGAACTTTATTTTTATTGTGGAACTTATGTCACATACATACGAGTATGTACGTGCACATGTTCTACATACCTAATTAGAGGCTTTTTTTTTGTGTTAAGTAACACGAAACGTCTTGACGGCGATGTTCATTACTTATGGAAATAGATATTGTTTACTGTCTGACGAGTGTTAGCTTAACAAGTTAGCAGCTGCTCCTATCTGCTCAAGGTTTCAACTTGTGAACAGCAGTACTGATGTACCTATCAGGGTTATATGAAAAGCTGTGCAAATGTTTTATTGTTGTGAGTGAAGGGGAATAATTTTAAAGAACTGTCAGGTGACAAAAGCCTATCTATTGCTGTCACGCAGTCTGATCGTAGCAATCTGGATGATGGCCAATTTTTCGAACTGTCCGACTTACCCGAAATCAAACAAAGTCAACTGAAGCAGTTAGCTAAGACAGTTAAGGAGTTCAACTGTCCAAGGACACATGAGACGAGATGGAAAATTTATATGTTAGTGGAGGTTCTTGAGAAGACTCTAAAATGCTGAAATGTTACCCAATGAAGGCTTTGTTGATTTCGAGGCAACAGAAGTGCTAAATAGGAGGTGAAGGGTCTGTTAAAACGAACCTAAACAAGGCATTCTGTCGGCATTTAGGAAACTCGACTCGATTGTACGCTAAAACACCTTTTTGACTCCACATTTCACGTGACCTGCGTGTAAATATAAGTGTAATTGAAAACCCTCAGATCCGTCAAGTATTAAAGAGAGCCATCACTTTCCCACTTCTTTTACCCGAGTCAGCATGTTCATTTGCATCAATGTCCCTGTAAGATGGAATCCACAGAAGAGTATCCCAAACTACACACGTTTGAGCCTTGAAGACAAGTCAATAGCATTAATAAAGGATGTTGTAGGCTCTTCTCAATGCGGGCCTATAAAACGTACCTTAAGTGAGAATAGAACGAACTATATCAATGTACATCCACAAGACCATCTCTGTTTAAAGAGTCCACTTTTTGCTAAAGGTTTTTCTATAGACGTAGTAAGATACGAATGCTTTCCTAACCCACTGTTCTGGACCCCTGTACAAGTTCGATGCTTTAACCACTTTTACATCGCCAATAGGCGACTATGGTTTGTCTTATCACATTTCAATTTGCAGCCCCTTTTAGGAGCCATAGAGGGGAACGAGAGAGCCTACGCGTTGGCCAGATGTGGTTCTGCCCTGGATGTGTCCCTTGCGGAGTCAGTCTGCCCCCCATAGGACTCATCAAGGGCAAAATTTTCCAACACTTTTTCGCTATTGCCAACTCTAGGTGGAGAATTCTACGTACCTGTACCATATCGAGACGGATATGGCCCACCTATGATAAAAGCAGAACGAATGACCTCATTAATAGGAACCGCATTGAAACTGCAAGAATCACAGCAATTAGCACTGGTCACTGGCCAATCGGCCCTCACGCTGCCAAGTTAGGCATCCCGTCCAACCCCTATTGCCGTAGTTGCGGCAAGAGTGTCAAAAGGAATAAGTTTCAGAGAGTCTTCTATGTCGAGTTATGGAAACAGTCTGCGAAAAGGATGAACTGATTCTATTGGTCGTTTGGCCATTCGAGCTCTAAATGTAGCAGAGAACTACAATAATCTTGGCAAATGTGTACATTAGGAACCGAAATGAGACACCAAATTAAGAACAAATCTGCCCTAGAGATTCCTGAAAACCTTTTGGCTAAAGTAAGAAGAAAAAAAACGAAGCTCGAGTTTACAGTTTGCTTGTCAATTGCTGTGTGTAAAACTGAGCTTAACATCATTAGTCGGGGTTTCCAATTTTCCATTGCCACGGACTTTTTCAAAAGATCTCTCGGAGAATTTACTTTATTAAAGTGAGAGCGTCCTCATGTAATTCACATTAATCACATCGACCTGTGATCTAAATGAAAAGTATTTTACTCTTCAGTCGCTACACACCCCAATGATTTGCATGATAAATTGCAAAGAAAGTACAAACTTTCTCACTGCACTCCCGGATCCGTATCATACAGAATGCACTTCTCACACCGGATTGTTAAAAACTACAATTTAAAAAACATGAAAGGTCACCAAATGCCATTCACATACAAACCAACATAACTCAGAGTCACTCACAAAAGATCAGATAAAACTAGTGTATCTCTTCATTCATAGCCGCATTGTTTAAAAAGTATCTCACAGTCATATGCATAGAATCGAAGTCATGCACAGTCATTGACATTCAAGACCATCAACAGTTTGCAGTTTGCTTCTTTCTAATGATGATGATGATGATGATGTGGTCATGGACATGAAGTGCACGCGTTATGCTGCTTTAAATGACCAGACGTCATAGTCTGACTCATAGGCAATTTATCCAGCTAAACTGAGTGCATCAATTAAAGATTCCAACGCCATAATAAAACACACTTACAGGCACACAGCAAAAGAAGATACATGCATATGCAATGGATTGCATGCAAGATATGTCTATGTAGCTGATGCTGCTGTTACGGCTGACGCAAAGCAACACTTTCAAAACGCACGGCTATTACATGACACCAATTAACACCAACAGAAAATTATTATAACTGTAGTCAACATGGAACGCGGCAAACAAATTTACAGGGTGACTCTAACTTAATTGTTTAATTTAATTTAAGAAAAAATTAATTTTTAACTTGTTTTTGATGAAAAGGGTTGACAAGATAAACAACAGAATACGTACTTATTCGTCTTACTTCTAAACGAAGAAGCAGTCCTTTAAAGTCTTAACCTACCTTACCAACGGAAGGAATTCACATGCAAGTCAACTTACCTATTTTATTGCTGATATTTCGTAGATTCCTACCTACTAATGTCATGGTGTAGTGGTTGCATCATTGCTTGTCACGCTGAAGGTTCCAGGTTCAAATCCCGATGTAAAAAAAGGAAAGTCGATCCACTGTGAAAAGAGCTGACGTCTACGATACTGCATAGGCATAACACTGGCAGTAGGGTTGTCATAAAGCTTGAAAGTGTTGACCGTACTAATGAAATCGGGATTTTTGAAAGAAATACTGTGAATTATAAGGAATGACAACAGTACAAATAATTCTCCCCAGTCATTCTATACACCACCTTCAGAGCAAAAAGACTGAAACCTAATACCACCTGAGTTTCAAAATCACTACACCAACACTATCGTTGTGTGAATAGCATCAGAAGGGTATTCATAACCTCTTTAGCACTAGTGAATTATAACACAAAATAAATGGCTAACATCCTCCGGATCTTGAAGACATCTCTAAAGACACCATAAGTCAAATAGAAGAAATATTCAAAACGAAAATGTCCCGAAAAGTTCAGAAAGCATCTTATAATGACTAAGCGTCAAGGCTTAACTTATTCGCGATCCTTAAATACCATCTTCTGTCCTGCAAAATTCCATTTTTTTTTTTAAATTCCTTCACACAAAATGAATTATTTCAAATAGAAGACGAAATATGATATCTACAATCTGTTGCTCTATCTACCCTTGCACTGCATCATATCAACGGGGACGAATTCAATTTCAATTGCATCTAATGGCCAAAGAAAAAGGAGCCAAGCACAACAATTCGAAAGCAATAAAGCTAATTCAATCGCACCATGGATTTCTTTTTTCAATTGTCCGTACTTGGCACACTCCCATGCCAACTCAAGTACGTCCGTCTATGAGAAGTTATCCTTCTTTCACTTAGAGAGGGGATAGAAGTTACACTAGTTTGTCATATTGTGGTGAAACTGGACCAACACTGGGTTGTCGTCTTCTTGTAGAGAAAGTCTTCTTTTTTTTTGTCACATTTTGTCGTGTGAAATTGAGTTGCAACAAACCAGCATCCATGCTTATTAGCTAGAGTTTCATGGATAGAAGCATTCAGCATCTAATTATGAAGCATATCGTGAGACTTGAAAGAGCGTTCCTTCTTAAAATCTCTTGATTACCACTCTAATGCGACATCATCAATTACGTTTATGTTAATTAAACTCTCTCATACATATTTTTTTATTTACTTAGTTTATTGCTCCATGTATGGTTGGTTGTACAGGGTGATGGCAAAATACATCATTTTTATTTTACTTTTTTAAATAGACTTTTATTTAAAACTGCTGACCCGACAGACGTAGCCATTGATATACATATATCTCTAATGAAAAGAGAACCTTTTTTGTTATTAACTTTAAGTCACAAGAGTTAATTATTATCATACAGGGTGATGTGAAATCAAACAATACGAACCAACATTGTGTTTATTTCGTTAAAAACTATGTCGAACGCTACTGTTATTATGTATTTGAAAAGCTTTAAATGGTTAAAGACATCTTTTCGAAAGGAATGACTGCCTTTTATAGTCATTATTGTAATGATGTTTCAAGATGGGATTTTTCGCGTGAGTATTTGAGATAATTTGACTTCTTATGCGACATCAATTGAAAAAAACAACTGAGTTGAGTTATCTAGGAGGAAGTGCAGACAGCCTCTGTAATTGTAAGGAATTTCACTTTGATACAAGTTATACAGTCCGACAGACTTAAGGATGCAGAATGATGCAGATGCAGATACTTCAACACGGATGGCTCTTAAACAGAATCGGGAGTGGGCCGGGGTATATTCTCCAAGAATGTGAAAGTAAGCATCTCTTTCTGTTTGCCTGACCATTGCAGTGTCTTCCAAGCTGAGATAATGGCAATTAAGGAAGCCCAATCTTGGCTGAGTTATAATATACTATCCACTTTGTATACCACAATTTTTACTGATATCCCTGGAATCTGTCGCCTTTAACTCAGAAACCGCTCTATTAAATTCATCTTATATGGATACCGAGACGCCAAATACCAATTCTTCCGCAAAAGGTGAATTTAAGTATGTCTCTCACCACATGCAAATTGCTACTTTATAGAAACCCGATTGCCATAGTCAATCACAGACGTGATGGAGAGTAATACCTGCCTTAACACCAAACAGATATAGCCAAAGGTGGATCTTAAACGCTCTCACTGTGTTATCAGACAGAAAAGACTGCTCATCAGCACCTTAGTAGGTGTCATAACTAGACACTGCACCATCAGCAAGCACGCCAGCAGGCTCCTAGCCTAGAAGAAGAGACAATTCTCCACCTTCTTTGTACATGTCCGGCCCTCTTTACTCCAAGAAGAGCATACTAAGCAGCTTCTTTCACAATCTAAGCAAACTGGCTGACATCAGCATAGTCAGCCTCGAACGCTTCATAGCAAACTCCGGCTTGTTCTGCGATTGGTATTTCTTGTGAAGTATAGATCCATGTGGTAACACAAAAGACTTTATCTGGTCTAAGTGAGGTTGCAAACAGCGGCCTGCCACTGCAACCTAACCTAACCTAACCTAAGGATGCAGAATTAGTTCTTGGCACCGCAACACATGATAGCAACATTAATATCTGCTTAAACAAGGAGGCAGCCTTATTGACAGTTGCACACCTGAAAGCCAACTTGAAACTGACGAAGGAATGCAAGGAAAAACTGAATATCCTGGTAATCTCCTCCCAGGTCAACCTACTCTGGGTATCTTCTCATTGCAATGTAGCAGGGAACAAAGCTGTGGATGAACTGGCGAGGAAACGAAAGGGCAATGTTGACATTCACATGGTAACAACTTCAGGTGGAGCTTTAAAAAGTGTTAAAACTGTATACAGCAGTTAATTTGTAAAACGCCGCGAGATAATGTGGAAAGAGCTGTAACCTACCAAGGTCAGGAAAGAACGCCCTTGTTCTCGCCAAGCAAGGAGGATGCTTAATCAGTCACATGGAACTGGTAATGTTTAGCACTTGTCCGAAATGTAAAGAGGAAAAAAAGACTCTCGAACAATTCCTCTACGATTGCTTTACGCTGGGATACAAATATCTGAGAAGACATGGCCTGCCCGGGCTGGGCTCTATTAGATTAAATTGCTTTATAATACGTACATCTTCCCCATATCTTCACCTTTACCAGACAGTCTTTCAGAGGGGAATACAACGGGCCCAATTGGTGGCCTTATCTGGCCCTGGAGATTCATTAAGAGCGGAACCAATATTTACAGATTCATCAGATTTTTCACTGCCAGATTGCTGCATTTCCGTCTGACAAACGCTTAATGACTTAGTGAATTAGTTCTTTGGATACTGACACCAACTTTTGTGCTGCTGTGTCAGTTTTTAAGCCACAAAACAATACAAATCTGTCTAGTGCAGTATCACGTGCTTCCATTTGTCCACCTACGATTGCTTCTTCTGTTAACACTGACCACTTCCTTAAATGCAGGGTGTCCAACTTGAACTTCATGTTATTGGGATTACCATACACAAACTTTCTATGAATTCAGGTTATTCACTTGAATAAGGATTTCTTAAGCTTTCATGTTGAAAATAAGTTTCGATGTTGCAAAATGAGGCGACCATCCCGTTTCCTCTAGTGTCATATTCATTCAAAAAAAAGCTTAATAAAAAGATTTTTTACCGCGAATCCAATGTTATTGCTTACACCCCTTCCCATCTGTCAAACCTAACAATTACAGCAATTTTATGATTTTATAGATCTCAGTTGGCAACCATGCATAAGTCATAAAACTTTTATCGTCGATACAAACCAATTTAGATGCACCACTGTTTTTTACAGCCTCATTAATTTACAAATTGCATTCCATTGCCCAATTGATGCATAACCCCTGCGGCTGCCACTTACCAACTGCATCGTCCTTCCGGATTGTTTATGCCTCATCAGCACAAGCTGAGAATGACTATAAAAACTTACATCATCAGCACGAATGAACCAATACCAGAAAGAATAAACAATTACCACCCAAGAGGTGGCCATTGCAAAGACAGAAGCCCAGAACTTGGATATGGATAGACTGACGCTGTCGCTGTCACCCACTCTAATGACTCAAAGTGATTTCTTACCGTACAGACGGGTACCGTCTTTGTTGACATTTTCACTGTCAAAGTTGCGAAATCACCGATAAGGCACATCCATTGGAGCCCTGTGCCACAGAGTGTTTCTGCATAGCACAGCAAAGTACAAAGAACATCTGTGTGCGATGGAGTAATCCAGCTTCGTTTCGGTCTGATGCAACACAATGTTGCATATCTAATCAAAACATTGATGGTTGGTGCAATGCTCGACAGAGGACCACCCTTGAACTGAGTTCGGCTCCCGAATTAATCCCCGCCGAGTGTTATACCCATTTGGCGGGAATATTAATTTCAAATCGAAATTTATAAATAAACTTCGCATGCAATTAAGGGCTTCTATGCACGCCACATGGTGGATTAGCTTGCAATATGCACGTTCAGTTTGCAGGGGGGGGTTTTGCTTCGACATGTGCACATAGCACTGTTGAGGTGTGGCAGTTGGGCATGTTGTGGAAGTACATTAAATTCTCATTTGGAAGAGAGGTTTACCCTAACAAATCGGTAGAAATATTGCGGCGGGATTTTTAATTGCATGCGGATTAATCCGAATTCAGAGAGCTAGAGCGTGTTAATTAATGCTGTGAATAATAATTTGCGGTTTTTTTTTGTTCGGAAATAAAATCTAAACGATTGATTTCCTGTAATTACATAAAAAAGAACCAATTTAAAATGAATACTTCCCTAGTTAAATTTGTTTAACTTTTCATGTCATGCAGCAAGGGCAGGACACTAATCATGAGGAGTGACCTTTGTTGTTCTCATTTCAACCTCAACAAGACTAGGCTGAGGTCTTTACGAAATGGAACATGTACATCAGTGGTTCTTCCGCTGAGTATTCCAAAGAATATGAACATTAGCAGAGTAGGCATCGTAACAGTTCCTGCAGAAGTCCGGGGAGTTGATATAAAGTCTACTTCACAAGTTACTAGTCGGGAAATATTCCTTCAAGCAACAACAAAGAAATTCGCAAGTCTCGATCTGATCTGGTTCCCAGATGAAGACAGCCTTTAAATCTTAAGTATTCTGTGTGATACTTTAGATTGGTGCCCGTCCCAACCATCAACCAAGACTGAAGTCGCTCTCTAGCATCCGTCCCAAAACTATTTTTATCTGACAGCTAAACTGCTTTTAAATTGCTTAACTCACTAACTGCTTATCTACACAAGAAAAACTTGGTCGCTCTCGACTGGATTTCACCCCACAAATGATACATGATAAATCACTGAATTGGTCGCTAAGATCGACGCCTTCATGCGGCCTCATAACATCCAATACTTTTCCCACAGAATTCTTGGCAACTTTTCATCTGAGTCTAACATTTCTGAATCTCCCAAAGGTGACATATTTTATGTTGCCTTATACTTTCTTAACTTGAGTGCATTTTTATAAAATCTTCAAATTTGCCTTGAGACTAATCGATTTCCCTCTCACGCATGGGGCAAAACCCCTTCTCTTTCAAGTCTTCTTTCGCATCTGCAAGCCCACCAATTACCAAGTCCCTATGCGTTCCATTACAGAATCTATCCAAGCATCAATTTTGTATACATTTCTCCTACTGACAGCCATTCAATGACACGCGATCCATCATCACAGGAAACGGAAAATCATCTCTCTCTCGCTCCAGCTTTGTGCACCATTAAACGTTCCTCTCGCATCCATTGGCATGTCATAGTGTCACAACAGATCTGCCGAACGCATCGCATCTCTGCCAGACCAGTTTATGTATTCAACCCGTCGACCGCCCAAAAAAAAAAAAAACAGTCAAAACTCCATATAGCCATGTAACAGTGTACTCATATGTTGCGGTTGCTGTTCTGTTGGCCATGTGCCGAGTCCGATTTTCCAGAAAATCTTCCTCCAACAAATCATTATTTCTGTCAGACGCTGGACGAGAGCAGTCGCGCGCAGTGCAACGGAGGAAATAAATTCCGATTCTGGCTAAAAAGTGCCGCCTCCAGTTCATTAACCTCCACGCGTGTAGCTACAACCCAATATGCCAAAGAGCAATCCGGTCTGTCGACGACGACGACGCGTCGATGGATACAACCGACGAGGATAGAATTGGCCCTTTTTCGTTGGTCATGGTCTCATGGTTCCCTGGTTTCATGTTCGCAGTGTCTTTTGTTATGCATATGTGCATATCGATGGGCAACAGGTTTCCCATTCCCCGTGATGGCGATGTTGCACTTGTTGACTTTGCATTTACTTGCGACCACATGGACGATCGATTTGCATCGAAAAAGTGAAGAATTCCTGGAAAGTCCACAGCTACTGTGCAGTTCCATGGTCACATACAGATGGACATCGCATGTTGCCACGAAGAGTGTTGGACGATGTGGTTCTTGGAGTGCTTCACACAAATGGGCAAAGTGCAATGAAATTGCTGTTGTGTCGTGTGTCTTTTTTTTTCTTCCTCAACTCGTTTTGTACTTCCAGCACCTTTGGAGAGATACTTAGAACAAAAAAAAAAAAACTTGTCTTGCGACTTTCTCAAAGTTGGATGCATCAAAGAACGCGATGATATAAGTTTCTCGATGGAACTTTGATTCTTGAAATAAATTTAAGTGCCAAGCATTTTGTCTTGTCTGCGAATAATAATTGTGTAATCTTCTTGATTGGACGATGGGGATTCCATTCTAAGATTAGAAAGGGCACTGTGAGACTTGAGACAGGTTTTGGGTCGATTAAAGAAGGAATTTAAATGATAGGCAGTAAATTAACATAAATTACTGCATTTAGCGCTTATTTTGTGAACATAGTTGCTATACATAGTCAGACGTCAGACGTCCCTTAAAAAAGGTGGAGAGTCTTTCAGCCAGCAGAGAACGAATGCAGTAATTAGGCTAAAGGAGCATTTCAGGTTTGGAAACCTAGTCGGCTTGTGGATTGACTGTAATTCTTTTCAGTGAAATACATGCTCGATGAGTGCAATTAGCTTCATCTATATCTTTTTGGAACTGTCGAACCATATCAAGAACTTATGAATGCATTCAGCTGACATAAAGGTCTAAACTTTAAAAAACATTGTTAGTTATCCCTAAACAGAAACTGTTGCGACAAGGACGAAACTTAATACTCCAATACACCGACCACCTTAACTTGTTTATTTTCCTCTTTTTACAGATTCAGACTTGCGGGCATTCTAAGGTATTCTGAGAGGAGACAGAATGTTTCGGTTTAATCAGGATAATCTTTTAGTTTACAATGACAAACTTTTAACAAAATCAAAAAAGTTTTGTGTCCATCCCTCATAAAGAAAGACGTCTTCAGCAAAACCCCAAGAAAAAGTCCACAAAAAAAAAGTAACTCACGACACCTTCATAAATTTTATATGCGAATATTTTTGATTGAATAAACCTCGAGGAAAAAACGCATTATTCCCCATTCCCAGAGCTAATCCATAATAAAGCAACAAAGCTCCCTCGGGACATTCTGTCAACTCTGATTTCCTCGCTATTTTTCAAAAAAAATCCCAAATCCGTGAAACTGTCAACCGCACTCTCTCTCAATCCCATCCAAATGTAACCTTATTACATCGCTTACTGTTGTTTTTCACTTCCCGGAACATACCTAACCACAATTCCAATGCCACCCTCTTTTTGTTCAGAGAAAAAGTTCTGAGATTTATTATTTCGTATTATTTCCTCGATAATCGATAAGTTGTTAAGGCAGAGAGCTCTTCCAGTCCTGCTGTGAATTTGGTTGACATGTCACAGGCTCTATGAATCCATTGTTATCCATGGTTGAATAATAAAAGGGCTCCCTCGTGCACGCTTCCCACTGGCAGTGTATCAAAGTATTCCGCTTCAGCGAGCCTCAACGGTAGCGCACACATATGTACTTATTTGCGGTGTTCGACTGAAAATGCAGCACAATATGACATACACGCATGGGGGATGATGCTTACTAAGGTGTAGACCTGCAGCCTGAATCCGTGAGATTGTGTAAAAACAGATCCTTGAGTGTCATCATGAATAAAGTTTTAATAAAGAGGGACATTTAGTCCGGCTCGCTCAATGAATTATTCATTTCGGGGATATGCGAAATATCGGTCAAATTTTCAAGAAGATATGACTAACCATGGTTCAGATATGACCCACCCTGGATGCATAAATCACCGAGAAATTCAACTTAAGACGAATAACTTGATGTAACTTCTGATTGTCCCTTAGATTTCGCATAGTCTAGCTTTGACACTCAGAGGATGGCTTGACATCATTCCCAGTCTTCGAAGATAACAAAGTTTTTCCTTCATTTACCATTCACAACATGGTCACAGAACTAAATGGTACTCCCCAGACCGAAAGTTTATTCCATGCATGGACATGTGATGAGTTTGAAGTGCATTTGAAAGTTTTACATAAAAAACCTCGTTGATGTCGTCGTCGTCGTCGTCGTCATCGTTTCATGATGACAAGATGATATTCCGAATGTCGTTTTCCATTGAAAATGGCACACACAAGGAATTCTGACGACAAAAGTAAACTTATGTAACCTACACACACTTGGGAAAACTTCCCAAATCAACATGGACAGCAGTGGAGATAACAATTCAAGTTGAAAAATTACTTTCTGATTGCGAACATGAAAAATTGCTTTTAAATTGCCGAATCTTGTATCTGAATGGGCCTTAGAGATCATATTAGTTGAAGTTTTGATTACAATTTGATGGAGTTGAGGTAGGACATGAATGGAGGAGGAGGATGATGCTCATTTATAAGGAAGCTTGAGAGTATTGACAGTAAATGTATGTAACTATGGTGCAGTAAATTTTCGTAACAATAGGAAAGTTTCGGGAACCAGTTTCGATGTCTTTTACCGATGAAGGGCTTGTGCATTTAATCAGACTTAAGTGAGACCTACTTCCTAATGACTTTTGAATGAAAGAGGAAAAATACGTAGAATGTATCTTAATGACTGATTCATGGAGGAAACAGGGTCCCACAAGGCTGCATGTTTTTACCGATATTGTTAAATGATTAGTGATGGGCTTCTTTATACTTTGTTGACGGAATTTGTACAATCCTTATAAGTCACTTTAAACACTTAGATTGACGTTATTAAAGCTCCCAACCATTTATTGTGGTTTGAAGTGGAGCGTTGTTAAATAAACACAAGGAGACCTTTATGTAGTTACTCTGTTGGAAGTGAAAGTATGATTTTAGCTGCTTATATCAACCGGTCATACATTTCACGGCAATTCCTTACAAATGATTTCAGAACGGTTCTTTGACCGCGAAACACACGAGACCCAGACTGCCGTAAAAGGGAATTTCACAACAATTAGGTAGGTAGAGTTGGCGGTTCGTCAAAAAGAACACAAGTAGCAAGAAGTGTGCCTTTTTGTTACCACTACTCGTGTGACCTGGTTGATGATGAGTGTCGATGGATGTGTGTGGACAGTCTAGATCCAACCTGTGGAATTAAGAAAGAGGATTAGATTCCTTATCCCTTTACACGAGATGTCCTTAAGGTCGTCGAAAAATGGTTGTTTCAGTGCGCGCATTCTGGCTCTTGCTAGAGCCGAACAATTGGCAGAGGATCACAACAATTAAAGATGAAGCTAAACGAGTTGGTCTTGAAGTGAATGAGGCCAAACCAAGTGTGTACATATGCGGCCTAGGACAAAAAGTCACTGTTAATAGCAGTAACTTCAAAGTACAGTGCTCCCTGGATAGCTGCCTTGAGAGTTTTTCTGATTTATTTGGGCACTTAAGAGGGGAAGTTTGCATTGCTGAACATTTTTGAAGCTTAAAATATTTGATTAGCAATGCGGGTTATGCAGCTAAGCGGGGGAGTACTTATCCGGGTATTACTGTATTTATGGAGTTTATTGTTTGGTAAAAACTCCAATCCAAGGAACTGAAATGCAATCTCTACACTCATCCTACCAGGTTTGTTATAGATGAAGAGCAGGAAAGCAAAGAAGATATTGAGTAAAATTCTTTGTCGAATGTTTGGTCCCGCATCGCGGATGCCAGTTTGCAGAACTGTCAACAGAATGCTCTGCATCGGAATGGAAGGAAGGCTGCAGTGCAACATAGAGAGACCCCCCGGGTCGGCCGGGAGCCCATTTAGTAAGTATGTAACAGAGGCTTTAAGAGAATAATCGACATTTAAACGCAGCTAAAACAAAATGTATTGAAACATCTCCATCTTTTTTTTTAAATCATGCTAATTTTTCGAAAACTTTATCGGTGATATACAAATGTTTGTACTTGCATCAACACTACCTAAACGATTTCAGACTTAAGATAATAAATCCAAAAATTCAAGATGAGATCTCATTGCATTCGACAATACTTTTGCATGAGCATTCCCATGAAACCGGAACCTGAAAAGAAGTTAAGCTGGTACGTACTTGTACCGTAGAAGTTGTTGTTAAATACTAGTCACGTTTGACTTGTAAAATAATAAGCAATTCAAGAGGATTACATTTTATAATTTTAGTTTTCAGGCGTCAGAATGCACATCAAAAGAACAGACATGAAAAGCATATAAATTTCAAGTTGTTTCTTACGCAGACGATATCGTCAGAATGGTGACGGGAAAAAATGCTAAAGTCAGCCCTAAACTGTCGTTATATAATTGTCACATCCAAAGATTCGAGTGGTTTCCAGTTGAGAGTGGACTACTCTAGGTCCGGAGCTTCTACTTTCTACTCGCGTGGTCTTGAATACACAAGCCATAAAGATAAACTACATAGATCGTGACTTAAAAAACGACAAGAGGCTAGACATCGTTTTGACGCCATCGTGACGCCTCCAGAGAAAAAATTTGATTTTTCTGAAAAAATTCACCTTCTCGTCTTTCCTTTAATTTTTTGGGACGAGGCAGTCCCCAAACGATGATTTTTTTCCATCGACCCCGGACCTGCTTGGAAGCATTCATTTTTTTTCTCGACCTTCCTTTAATATTCCTTACTAAATGAGTAAAATGCAGCTCCAAACTCGATGAAAGGTAGGTAGATAGGTTAAAGAGGTGGATGCATCGCGTGGTGCAGCCTTCACTCGGATCTCTAATGAATCCATTGTGTTCCTCTGACGTGGTATGTCCATTCTGAAAAGACAAGAAAGAGTGGAAGGGTCTGGATGAGTGCAGTTACGAACATTCGTCCTCCCTGAACAATCCCGAATTCGTCGCGAATTTTAGAATGGCTTTTGGTAGCTTGTTGGACAGCTCGCCCAGGTCGTTGAAGTGGTATTCACCGAGGACCGTCTTCCTTGTTCTATATAGGCTGGGACATTCGCATAGGAAGTGGGTTGTATTCTCTTCCGCGTCTGTATTACCGCAGTCTCTGCATAATTCGTCTGTACTTAGACACATTCTTCTACGGTGGGCCGCCAGTAGGTTATTGTACGCTCCATCTCAAAACTCGATGGAAACTCACCGCCGTCCTCAGATAGGCAGCCTGAGTACCCCGGCAGCATCGAATGGAGCAGGCACAAAAAAAAACAGATTTTTTTTCCCTCCCTTGTTCGTTATATACATACTACTCTTTCTTCACACATGGCAACACTAAATCGAAGTGAACTTTTTCACAACTTTATCCATACAACGTTCTCTACCGTCTAACAGATGTCGCAGTCGTAGGTTTAAAGTAAACTTTCCCATTTGAGTGAAAAAAGCTTTTATTTTTAAATTTGTTTTCAAATTTAACGAGCTTCTACTATATTCCCTTAATATTTCTTACTAAATCCATAAGTATCATCAAAGCGATGATCATCCGTGCAGTGGTCACGTCCTCGAGAATGTTCATCACATTCTCCAGAGTCTCCATGGCCAAATCTATTTCTACTCAGACTCCTGTAATGGGATTTATGACGAGATTGATGTAAAGTTGACCTCTCATGACGTGTGGCAGTGGTCGTTGTACATGGTCCAGGGCTTCCAGACCTCAATGGA
Organism: Criorhina ranunculi; assembly: GCA_951813785.1. Classification (NCBI taxonomy): domain Eukaryota; kingdom Metazoa; phylum Arthropoda; class Insecta; order Diptera; family Syrphidae; genus Criorhina; species Criorhina ranunculi. The sequence continues at coordinate 51,759,163 of OX638383.1, forward strand.
CGGCAGTGGTTAGTCGGTGGTATGGCATCTTCATACCGAGGACAAGGATGATCACCAACAGGAGATGCTGACTCGAATCTTCGTGAGAGTAAAGTGAATTCTTGGTGAGCACTACAGAGTGTTTGGAGACGATGTAACAGATCGGTTTCAGGAAGATCGCGTAAATGAAGGGTTCGAGCGACAGATGTACGGAAGGATTGTAGATGGGAGAGGCGATGGTTGGCATCGGAAAGTTGGGCCTGCATGCGGGAAATATCATCGCGAAGAGACTGAAATGAAAGGCGTAAAGTGTGGCAATTCCTGTGAAAGGAGACTTTCTTACATTGATCAAAGCTTCATCTCGGCATCGTCGGTTTTGGGAAGATTCTGCGCAAGACTTCATCCTCTCCTTCAGAGCACTGAACTGAGCAGCTAATCTTGTTTTTTCTTCTTCTATGTCGCAAATTTGTCCCGTCAGTTCGTCAATTTTTCGAGCTCTTTCTAGAGCTGTGATCTATCAAAAGAAAGAGAGAGAGGGTTCCCTACACCATTAAGATAGTTAAGAAGTACCGATGTTACCTTATATTCAACAGCCTCCGCCAACTGAGCTTTAACTTCGGCAACCTGTGTCTTTGCATCGACCAGTTGAGCGGTAAGTTTGTCAATTTGTTTGCTAGCCTTCTTGGCTCGACATACAGCCTCGTCTCGTTCACCTTGTAGAATACATTTACCCCTAGCTCCGTCTTCTATGATCGCAAGTTTTCGTTTCAGCAGTTCGAGGTGTAGATCTCGTCTTTGAACTTGTTCTCGGAGGACACGCACCCGTCTTTGAAGTTGATACACACTGGAGCTCTAAATGGAGAAAAAAGCTTTAAATAGAGTCATTCTCACCACTTACTGGGACAAAGTGAACCTCTTTCAGTGGAATTTCATGGCACGATCTTTCCCTTCTAACCTTGGTATGTACGTGAGGATGATGATGAGATCCGTGTTCACAACAAACCTAAAACGAATTAGATTGCATCGTATATCCTAAAGTGAAGCTCCTCATTCGATATCGGAAAGAACCTACCTTCTCCGGGGAGTGTGTACGATGTTCATGATGTGCAGTTAGACGTTCCGCTCTCTCCAAAAGGCTCTCAGCCATTATGTTCGTATCGGTGCCTGGGGCAGGTGGTGAAGTACACTCACTCCAGCAGAGAACTCTGGCCAATCGCACCAAAAAGTCCGATAGTCCCATGTGCTCCTGTTGAATCTCGTGCAGTTCTGCTGAAGCCCTCTCCAAACGCTCCTCAAGCTCAGATTTCATAGTCTCCTCTGCTCGCAATCGACATTGAGAACTTTCCTGGGTCTCCTTCAGCTTACAAGTCTCCGAAGCGAGTTGATCTCGAACGGAATGGAGTTGCTACAAATTATCAAACGTTGGTCAGAAGTCCAAATCATGATACCATAACTCACCGCATGCATCGTTTGATTCTCATTAAGGATCTCTCGTATTTTATCCTTGATCAACGTTTCACAAGGTTCGGGAAGGTTAAGCAATGACGCCAGACTCCTCAGGAATTGCATACGATCAGTCTGCGATCGATCCAGGTTGTTTTGCAGCCGATGACAACGCGACTCAAAACCTCGAAGCTCCTCCCTCAGTTTCTCTCCATTGATCTCGGACTCGGACAAACGGTCCCTGGCGATTTGTAAATCCCTTTCGAATTGCCTACAACGATTCTCCAATTCATGGTGATGATTGTGACTTGCCTCCAGTTGCGCACTTAGTCTCTGCTTGTCCGCATTGGCGATGGTCTTCAAGTTGAGCAATTCACTCTCACAACTGCCGAGGGTGTCACAAGTCGCGGCGATCTTGGATTTAGTTCGATGCAATTCGGCCATGACCTCCTCCGCCCGATTGACAATACACTCCGGTGATAGATGACTCGCATCACAGATATCCATGGCAAAACATGCGCTTAGCTTACGCATTAGATCGAGCAGATGAGCTTTGGCATGCTCCTTCTGATTGACCTCTTGAGAGAGGTTTGCCTCGAGTTCGTTTATCCTGCAGATTAACTCCTTGCTCTTGTCGTCAATACTGCGTTTCTCACGCTGAATCGTGTTGATGGTACTATCGCAGCGAGCTTGGATACTGTGCTCTCGATTTTCAGCCGCCTGAAGACGACTCTGGAGAGAACCAATTAGAGCTGATTGCCGAGCGGCCTGAGCTCTCAAAGACTCACATTCTGATTCTTTGGCACAAAGTGCGCTCTTGGCTTCAGTGAGCTGGAAACAAAATCAATCGTCAATTGGAACGAAGCTATCGCTAATGGTTTACTTACCTCGCTTACTAAACGATCACGTTTGCATGAGAGTGCGGCGAGCTCACTGCGTAAGGTCGTCGCTAAATCCAAGTGATTTCCCACGTGATCTACGGGCCCAGTTGAACACGTTGTATCAACCTAAAATGTGATAAATTAGCTTCAAGTTCTCAAAAGACTAAGAACCAGTAAGCTAGTCATAAGCAGGCAAAGGACTAAGAGGACACACCCATGGCGTCAAGATATATGTGAACTAAAAAAGTGAGGCGATTGTGGTCGAAGTCCTAAAGAGGTTCACATTGTTTTAAAGCCAAATAACAGAATTGCTTTCATCACAGGCTAAGCTTGAAGGAACCTATCGTGGCACCCAGATTGAGCTCTGTAGGTATCAGTAACGAAGTTCAAAAAATTACTTCGATTGTAAGCCCTGTGTGGAACTAACGGCATCAACAAAGGGCTTGCAGAGGCAAACTATTGAGCTTGAATAGTATTTTTGTTTTCTTAGTGAAGAGGAACAGTTCCATTTGAGACAGATTGGAATTTAGGCCACAGCTGTTTGTCCAAGAGCTTGCTTAGAGAATATTGATGTATAAAGACAGTGTCTAAGGGTACCTACCCGACCGAGAGATGGCAACATCGTTCGCCACGCAACACCCTACCACCTCTAGCTTCACAAGTTGTTCATGCAGAGTTACATACGTTCCATGGAAGAGGAAAACCCACCTAGAGCTCAGTGACATACTACTAATGACGTGCGGGAAGAAGCCAGCTAGTCCATAAGGACGACCACAATGTTGTTCACAAACACAAGTAATCAGGCAGGGAGCTGACTCGAAGACTAAGACTTTCACTTCACCAAAAATAACTTGTCACTCTGTCCGCAATGCCAGAACAATTTATTCTAAGATACTGAGGTTAACTGGTCTCCGTAACTCTAGACACTTCGTGGTATACTCTTGGAATCAATTGGAATGGCAGTCCTAATTTCAAACAAATAAGTTTCCTTTAGTGTTAATTTGGAGGAAAATGAATGCCGGAGACATGGTGCGAATTGCAACTGGAACCAAGATTCAACGAGATGAGAAAGGCAAAAGTAACATTTACTATCAGAATATAAAGTATCCCATGGCTCCAAGGGTCATTAATTCAATTTATTCCCAATTTAATTTCTTAAAATATTTTTAAAAAAAGTCCTTACAAGATGATGATGAGGAGATAATCCAGCCACAAGGTCATGATGAACACCGTGATGATGATGATGATGATGGCTATGTCTTCCAGACATACTAACACAAAATTCACTTTTCTATGTCACTCCTGTCACTTCACCTTAACCGGATTAACAAACGTTAATCAACACCACAAACCACGTCCTTTGAAACGCCGGAACCAACTAAATTCTAGCTTCCTACCAGAAACTATAGACACCAAAGCAAACTTTTTCCATTTTATTACCGCGGAATGTGCCATCATCTCAAACCATGTTTCTTTCAACTACAACCCACCAACCAACCCTCTGTGCATTTGGGACACAATATGCCTACGGTTATGTTTTGTTGTTATTTAGGTCATTCACATGGAGTTCAAACGTATAAAAGTATTTAAGACTTTGTTTCCGAATATGAATGGGGTGGCTATAGAGAAACCTCAATCGCTTAGCAATGAAATAGTGAAGTTCAACCCCTCAAATTGGGGTTACCTTGGAGAAATGCAATCCGGCGTTTTTGACTGACTTTGGACTTTGGACGGAACACAATTTGCTGTCACACCCATAAACTTACCCCACATAGACTCAGTTCAAAACTACATCCATGGTCTTGGCACAATATCTCAAAGATCATCCAATCTTCTGCTGAATTTCCATCTGTTTCACATTTCGACTCATCACACATTTTTAAGACACTCACTCACACCACTATCCCACAACCCAACAACGACAAAACTATTTAATCAATTAAAAAACAAACATTTCCATTCGGATTCATCCAAAGGACTAAATATGCAAATAAACTTCCGGAAAAAAAGGATTCAATTCGAATATTTGAATATTTTTCTTTATTGCAACCGTATTGTCGTAATTCGAATTTGAAAAGGAATTGATTTCATGACGAAGAGAACCACGCAATTTGTTCGTCGAAAATCCTTGCTGCAGGATTGCATTTCAAGGTATAAAAAGTCTCCATCCTTTTTTTTGAATTTCTTATAGATACAATATAAACAGAAGGGTGTTTCTAAGCAATGGCCAAAGGGCTAAGATTCTGATAACACGCAAAGGCATAGAAGTCTGCAGCGAGTTATTAACTTCGAAATAAAATTCCATCGCCGTCCGTCGCCGCTACCGATTGCAATCAATTACAATCGACTGATTGTTGTTTTATAAAACTACGGGCCAAGGAACACGACATTTGGCCAAGAAATGATTCGTTGGAGCGACATAAGTCACCATAAGCTCAATTTTTCTAAAGAAATTTGAAAAAGATTGAAAATGTCAATATTTTCGAGGCAATACCGCAGTTATAAGGCACAACGTCGAGTCTTTCAAAGCGTTCAACACTATTAAGTGGGTTATCTCGATTCAGAAGCTTCTGGTGTTTCAGGAAAAAAAAAGTTTTTAAATATTCTGCCAGAAGTAGATCTCAGATAGATCCGAGCTTGTCCCAATGGGGCATTTCTCTTATGATTACTAGACCTTCCTCCTTGCATGCACAGAGGTTCAGGCACCGTAGCCACACCCTACTGTTAAAGCTGAACAGATAGGATTTAAGACACCCAATGTGATACGCTACAGTTAGACAAGAAGTGGAAGTGGACCATGTGAGTGGTGATATGCTCATCAATCACTATTCTTCATGTGATATCAGCGAAATAAAAATGGGAAAAGGTTTACGCCTTGGGTATGTTTATGATGAAGAAATAGAGCCTCCAATAGCGGCAAAAAGACATCGAGCAGTAGAATTTAAAAATGTGTGAGCGTGAGCCTAATAGTTAAGGGTGGAACCTTCTTCGTGACGAAATGCAGCGAATTTTGGTAGGTAACAGCTTGCGAGGTGGGAAAATGGCGGAGAAGATATAACCGTGAACTTTAACTCTACAAGTTCTATTAAGATGTGGATGTAGTCCAGAAAGCCAAAATCCGACGACTGCAATGGCTCGGTCACATCGAGCAAATGAACGAGAACACTTCAGCTAAGAGGGTCTTCGAATCCCAGCCACCTGATTAACAAAGTAAAAGGAGACCGAACCTCCGGTTTGAAGATCAGACAATCGTGGATGCTAGAAACCTTGGTCTTGTTAACTGGAAGCAACGTGCCTGGGACCGTGAAGTATGGAAAGCAGCATTAGTTCAGGCTCAGACCCTCCAGAGGTCCATGGCCTGCCAAGAAAGGAAGTAAGGTTGGAATCACACACTACTACTGTAGTAAGAACGGTGAACTGGAAACTTAAAAGGATTATAATAGGAACCCTTACGGGGCATTGTCTAATTGGCAGGCATGTCATCAGAATGGGTGTACCTTCTTACGCTTTCTATAGAAGCTGCAGAGACGAGGAGGAAGAAGAAACGACTACTCACCTCTTTTGCACAAGCCCTGCTTTATCAAGGTTGAGGAGGAAAACTCTTGGAGAGTACTTCTTTAATGACCTTAGCGACCTAGCAAGACTCGACAACTTAAGGATTAAGAGTTTTGTATGTGGGTCTTATTGGTTCTGCACTTAGTGCGGCACAGTAAAGGGTTTACACCGATACGGTTAGGGAATTCCCGCATGTGAGGTTACTGAGGCTGGTCTCCGGTTTCTACACGCGGTATTACAATGGGCCTTCATTCTGGCCTAAGTTGGTCCCTGCTTATTGTGGACTGCCGTCCAACCTAACCTAACCTAACCTACATACGGGCTCAGTAGATTTTGGATAGAATTTCGAACGCAGGTTTGGTTGTACTGATTCTTCTGTCCACCCCCAGTTTTGTACACCTTTCACCACAACAACTTTCTCGACTTCATGTCAGACTGTCAGTATTGCACCAGAGTGCTTTTACCATGTTGGTGTGGATGCTGCCGACGAATGCAGTGCGAAAATATAACATCCCATGTCCTATGCCATCCCGATGTCAGCTCAACGCTTGTTCTGGATGTGAACGACGCAACTTTGATATTGTAAGCTGACTATCAGATGCAACCATGCAACTTTATGCCCAATCTGTGTGCATCCAATGAATATCTGGTTGGCTTAGCAGAATTCCGCAAACAGTTTGCGATTATCGTTTTGGTCTCAGAGGTTACGTCCCCATGCATGTTTCGAAGCGGTTGTCGCTCGCTGGGCTAATTATTTTCCAACACTGATCGCTGCAGATGAATCGCCATTCGTCCAATTCCTAGATGGCGCCGCAAAAAGGCGTGAAGAAGAGATTACTAACAGAGCTTCAAGCTGTTCGTCTCCAGAAGTTCTCCCTCGTTATCAAGCTAACCAACATCTATTGAAAGATGCTATTTTTATGAAGCCTAATCCAAGAGGGACTTGAATTTCGATTCACCAAGGGAAAATTCACAATTCTACTTTTGTGGTTCCAACCAAAGTCGGTCTGTGATATCAAGGTACACCCTAATCATTTGGCATCTGAAAGCGCGATCACAACATGTCTACCATTTCCTGTAGAAATATTCTACATTCCAATCGAAAGGATTTTTTGACATCTTAAAACTAAAAGACCGGTCTTTCAACGGTCGGGAAAAAAAACAATAATTCCTGATATGTATGTATTTTACTTGTTAAAATTAATTTACACAATATGCGTATAAGGCCGTTACAATGCCAGTTGATAGTCAACACTTCAGGTCCTACATCACTTCTTTCCCTTCTTTCCTTTTTTGCCTTTCTTTTCCTTAATGACTGCTTGTGCTTCCTCACGTTTCTGAAAATAAATTTTCATTATAAATGCCAAACATCACAATGCCAAGAGCTTGCCTTAATTTGCCACTGCTTATGCCACTCTATAAGCTTCACCTTTTCAACTGCAAAGAATTTCATTTTTGAAATACAATCCCTACGCTGGGAGTCCATGGTTTCCATGGAGACTATTTTATAAGATATATTTCCCTCATGAAATTCATAGTCACGATCGAACTTCTCGGTCATTTTTTGGAGACTTGCTTTCAACATCTGAAGAATAAACACTTTGTCAAATATTTCAACACCACGATTTACTTAAGGAGGACCCACATCAATATCCAGCCTCTGCTTCATAATGACAGATTCAGATGCATCCATCTCTCTGTTGTGGGACTTCTTTAAGTTGGCCAGAGTCTTTTCGTATTCCCCTTCAGTTTGGCGTAATTTCTCTTCGAACTGATCGGTATGACGATTGTGAAAGTTTAATTTGTAACGAAATTCAATTGGATCCAGAACTAAGAAATAAAAATGAAATGACATGCCTTCACGACCTCAAACTCATTCTGATACCTAGATCTGATTCCACGCAATTATTCTGCACACCATACACTTGATTATTCATGTATGAGATGGCGTTTCTCTCGCGAATACTGAACGCATTCAATTTGTCACGTAACTTTTGCAAAGTTACCGAATTCTTCTTAAAATCCTCCGTAATAGTCTCATGGATTGTAAGCAGCTTTTCAGAGTTCCTAAAACCATATAAATTTCAAATACAATATTGGCTCAGTCCAAGACGTATGACCTTACGTGACATGCTTCAACATAGGTGCGATTCTCTTGCTGTGGTATCCATGAAATAGACTACTTGCAAAATTTTGCAAATCATCCAAAACAATACAAACCTTAGCTTGGTCTAGGGTTGTCCTACATACCAAATGCAGGACATCAAGGTAAACCGTATTCACCTTACGTCTTTCGAAGAAATCCTCCAATTTCAAGCCGAACATTCCATGCGGTATATCAACTTGATTTCTTGCAACGATAAATTCGTCTCGCTTGATCGACAACAATGATTTTAATAGATCGCCGGCGATCCGTCGGATCGCTTGTTCCACAAGCTGTTTTTGCAATTGTGGGCATATTGCGAAATTCTTTAAAGAAAAACGCCTTGGTTGGGTATTTTGAAAAGGTTGCTGATCGAAAGTTGGACTTCTAACGGGCGATAGCATTTATTTATTGCCTTCTATAAGTATTTATTTATTTATAAAAATACGAGTATATTTTTTGAAAAATATATTCTTAAAAAGAAAAATCTCCTGTCTACTGTCAGAAGTATCGGGAGAGAATGAGATAGCTTGTGTGATTTATAAGATTGAGTGAACTGGAAAAAAATTGTTTTTTTGTAAATTTAGAACGAGAGTGTATTTATCCATCATCCCTTGTACACAGTGAGCTTTGCCTTTCTTAATCTCGAGGTACCTACACAATTTTGATTACGTATTCCAAGCGAATGTTTGTCGATAGCACATTCTTGATAGTCTTCTTACTCAAGATCAATTCGTTTTGCTTGATCTACAATCCACGGTCAGCAAGCCCTTTAAAATACCAAACAAGCCACCGAAATCCATCCTAAAATTCCTTCGGAACTCGAGTTGGTTCACGGAGACCAATCAGCAATATGAATCCTTGTTCCACTATTTCACGTATACCACAGTGGGGAACACAATGGATCTGAGAGTGGGGCTTTATTATAAGATGAGGTGAGGGTACAGCCACCCTTTAGCGGACGATATTGCTAAACCTTAACGAAACATGTCTTGTTTCTGCTGTTGGATCATCGCCATCGTAGACGGTCTTAGCCAATATCCACTGCCACTCCTGTCGTTGGATAATTGTGCTTCGTCCGTTCCAGCTTTTCAGACGCTTTGTGGGCACTTACTAACGCGCATTTCCAGCTTTCCATGTGCTGTACCCAAATAGCTCCGTTCCGGAGGACAATAATTTCAAGATATTGGGAGCTCTCTATCGGATGAGCTGCCTACATGAACTTCATTCAAAGGCTGAAGATTTTTGTGTTGGCGTTGTTAATTTTTAGGACCCCGACATGTGCCTTCTGCCAGCACCCATTGGAAAAAAAAATTGCAAATATTTGGCGCGACAATTCATAGACAGCCAGGGCTTAGCGTCGTTTTCGAATGAATGGAAGGGGCCTACAGATCTTTATTACCGAATACGAACGACGAATTAAGAAGCTTCTTCATGTGTTTTTTGAGTGTTTTGCTGAGGCTCGAACCTGTGTCCTCTCGCTTACTAAGCCACAGCAACAACCAGCACCCACTGACATTCGGTGGATTTCAATAATCCTATGTTTTAGTAAGCATACTTTGTTAGATGACAGAATAGAATTCCTCTGACATACCTAGGAATTTAACCAGTAAATAGATACCATCCTTGCTTCTCTTCAACCTTTACTTCAACCATAACTTGTTACACAACTCGGCGTCTTGCACTAAGCGAACACAAAATGATTTTCATTTATTCATTTCATTTATTTAGCGTTCTAAGAACAGAATTCTCAACACCAGACCAAGAAGTCTGACTCGCAAGCCCAAACAACTTCATAATATGTACCTACATCATCCCTAAAACTAAACTATCTAACAATTCGATCGAACCTGAAGAAGAACGCCAAGATGCCTTCAAAGCTTTAAGCACCGTGATCAGCACGTCTTGCTGGTACAACCGTGCACACAGCTCCATATTAACCTAAACTGGATCCCACAAGGGCATAGAAATATTGAAGGCAATGCAAGAGCTGACGAAGTGGAGAGGAATAGCTTTTTTTTTTATAATTCACTAGAGCTAAAGGGGTTATGAATACCCTTATGATGCTGCAGCTCTAGATAGAACCAGACTACGCCCGATATACAAACCATTCAAACTATTTTGTTTCGTTAATCTTACAGAAACGATCTAGAGGCGACCATTTATTCCCGTTAAATTGGTAGCTGTAGTAGGACACTTGCAAAACAGGTAGACATGGAGGTAGGTAAAAGTAGCTATCGGGTAAGTCACAAGGAGCGCTGGTGTACGTTTTTGATACCACAACTCATATGACCTGAATATTGATGGGTGTGACTGAGAAGGGAAGTTTTCAAATCCACTCTGTGGATTTTATGTCAGAGATTCCTGATCTTGAAAAAGGCTTTGCCTAGTGTGAGATGCCTGGTTCTGCCTAGCGCCGGATATTCACAGAGAAGGTGGTATGGGATTTATTATTCCTTTGGCTGTGCAAGCTTCGTTGATTAGGTCATTCGTCCTATTTTTATTGAAGGTGGACCATATCTGTCTGGATATGGCACAGTTTTTTAGGCTATTTCCACCTAGAGTTGGCAATTGAAAGAAAGTCCTGGAGAATTCTTCCCTTGATGAGTCCAATCGGGGAGCAGACTAACTCCATCAAATCAGATCTTGCTACCGCGTCTGCTTGCATTTTCTCTCTCTATCTATCTCTCTCTCGAAAAGCAGGTAGACTATAGTATTTTCTTCCTTCCCTTCTCTGTAGTATCGGGTTATGACATTGTCGAGTTTAAAGTTTATATCATTCCTCCGCAAGTTTCCTGATGCAGAAAAGTCGCTGTAAGAAGAAACCTTGATAGCTCCTATCAAAGAAGGAGTATCGTAAAAATCATATTTGAAACATATTGTCGATGTGTGTGATATTTTTTTTTTATATATTCCTTAATTTACATACTAACTCTCAATTTTTATCCTTTGAGGAGTATTGTTTTTTTTTTTTTTTTTTAGTTTTTTTTATCTTCTTTTACGTGCTGATTCTAATCTCCATCCTGCTCTATTGGCTTTCTCTTTCTTTAATTTTGCCTCCATTTTTTTTCTCAATTTGTTCTCTTTAATTTGTTGGCGGATAAGTGCCCTTGCTTCCTCGTGTTCCTGTAAAAAGAAAAAAATTTTAATTTAATTTGAAAACCATAAATAAACCAACAGAATTCGGATACCTTCTGATCACGAGCTCGCTTCCATTCTTTCAGTATCTCTAATCGTGTTAGTAAATCTTCGAATTGATTCTGAAACATAATTATCCGACCTCTGGCCATATCCACCCCAGTTTTTGAGTAATTTAACCTTGAGTCCCATTCATCATAGTCTTCCTCATATTTTTTCTTCAACACATCATAATCCCTTTTAAACGTCTTAAAGGATAAAACCATAGTTAATTTTAAATTTAAATATGTGTTTGAAAAAACCCACTATAATGTCTAATTTCATACTCTGGATGGAAGCTTGAGATCTAAATTTTTCGTCTTGGGTATCCTTCCATATTTTACTCAGATTTTTCAACAATTCCTCTTCCTGTGTAAGCAATTTATACTTTTGCTGATCCAGCATTTTGTCGTAAAAGTCCAATTTGTAACGATATTCTATAAAGCAGTAGGCTACGAAAGGAAATTTGTATCTACTCATACTCAGCCTGACTTTTCAATTTAAGAACATTTACCTAGTCTTTGATCCAAGGCTTTAGTCTCTGTTTCAAAAATTTTTTGGTTCATGTAATCGAGTGCGTTTTTCTCGTGTTTTAGGAACGCTGTGTGTTTATCCAGTAAGTTTTGCCTTTTGGCTATGTTATTGTTAAGAGTCGCTTCAAAGTCCTCCTTTATAGACAGCACCTTGTTAATGTCTCTGCAGTAAAAAATTTGTTTAAATTGTGTAACTTTCAAACACCATATATCCTACGAGATATAATTCAAAACAGCAGATATATTGCCACAGTTGTATGCATTTAATAAAGTGTTTAAAGTTGCGTGCAAGCTATCCAGAATAATACAAACATAGGCGTTGTTTAGTTTCTCTTTGCGAATTTTTCCCAGGATATCGAGGTACAGGTTGTTTTCGTGAACTCTTGCATAGCAGTCTTCCAAGTTAAAGCCAAATAATCCATGAGGTATATCGATGTCATTTCTTGCGTCAACAAATTCCTTTTGTTTAACAGGTAGTAATGCATTTGTTATCGCAACTATGATGTAAGGGATGGCAACATCAATAAGTTGCTTTTGCAAATCTGGACATAGCTTGAGATTCTTAAAGGAATATCTCTTGTTTCGGATCCTTGCGATTGAGTTTAATTTTCCAGCTCGTTTACTTGGCTCCATTGAAAGGTATTTCGATAAATTTTGAAAAAAAAAACTTTAACTAAACGAATTAATTAAATATTAAAACCGGATTTACATACGTATAGACCGTACGAACGTACATAAATAAATAAAAATTAAAATGTCATATCGCTCAGATAGGCATCAGAGGCTTGCATGATTCACAAGACTGAGTGCTTTCGAAAAAATCATGAATCTCCTTGACAGAGGAGGATAATTTATATACATATGGTACTAGCTTCTACCCGCGGCTTCGCCCACCTATAATTTGCGAAGTTACACTTTAATAACCAAAAGTAGCCTATACTGTGATCCAAGCTACAGCGACTCTGTGTGCAAAATTTCAAGTCGATTGGTTCCGAACTTTTCGTGTTACAGAGGAACAAACAAACGGACAATGTTTCACTTTTATGATATTAGTCGTGTTTTTTTGATAGCTGTGTACCCAGCCCAGTAGAATTTTACACACAAAGCAATAACAACACACCAAGTGGGGATAAATTTCTCAGTAGCAGCAAGTGAGGATAGAACTACATAAGTTGACCACCAGAGCGCGAAAAATCTCATAAATTAGCTCTTAGCCGATCGTATTTGTTGCTTTACCTCGCTTTTGACATTTGCAAACTGTCAAAAGAAGAAAAAGAAATCGAGCCGCAAACCAATTGGTTGGTGCGGCTGCTACTGAGTATGGATCGTTTTTTTGACCGAAGTGAGTATAGTTTTCAAAAAAACACGGCTATTAGTAGGATATGTTCAGATATATTCAAAGTCTCAAGGATCGATGGTCAGCAGGAGATGCCCGCAGGGAGGTGTTTTATCAGTCAAAAAAGGAAATAACAATTCAATGGAAAACTCCCTGCCGAACATTGGCATCCACACTATTGGTCATACTGATGATGTGGCATTGTGGAAGTCGTAGCTTTGTGGTAAGTGCATTGAACCACTAAGTGACTTGAGACTCAGGTTCGAGTCAGTAAAACAACCAAAAGTTGTATGCAGCATCACAATATGCACAACATGAATGGTTACAACAACGATACCTCGGTCCACTACGAGCTATAGCACCCCGTCAATGCAAAAGGGCAAATTTATGGATGTCTCCGAGTGGTTAAGAAGTGGTGCTAGGATCAAAGCAATGCAAGCAAAACCGATTTTATCATCTTCACAAGGAACACTCTAGATTCTCAACCCCTGATGCTTTTTGAAACGAAAATCAAGGTGTTCGCGGGAGATTGCTTACACCGAGATGCCAAAAGGCACTGACGAGGATCGGTCTATGGACATAGAGTCTTGATATGCCTATAGACGATTGGGATCAAATCAGGGCTACCGAAATGTACCTCAGATGACTCGCTTCCGCCATCCAGGGCTATATGGAGATTTGACCATCTTCACAGAGAGGAACCGACTGCTTATTTTTCTGAAAGGTTCAGATCTAGCCTGCCGTCTTAGTCTGGGGACTCGCAAAATGCAAAAGACGCGAAGGAAGATATGTCTCGTTGTCATTGGAAAAGGGTAAGCCGCCTTGTCTTGTCTTTCTGACTGTAACCTATTAAGTGTCAGAAGTCGGATGTTTATTATTGGTTAGGCTCTGCGACATAACGGATATGGCACTGCGGCCTTAAAGATCAGTTTGACAAGGAGGTCCTCTATCTTCCTAATGAAGTTGAGGATATCCCCAGTCGTGGCATTACGAATGTCCTCCGATGTTAGGAATTCTTTGTGGAGAAAGCGTTTCCTGACTCTGCAGACAGCCACGCACTCACATAGTATGTGTTCCTCTGATTCGTCTTCCTCGAAGCAGAGTCTGCATTCAGATTCCTGAACTATATTTTGTTTATGTAAGCGCTATCTGAGGCTGCAGTGACCGATGAGGAAGCCGACAGATTTTATGATTCAGAATATTTTTTGTGGATTTGTTCAGATGGCCCTTTTAGCCTGTCTAAGTCCCTGAGTGTTGTTCCATTTGGATAATAAGTTTTGTTTTTCCCAGCTGTCTAGACTCATTCTGAACGCGGAAGTAGGGGTACCGCAGAAGGATTCAGCACCTGTGTACCTTTCTGAGAAGACTTTCCTGGCAAGTTGATCTGCAATTTCATTCATTTCATTGCCTTCAATGTCTCTGTGTACTAGTACCCATCAGAGCTTGACTTTATTTCGCTTTGAGAGGTCCTGAGGAGTATTGAAGCACCCTAGAACGGTCTTTGAGTTACAGTAATGGAACCTCAGTGCTTTGAGCGCTGCTTGACTGTCGGTGAATATATTGATGGCTACCCGGAATCGAGAATGATGGTGGCGCAGGTATTAATGGCATGTAGTTCCGCCTAAAAGACGCTAGGACACATTCCAAGTGCCTTTGAGACTTTGTGATTAGGGCCATAGATAGCGGCACCAACACCGAAGTCCATCTTTGAACCATCAGTATACCACACTAGAACTTTTATGTTCAGCAACGAATCTCCTGTATCCCAGGAGTTACGGTTCGGGATCTCAATCTCGAACTTCCTGCCAAAACAGAGTAACCTGGGCATAAAGTCCGATACCGTGCTGATCATTTCAAACTTGGGGAGGTCAGATAGGATAGCCATGTGACCCGTAGTCGGATGTTAGTCGAGAGCTTATGCATATATGTCACTTACACAACCCTAATCGAGCAAAATGCGTCTCTTCAACGCAAACCAATCTCGTTCATACTAGCAGCATCCCATTCTTCTACAAATGAAATCAAATCCCATTTCGGGGTGATTCAGTGCCCTGAAACTTGAAGGAATAGTTGTTCTTTGACTAATTGATGTTGAAAAGCAAAAAAAGAGGCAAATGGTCACTTAAAGTGCACCAAGCGCTGAGCTAAATACATCTTCCAATCCAACTAACACCGTCTCCCTTCGCCGTATGTCGTTTTTGAAATGAATCCCATCATGAGATACATATGTTCCTCCTCATTTCATGTCACCCACCGAATTGTTTTGCAACAAAAGACTTTAGCCCTACACCGCGACTGCTTCTGCTCCCATGGTTGTATCGCAACAATTCACAACAGAGAGCCAACAGAGAACCGCATACACATATGTATGTTGTACACTCTTTGCTTGTCCCCTGCCGAAGGAGAGAAGAGAAATTTTAGAAAATGATGCCAACAGATTTTTACGGTATACAAGGAGCCAGGAGCCCAGCAAAATGTGCAGGTTCTCCTGCTATTCCCTGTACGTGTTGTCATATTTTCATGCTGCCGCCTTGCCAGCTATTTCTTTCTTCAATTGTAGACTTGTGTTTTCTCCTCTTCGGTTTCGGTTTGGCACAAATTTTCTCCTTTTCTCTTCCATTATTCGTTTTGTTTTTCTGGTGGCGGACGGGATTTTTTTCCTTAGCCCTTGGTTTGTTTGAAGGGCTTCTTTGGATTGTTATCGTTGTCAGGGAATGGAGAAGTTTGGTTTATTCCCGCATACGTTCCCTTTCATTTTGGTCGTATGCCCTGATATTCCTGTTCCAGAGCGACAGGAATAGTGTGAGAAAATTCCCTACGGGCGCTAGGGAAGGTTTATATGATTAAACAGCCGATCAGGACATCAGAAATGGTGCGCAGGTAGACTTATGCTGTAGCATAATGCTTCTGTTGTTACGCTCTCTCCCTTTGCATGCGCTGACGGGAGTGCATTTGATTCCCTTCAATGGTGTGGTGGTGGCATAAGTAGCTGAACACAAGAAGGGCTCTTCTGATGGTTTCTCATGTGCGGTGTTTTGATGCCGATTTAGTTGTGTATTTTGCTTTTTATGCTGGGAGATGGTTTTCATCGTTTATGTTATGTTATGGTGGTCGTTTTGGCGCTCAGTATGCATTCGTGATGAGTTTGTTCGCATATGAATGCTTGGCTCGCAGTAGCTGTACACATTAAACTGTGAAAGGATAAGCATTTGTAGTTGTGATAAGAATGAGGACCGACTGAAGATATGTATAGTTATATGTACCTTTGCTCTTTGATGGTGGATTAATTAGAATTGCTGCTAAGCATTTCAATTGGAAAGACCTTACATAAAATTGGAACTAATTGGCAGTATAACTCATCGTATGGAGTGTACGCACGACGTTTGTAAAATACGTATCTCGTTGGAGATTGAAATAGCTTTAGGTAGCATAGTAATCTTTGTATGGTCGAGGCTACATTATTTCAAAGAGGTGGACATGGGGCAATGAGTAACGTGTTCAATTGTATATCTTACGTTTCTAGTTCCAGTCTTAGCTCTTCTTAAATGGTGCTGCAGCTAAAAGACTCACCAGCCAATATGACCCTTAGTTTAGAAACATAGTCTCCCCAACGCTATACTAAGGTGCATGAAACTTATTGAACGGAGGATATCAGGCTTGTAAATATTAATTGTAAGACTCTCTGATTGCTCTTCAATGTCCTGAAAGATGAGTTTCCCAAGAAACCTGAATCTACTTCACCTACAGGCATTTCCGTTTAGATGAGCAAAATGCTCCATCTGTTGTTTGCTTCCGTAAGAGTTTCATACCATGGTTCATGCGAAAAATTGCAAGTCGGTGTTCGGATTGAGTTTTCAAATCGTTTAAGGCCTAGTTGTCCCGAAGTTCGAAGACGCTCTGGCTCAGAGCGTTGGTTTCCATTTGCATGCCTTTGCAATTTCAAACTTCTAGGACCTCCGATTCTAAAGAGAGTCGGCACACTGGCTCTCTAGAGATGATATCTCAGCAGCAGTGGCCTTCGAGAAAACCCATGAGCTTCCTGACATCCTACGAAAGTTCGGATTGTTCAGTAGGCTGGGCGCTGTTTATGCTCCTATAGTTAAGATCACAGAAAGCCTATCGGCCTAAAAGAGAGGCCGAGAGATTATATGACATAAACAGCACTTAACCATCTCTAACTCTATAGAAAAAGTGTTTCATCTCTTAAGTGCTGCGTATCTATCTGAGAAGATGCTGATTTTGCAGATCTCAATACCTATAGCATGAGTTTAAGCCTGGAAACTCGAATTGGAACATGTTTCCAGTTGAATTGAGACTTTAGTGATGGATCTATTGAAGCCCCTATGACATTGAACTTCTTGAATCCGTTATGTGACAGTTAAGAGCATTTGCTAAGTGTCTGATCATTCCACACACATACGTTCGTATTGTCACTATCGCACTCAATGTTTGGTATAGAAAAATTGAATCATGTCCTATATTTTCCTCTTTCGACATTGCTTCCTTGAAGGACTATCAGCCAGAACTTCTGAGATGCAATCAAACCAACAAAAGACATCTTCACGTCAAAAGTTGAAACCAAAATACCTCGTCTTTCTACTAATTCCATCTAGAACTGTCAGTGATATCATATTGATTAAGTTACACCTACTTAGACATTGACATCCAACCTAAAACTATCCGTATACAGACCCTCCAACCCATCCACCTATCAGCAAGAGCATAAATCATCTATTTTTAACAAATTTTGTTTATTGTCGCATGTTTTCTAAAAATAACCGAATTAATGTGCTCATTTGCACGTTATCTGTAGTCTCAGTCTCATTCAAAAAACATAATTCCAAAAACTATAAGCATAAGTTACTTCGTATCGCACCCCTTAAACAGTATTCTCTTTTCAACGCACTAACACAATACGAAGCAGAACATAAAGCGTGTCTGATCTGAGCTCCCAAAGAAATCCCCAACACAGAAAAAAAAAAAAAAACTACCATATCTACTCTTTGGGCTTGCGGAGCACCAATAAAGAGCGTGCTGATAGTACTCGTAACTCGTACACTTCTCCACTCATTTTTTCCACTTGCTATGGTTTCCCCTTATGCATATGTTCTCCTTCTTCACGTTCCCGCCCCCTCAACAGACAGTTTGCTGTTTCCATCTTTGCTTTACTTTTTGTTTTTGTCTTCTGTTTGTTCAACACACAAACATTTCGAAAGCAATGGAGCAAGTGTATGCAGAGAAGGAGAAGCCCCAGCGCCAACACTCTTCCACTACACAAGTCATCAACCTAAACCGAGATACCTTCTTCATGATTCTGATTGCCTGCTGAAATAAGTTTTAAATTTTGACAAATAAAACCGCGATTGTAATTTACGAGCTCTCCCCGCATGGAGCATAAAATTATATTACCCCGCTGTCATGATAAATTCGCCTAATTTTGCTAGGCACACCCCAGTCCAATGTGTCACTCTGACAGTTGAGGGCTTTTTTTTTGCGCGCAAACTTTAACTAAGATAATGCACCTCCATCCGTCTGACAGTTGGGGAAAATCCACTCACTCAAAATTCCGTCTCCATTTTGTTTGTACGTAACATTCGAGGTGCTCCTCGTACCAAACACCCATGAAGTTCAGTTCAGTTATAATGTTTTGGTCTGTCAGATGGGGAGCAGTAGCATAGAAAGAGCGCCAATGACGTGCTGCGGATGGCTTCTGCTGTTGGCCTGGTAAATGGAATACAAAACATTTAACAAACAAACACTCGACAGTTGTCGCCGTCTGACAGACACATGACGGTGTGGAGTGAGATGGAACTAGGATGACGTGTTTGGGACAGCACAACAGACATTTATACCAGTCAATGGTAGCTGGTTGGGTCTGCTGCTGGCCTGGTAAGATTCCGGTCTAGATGATGCTCTTCCTGCTCTAGTTGTGCGCTCGTTAAGGGAAATTGTGGTGTGCGCCCTGCCGTTGGGCGTTGCTTTTAATTAGAGAATCCCACCACACAATCGAGGGCAGGAGCAGTGTGCTGTGTTGCTGCTCTTTTGTTAGGAAACGCTATTCAGCGTCGATAATTGACGCAGCGATGTAGAGCGTCGTCAGTCGAGGAGACAACAAAAGAAGCCGAAGCACCAGCAGTCAGCCAAACTAGCAAGGAACGTCTCCTCCATATGGACCAGTTGTATGGCACAATTGGTTGCTTCATATAGACAACTGCTTTCGGATATTCATCCGTTCCCAGTAGTGGACGCAAACAAGTTCGCGTCATTTGTCGCACGACTTCGTACAAGACATTGGAAGCAGAGCGAGAACGAACGTTGTCATCTTGTCATTCGGATGGCAAGTGCGCGTTCCCAACTGCGGACAGAGCGACGAATCGAACACGGCGGCGATATTTCGCGCAAAACTCATGACACTCCAAGCGACCAGGCGAGCAGAGAAAAACGTACACCTCATGGAATGTCAGCGATGCAGTGGAATCGCTTCGTGTTTATGGCGCGAAAATTTATGAATCAGTCTGGCATAGTGGAACAGGCAACGGAGCATTATGTGGTTTGGTTTTTTAATTTTATTGGATGGTGGGGGCCATGAGCTATTTGTGGGTGAGGGGCACTATAGTCTTTCGTTGCTTATGTGTATTTTTGTTTACAATTCTCTCATGCCCGGGGTAGTGCAGTTGAGTCATAACACTTTAATGGCACTGATTCGTTGCCGGTGGCTAATTTACATGTGGAAACTGGGGTATGGTAACGAAAAGCGACTCCCAATTTGTAATTCAGTCGGTGTTTGGTTGGATCAATGGAATGGGAGCTGGAGTATAAAAGTGGTTACACAAGAACCAAGAAATCCTTGGAAAAGCTGTCTCTTAGTGCGGTCTTGGGGAATTTATTTACCCCACAGGTTATCAGGTCACAGGCTTTCTAACCAGACACTGACGGCTTAAAAACATCTCATAACTATGGGAATAGCACAAGACAATACATGTAGAATGTGCAACAAGGACGAAGAATCAGAAGAACACATATGATGTCATTGTAACTGTCTCATAAGAACACATTTTCTAGGTAAAATACTACCCCATGGCGGAAGATATAACCACCAGCTCATCCAAAGACATCGCCGCTTTCATCGCACACTCCGGCATCATGGAGGAGCTCTAAAGAAGAGGATATCACAAAAGGCCCACTTGTAGCCGCAGTGATACAGGACTAAGGCCCATCTCAAATTTAAATCTAATCTATTCTAAGCTGTCGATTCGGCAAAACTGTTACTTTGGGTTGAAGCACAGATTGGGTTGAGACATCTGTATAATTTACTTGTCTGTGGTTGAAGGTTGAACTAACCAGGCTTGTGGATTACGACTTTAACTTAAATAAACATTCCTTCATTCCTAAAATACCTTCGGCTCTACGACGAACACACAAACAAGTTCCTTGATCCACAACTGCCTCAGTTTCTTTAAATTTCACAATCAATTTTAAAATTGTCGCTCCCAATGGGAACACCCTTTACTTTACTTATGCTTTGCAGCCAAATACGGTGCACTAAACTCACCCTTCCTTGACCACCTCAGGAGGAGATACTTCACATAACACGCCTTAACAATCAATACATGTAAAACATAGTATGCAGCGTCTCATTATCACTACATACCCACACGTCTTTGCCACGTGTTTTCATCTACACTTCCTGTAGACCCTGAACATCTACATCCCCACTGAAGGTAATTTTCTCAAACCGCACAACCCACACTCACATCCGCCAATGTCCTTCCTCAAATGATACAAAAAAAAGGCGCACAATCCCTACAAAAACTACCAACACCAGGAGTACCTACTACCATCTCTGTATGCCGTTCAGTACGAGAACCTTAAACAAAACAACAGCATAATGCAACACGTCCTTCCACTTCCATCAAACAGCCGCCCAGCAGCAAATTCCTTCCAATCAACAACAACATCAGCCCTACGCACGTTGTTTCTTTCCCAAAAAAAAAAGAAAGAAAAACACCAACAAAAAAGGGACAACTAGGTAGCATTCCACATTCTGTTCATCCACTACCATCTGGAGGGGATGATGGGAACAAAATTCCACATACACACCACACACAGGGGAAGTAGAAAATCCGTGAAATTTTCTGAATTTCACTTGTTGGGCGACCATGGATATCTGGAGATGCCGCCCGCCGATAGCTGCCACACTGCCAACTGCCACTGCATTCCGATGCGAACAGAAGGAATACGTGTGCGTTTGGGTGTGTGTGCATTTGTGTGCCCTTCCGTACGCTTGCAATGTTCGTCGGCATTTTTATATGGATTACCTAGGGAGAGAGCACAAAAAACAAAAAAAAAAAACAAAACGTTCTTTCGTCGGTTGCTTCATTAATAAACAACAACAAGAAAATCCAGGCAAGCAGCAGATAGGGGGAATAACTAACAAAAATAACGAAAACCGTAAAAAAAAAATCAACAACAACAAGTTCCCAACGACGACGACGACGAAGGACTGTGGGAATATTTTGGCCGTGGGAATTCCGACAACGATTTCGACATTTTCTTAGGTGTTCACTACCAGGCTACCAGGAGATGGAGCAAGGATTCGCATGCTTGCTGGTGGTGGGAAATAATTTTTCCGTTGCCTGTGGGAATCGGATGCGGGTTGGAATTTGTTGTTGTTGTTGATTTTGTAGTTGCTTTGGAAACGCCTTTTAAAAGGAACATTAGAGGGGTGGTGCCATTGAATTGTTTGACAGGTTTCGAAGGACGAGAAGAGGGAATTAATCGTCTGGTCTGGTATTTGATTGTGCGTGTGTCATTGTCACATGCTCCTCCTGTCTGGCAATTAGTTGTAGGAGCGGTTTTTACAGTTAATTGGATTTTAATTTTAATTACCTAACACTACCTGAGTGAGTAGACGTTGTTCATTGGTATGAGTCGGTATCTAAATGGTGGTTTCTTTGATTTCATGTATGTGTTAGGGAGGATATTTCGAGTAGACATGAGCGATTGGATATTTTTAAAGAAACAGTGTGTGCTACAAGGTTGTCTGTAGCTGTGAGGGAATCTTCACTTGAGAATGCAAGCGGTAGTGTTCAAATTAGTCATTTGCAACGCTGAAACTCAAACAGTTAAACTGCGCCATCATCCTCACGAATCGCTTTTAATCAATCAATCAGAAAATCCGGGGTCGCTTTATGCTCATTCAGTAGACGTGCTTGTTCATTGACTGCAAACAGCTGTA
Organism: Criorhina ranunculi; assembly: GCA_951813785.1. Taxonomy (NCBI): domain Eukaryota; kingdom Metazoa; phylum Arthropoda; class Insecta; order Diptera; family Syrphidae; genus Criorhina; species Criorhina ranunculi. The sequence goes on from OX638383.1 coordinate 51,781,448, forward strand.
GTAAGGCCCAATAAGACGGAACACCAATAACCAAGCCACTTACATAGGGCAGCCTTTATGGGGATTGCATATTCTAAAGATTGGCATCCACGCCGCCATTAGAGGTAGTGATAAGCATTAAACGATTAGGTTGCCCCTGCAATGAGTACTGCAGCAAAAACTGTCCTTAGGACGAAAGGGTTTGGTCATCTACTACGTTTGGACATGCCTCTTTCCTACACAAGGCTGGAAACATTGGTGAAGTGAAGTGTAGGAGTGTAGGAAGTGTAGAATTGTTTATACAGACGAATGGACAGGACAGAAGAACTAGCCTTCTACACAGATGGATCGGCACAGGAGCTTGCGCCTTAAAGACACCGTGACAGGCAAATGGATAGTTAGAGTTATAATAGTGTATAATGGTACCATCGGCTGTTATTAAAACGGCGCGTCCGCGCTACTTGTGTCTGTGGCAGGTTTACCAGTTTTAACCACTTCTACCTACCTACCTACTGTCGGCTGTGAAGGTTGTCAAAAATTCCCATCTTGCTTTCAAATGAGGTAGTAAGGGACTTCGTCTACCTAGTCTCTGCTATTCACTCAGACTATGACACCCACGCAGAATAACTCTTGCCAGATCCCTGGTTCTTGGGCTAAGAAAGCAATTGAATAAAAAAGCCACTAAAGTTACTCTATTCAAGACTCTGTTCACACCTAGAGTGGACTTCGTCAAGAATAGAAGAGGTTGCCCTTGGTTGACTTGAGAGAAAAAATCCTTCGAATGATCTACGATCACGGCGGCTTAGAAAGTGAATGGAGGAGGAAACATAACGACGAGCTGTATGGGTTGTTCAGCGAGATCGACCTAGTCAAAAGAGTCCAGATACAATGACTAAGATGGCTGTGATATGTAGAGCGGCGTGGACAGTTTTGAATCCATCACGGAGCGATGCCGCAAAAGCTGAAGGTCGCACGTACTAAGAAAGGGACCGTCACCATCTTGGCATGCGGAACTGAAGGTAACTAGATGAAGATAAAGCTACCTGAAGAAGGTCTTTGCTTGAGCCCGGAGTCCAACGAGGACTGTATCGCCAACGAGGACAAGTAAGCTTTCAAATATGTACAAACGTTTACAAAATTGAATCTGACATTATTCTGTCAGTCCTCCGCAAGAATAACTGGATGAACTTCAACATGAAAGGATCTTGCGAATCGAACAAGGCACCTCAATTGACCTGATCGTAGAGGGCTAAGCAGAGGCCTTTCATCACAGAATCTCTGGAGTTTGTAAGAGATAAAGCGATTGGATTATACAATAACATTTGAAGACTGTTCCAGGTCAAGGCTTTATCTTCATTCTAGCTTTTGACAAACATGAAGGCATTGTATCATAGGATAACCGTAGAGAAAGCGTCGGATCCGTCCTATGAATGAATGAGGTTTGTATCCGTGATCGGTAAACGGCTCGACCTTAGATACCTAGATTGAGCATCAATCTTTCTTAGTAGCTTCAAAGTTTCTAACTGAACTTAACGAGATATTTAGCTTTTTATCTCCGAATTTCATAACGAAATCCCATCTGAAGAAGTTGACATTGTCTTCGTCGTTAATAGACTTCGCAGGCCTATAAGAAGTAGAAGATCCTGAAATGAATAAAACGTAGGTCGACTGCATAAAAAAGAAGGTTAGGATTTTCAGAATTCGGCCAAGGCCTTGAACTCCAGCGAACATTACTGTCATCCAGAAAATACTTAAAGACGTGCCGACATAAGGAAAATGGAAACGACAATATTTCGTCAGCGGATTTGTAGGTAAGAAGTCTGAGCTTCAAGCATATGACCGAGCATTAAGGACATTCCTCATCGAAGATAAATTCCAGAAGAAAAGGCATCGTTGACAGTGCAGTCAAAAGCACAGCCTTTGCATGGATCAAAACACCATTCTATCCAGCATTAGATTATATTTCAAAGGGAACTTCCCGAATCGACCATGTTGCAATAGGTGCGGAAGCTGCTCCATAAAGATCCGTGAAAATTCTACAAAGATCTCATTGTTTAGGCCATTCTTTAAAACTTGTGGATCCAGCGCGTATAGTCTGCAGCGTTCCATGATCAGAAGACCTCTGAGTCTGTCCACATTGGATAGAACGCAACAAAAGAATGCCCATCTAAGGTTGAGCGCAGAGGTATAAGGAATTTTACAATTAACAATGTACCCAACATCGGTGGCAATTAGAATTCAAACCCTTGGAAGCAAAATTCGTCTCTCCCCTCTAGAATCGAATGAGAAATGAGAGATATGTACTGACCCCTTCCTTTCTCCTCATCTTCCAAGTTATCATCTGCATCTCAGTCAACTTCGTTCCCCTAAATGGAATCATCCTCCTCCTAATGCTCCGTGTAGGTACTCCATGGTTTGCATGGCTTCCCCATGGACGTACGAGTATCTTAAATTGCCTCCATTGAGCGCGCAAGTGCGTATCTAATAATAGCGCAACGATTTCATGTGCTTGATTGCACAAGAGTGTAATCACATTGTGTACCCACTCCGGGTATACCTACATCTATGCACGGAGGGATGTTAGTTGCCAAGTTGACTGGTTGGTTACCTGATGGTCTCAATTGTTTCTGTTTGGTATGCTATGCCCCGTTGTTGGTGGTAGGTAAGGTGCCACTGCCGCCACCGCTATCCTCTGTTGTGTACTATTTTTCATGCCATTCGATGTATCTATTCCCTGTTCGCTCATAGAAAGAGTTGGGATTCGTTCGTTTTATAAATAGATAACGTTGCACTCACTCACTCGGCATTGTGTATCTAGGACTAGGAGAATTTTCCTGCTACGATTCATGGGAGCCTAGTGCAATTTGAGGGAAATCTATTGGCGTCCCCGACTGAGGGCGTTGGAAAAGCGTATCGGAAAATTCAATTGGAAATTCTCCAGGAAATTTTTGTCCTCCTCTATACTTTCAGTTTAACTGACTTTCACCAGTCGCTGTGTGGAATAACGCGTAACTCACCGCAACCAGTAAAACGACCAACCCCTTTCATTCTCCATCTCCATGGCGGTTAGGAATATTTATGCTTGGGAAAGCAGGATGTCGCTGTACTTCCGCATGATTCCCTGTTAGAAATAGGCGGAGTGTTTGTGCAAATGAGGAAAAGTTGGAAAGACCTACGTGTACGTGTGTGTGTGTGTATTTTGTTTGAATATCCGGTCCAAGAGGGGTGCTCTCGTATTACCCACCTACCAACGCCTCCAACTTCGAATTGTGGACATGTTTTTTTTTTTTTTTTAAAGCATTTCATTAGGGCGGAGAGTCCTGCCCCCATATTTGGAAATTCCAATTGCCAACACAAATGATGAAAAGGAGAATTAGGGCGGATGGATGGTATTTTGTTCGCAATTGAAGCTGTAAAGATGGAGGAGTACCTAACCAGGGTGAACTGGAGAATATATTCCCAAGGAAACTGGTGTCTCATAGAGAAATGCATAAGAGAGAGCCAACGAGAATTGGGGATAAGACTTTTTCTCCCAGATATCGTAGTTGCATAGGGGACCAGAACATTGAGTTGAACTGAGTGACAGAGTGCACTTCTTATGGCGGGAAACACTGATGGTTGGACCAGGAGTAATGCATCTCAAACTTGGAACAAGGTTTTTCACTGCATGCTGGTCTAAGGAGTGTGGAATGGATAAAGGAAAAGAGATGATGGGAAAACTGGTAATGTATGGCAATATCTGTTGATTTCCAATAAGAATCAGATCTACTGGTGACTTTTGCTGTATCCTTGGTCTTAAATTTAAGAAATAAAAAGTGTCGAAGCCATTCCACTGTTGAGATAGAAATAGAGCAAATGATGTCGGGTTTGAAGTAGTGAATACATCAGGTATCAAGGAGCCAAAGTTTTAGTCGAACAACAGTTGAAGTTCAATCATTGTATGAGCAACTGGGAGTAGGTGTATGCAAAGAAGCGAAGGGAGGTGTCGAAGGAATGAGACAACTTCCAGATAAAAGGAATTGTCTACAATATTGACGATTCTAGTAGGTACGTAACAAACATTTGTGTACCTATCGGTGCCAACACGAATCGTTTATCAATGAAGCAGGTTCTGCCAAGTCAAATAGGTTGCGTCTATGCTCCCAGATCAGTGAATCTACACGGGAACCTGTGCTGGCAACGAAGCAAACCACGTGTCTATTGATAAAAGGCAGGCATCTAGAATTTAATAAAAAAAAAAAACTGAACACTAAGCTCCTAAGCACGTCACTTGATTACTTAAGCGGGCTGCCTACACTAGGTATGCCATTACCAACCACCAACGATCAGTGGATCCAGTGTCGAACCAAAGGTAGTATCAGATACCACACTGGCATAGCAGCTACCCTCGGGAAAAAACCTCTGTTTTGAGGATGAGAGAAGAGTATTGAGTCAGGAAATGTAAGGAGCGGTGTTCGAGCACAAGGATTTCGAAGGTCTCGCGTTTGTAATCAGAACCGGAGATTTAAAAAAAAAAATCAAGCAAGGTAAGGTAGGGATTATGCAAACCATCAATCAAGTTTCGGATGATGACTTGAGTAAGAGCTGTGTATGCCCATTATAAAGAATACGATTCTGTCTTCGCTAACAAGATCCGGTTCAGTCCACTGGACAGTGAAAAGGTCTCAAACCGACTTTCAACATGTATCAGCGTGGCTCCTGGTCTGGCAAATCGACAATAGACAACTTTCTTACAATCAGATTCATCCTGATAGGACCAACTTAAGGAGATGCACCTCCTTTTCATCGACTTCTTAGCTGCATAAGGCGAGAGGTAGACAACACGAGGTTTATTGTGCAACATGGAAACATCACCTCCGAACTATAACCAACAAGCATCGGATTTCGCCAAGATGTGCTTTGAACTGAACGTGAAAGGCGCTATCTTCAATAAACTAGTTCAGCTGTTGGGTCAAACAGACGACATCGACATCATTGCGTGTTCCCAAAACCGTCGTCGTAGAGGCATTTACGGTTATTTTTAAGAAAAGACGAAAGAAGTTGATTTTAAGGTCAACAAAGACAAAGCCAAATACATGCTGTCGGTTTGACTAAACACCTGTGTATAGAACTCTTAACCGGAAAGATAAAATTGCCAGACCTATTGGTGTAAAGTGTTCTATGAACTTTTTCAGGATGTCGATATAGTCTGAGAGCTGACGGCAAGGATGTTCAGTCTGGCATCAACGTGTTTGGAAAGCATAAAAAGCCGCACGGTCTTAGGCTTACCATTTGGAAGCCCGTCAAAGTAAGTAAAGTAAGCCGACTTGAGTTCGCGGCATTTTTGTGTTTGAAGGACACTCAACCTAGAACAGCGGGTTAGGAAAACAAGTCTTCAGTCTTCAAATAAAGATCGTCTTGTGGATGAACACTGCTGTGGTGCCTACGTCCTGTTTGCATTTGGGTAGAAACCAAGTCGGACCGAAGCACCTAATCATACACCTAAATCTTCTCGACCTCGAGCTGTGTAGGTACATATCCAAAAACATCGCATTGTGTAGCACAGTTGTAGCACTGCGAGAATCTGAGTCCTGGTTTTCTTTGCAACATCTTGGATTCTCTACCAAAAGGCTACACTGCATCCAACCTAAACTTCAGACAAGACTTCACTGTAATCTTCCCTCCAATGAGGGAATTAAACAATGAAAAAAGTGATGAAAGACTCATACAGCTATCAGTTCAAAGATGCAGGGTCGGTGCGAGAATCTTCTCAGAAGCACTAAATACATATATCTACAAACCCCATCGATTTCTAAATGAATCTAGAGAGCGAACCAGATCATTAAACACAAGACTATACCCTCAAACCAAACAAAACTACCTTCAGCGATAGTCAAGCCATTATCAAAGCCATATATTGGGCAAACCTCATTCTTCAAATTGGTAGCACAGTGCAGGAAGGTGCTCGCCCTGCTGGGCTGTCATTTCAAAGTCAATCTTCTCTGTGCTCTTATTTATTTATTTATTTGTATCCAAGAAGTTGTGTACTACAATCGAGTCAAAACAGTAGATATCTGAAGCAGGGCCCGACTATTGCTACCCAAATGCGACATTGCTGCCAATGACACTGTTAGTAGGTACCAAACGACCGGCAAATCCAAAAGCACGTGGATTGGCATTTTGACAGATCTCATTGAAGTGATTCGACGTCAATGTCAACAATGAGAACTTGGTGTCAAAGAGTTGCAGCTCTTAAATGTCACCTTCTACGAAATACTGATTCTCTTCATTTCGTTGTCATCTCTTTTCGCATTGTTATCACCTCAAAGCTTCATTGTGTTCTAGATACACACCAATTCATTCTCATATACATGCAAAAGTTTATGGTGCGAGCAGCGTATTATGTAATATTTGTCTGTCACACTGAAAGTATCTTTTGATGACTTTAAGATACGACGACCTTCTTGTTTGACCCACTGTAACCGTTCTCCCTACTGTAATTCCTGTGCACAAACACCCACCTACCTACCAACATTTTCTTAAAGAATCGCATTCTCCATAGCAATCTGTAGTAACTCCTCTCAATCTCAACCACCATGTCGCCATTGCCACCATAAATACTCAAAAGTATCTCATATTACGCCCAATTACCTCATTCACCTAACCAAGCATCTGTGCCGTTGCTGTCGTCGTATCGTTGTAGTCCAATGCCAATGCTACTATATTCGCTTCGGTTACCTGCTATTGTATGCGTCCACACCCATTCTCATACAAATAAACCTCGAGCACAGCTGGTGTGCGCATAAATATTCATTTCGTGTACAAAGCACACTACAGAGCGGCGCACAAAGAGTGTTTTTCTCTGAAATTCCCATGAAAACTGAAGTCGGATACCTACTGTCGTTTCTGGTCGCCTGTTGATGCCACTAGACAAGTGGGACTGCCTCAATTTTTCAATCGTCCGTCGTAGGCACACACAAATCCCAAAGATACACTAAACTCACACGCCCGTGGTGTGGTCTTAGATTGAGATTCGTTCTGTGGGGTTTAACCGGCTCTACATTGGCAGCGGCAGGCAGTCGGGGCGGCAATGCGACGAGGCCAGGCCAGGCCAGGCCAGATGGGAAACTATTGTCAGTTGCTGCTGCTGCTGGCTGGTGCTGGCTTTTGCTCTGGTGGTGGTGTTTTTTTCTTCTTTTTTTTGGTATTTTTAGGGCGCGTTGTTGATTACACGCCCACTCAGACTGTGGCTGGATTGTGTTGTATCTGTGTGTAAGTTCATTGCTCTGGATTTACTGTAAGAAAGGGAAACGAGCGAGGAGAAGAGTCTGCAGTGTGCACGAGATGGAAAAAAAAAAACACGAAACGAAAGAAAAGGCGATGAAAGTGAGAATAAATGCGACAAAAAAGGCATTTCAAGATGAACCGTGATCCGGGAGAAGGAAGTATGAAGGTTTAATTACCACACAATGGATTGAAACGATTGTAGTAGTGTAGAAAGGAGGAGAGATACAACAAGGGTTGATTCGACAGGCGATTTGGGGTGGATTAGCACATTATTCAGAAACCCCCTCAATTTTAGGGTGTGTTTTTGTGAGGAGACGGAAAAAGCACTGAACCCCCGGAAGTCTATTGAAAAAAGCGTATGAATCGTGTAATCAATGCCAAACTGTGTGTTTCACAGTCGACCGGCCTTGACGCACACTCTTCGCTTCTGAACAGGGAAGGGCTTCTTCTCTCCCTTTGGCACATGGTCTAATGGCGGCGAGCGAAAGAGATGCCAGAGTACTCATATTTTTGTTCAGTTTTCTTTTTTTCACTTTCGTTGCTTGTTGTATCTTTCTTTTTAGTTGTCGCTCTGTCTGTTGGTGGTTGTTCGGCTGGCAGGCGAACTGAGCTGATAAAATAGACTGGCGGCTGGCGCCTCTGACTCTGACTGCGACTGTACAAGTGTACAGCACAACGCTGGCTCTCAAGTACACAAACGAAAGAGCGGAAATTAATCGTCGCCATGTGTACTTTCGTTGTGTGCGAGATTCTTACTGGAAGTTATGTTTTCCTGGTCCCAAAACACGATGCGTCATTTTGACTGACGTAATTTAGACAGCTGTCAATCTGTGCAATGGAATTTTTCTCTTATTCCATTCCGACTGACACTATGACTGTGATGACTGGTGGTAATGATGATGCTGCTGATAATGACATTTACGTTTAGCTCGCTCGCTCCAATGACATCAATTCGAAAGGGCAAAAAACCAGCTCCGCTGAACGTGCGGTGAAATTATCAAGCTCTCATAACTTAACAACAAGCACGCTTCGCACAAATCGGCCAGTGCACCTCGTTAACCTTTCTCCAATTATGGTCTTTGTCGACGACGGGTAGTGGAAGAGTGAATGGAGAACCAGAACAACCAACACCATCATCACCATAGCGGAGAGAACTCTCCCCATTCATCGGCATGGCATGGCATCTTCTCCATTCTCGAAATGGAAGGGAGAGAAATCCAATAGGAAAGCGGAGGCACAGTTGTACACACATGAGACCAACAGCGTATTATTCCATTCGCCATGAATTTGTTGTTGTTTCACGTGGAAATCAGTGCCGAGATGGTTTCTGTTCAGTTCTGGTTGCCTGGTAAAAATACCAGTTGGGGATTTCCCATGTGACTCTTCGAATCCAGTGGTGGTGGCAATGACACACACGAGGAAGCTCTCGTCAAGAAGCCCCAATGTGTAACCGTGCTTCTCCTTAGATAAACGAGAGGTGCCCCAACTTTTTTTCGTGTCACTGTGTGTGTTTTATTTATGTTTACCCACATTGCATGCCTCCTTTACGTGGAAGTGTTGTCCCAAATCTCTTATCCCTCTTTCCGATTGTGAGGAGGCCACTCAGGCACTCACTGTAGGTTCTTCTCCTTTGACGACGCCTCTTCTATTTAAAAATTAAAAAACAAGAAAACCAATCTCATCATGGTGTATGTGTGGGTATATCTCTCCTCTTTGTGAACACTGCCCCGGTTGTACCGCTGAAAGCATTCCACAAAATGAAGTTCTCAATTTTTTGTCCGCATTCTATCGGGCAAGCATAAATTACTGGACACTTGCCGCACTCGGGAAATGATTTCCCGCCAAGATTTATACCTACACTCTGTCGAGTATCGAGTAGAGCAGGAGAACCTCAATGTTACCCAGTAAAGAGATTATTTTAATGTCAAGTGGGGAGGGGGGAGGACACACTACAATAAGCACATACGCGCAGAGAACTGGCAAAAGATACCCTACAATGGAATAAATGCATGGGAGCGGAAAAAATTGATGTAGGCCAGGTTAACACTGATGGTGAGTAGTGGGGCACTGTTCCAATCGGGAGATTCCACGACAGGAAAAGTGGGATCTCTCTAGAAGGAGAGTTTAAAACTCTCGCATGATGACATTGAAATTATCGGGCGAACAATGCGAGTAGTAAGCGACGATTTGAGATGTAACCAACTAAAGCGGGAATCTTATGCATCCATTGGGTTAAGATGCACATTGAGAACAGAAGCTGAAATCGAAGAGAGTAGAGGAGATTCTTGGAGTTAAGTTGAATGCAAGTGTATGTACCAAGAGGTTTCTTGGGATGACAGGGAAACAGCTGGTGGTGATTTTGCAAGCACACTTAGAGAAATGATAAATTTTCCACTTCACCGGTATTCGAGTGTGATTCTGTTAACCGGATAGAAAGGGGAGAACAAGTTTAGGAGATTATATCACAGTTGCATGCATACTCAATAAAGAATTGTTTGTGGGCAAAACAAAGGTAGGATGCATCCCAGAATATCTATTGGAACTGAGACAACCACCAAAGAAGATTTGTATGAGAGAGATGAGGACAAAATCGAGGTTCTTGGAGGGATTTCTTCTTATAAGAATGTATCACCACTTGGTGATGAATTCCTCAATTCTGTAGATACATGTACATAAGTGTTGCTACCGTCGAACATCTTTGCAAATCTTTGTTTCTTTTCATGTTTTTTATGGTAGATGACTTCTGCGATCCTAGTAGGTACCTACGTACGTTGCCAAACACAACTAACAACCACATGCATATGTATGTAAGGCTTAACAGTCCCTGAAAAGAGTTTAGATCTAGAATAAAGTTAGGAAGCTGGATAGTGCATTTTAACGGAACTTTTTCGTTGAACCGAATACACTGCGGTGCATGAAATATCTTCACTTTTTCGTTTCTGCAATTCCTCGAGTAGTAGTGTGGACTTAGACTACTTTTCCTGGTTCTCTACGACAACGTTTGATCTGAGAGAACCATCATCGAAAAACACACGATACACGACATATAACACACTTCCCTTGCGACTGCCTAAGCCTCAGTAGAATCAGGGCAACAGCCCTAGGCGCATACTTTTTAAAAGATCTGGGGGAACTGTCAATTATGCCACCGTCATTCTAAAACTCATATTGGACTTGGGGGAGTTGGAGTGTAGAACTTCAAAGTGACCAATTCCAGGAAGTACCTACCCACGAGCCTAAAACTTACTTATTTTAGTCTTATTGTCGCCTTAGTTAAAGAAAGACTTCTAAAAAGGAAAAGCTATCAAAAACCTTGACATTGCTAATGTTCCTTCTCCTCCAGGAAGAATTCGCCTTTAATAACATTGACAGCTGTCAAAGTACCAAACATACAAAACAAAAAAAAACCTTCTTCCAATGTTCAATCCATTTCCTCGTCCTCCCTTTTGGTAGCTTTCAAAAATAACTCATCAAACTCTGGCTTTCCCAAGGCCTCTAAATATTTCTTCCTCTGTTGCAACACGACTTCTACATCAATTCCATTCTTCTCAGCGATTTCCAAAGCCCGACGCCAATTGTGCATTCGAATGCATAGAGCAACCGCTTCGTGAAACTTCTTTCCTTGAACAAGAATTGTTTCGGCTTCAATAAGACGTCCAAGCATAAGGGAATTCTCTGCCATTTGCTCTGCACTCGATGGTGGAAGGTCCTACAATAAATTTTCACATAATCAACTCCATCTATTGAGAGAAAGTATACATACCTTAATGTATTGCAAATAGCAAACCTTGTCGACTTGCAAAGCCGCTGCGTAGGCTTCTTCACTGATTTGTAACTGATTCTTCCTTGTTGCTATAGCTGCCAGTGTTGCCCAGAGAATAGTACTCCGCGCAAGGCGGCAGATTTGCAAAGCCTGCTGCCATTGGCCATCCATTAAGGTGCGATGTAGAATTTCACAGTAAATGTTGACATTAACGGTAAGCAAGGCACCCGAGGACCGAAATGCGATATTGGCATCTTCAAAGGATTCAATCGAGATGTTCTTACCTAGTTCTCTGTGAAAGTAAAAACGAGGCATTATTAGCGGAACATTGGGCAAAATAGTACGACCTACGCTGTGTCAATAGTGACAGTTGTCAGAGCAATTATAGTTGGATCGGATGCTCCCTCGCCCGGACAATACCAAATACTAAAGCAAGCGTCATGCAAGCCAACAAGGATGTTCGTCTCACTAGCCCACATGACAGATATCACTTGGGTGCCAATTTTAAAGATTTCATTCTTCTCCGACAGATTTCGACTGGCGGTGATGTATAGCTCCCGATTGCCGTCCAAGAAAATCACGAATTGATCCTCAGAGTTGCCTGCCCTACAAGCTGCAATCTCAACAACTTGAGACTTTGACCGGATTGGATGAGGTTCGTATTGTCGTGATGCACCCGGGATGAGATCAAAGGCATAGACAACTAGAGGAAAGAGGTTCAATGGGATTTTGATAATTGGGAACTTCTGAGTCAAACCTGAAGTGTCCGTGTTGTCCCGAATGGCTAGAACATCAAGCCCCAAGGAAATACATTTTGTCGTCAGTAAAGGAATCTGGGCTTGGGAGCCTGGATAGCGTGGGTTCAAGTGCAGACGTCCTGTATAATTGTAAATCCATATTGAAGTCGAATCTAAGACCATGAAAAATCTGCAAGTACTCAAAGATCAAGATACGAAGTCTTTCCAGCTCAAGGAGCATTTACAAACTTTTTACAAACTTCCAAACCCCGCACATCACTCCTCCCGTCGACTATAATCGGAGTATTGACATACTTCTCATTGTAGATCTGAATCTGTGAGGATGTTGCCACTATAAGATGACCGTAACCGAGCCCAAAGTTGATAACCCGATCGGGAAAGTCTAAAACATCTGAAGTTCCATTTAAAATATCCTGCAGGAGGACAGACTTTCGACCGGTGGTAGTAGCCTTCAGATTCCTCGAAATGAGTTGCTTTTCAACAATATGTCCGACAATCAAAACCCCTGTAGAGGTTCCACATGCGATTTGGTTGCCATCTGGCGACCACGATAATCCATATACAGATCCAACTGGAGGAGAGTTAAACCTCGTGCTGCTATGTGACCATCCGGAGCTACTGCAGAGCTTTAAGGTATTAAATGAGCCTACAACAAGAATATCCTGTTCAGGATTGTAATCGATCGCTGTGATCGCGTACTCTTCAGCGGAGCTGGTGTAAATATTGGCACCTTGAGAGTCCCAAATTTTAAAACGAAAATCTTCACCACCAGAAGCGATTAGATCATTCTGTGTTGACCAACTCAAGCAGAGAACCAGTCCATCGTGTGCTCGCCACTGTGAAGGAGAAGATTGAGTTAAGGATTCAATGGTATCCGGTGGGACAAGACAGGAAAGAGTCAAAATTTCAAGACTCGGTGGTGAAAGGGAGAAGCTGAGAAGCTTTTTTTTCAGTTAAAGGTAAATTTGTTTTTAAATTCAAGACGAGTAAATTCCATATACACTTTGGGAAGCCTGAGGTGGGCAATAAGGGCGCCGACCCAGCTAAGGTTCACCATAAAAATTAGAAGCTGAAGAGACATCAAACATGAAGACAGTCACTTTGGAACACCAAACAGCGGGTAATGTCAATGCTTCGGTCTAAGATCGGAAGATGTTAGAACTGGGAGAAGTTATGGATTCACCGAAACCTGTTTCCGTTGGAAGTCCTAAGTTGGGATTTTTTCTAGTTTCCGTCGATGCCATAAAGATTTTTGTTTAAACTGACGTCTAGATTAAAGCTGGAGTTCCCTTGTTATTCGTCACCAAAGCCAATTGAAAGAGGTTAGACATCAGTCTCCAGTCGGGGTATTAAGCCCCCGGGGCTGAGCACGGAAAAGTATTTTTTTGGACAAGGACGCATGAGTCCTTTTATTTTAACTGACTTAACCTACTCACCACCACTCTCTGCTGTCCCCCTTCGATCAAAAACTCACCCTCGTAATCTTACTGTTAGCCGCTAGTGGTTTTATGGAAATGAATCCACCTTGACAAAACACAATTGAGGTTGAATTCGGTGACCATCGAGCATAACGTATAGGCTCGTCACTTTGTACCACAGTTGACCTAAGCATCCCAGATCTTGACCAAATCTTAATTACACCATCTTCAGATGCGGTCAAAAGACCGGCACCATCAGGACTCCATCGTCCCGAACTGATGGCAAGGGAATGTGCCGAGATATTCCTTTCAACTCGAGCGCTTTTGTTTAGAATGACAAAGCGTCCATCACTGCTGGATATTAACAGAGTATCACTTCCTTTGCCGCCACTGCCACGTCCCAATAACCAATGCATGTCAGTTGGTATAAAGTCATCTGGTAATTTGGCCACTTCGACAGTATCTCGATTCATTGAGTTCCATTTGTAGATTTGATGGTCGTCGCTGTAAGGGATTTGAAAATTTGTTTCACAGATATCCCAGCAATAGATGGCAGATTTTACCTCACGGAGAATATTTCCTCATTGCTGCTCCAGTCAACACAGGATAAAGGAGATTTATGAATCACTTCCTTGCTGATATGAGTTTTTAATTTCATTTTGAGTTCACAAATAACCAAATTGAAATGAAAAATGTTTTGTTTACATTCACGTCGTCCTTAGCAACGACAACAAATTGTGTTTCTGTTTTGTGAATTCTTAGGGGTGGATTACATCTGAACTACAGAGTTGCGGTTGGGTAGAGCAAGTTCATAGAAATGGCATAGTTTTGAGTTCTATAGCGGATTAGTTTTAGAATGTTCTAAGAGACTGAGTACTTTAATTGAAAGTCTATATGTCTGTAGACAGAGATCTTGTGCAAAAATAGAGCTGACAGAATCTATTTTTACCATCTAGGTTACACAGACTAGGTGATTCGGTCAGCATAGATAGAGCATTTACTAATAAAATACACACTCTGAGGTTTGTCGTTGCTGAAGAGAACTAGTGTTCAAGAAGATTAGTGCCATGAAAAAACCTAGATGTTGTCTCTAGTCTCTAGAGTCTAGAGCAGTGATTCTCAAACTTATTAAGCTGTGGAACCCTAAACAAGGCCCAAATATATTTCGGAACCCCAACTCTTAACGATATAAAAAATGAAAAACAACACATTTCGAAATTAATTTTTTTTATTTAAGATATTTTTTCAAGGTTAGTGTGAAAATGAAACTATTTCATTGTTTGATTTATAATTTTTTAAAAATTTACTTCTATCTGTTTTCGCATATTTGGGTCAGCGTCCAATCTCGATCTGTATTTAGTCTTTGCATAAGTATACGCTGAAAAGCCTGCTTCACAGCGATACGTTGTGACAAAAGGGAGCAAATTTAATATAATCTGTTTGGCAAGTTCAGGGTATTCACTCCTAATACCAACCCAAAATTCGTTCAATGATACAGAATCAAATACATGTTTAGATGAAGAAGAACTCTGCAGATCTATAAGAGACTCGTTTGCCGGAATGCTTAGTGTCGTAGTCTGGGTTGCATTAGAAAGGGATTTTGTACCCACTCGATGTTAGTTTTCGTATCTGGAAAATAATCTAATAAACATCTTTCTAGACTTACCAAATGTCCAGCGATCATATTGCCAATATCTGTTTTGAGCTCTAGCATGTTTCCTTGCAAGAATTCATGTAAAAATGGAAAACATTCAACATTGTTCTTCTGTACACAGGTAAGCCAGAAATTAATTTTTCTTTTTAAAACTGGCATCAAAAAGTTTGCTTCGCAAAAAATACTGTTATGGATTTTCCCTGCAAAGCAGTAGCAGTTTTTTTAAACTTTTCAAAAATGTCTGCAAGATAAGCTAATTTTGTTATCCATTGCTCATCATGCAATACATCAAAAAGGTTTGCAGATGAAGACATATTTTTGTCCAGTTGGAAAACTTTCAACTCATCACGAAGTTGAAATAATCTAAATAAAGATTTTCCTCTGGAAAGTCATCTTATTTCCGTGTGCAGAAGAAGTGATTCGTACTGATTTCCCATATCTTTGCACACTTTTTTGAACAATCTCGATTGGAGAGGACGACTTTTTACGAAATTTACAATCTTCACAGCTTCATCAAGGACTTTTTTCAAATCAGTTGGCATTCTTCTTACCACAAGTGCATTACGATGCAAAATGACTGCTGTTACTTCCTGGCGCAATGTTTTTAATTTTTGACACGACCCCTTTAACCTTTCCTACCATTGCTGCGGCTCCGTCGCTACATATATCAATACATTTTTCCAATTAATGCTGTGTTTGTTCATAAAACAATTTATGGGCTTGAATAATTCTTCACCAGTTGTATTGGTTTCCAAAGGTGTGCAGATGAGCAAATATTTTTGAATACATGTGTCGAAGGGATACCTCACCAATACAAGAAGTATTGAAAGGCCGGCAACATCCGTGCTTTCATCGAGTTGCATTACAAACATATCACAAGAATTCAATCTGCGAACGAGTTCATCTTCAATGTGGTCAGAAATTTTGTGAATCCGATCAGACACAGTGCTGTTTGAACATTGAACTGCTGCAACTTTTTTTGCCGCGGCTTCTCCAAGTACGCAGCGGATTGTTTCTTACATACAAGGTTTAATTAAAGACTTTGCAAAAGTCTCTGGCTTTCCAGATCGAGCTATCCTGTAACTTAGGAGGAAATATGCTTCAGTTGCATTTTCGTCGTGAGTTTTTGCAAATGTGGTCAAACTGGACACTGTGGATTCATGCATGTCTTTTTGTTTTCAAGAAAGTCGCGGAACCCTGAAAACCCTTCGGCGGAACCCCAGGGTTCCGCGGAACACAGTTTAAGAACCGAGGGTCTAGAGGATAAAAGTGGTAATGACTTAGTGAAAGAAAATTAAGGTGCTGACAATCAGAATAGCAATCCAAATCGGGCGTCAGAAACCTAAGTCCAGGAGTGATGTTTGATATCAATATCAACTTCAAAGAACATCTAGACAGACATCAGTGGATCGAAAGGTCTTACAAGCTTCCACTGTTTAAGGGATTCGTTTGATCATTTCTCGGGGATTATTTCAATGAAGCTATGACAGTCAACTTCGTTTATCAGAGTCAGCCAGGATTGCCCACAGGAGGAAGATATCTCATTTGTTCTGAGATGGAGGAACTCCCTAAGACACTACAGCGTTTCATGCCCTTCAATCTATATACGTATGCTGCTTCCAGTTTTTCAATCATTCTGGCATTCGTGGTAGATTGGTTCTCAAAACGGAGGTTCGGCTTTCCTTGTCGTCTCGAACCTGAAGGCTGTGGTTTGAAGATTCTCTTGGCTAAAGCATTATTGTCCATTCGCTCGATGTGGCCGTGCCAATCTAGTCGGCTTTTGAGACTACATCCACATCTCGATACAAGTCATAGAGTTCGTGATTTTATCTTCTCCTCAATTCGCTCTCTTCGCATAGGAAAAGTGCTTATCGTCTAGTACTCGGCACCATATTTCGTCTCCCCCGATTAGGAGTTTCAAACTATTTTTTTTTTGCCAAACCGAAGTAGCAGCGGTTTCCTATGGTTAGTCTTCGCCGAATCTCCACTATAGGATGTCATTCGTGGAGTTGATGTTGTCGTTTATGATGGGCCTCAGTACTTTTCCTAGGTGTCCAACATACACAGAGGTCTATGTCTTATTTCCTTAAGGTAGTAGGGTTGTAGTCTTTTCCTCTTCCACTTGTCCGAGCATAGGTACTTCTTCCATCATGCACGTGTTATAGACGTCTGCAAAAGTATCCGAATGCTGTCTAACTGCTTCTTTGCGATGCCAATTACGAGAAGGATTGGTTGTGTCCAAGCTGTGTCAAAACTCCAAGGAAACTTGTCCGTCTGTGTAGGATGGCGATGAAGAATGTATGCTGCGTTATCAAGGTCGATAACGAGCTAACCGCTGTCATTCTTGCCAATCGCTGTTTCCTTCGACTAAGAAAGGCAACTCCGTACAAGACGCTGATCATTCCAGTCCTGCTCTATGCCTTGGAGACATGACCTTTGAGAAGAATTGACGAGGTTGCCTTCGCCGGTTTTGAAAAATCCTGCAGATAGTCTCCGATTCCGTCTGCAAAGATGAAGAATGGAGGAGATACAACGACGAGCTGTGTGAGCTGTTCTGTGACATCGACCTAATGAGAACAATCCAAATACAACGACTAAGATGACTGAGACATGTACATAGAACGAATGTAGATTGAGCTCTCCGGCCCGGAAAGTATTCGAGTTTCCTTGTAGAGATAGCGCAGTAGAGAAAGATTGCCACTCAGACGCCGCGCAAGTGAAAAGGGTGGAGGAGATGCTCATTGGTTGAGGACCAGATGCCCCTCAGACTGTAACGCCGTCATAGGTAAGAAAGTACGTTCATAATGTTAAAATTCCTTCAGCTAATAATAATCAGAGTTTCTGTTTCCTCTTCGAGAATGACCATCCGAAACGATAAGACCCTTATCTATCGATTGTACATTTCGAAGGAAATGAAAAAAAAATTAAAGAATCTTCTCATTCCAAACCAATAAATTAAGAAAGTATCTTAAGCGCGTTACAGTTCTTAGGCAATTGTGTAGGTACATGTATCTACATATCAAAACTCAAATAATAACCAGCTTATGATGTGTGTATATATAAATAAAAACAATTATGATATAAAAAAAAGCAACAATTCCAAAGATTAGTATAAATATCGCATTAGTATGCTGAAGCAATCATAGGCTTTCCCTCTAGAGCGTTTAAGATGTTCTGTACCGCCATATTACCCATCTCAATTGTTGTCTTCATCGTTGAAGTTCCCACATGTGGAAGTATTACTAAAAAATAGTAAAACTGTAAGTGAATTCCTGGTAAACGTATGATAACTCACTGCAATTTGGCACACTCAATAGTGGATTATCACTTAGTAATGGCTCAGGTGTGGTCACATCAAGACCAGCTGCAAAAATTTGTCTCTTCTTTAGAGCATTGTACAGTGCATGTTGATCTATGATTTCTAGAAAAAAAAAATACGGTTACCATATGGTTAAGGGAAACTATTTCAAAAATTTATAAATGGTCACCCACGTCCTCTTGCGATGTTGACCAAAACACAATTCGGTTTCATTTTACTAAAAGCATCTGCATTGAAAATTCCCTTTGTCTCTTGGGTTAAAGGACTCGCTACGATGAGGAAATCGCTTTCACTCAACAGTTCATCAAATTGAACATGAGTTGCTTTGAAGTCGCCTTCATTCGTTTTCTTAGTTCTTGTATTGTAGATGATTTTTTTCACATCAAACGATTGCAATCGCCTGGCAATGACTTGAGCGATACCACCGAATCCAAAGAAGCCGATTGTTGAGCCACAGATTTCCTGACCCATTAGCCAATTGATTCGATCTGTTTCCCATTGTGAGCTGGAAGAAGACAACGTTTTTAGCACTAACTGTTAAATTTTAGAATTTAAGCTACATAATAACATGCCCCAGGTCTTTTGGTCTTAAGCTGGGGCAAAAGAGTGATAAGATTTAGTCTAAAAAAGTTACAAGCTACAAAGGGTTAGAGCAGCCAACAGAAAATTATCCCCCAACACTTGGAGCTACATCATGATGTAGATTGTGTCCAAAAACCCAAAACACGTCGACTTCATTGGCTCAGCTACATCTACGGAACCGACAATAATGTTTCAGCCAATAGGATCTTTGAATCACAGTTAGGCTCGAGATGACAAGGTAAACCGAATCAGTTTAACAAATACCTTTAAAGATGCAGCCTTCTGTAGTGCCTCAGGCAGAGAGCTTTCACGAGGCGGAAGGCGGGGAGTCACTGAAGTAAAAGGAAGATGTGAAGGGATTACTAATTCCTTACTAAGTGCCTTCTAGAAGTGGTATCAAAATGGCGCATTCGCGCTGCTTGTGCCTATGGTTCACCAGTTTTTACCACTTGTACCTACCTTTTAGAAGAAACGTTGTTAAGCCCAACTTTATTATACTCTTTGACAGGAAGAAGACTGGCTTGATTACAGCGAAAATCACTCTTACGATTGCTAGAAAGATTAAGACTGCACTTCTGCCGGATTAAATTTAAGCTTACACTATTGCAGACGCCTAAAGAACGAAATTATGAAAAGTACGTTTATTACTGACACGGGTTCGAGCCGCAGCAAAACAACCAAACGATTGCGAGGCGCTACCTCGCAACAGCCAATGACAAGCCGCGAACGTATCATTTTTCATGAAAAAAGCTCGCCCTTCGTGCGAAAAATATATCATGAATAGTTCCAAGAACCTTGACTCTGAGCTGTCGTGCCAAATATTTGCCTAGATTGCCCTTCTACAAACATTAGCTATGTTCAGAGGTACAATAGCTTTATGTTGATTGCAACATACTTTCGGCATGTTTTGACAGTTAAAGTAGGAAGAATCTGTTCTCATTCTAAAAATTCGTCGGACATACTTTGTCTATTTCATCATGCAATTTCTGACTTCTGTTCCGCTTTAATTAGTTAACAGCTTTCCAATTGATTAATTCATTTTATTTGCAAACAAAAAATATAAAAAAAAAAATTATTTCAATTTGGCAGTACCGTGTAAAATTTAAGAGAAAATCAAAAAAAATTCATTAGAAACTACGAGACCATTAAGCTCTTTCGTTCCCCCCATACGAATACGAACACGATATATCTATTTTTCTCTCTTTACTTACGTTTCAATCATTCTTCTACCCTCGTGAAACAATCTCCCGGCGGATATCATTAAACCAATGGCAATGTCAGCAACTGCATTGTTTACTGCCCTCGGAACGTGTCCCAATGGCATTTGCCGTCTCTTGAACTCATCGATGTCAACATAATCGATGCCAGCTGATAGAGTGGAGACAGCTTTCAGCTGCTCACCAGCCGCATCAAGAATTTCAGCATTTAGCGGCTGATAGTGTGCCCATAGGATGGCGTCAACACCTTGGATTTTTTCCAAAATCTCCGACCGCACCGGAGGTATATTTTTACAAACAATTATTTCGCATTTTTCCTGCAACGTATCTAGAACGGGTTTTGGTACTTCCGGATGAGTGACAAGTACTTTGAACAGCCGGCTGGTCATTAGATTAAATGGCGATACTGCACTCGGAAACGTACGAAAATCTAAACTAAAAATTGTGAGAAACATATGAATGAATAAAAGCTGTAAAATTGAGTGGCGAAAGCTTTTTTTTTATTTTCTCTTCCCAACAATGCAAGTCAGCTGTCAGCGCAAAATTTATTAAAGCCAGTGGTTTGGCACCTTTTCAAAGTCGGATGCGGACATTTTTATAAAATTTTAGAAAAAGGAATGGAATTGGATCTAAAACTGAATGTACTGGAACGAAGCAAGAAGCATACCAAGCGGAGCTGCAGTGAAGAGTGAAAAGGACATGGGCTACTGCAAAACAAAAAGAAGTAGTATGAGAAGCACGCGAGGACATTTAGAGATGCTATTCCTGGAACAATGTAGGGAAGGTTTTACAGAAACTGCAAGAGATAAAGAAGGATACCCTGTGTGATAGTGTCACAATCGGTGCTAAGAGTATGGAAAAACTACTTTGTAGACTGATAAACGGCTATGAAGGCCAACATCCAACAACCAATCAACCTACACGTTTTGCTAGAACTAGAAGGAACACAGAACATCGAAAAATCGAAGAGAAGATCACAATGCTCAGCTATAACTTCAAGGTAGTACATGCCCTTGTCTCTACACTGCTCTGCTATCATTTTGGATAACAATTTCTCATAAGAAATCAAACGAAGAATACGTCTCTAATCACGGTGTTCTTAGGCTAAAACAGGGATTTCGACTAATATTGAGTGCACAGCTACTTTGGGCAGCTTTGCTTCGACAAAGGCTCATTATACGTCTGAAAGAAGTAAATCAGTTTTGTAAAGCTTCGCAGGCTAGGCACAACTTTTCTCCGTCTTCTAAGCTAAACAAAAGCGATATGATAAGACGCTCCTTTACAAACTAAACTTTATTTGTTCTACAATCACTGGTATATATTTTATTTTCTTACTTCACAATCACTTCAACTTATAGACTGGGGCAAACATAGATTCGCCAGCTAAACCCTGAAGAACATTGAACGCCCCAAGAATAGCCATATCTGCATGAGTCCTTTCAGTGCACGAACCCAAATGAGGTACAACGACTAAAGTATACAAAAAGTTATAAATGTTTTCAAAAGTAATTGAAATGAAATGTATTACTACAATTTGGAAGACACAGTAGCGGGTCATCAGCAGGCAAGGGTTCTGGTGTCATCACATCCAATCCAGCCGAGAAAATCTTGTTCGACTTCAATGCATCGCACAATGCCTTTTGATTGATAATTTCTAAAAAAATAAGTTCTTAAGTATTCTCATCGATATTTTTGAAACAAAAAATAAATAAAAGGAAAACCTACGCCCTCTAGCGATGTTAATCAACACTGCATTCGACTTCATTTGATCAAATGCACTCTCATTGAATTTTTCTCTAGTTTCATCTGTCAGTGGGGCGGCAATAAATAGGATATCACTCTCTTTCAATAGTGTATCGAAGGACACGTGCTTTGCACGATATGCATCAGCGTTTTCAGAAACTCTTCGTGTATTGTATATAATACTGCTAATCTCAAATCCAGCTAGACGACCAGCAATAGCCTGGCCGATTCCCCCAAATCCGAAGAAACCTACCGTAGCACCACGAATCTCCTGCCCCAGCATCCAGTTAATTCTATGCTTCTTCCATTCCGATGCTTCAATGGCCAGTCTGCCTTCGTGAAAACGTCTGCAGGCAGAAATCATTAAACCAATTGCAACATCAGCACAAGCGATATTAAGAACGTTCGGCGTATGTCCAAGAGGTATTTTTCTACGTATTAGCTCTGGGGTATCTACGTAGTCATACCCAGCTGACATGATTGATATAGATTTTAGCTGTGAACCAGCAGCATCTAAGACTTCTCCATTAAGTCGAAATTCACTAGCCCACCAAAGGATACCATTGACTCCTTTGCATTTTTCCAAAACCTCCGAACGTACTGGTGGATCATTTTGACAAATGATGACTTTACATTTTTGATTCAGGATATCAATAGCTTCTTGGGATACCTTAGGGTGGTTAACCAGTACCGTTGGCTTGCCTTCAATTTTCGATAAAGTTTGCTGCAACATATTCTGAAATAACAAGGAAAACCATTACACAAGGATGTTGTCCATCGGAATCCCTGACTAGTTTTAAACATTCTTATGTATCTTATCTAATAAAAGTATCGCAAAGGTTTTGTTTAAAGATAATAAGTGAATGAATCAAATTTTCAGCTGAGAGATAAGAACGACTACAAGTTCATTTTATCATGAAACCACTTCGCGATAACTTTTAATAAGGTTTCCAAGTTAATCAAGTAGTTCGACAAGGTTGCGGTTTTACACTTATTAAGTTTGCAAGAGTAGGTTAGACACTCTTAGACTTTAAATTCAAAATGATGAGGATCTTTTAAAAATGTTCTTCAGGTGCACAAATAAGTCCACCGCTTTAAAGTTACTTAAAATTGTAATCTTCGCCTTCTTGGCTTTGGCTTTTTCTGCCGGGAGATGGTGCTGCGAAAAATTTCAATTTTTTATTGTTTTGCTGAGATTCAGGATTAGGTCAGACTACTGAAATTGTTTCCCGTTCGACTACTTCGTCACATGATATAGCTCAAAAAATGGAAGAAGTGAGTAAAAAATATCGTTGTTCATGAAAGTGCTCCAGATGCCCTTACCATGACTTTTTGATACCCAAACTGGATGATGGGACTAGAGGACATGAAGTTCCAACAAGGCTGAGCCACAGCACATACAGAGTGCGACAGAGTAGATAGCCATTTTTCGTAACACTTTTTCAAAAAAAAAAAAAAGAAGCTTCTTCTTTAGGGCTATTTGAAAGTTCTTTGTAATGAGCACCTTTTTTTCACAAACTGTGTCACCTTGTTTGACTTAAATTGCAAAAATTCTTTCACCGTTCAGTCTTTAAACGAGTTGATACTTGACACAAACGAATGAAGAGGAAAATTTAATGATTTAATACAAGTAAATTACATGAGCTTGCGTTTCATAAAATTGAAGTTAGACTACTTCGGATTGCAGGCAACTTGTGATATAGGACATTTGAAATATCCAGTTGAGAATTTACCACCTAAAAATTCATATCTTCTGTGCTCGAACCTAGCTTTAGTGTGAAAAATGATAAGTGACAAGTTTACAGATGAAGATGAAAAAGTAATAAGAGTCTTGAAAAAATTACCATAGCGACATTAAGATCCAACCGATTACCTGAACATAAAGGAATTTTTGTTGAGGATGTTAGATTTCTTAAAATAACGTCAGAAAAACACTTAAAGGTTAACATTTTCGGAGATACATATGTGAGGACATACATAGTATGAAGAGAGATATGTAAACTTTAGTTCTAGGATCTAAAGGATATAAACCATCACTTAAGCTGTGATTTCACAATAAAACGTTCACTGTCACGAAGTTAAAAGTCACTCTTGCTAATTGTTGATGCTGCTCATCTTTTTATTTAAAAAAAAAAAGAACAAGAACCACACAATTTTCACACCATTTTGATCTTAATTGGGTAAACAAGTGTCAAGTCATTGTCAGAAGCTTCGATCAAAATTAAAGATAAATTTATTTATTTAATGACAGAAAAATGACTGGGAACCGTGTTAAAACTAAAAATATTAAGTGATTATACAATTTATCTTTTAACCCGCAACCTATAGAAAAAATAAAAATAAAAAATCTTGTAATTAACTCACTGTGAATCAATTCGGACGGGACAATTTATTCGTTTGATTTTTGCAGTTTAACCCTTTCATGCACGATGCTGTACATAGGTATGTAGGCAACACTATACGTTTTAGATTCTAAGTCTCGTAATTTTAATTTGTTTTGTTTACGGTTTTTTTCACACGACAGATTGCTATGTTTTGAGCGTACATACGATTTTTTTTTTCTGTTGCGCTTGGAGGTGAGGAATCTTCAAATGATGGTTATGCTCGATTCATATATCTGACCTGACAATGTCATGGTATGCCAGTGTATGTCTAAGGACTAAACCTCACCCCTCAGAGAGGCTCTATGAGGACCCAATGAGGACAGGCCCCGCGTCATTTATTCCTCTCATTTTTGTGACAACCACGACTAAGTTTCCTTATCAAGTAGTTTACGCTTCTGTAGTGTCAAACGCGTTGGGTAGGTAGCTTTCCAACGAAGGCACCTACTAATACCGTCATTACATGCGGTTTAGCGTATATAAGTGAATTTCATGACATAAGCATTGAAAGTGATCAGTTGCTAGCTGTTTTTCGTTTTGACTTCATGAGTGTCAAACAAATGTTAGCACCACCAAAATTAAGGGTTAACTAAATCGAAATAAGTATCTGCAGCGAACTTTATTTTCAACTTGAAATCAACTTGAAAGTGAACAAGTTCGATAAGAAGATGCACATACATACACACATGCCTGATAGATATGTAATCTCAGCCGGTTAATTTGAAGCTTTTCTGGCGAATGCTCTGTTGTTGATATTGCATGTGCTGTTGAGATAGGCAGCTGTTGTCGAATTGGGTTAGTATGTATCTAGATTGTGATTTATCAGTCTTAAGGTAAATTTTGAGTTATTGTAATGCTTTTGAATTTTATTGAATCATGTTGTACAATCAGTACAGTATCAGTGCAGTTCCTTAGGAAGATATTGGTCTAACTTTTCCCACACAAGGTGTTGCTAAAAAGCTTATATATCTAGTATATTTTTTTATACGTGGTTTCATAATAGGTTTCAGAGAGAGAGAAAAAAAAAAGGTTTCCACTATCTATTGCCATTTATTTATTTTTATTTCGTGACGAACCATTCAACCTAGACGTTGATAGCCTAAATTTCCATCCTTACTTACTTAAGTTGCGCTTCGGTTCGGGGTGAACCTGGGCCTAAACTTCCATCCACATGATCAAAACGAATTGAGATTTCCTACACGTTAAAATTCAACAAGGCTATTGGAACTAACGGCCTACCGTCCGAACTGTTCAAAGCATCTATAGATGACTTGGTAGAAAGTATAAAACAACTTATTTGTAACATTTGATCAGAAGAGTCCATGCTTTATGAATGAATCCCAACATCGTTTTCCCGATCAACTACGTCAACTATGTATATACAGGTTTTTTCTACTGTCTTATGTGATTGGCCCCTAGGAGTGCACTCATAGACCATGAAAGTTGAGAACAAATGTTTACACACAGAGAAAACCCAGGAAGTCTAAATCGGTATTCATTATCTTTTTATAACAGCATTTATAGAAACAAGCTTAGTTTTGGTATCCCTGTCAAACTCGCCCGTCTTTACAGGATGACCCATCTTCATCAAGACTCTTGATATCAAAAAACGATTAAGATAAGGTAACACGCTGTCATGTGACTTCTCTAACAACACACTTGAGCGGTCTATTCTAAACTCATAGACCAGTTGGACAAGTTTCTGCATCACTTTTCGTACGTTGGCGAAGTATGTTCACAATTAAATTGGAGTTAAACTTCAACTTCCACTGAACAACATCAAATTTATTGTTCAATATTGTTAACAATAATAATAAATAATATCAATAAAAAATAAAAAATGTTTGCGCACTTTACATAATCGAAGCCTTAGCATTATTTTCTTCACAATCACTTCAACTGATAGACTGGGGCAAACATTGATTCACCAGCTAAACCCTGAAGAACATTGTGCGCCGCAAGAATAGCCATATCTCCACGAGTCCTTTCAGTGGCCGAACCGAAATGGGGAACAATGACTAAAGTGTATAAAAAGTTATAAATGTCTTCAAAAGTAATTGAAATGTATCTGAAATTACCACAATTTGGAAGACTCATAAGCGGGTCATCGGCAGGCAAGGGTTCAGGTGTCATCACATCCAATCCAGCCGAGAAAATCTTGTTCGACTTCAAAGCATCGGACAATGCCTTTTGATCGATAATTTCTAAAAAATAAGTTCTTAAGAGTTCTCATCGATATTTTTGAAACTAAAAAAGTAAAAGGAAAACCTACGCCCTCTAGCGATGTTAATCAACACTGCATTCGACTTCATTTGATCAAATGCACTCTTATTGAATTTTTCTCTAGTTTCATCTGTCAGTGGGGCGGCAATAAACAGGATATCACTCTCTTTCAATAGTGTATCGAAGGACACGTGCTTTGCACGATATGCATCAGCATCTTCAGAAACATTTCGGGTGTTATATATAATACTGTTAACCTCAAATCCAGCTAGACGATCAGCAATAGCCTGAGCAATTCCACCAAATCCGAAGAAGCCTACTTTAGCACCACGTATCTCCTGCCCCAGCATCCAATCAATTCTATACTTCTTCCATTCCGATGCTTCAATGGCCAGTCTGCCTTCGTGAAAACGTCTACAGGCAGAAATCATCAAACCAATTGCAACATCAGCACAAGCCTTATTAAGAACGTCTGGCGTATGACCAAGAGGTATTTTTCGACGTTTTAGCTCAGCAATATCTACGTAGTCATACCCAGCTGACATGATTGATATAGATTTAAGCTGTGAACCAGCAGCATCTAAGACTTCTCCATTTAGTGGAAAACCGCTCGCCGTCCAAAGGATACCATTGACTCCTTTGCATTTTTCCAAAACCTCCGAACGTACTGGTGGATCATTTTGACAAATGATGACTTTACATTTTTGATTCAAAATATCAATAGCTTCTTGGGATACCTTAGGGTGGGTAACCAATACCGTTGGCTTGCCCTTAATTTTCGATAAAGTTTGCTGCAACATATTCTGAAATAACAAGGAAAACGATTACACAAGGATGTTCCTCCTCGGAATACCTGACTAAATTGAAACATTCTTATGTATCTTATCTCATAAAAGCATCGCAAAAGTTTTGCGTAAAGATAACAAGTGAATTTATTTTCAGCTGATAGATTATAACGAAGACTTTTAGTTTATTTTATCATGAAACCACTTCATGATCACTTTTAATTAGATTTATAAATTAATCATGAAGTTCTATATGGTTGCGATTTTTTATTTACTAAGCACTTGCAAGTTTAAATTCTTAAAGTGCTTCTGCTTGTGGTGGCACTACATGACAAAGTGGAGTAGACCTTAAATTCAACATGATGTGGAACTTGTAAAAACGTTTTCAAAACGTGCAGTCTCCTTGGAACAAAACAATAATCTAGTATATTTAGGTCAGATAAGATAAGTTACTTAAATATTGCAACCTTCACCTTCTTGAATGTATTGAATACGATTTTTTCATAATAAACTGTGTGATAGTGCTGCGACGCAGACTTAGGTTAGATACCCTGACCATTGAAACGGTTTCCCGATCGACTATTTCGTCGTCTACTAGCATAACATTAGATAGCTCAAAAAGCGAAAGACGCCGGACAAGTCTTTAGACTATTCATGAAAGTATTTAGACTATTCAAGACGCTTTTGAAACTTCAACAAGAAAAAACTCAAAAACAATTATCAGTAGGCAGCTATCAGTTAGAAATTAGAAAACAGTCAAAGAATTTTAAGCTTACTCGATGAAATTGATGAATTTTCGTCGAAATTGATATGTAGTGGTTTGGCCCATTCACATTTGTCTGGTCATGTCAATTAGCAACGTTCTCGTTACTGGAGAAGACATGGCCTCAATCCATCTGCTAGATATCTTGACGTCCACAAAAAGTATCCATTTTGTGCGGTATAACATTGAAACAAGTGCTGTGCTGTGGGGTAACATGACTTTTTGATATCTAAACTGGATGATTGGATTAGAGAACATGAGGGTTCAACAAGACTGAGCCATATAGAGTCCGAAACAGTAATCATTTTTCGAAACACTTCTCCAAACAAAAAAAAGTTCTTTGCAATGAGCACCCTTTTTTCGTAAACCGTGTCACCTTGTTTGACTTGAGTTGCACTTTTAACGAGGAGTCTTTTAACCAGTTGATACTTGACACAAACGAATGATTCTTTTATTACAAGATCGACTTACTTCAATATTTACAAGTAAATTGTAAAGGCTTCCGTTTCATAAAATTGTAGTAAGACTACTTCTGTTTGCAGGCAACTTACGAATTAGGGCATTAGTGAGTAGTAACAAGTTTACAGATGAAGACTAAAAAGTAACAAGAGTCTTGAAAAAATTACCAAAGCGAGATTAAGATCCAACCGATTACCTGAACATAAAGACATTTTTGTTGAGGTTTCTTGAAAGAACGTCAGAAAAACATTTAAAGGCTAACATTTCTGCGCTACTCATGTTAGGACATACATAGTTTGTAGAGGGATATGTAGACTTTGATTCTATGATCAAGGGCAACAGTTCTCAAACGGTGGTACATTTGAGGTACCACTTGTGGTACGCAGAGCTGCTTAATTTTTCAAATACATTTGTCACAGTGGGGCTCAAGACTAATAATATAAAACACATTTGATACCATCAAACTCAAATGCAGCGTATTATGTGAACTACCTGACTTGCTCTCACTTTTTTCAAGCACACAGCTCCCTCCTTCCCACTAAATGTTTAGACCTTAAACACTTTTAAAAGTTCTGTGGTACGCGACTGATACGAGTGGTACGCGAAAAAAAAACCTAAAGGATGTAAACCATCACTTAAGTTATGATTTCACAATAAATCGTTCACTGTCACGATTAAAAGTCACTCTTGCTAATTATTGAAGTTGCTCATCTATTTATATAAAAAACATTTTCACACCGTTTTGATCATAATTTGTAAAACAAGTGCCAAGTCATTGTCAGAAGCTTTGACCAAAATTAAATATAAATTTATTTATGTAATA
Source organism: Criorhina ranunculi (assembly GCA_951813785.1). NCBI lineage: Eukaryota > Metazoa > Arthropoda > Insecta > Diptera > Syrphidae > Criorhina > Criorhina ranunculi. Next base: position 51,810,581 of record OX638383.1, read on the forward strand.
ACAGAAAATAACTGGGAACAGCATTATGTGTTTAAACAATTTATCTTTTAACTACCTATAGAGAAAAAAATTATTTTTATTAACTCACTGTGAATTAATTTAGATGGGACAACTTATTTGTTTGAATTGTAAAGCTTAACTAAATCGAAATAAGTATCTGCAGCGAACTTTATAAGATTGTTTTCAACTTGAAATTATACAAACAAAATGAATTGATGTGGTGAGTGTGAACAAGTTCGATAAGGGGATGTACGTATATACACACATGTCTGATAGATATGTAATCTCAGCTGGTTAATTTGAGGCTTTTCTAGCGAATGCTCTGTTTGTTGATATAGCATGCGATGTTGTGATAGGCAGCTGTTGTTGAATTGTATCTAGATTGTGATTTATCAGTCTTAAAGTGAATTTAGGGTTATTGTAATGCTTTTGAATTTTATTGAATCATATTGTACAATCAGTACAGTATCAGTGATGTTTCTTAGAAATATACTGGTCTAACTGTTCCAACACTAGAAATAAGTTCTTACGAAAATCATACTGTATGGGGCCCGCAGACAAGACATGATACCATAGCCATCGTTATCAAGTTAAGCGGATAGTATACAATTTCTTGTCATAATTGAATATATTTCGGAATTTTTTCAAATACGATCGTCATGTCACATCTGCGCTGGTAAAATTTTCATATGCCCCATATGCAGCTTGCATTTTTATACAAAAAATTCTTTGAAATAAACGAACTTAAAGCTAAAGATGAAATAGTTATACGCAAGTGAGTATCATCAACGGTACCGATGAAGCGTAGAACATTTTTCTTGAAGACGACCATGCCTCGATAGCACCGCCTCTTGTTTCAATATACGAGTTTTTCCCAAGAAACTTCGCTGCCAATGATTGAATGTTGCTTGGTTCCATCGTTGAAATTTTAGAATGAAATTTAATACTTAAGCATTAGCATTAACTCGTAGATACTCAATTTTTCTTCCTACGGCCCAAGGTGTTGCTAAGAAGCTTATACGTCTTGTATTTATTATTTTTTTTGTACATTGTTTTCATAATTGGCTTCAGATAAAAAAATAGCTGTTTCTACAATCTATTGCCATTTTTTTCCTTTTATTTCGTAAAGTTCGAGATTTAACCTGCACGCTCACCTATAACCAGAGGATTTACGAATAGCTTTCATACACAAATTTCAATGAGACTTGTGAGACTGTCAAGTTGTCAAGAAGGTGTTCTTACTTACTCACTGGGCCTCAACTGACAATCGTCTCTAGACAGATTGATCTACAGCTATTTGTTTTCAGTTGGTTGAGGGCCCATGCGTGCACCACCTGAGTCGCGGTCTCTTTCTGTGTACTGTGCTGTCCCTCCGGGGTGGACTCGAAGACTCTCCCGACCGGATTATTGGTCTGAATTCGGTCTATAAGTCCCAAACATCTTGGTCGTTGTAGACTATGTCGATGTTGCTTAATATTTCATACAGATCGTCGTTGTATCACCTACACATGTATGCAGGCGGGACCATAAATCACCCCAAGAATTTTTTTTTTCAAAACAACTAAGGACAACCACATCCATTCTTGCCAAAGTTCATGCCTTTCGCGAGCAAGATTGGAATGATCAGGGTCTGTAGAGTCACTTTGGTTGTTCGTGAAAGAACTTTCCTATTTCATTGCCTTCTTAGCTCCAAAGAAACAGCGATTGGCACGAGCTATTCTCCGTTTGATCTCCGCGTTGGTATCGTTGCCTGACTTACTAGCGGAGTCTATGTAGACAAAGTCGGTAACTACCTCAAAGTTATGTCTGTCTAAAAGGAATTCCATTATGGTACTTACTTAAATGAAGTTGATTAACTTGAACCCTGTCCAAAGGTTCACTGGAAAAAGAGAAATTGTAGTTCTTTGCACGCTTTAGGACTTTAGCCGACTCAGCTTTCAAAGCTTCAAAACTCTCTAGGGTATGCAATACACTTTAAGATTGCTATGAAATTTACTAATTTCTCATTTTTATGTCCAGATGGCGTACTAAAGCTTCTTGCTGAGTTATTAGTCGTTTCAAAAACCTATAATTATTTTTCTACCCGCAAGCGCCATCTATTGAGTTTTCAACTTTTGTCAAAGAATATAATATACGTAGGAGAAAAATAATTAAAAAATTATTCAAGGAATTCTTAGGGAAACTGTTGAGTGTACTCACAGACAATATTCGCACGAATCGAAGCGTCCTACGGGTTTATTGCTCAATTTGCATTTTCTTTTTAACTAGCGAAATAACTTGTATCTTGGCAACTCTGAAACAAAAAGCTCAGTAAATACTCAAACATTTATTTAGTCTATACACCAACCTTTGGTACACTTCTAGGTGATTCAAATTTGTAATAATTTTTGACTGTTAGTGTAGATTTATTTGATTGTTCAAGTTTGCAGGGTGGGCTAAGTTTAAGGAGACCGTTTTTATTGGTAAGGTAATAATTGAAGAAACTGTGAGAAATGCTGGTTGTATTACAGGACAAAACCATCGGCATACCCGGTTTCAAACACATTAAGTCCAAAAAATGCGAAAGACACGTCACCAACAGTACTACTACTATTTACGACAGAGGCAAGAAGAATCGTTGTGGACTCTACGGTGACAGGGCGGCAATCTTCAGGAATCAGAAAATATGCAAAGCTCATGTCGTTAGACCTGTCCCATGAGAGCCGATAACCAAGTAAGTGTTTTGGATTTAATAGGATTCTGAAGACCGTCGCAGTGCCAAGGGCTGTAAACAACCCTTCCGAGCACAATAACATAATGTCGGTGTACTAGTGGAAATGGCCAACTTACTGCTTTAGCTTATCGAGGATTTTAACATTATGATCATCTGAAACAGTTTCTGAACGACAAGTTTAAATTGGAATTGGTCACGGATTCAACTGACTTTGAAACTTTAAAGAATACTTCAGTGTAGCATCTCCGTCTTATACCATTGTCCTATCTTCAACAGAAGTTTACAAATTAGTCAGCATTGTGAGACATACATAAAAGTCCATTGCCAACCCTGCAAACACTACGCCACACCACCCCCCCTGGGTAAGACTTTTTTCGTCAAAAACTTCAATGGTATAGCGACTCCTACACTGTCTACCTTGATTTTTGGGACAAGGAACAAAATGGAATCTAATGATATTGTACGACTTCCCTTGAAAGCTCAAGTAAATCGGACTTGAGGTGATGCAATTAGTAAACAACCGCAAGGTCTAAATAAGGTAATAACCGAAAGCATTAATGTAGTTTTATAGTTTGTGTTGCTTGAGTAATCTTTTTTCCAAGTTTGAAACGCATTTATGGTCTTTTTTTTAGCAATAAACAGTAACTATACGGAAGTTTTATTATTATGAAGTTTTTATAGACCAACCATTTAGGCTTGAGCAGCAATTTTAACAAAATCCAACTGTTGCTGATACCTGGGATAGGGATGAGAACTTGGAAATAAATCATCAGCGATGATCAGAGGTTGGCAAAAAAGATATCTTTTTAAAAATGAGAATTTGGAGTCAAAACTGAGCCTTAGTAAGCAACTTTTCATGGAGACTTTCCCTAAGTTATAGTTATTAAACGACATGCTTACTTATCCTCGGCACGTGAAGATCGCTTGCTTTAGAAGTTGGCGTCTTATATTCTTCTTGGTCTCAGGAGTGCTGGTACCAGCTCTGTGGATTAAAACCTTCTGGCGTCTGGGATCAGTTGGTCTTTCTTCCTCAGCATCTCCAGCTGGGAGCTAATATTCTGGACTCTAAAGCAATTTTGTCCGTTTGTTCCATGTAACCGAGCCATTGGTCTACATTTACATCTTGATACAGCTCATACAGTTCAAGGTTAAAATGTTCCCCTTCATTTGGGCTCCTCACATACGGGACCTTATATCCGACGAGGTATGTATTTTTCCCTGGAAGGAGTTCAATATCTGTTCTATTGTGCTACGTTTTGTCCAGCACTCGGTGTCAGATAATAGGATTGATAAGATCCACGTTCTGTAGAGCATCAAATTCGTCTGTCGAGATAGGAGTTTCAAACCTAATTGTTTTGCCAAACCGAAGTAGCGACGTACCTCTGAGATGAATGAACTTTCTTATTCACTTCGAAGTTATAGTTGTCAAACGTGACGTGGACTAATGCTGTTTTTTGTGTTTACATTTATTTGCTTCAAGGCCATCTGCTGCAGCACAAGAATGTAGAGCTCACTTGACAGGTTAAATCCGATAGATGTTTGGAAAATTTCGGATATAATCGGATCGGTTTTGACGAAATCCTGAATCAGTCAGAGTTATGCCGAACTCAAGATGATTAATACAATCATATAAAGCTAAAGACTCGCCTGTGTGTTCGAGCTCCAGAAAGACTTGATACGTTCACATAATACGTCGGTGTGTTGGAACATAACGCTGGAGCATTCAGACACAAAAATTAATCTATTGTACTACCAGCAGGTACAACCCTTTTACTCTGTTTTCGTCGCCTTTTTTTGAAAATCAAGTAAGAGCTTCAGTGCTAATGAGGTCAGGTTACCAGCTTTCATCACATCAGCCCCTACAATCTGCCACTTGATACGAGTAAAGGCAGGACACGACATAGGAAGTGTTCCGCAGTGTAGTCGCCCTTTCCACAAGCATCACAGAAATTGGTGCCACTTAAGTCTAACAAGTTGAGATGTTTGGCAAATGCGCAGTGTCCCGTAATAACGAAAATAAGTTGTCTGCAATCTTTTTTGATGAGAGACAGCAAGAATGCCTTGGATTTCTTACAGACGTCGGGAAGTATCTGCTTAGTCTGTCTGTATCCTGGAGAGTAATGTCACCTACAGTTGTGTTTGCTACAAATCCAGTCATCGATAAAAGCCCTTACCAGGCGACCCTAATGTGCGTTTAGGATTGGAGAAGTTCGTCTCTGAACCTTGCCATCGGATAGCAGAGATATGCTTCCATAGTTCTTGCAAAGCATATAGAATCGCATTTGAAGATAGCCAAGTCGACGGGGATGCTTTCGTCTACCAAAACTTGCTTGATGACTTGAGCCATGCATCCTACCTAGACATCACCTTCGTATTTGAAAAACTATGCTATCAAGCCAATCGACCCGGCGGATCTATTTTTTCAACAACAAATGTTTCCAAAAGAACTTATTGCAAGGAGGACTTCACTGTGGTGGTAGTGACTGGGAGCAAATTGAAGCATTCATTCGAAAACGTTTAACAAAAACCACATATTTTCGAATCTAAAAAAAAGTTGGACGTATATCTAGCTTAACAACTAAAGTATAACCATTAAGCAAGTTGCTAAAAATAAAAATACACCACCTTCGTGTAGGACGGACCCTTAATAAAAGGCTTCAACACTATCAATATAATAATGTTGCGAGCACTCCCTAGCAACATTTCCGACTGTCAACGCATGCCAAGTCGACGACCGCAATCAATAGGATATTTAAGTCGATAATTACTTCGACTACAATTGTGATTAAGGATATGCCTTAAGGCACATGGTATGATTTCTTCTGCAGCGCTATCTAATTAGGTCATGTTGACACGTTGCGTAGTAGATTGTTTCTCTATTTCTGTCGAGGATTAAAGTTCTGTGACTTGACTACATTAATCATTAAGGAAAGGCGTAGTTTCCTTTCTTCTTACCTTTACCATACGTGAATGGGTTCGATGAATTCGATGGGAACGCCTTAGCGCAGTTACACGTGTTAAATAGTTTCTCCCTTGTTGTCCTATCACCATTGACTGTCCACTTCCTTTAGTTGTTGATTGTAAATGTCAATCAATCACCGGGTAGTCGGGTAGTCCCCTGACTAGGACAATTTTTTCTCGATTTGGGTATTAATTAGATGTTTTTTCAAATTATTAACGTTGTTGAGGTAAAACTGACTTCGGAATTCTTCGATAAACGCAAATGCTTTAGGCATATATGTATGTGTGAGGTGAGAATGTGGCTTCACTATGCTTATCGTTCATCAGGTTTTGCTAATGGTGTTTGTATTTGTTATACAATTATTCACATCGAAAGTGGTTTATATCCTTTCGAAAGAATATAAATATCGACTCACTTTTCTCAACAAAACAACAAGCGTATAGAACGCGGAAAGAACGCGTACCGAAGAAACGAAGGCTAGTAATTTAAAAAAACAAAAGTTATGACAAGTACTAATAGGTATTCCACCTGTTTTTGAATTTTATATGAAGCCTAACTCAATTTTTTAATCAATCACGCAGCAGTCACTGCTGATGTAGATAACAAATCGACAGTCATGGTTGGTGCACTTCCGTAGGCAGGCGCCATTAAAAAAACGTGCAAAAAAGTGTTGACTTGACAAGAAAAAGTTTCCATTTGAAGGAATGGAGAAAAAATTTCGAATTTTGCTGTCAATATTGCACATTGGCACGCGAAGAATGAATTTGCAGTTCATTAACTCAGTTGGGGAGAGATACTTTTTGAATTTACACTTAAAATTTTGACATTCTTGTTTTTTTTCGATTGCAAGAGGCTTGCAAGAGTAGGAGATACTATCTAATGAAAAAGCAAATTGCTTAGGATGGAGGAAGATGAAAGGCGGCGACATTTTTTGGTTTTTGAACAGACCTTTCCTATCTCTATCCTTCATATGTAGAGTCAAGTAGAAAATCTAAGACTAGATGAGAGGTAAAGTTACGTCGTCTCTTTGTATTCCTTAAGGAGCTTGCCTATTTTGGACGTATGACAGCAAGGGTGGTCGTAGAGACCAGTTTATCACCTAAAATCCGCTTCCTTTTGGGATGACGAGTGGGAACTTATCAAACTTTAGACAGATAAAGTTCGAGGAGAGATTAAGGCTGTAGAGAAGTCGCTTTAGCAGGTATCGCATTCACCTACAATGCCTGGGAAGAAAGAAGAGGTAGATCTCCATTCAAGTAGTTGACCACCGGAAAATCCTATCTAATTTTATAGGTAGAGGATATGGTTTCTATGATTCATCTCTAAAAGTGACAATATGGGTCCCAGGTCAACGATGAGCTAATTTCTCCTAAAACAGGATCAGTTCAGTTTACTATAAGGATATTAGCGTTTTTGCAAGAAGCCCTAACATCCTAAGATTCAGTCTTGTCAACTTCAAAAGTAGCTCTAGACTTCCGCTCATCTATTGACCAGATGGCAGAGCAATTCAATACTTACTTAAAATGGGTGCTAACTGTACCAGAAAGCTGATGAGCATGAGAAAGAAGGAATCCTTGCATGCCCTATGCTACTTACAAGCTTCTTATTAAATTGAATCCAATCAAGAGGACGAACCTTATATACATAGTCCAATGGTTCAGATTATCAAACAGATTTGGCCCATCCTGGATCTGAAAAGTTTTAACAGCTTCTTGCTTTGAAGATTGCACCTCAGCACATTTTTGGACACTCCTTTACAAGCAAGCAAGCAACAAGGTTAAGACTAGTTTTAAATGTTGAGACCAAGAGAAGAAGGAGAGAATTATCTACCTACCATGCGCGATCAGATAGCAGATCGATCATAGACCAACTTTTCCAACTGAGGCAAATCCTGGAAAAGGCTACCGGATTTCACGTCAAAACTTTCCACCTCTTCATCGAATTTAAATCTCTACACGACCATAGTTAAATTCAGTATCCTGTCAAGCACAGGAGGCTTCGTGCATTTTGAAAACAGCGCATCTGTCATCTGTCACTTCACTTTTTCAATCTCATGCTGAAGCAGATAACGTCCAGGGCAGCTGTTAACATGGAAGGCATCATCTTCTCAAATCAGTCCCGCTTCTATGATATGTAGACGATATTGACATCATCGGACTCTTCCAGGGTACTATTATTGAGGCTTTTATATGAGACTATGCCCTAATTACTCTAAAACCGAAGTGAGTTGCTTCCATCTCACAAGCCAGCTTGCTAAATATAAATTGAACACATCCTTCAACAACAATATGCTGAACCACAATCAATGCTCAAGGTACCTTGGCGGCACGCTTGACAGATCACTCACAGCATCCGGGTAACGTAGCAAGTAAACTTAGGACGCGAAACAATATCATTCAAAAATTTGCGAGTTCTACGTGGGGTGTAAATGCGGGCTCAATTCGCACAGCTGCTCTTGGACTGGAATACTCAACTGCTGATTACTGCGTTCCAGTTTTATGTTATGCTGCGTGACAAGAACCTTAAGCTCTTCGCGGCAACACTTTACAAGCTTCGATGTTATCTGCGTAGTAGCTATTGCTTTTAAAGTCGCCTGACTGTCAATGTAAATTGTGATGTCTTCCCGTGATATTCTCAGCATTGACACCACTTGGGCAGCCTTTGTCACTGCTAAAACCGCTTGGAAAACGCTGCTGTAGTTTGGGAGTCGTATGGAGCTGCTTAGTCTTAGTTCCTCCGAGAAGAGACCCGCTCCTATACCAATGTCCATTTTTGACCCATCGGTGTAGATGGATTTGGAGTCCTTAGACACTTCATTTTCTCCCATTGTTGTCTGCCTGGAAAGGTTCATGAGAAGTGTCTGTCCCAAGTATGGGACAGTGGAGTCCGAGGTGACATTACCGCTAAGATAGTTGCTAAGTATCTTGGCGTGTCCATATGAATTCGATCTTTAGTGCTTTGACTGGCTGATTCTGAGAGCGCTTTTTGCTGCGGCCTCCTGCATGTAGAGATCTAAAGGCAGAAGGTTGAGAATTGCTTCCAGTTCCGCTGTTGGCATTGCCTCTTCTTTGAGTCCTGGTCACACTTGCTAGATGGCATCTTAACATGGCAGGCTTAAGTGACATGATCGTTTGGCGAGTGTGACTACAGTACGGAACAATTCCTATGCCCTTTGCTCGGATCAGGTTGCAGATTTTTAGGACTGATACCTAATTATTCCTTGTCTTTCTTATTTCTGAAGCTCTAAATCGTCGTGTATGGTATGTTTCCCATGGTAAATTCTTTTGGATTCCCGAAGTTAACCATCGTCCTGTTATCCTCTGAAATAGTAAAGATCAGACAGGCAGTGACTTTCCCCATATCTCTCATCTAAATGCGAACAAATAAGTAATTCTCGAACTCAACTGTCCACATACTCCGATAGTCAAACGTTATTAATTCATTACTCAGTCCTTTGCACTCCCTTCCAATCGGGCAATTATTTTGTCTAGACGTTATCCATTGAATCCTGAAATCCATGTATGGTTGGCAATTTGAAATTAAAAGTTAACCATCTACGAACCGTTTTGACAACACAAACATTACTGATTGCAACAACTCAGTCGTAATATTCAACCTTGAACATTTTCTTTTGTTGAGTTCAACTCCTCCGAAAAGTGAAAAATCTCAAAAAAACAGAAAATTATCTATGGTTCCGCTGTTTACTTCGCAATTAACTACGCGTATGCATATGTATAATATGTATCTGATAAAACAAAATCGTCTACTGTACTTAAATGGTAATGGAAAGGCGTGTAAACAACTTTTAGCCCGTCGTCGTCGTCATCTTATGTCGAACAAATTCGGGTGCGCGAGCTATAACAGTTGGTCCATTGTTAACCAAAACAACTAACTACATAGGATTTCGTGACTTACATTTATTTTGCACACACACATTGGAAGATGAAAACAAAAAAGGAAATAATTGTTCACCTATTCACAGTGCCAATTGAGGTGTAATTTAAGGTAATTTCGGAATTTCGGGGGGCCTTGTGGTGGGACCTAAAATTTAATTACATTGGTTGTAAGTTTAAACTTAAACAATCAAATTTTATCGTTTTATTTCGGGGGCTTCAGTGGATACAATATATTCAGCCTGTTAAGTCTTGAATTCAAAAAAATTACAATAATCAAGCGTGGTTTAGTTTTAAAACGCATAAGTGGAAGTTAAGCCAATCAATCTTCTTTAGAATTTAACAAGACGTGATGTTTTGTTTTGGAAATTGTGTTCGTTGAAACCTCAGATGATGGATGGGAAAGGGAGAAACATACTTGTAGTCAGGGCCTTCCGTTTTTTTTTTGTCTATGTCAATGTCGAAGCTAGAAATTCTTCTTCCATATCAAACCTAAATAGTGCAACCTTGGGTGTACCACATGGCTGACATTGAGTCGTCACACCTATTGACATAAGGATTTCCAGATAAATATCACCGCCTGCTGATTCTAACCCACTGCAGGAAGATTCAAGCAAGTTCACTATTTTGTGCCAAAGAAATTGCTTCGAGCTGAATGATAATAAACGCCAAGCTATTGTTTACCATCCTAAACCACTGGGTGTTATTTGCAAAAGTTAGCTCAACTTGTGGTCTCACGTTGATAACACAATAAGTAGAGTTAAATCTGTAATTGGCTTTGTATTAAGCAACATTAAATTCCAGCTTGATTCTGGGCTGTTTTGTCTGTCGAAATTGATGTTTGCAGGAGCCGAGCTTTTCTGTGGTAACTGCCTCCACATTTTTCACTTTTTTAAGATAACAAAATTTCTTGTAAACTACCTCAGAAGAAACCACCGCCAAAGATTTAATCTCTAGCTGAACCCTATCTGTATATCTTTGTGGAATTCACTAGTCTACTTCATCCAAAAACTTGTTGTCGTCGACCCGAAAAGAAGAATAGACAATCCGCAATAGGAGAACTTCTAAAGGAGCACAACTCCAATAGGTTTCATTTGGGCACATATAAGACTTAACCTTGGCATGAATCGCCAACGTCTTAATCTCGAGACTTGCTGCTTTTATCTGCCTCTAATGAGAAAACTGCATTGAAATAAGCCCTGCTTCTGTTGTCGAAAGCAATCTATTAAGGGACCTCAGGGGTTTTCCTGGTTTCGTTGGCAGAGTTCGTCCGTAGTAGATCTATCTGTATCCGAGGTTTGTTATTGTTTCGTAACGTAAATTTGCTTCCATAGAAGGGCAGTTACCCTACCGGTACTGTTGGGCCAGATCATTAGTTAGACTTCTAGGACAAGGGGTTGGGTCAGGTATTCTGAAGTCGATAACTAACTCACTTATGGGATATGAGAGCTACCGCTGTCCTATTAAAGGTTTATCCGTCACTTTCTCTTTTACAGGATCTTTACCGAGCTCCAAATATGGGAAGTAGCATCACTATTCTTGACACCACCATTATTTCCATTGAGGGATTAAATCAGCCGCACGCTTTTCAAAGGAAGTCTTGGGCAACATCTGAAACGCATCTTTGCCAATCGGGTCAACCAGGGATGCCTTTTCTCTTAAATGGGCTTGTGCAGGTTCAAGCGATCAGTTTCAAACGTACAATCGGACGCTTAAGCTCATCGTGGAGGTGGAGGTGGTGAAATTCGACGAGCTTGTCAAGAAAATAATCTCACTAATATTCGCCTTGCAAAGATCGTTAAGGGATACCTTCCTACATCACGAATATAGAATACTTTACCAATACGAGTAATTGTAATCCAGAAGCATGCAAAACCAATGCCAATCGGAACCTCCTTTTGCTTCGCTCCTAAAATTCCTTTACATCCGCAATGCGTGTTCATTTCAAAAGGATAGTTAAAATCCCTTGAAAAAAAAAAATTAAATCTCAAAATACAATATTTTTACAAAACCAAAACGTGCTTTTAAGAAGGCTCTGAGTTGCCCATTTCAAAACTTCTTTCTTGTTTCTAGTCACGTATTTAAATTTGCTAATTTGTTTATAGTCCAAGTATAAAATTTAATTACTCACTTAACTAACTCTCTAGCTAAACGCAATCACAATAGATACAATTGGTTAATACAACTCCATTTACTAAAAATACAAAGTCTGTCATAAAATGTTGCACGCAACCTTGGCAACATTCCCTTATGTATACAAAACAAAAATTACATGAAGGTTCATTGTTCTATGTTTGCCGCCACAACTCAGAGGAGAAGGGATGGTTTTTTCAACACACGCAGTTCAGTAAACAATTTCCCACCCCCCACATTTATTTCAACTACAGTTTTCGCCGCAATTCGCCGTGGCGTAAAGTCGAATAATTTCTTGTTCGAGATACTTTCGATCAGTTTCCGACGAGACGTTGAGACTTTGAGACTTGTGTTTGGTGTGCGCTTACTATACTGTTCCAGTCGGTTGAGTACTAAATAATCTTTCCTCGGTGTTCGAATTGTTTGGTGTCAGTGTGGAACATAATTAAGCGGGAATTTCAAATCAAAGTGAATTCTTCACAATATTCCTGAGGAAGAAGTGTTTAAAGGCAAATTCAGTGTTATAAAAGGATAACGACCTCTACCATGTCTAAGAACGGATATATTTTTGGTGCCCTCCTGGTTTTGGTATTCTCATTTAATGCAGGTAAGTTGGCGGCACAATCTCATGCCACTGCATGCAATCAGACGTATCCGATTAAAACAAGTTATGTGGCGGCAATTTTTCTTTGGTTTCTCGTGACTTGGTGCTCTTCGTCGTCGGTTAATTTTGAGCGCAATATTCTCAATTAACTTACTTTCCTGCCGTCTGTATGGCGGAACGTCTCACGTCCCCCCACTTAGATGATATGTTATTGCAAGTTATGCACAATGCAAGAACTATGGGGTTCACAACCCTAAAGGAGAACAAAACTGGGTCATATGGGTGTTAGCCCGTTCATAAGAACTCTTTTGACGGATGAATAGCCTCTCGAATGGAGGCGATATGGCAACGACATGGTCGGCACGGTGTTTAATTTGTAAGACGTGTGAGAGGTGATGGCATAATTGTATTTGAATTACTTTCAGGATTAAGTTGATTGGCAGAAGAAGAAAAAACAAACAGTTTTCCTTGTTTCAGTTATTTTCTCCCCTTTTTACATCCAATTATGATTTATGGCCAAAAAAAAAAAACCGTGTCATTCGCATTGTTGCATTTTTATGTTCTTCTATCACTGCACTCAGTACGGGGGTGGAAAACGTATACAAATGGATTTGTGTTAAATAAATTCAGTGGAAAACTATTTTTAGGATTTATTACTCGGACGGGATGTGCAGTTTTGAGACGGCTTATCTCATGCTGAGAGTACGATCATAAACATGCATAAGTTGAGTGTGCATATTTTTGTTGGCAATTGGACATGTAGTTCTGTGCATTTTTATAGCATGGTTGGCTTTCTGTTTATGATTAGGTCAAGATTATTTTTATAAACATTAGTGAGGTGCTATTTCAAGCTCAGTAAGAGGCGAGCTCGAATTTATGGTTTTAAGGTATTTTCCTTCAGTCAACTTTGGTAAATCTTGCAGCAAAATTTAGAGCTAAATTTTAAAGTAGCATAGAAGACTTAAGTTATCTCTTTCATAACTAGTGGTTTAACGTGAAGGCTTATTTCGAAGCTTTTAATCACATTTGAGTGTGAACGAAGATTATCTACTTATTTATTTTGAAAAAAAATGTCCAGGCGAACATGGACTTCAATGAACAGATCTTCGTCGATGATTTGTAAGAGTGATTCTTTCGTTTGCTCTTTGAAAGGCTACTTATGGTTTTGGGTTCTAAAAAATAGCTTGCCAGGGATTCCTTTTGCATTAAATCTTCATCTCAGCAGATTGTACCTTCAAAATATTGTCGTTATATGCAGATGAAAGCGTTTGATGATGATGTCAAAAGTTCGGTATAGGTCGTTTCTGTGACGATTTAGTCTTTCTTGACCAAAAATTATGCTTATTGGTGCCAATCAGGTGGTCACAAACTACAGAAGAGTTTTTTTTTTACATTTTGTTTGCGATAAAATGGTAATGACTACCCTTTAACTCGAGCGCGAGTGGGTTGTAGTGGTACAAAACACAGAGCTATGCAGATCTTTCGACATTCGTGTTGAACGCATTTAGAAAACATGGCGCGGAATGCAGCTGTCTATTTCGAGAAAGACGGAAACCAAGACTGTGTTCAAGCGAGTCAATTGACTTCGCAATGTCCCTGTCACTTATAAGTGTTAACCCGTTTTTTTTTTTTAATTATGCCTAGAAGGTGCAAGACACCTTTTGGTGCACCAGATCAGATGTGAGCATTGCACTCGAGTCTTGGGCTACTGAATACCATAAAGATTGCAGCCAGATCAGAGGGGGTAAGGTACAGGGTGGGGCAAAATAAATGTCATAATATGAATTGGCTGCCATTTTGTAAGATATGAAAAAATTGGGCTCTGTTTTCACGGAAAGTTTATTTGAAGGTGTAGAGTATGTAGTCGTAATTGACATTCATATCGATGATGGAAAGTATTTCAATTTCCGAAACGCAGATAGTAGATATTTACGGGCTTGTGTTTCACTTAAGTGACAGATGTTGAGTTCCAGTCAAATGTTAAAGTTTTGGGCCCCTATGTACATTTGTTAGCAAATTATACATTTGTCACAGAAACTTGCCTGAATTCGACTGGAATCATACTTAGCAAGAAATCAAATGCTCCTCTTTGCTGGGAGTTGTTGGAAAAAGAAACACCTAAATTCAGCCTTAAAAATATATTATAAGAATATTAAGTTTTGATCTTGTTTAATGGTAAACAAGTGATGACAAATTTGTATAAAAATGGAAATTCTGCATTTAAAATCCATATTTGTTGCATTTTGTTTAACAAGAATGGCAATCATAAAATTTCGAGAAATATTTTATTAACCACCACACTTGGTTTGGTTCAACGTACTTATTTCGATATCTTGCTGCGAAAAGCTGAGATCAAGCTGGGTCAAGGCAATGTTCTGGTAATTTTTTTAAAAATCATTTACTTGGCGCTGAATGTAATAAATTGTCATTTTCAATTTTTTTTTAAAGATTTTGCAATAAAAGTGGAGGAGGTATTGTCAAATAAATCATTTAACAATATCTTACTTAATTTAGTTCAAAGCAAATCTTAAATAAGTTAAGAGTATAGTAACTGCAAGACATTGTCCGATGAAAGGATGTCCAATTGCACGAAAAGCATAAGGATAAAATAGGTAAATTTTTAGTCTTAAAAAGTCAATTGACTGAAATGACTACAATGCCCATATTCGACGTGTCAAATTCCTACATTACCAAAAATAGATACAAAAAATATTACAAAAATATTTGGTCATTTGAAAGAATATAAAGAATCTGGCTTCTTCACCAATCAATTCCTTATACAAGGCTAGTCTACATGCTACGCATTTCGCAGCCAAATCAAAACTTCCAAATTGTACTTTTTTTCCACTTGGACTTGGGAGCGTCGAAAACGTGGGGAAAAATCTACTTCCGCGCTTATTCAGTTGCAGGAGTTTACAAATCCACTGGTCGAGATACCATCTTGAAAAGGATACTCTTTCGCGTTGGCATCTGCCTTACTTCTCTGATCTTTTTCCGAGTAGGTATAAAATTCAATTTGTCCGGTCATACCCTTTAAAAGCGAATCTTCTTTACGCTTTAACTATTCACCGATCGCAGTCAATGATCAGTTTTCGAACCGAAAAGTGAGTCGAATCTCTCTACCATCTTGGTAAGAGTTAAACCATTGCGCTTGTTATTTCAAACGCATCTCACAAAGATTGGCACCTAGCTGTTTTATTTAGAATACGTGTATGCATATGTTTTCGATGTAACTCTTCATTAAAACGACCTTTCGGGTTGTTCAATCCAAATTGTTTGGATTCGATTGATCTCCGACCCTTTCATTTTTATAAATTAATGCAATCTGTTTCTTTGGTGTTCGCAGTATCCTCAGCTTTTCATATTCCTTCTCTAACTCACATTTCAATATGAGTTGGTTTTACCTATAGAGCGGAGTCTACTGCGTCTAAAACCTAATGCTGTATTGCTGCTACTAAGCTGAAAGCTAAACCTCGAACTTGTATCATATTTCCGAACAACCTCTGTATGTGCGTCAATAAAGTTGGCGATGTTTCAGTGGGAAGTGTGTTTGCCTGTGACCCCAAACTATGAATGTTCGAGTCCGTTTTTTGAAGAAGAGCAACCAACAGCCATCGAAAATAAAAAGAGAAACAAATTAAATCCAAGTTTCTCCAATCACTACACCGAAAAAGATGTTTCTGCCTGGTGGTACCATGAACTGATTTCGAGTCCGAGTACTCTGGGATTTGGAAATTTACTTGGATCAATGATAACCTTCATTTGAACGACTACACATTCAAAATGTCCCCATAATGCTGCAAAAGTGTCTGGGTGTCTGGATTTTCTCAGAAGATGCAAAAAATATTCCAACCTTTTTAATCTATAAGGCGTTCATTAATACAAAGCTCGATCTAGTTCGGCGCACCAAAAACTCGCCGGAATATCCTAAATAAAATCCAAAAAAAACGCGTTAAAACTTATTGGTTACCCCACAAAAGTGCTCATGAGGAATAGCCAGTTGCATTTCGTCTATTTAACACTTCACCGGCAATACTCGTCCTGATTTAAACGCTCATCAGTTTACTCTGAAGCTAGCTCTGGGACGTATTCTTAAATATAGAGACTTTTTCTAAAGCCGTGATTTATATAGATAACCCTCATCACAAGCATTTAAAACCAACGTGCAGTGGTATCTCTTTCGCTTCTCCTCTAATTTCTAAATTTCAGTGTTCTGGTTTGAGGGTAGTTGAGGTAGTAGTTGCAACTTGTAGCGATTTGATCGCTTTTATTTATACAGCTTATATTCTGTTCATTATCGGGACTTATTTCTTAGTCACCAGTACAATGACCTTCTTATCGATCGCCTTGAAAACATAAAAAAAAGTTATAATACTAAAGAATAATACCCCCAGTTTCCCGCCAGAGTTTTGGATGTTTCAATAGGACACGTCCAGGATAAGAAAATCACTGATTTCACTTAGAAAATAGTGTCAGCGTATTAACCCCATAAAATAACTATTCCCTCAAATGGGTCCAACTTTTCTATTTTTTATTTTCTATTTTCCAACCGACATCCTTCCCAAATTTTAAAACGTCGTCCTTTCGTGTCTGGCATTTTATGACAGACTTGAATGAGTTTCCCGTTCATTTCCTTTACGACTTCAATGTGCACATATGCATATAGAAAAGGTTGAAAACCTCAAAAAAAATGGAAGCACAACAGTGTTTACTTAACATATTGTTAGGGGTGGCTTTAGGTAATGCATAGTAAGACGAACACACTAAGGAGAGTTTAGTATGCAAAACGCAAGGAATACTATTACTTACTAATATTTATGCAACGCGCAGCATGAGATGTTACATTTTTATTACTTTCTACCTAAAAAGTTAAATCGCAAGAAACTGGGACAAAAAGTTGATTGCATGGTATACAATTTTAATCAGCACTTTTGATGGAAGGAATGAACTATGAAACAAATACTAAATATCGCCTTAACATCCCTACAATTATGGAGCTTCCATGATACATGCAACCCGCCCATAAAGTTAGAAAGTTGGTTAAGCATTAATATGCGCAAGCAACACTATCACTATAATTATTTAAAGATTTCCTCTGTCAACTTTGAATCTCAACACGATTAGAGTGACATTTTATGTTGCAGTAAAAATCAATACACAAATATAATTTCAATTTTAATAAACCCATCTACAATGGGCATATTATATCGTGGAGTTCCACTTCTACTTGTCACATAAAGTAGCCGCCGCCGTTGACCACTTTAAGTGCATGCGTGAGAAGCCAGCAGCTACTACAGCAGAGACCCAAGTTGAAGTTAGTTTCAGCACCAGCAGCAGGTGCGACAGTGTAAACGTGCATATAAACCCTGTAAATGACAGACTGCAAACGCGTTCGCCGTGTCTCATAATGGCCAATCATAATGGTTATTGCTATTGCTATATCATAATCCGATTGCTGCCATAAAATAAGCGTTTCGCAGCCATATTTGGCAGATAACGAGCCAAAGAAGTTATGAAGTCGTCGTTCTTTTCGTATTCAAGTATGGAATTTGGTTATTTTCAAATTTTTTACGGTCGCTTATGACTATGGAGATCTTGTGTGGAAGCCGTCAAAATGTTAAAATCCCCAACAATGGGATATTTAGGACAATGGATTTACAGTGGAACAGTCTTTCTTCCATTAAAAGTGTCAGAACAATTTTCATTTAAGTCTTTGAACCGTGATGTCCCTGACTTATTTTTTGATGAAGCTCTACCTTTAAGAAATTTTGGAATAAGAATGCATTAAGACATAGATGTTAGTCCTTTCAATAGTTGCTTCTGGTCACCGTGGCCTAGTGGTTGGTGCGTTGGACTGCTAAGCGAGAGGACACTGGTTCAATCCAACGTTTTATTTGTGGCACCACCTCTTCGCAGGCATGATAAACCTGCAAGAGTATAATCTGTCATGAAACAGCTTCTCAATTAGGCCCTGTAAGCCTCTTCCATTCGTGCGAAAAATATATCACGCACAACATAAATGGTTGTGAGAAGCTAGGCCTTGGCTCTCCATGAGCTGTCGCGCCAAATATTTGTATTTTTGTTTTCTTGTATCTCTTCCCTAGGACTTCTCTAGGACCTTGGAAAGCTGGTTTGAGGTTTGGTAGAAAATATCTTTAAGTCGGAGTCACAAAATAAATAGTTCTCTATGGGTCCCAAATTTGGGCTCAGGCCATGAGGGTAAAGTTGTAAATGACAAGCAGTGCCTTCCGTATGGCTTCCTATGATGCAGCGTTTGTTATTCCCAGCATGATGCCAATTGAGTCACAAGAAAGGTTCCAAGTTTCGAAGAGGCAAAACAGAGGACACATTCAAGAAGATAAAGGGGTCATATGCCCAGAAAACATAATGTCAGCGCTTTTGATATGTTTTTTTGTTAAGGAACACCGAAACCAGGAGTGACAGAGAATCACCAAGAAGCTGGCTTAAGTCCTCCTTGCGGTGAAATACTTGCCGGCAGTTCCACGAGAAAAGAAGGACAGGAAGTGGCAGTTGATTTAGTGGGTAAGAATCCCATAATACAACTGAATATAGGCCCAGTAGTGTCTATGCAATATTTACACCTTCCAATGAGCAAAAAGAAAGGAGTTGCTAGGTCTCAACTGCTATGGCGAATGTGAGAATTATGGTGGTGAATCAGCTTGAGAATTTTGAAAAACTCACTGTAGAGTGTTTCTTTTCCTTATCCTCGCAGCTCCTGCAGAAATGGTTGAGCATGTCTGTCTAGGATGCAGTGCCTAGTTAGTTTAGAGAGGTGCTCTCTTTTTTAGTGGAATTAAAACTTTCGATATCTTAAGATCCACACTCCGTTTCTGAAACAGATTCCTAACATTGCAAGTTCTAGTAATCGCTGATAAATCAACAAACGTTCTGCAATTCTTCTGGCAAGAGTAGCAGTTTCAAGCCCAAACCTTTTCACAAGAAATTAAGTGAGATAAAGAAGGTGGTCAAGTATCGGCAACGCTAGAATTCATTTTGACGTTTCATAATCTTTCTACAAACTGTCTTTAAGAACACTCAGCATATTTTCAGCATATCCATGAGTCTTTCTTTTGTTGATGTAAACATCGTTTTGGTCCCCTCCAACTTCTCAAAAACATGTAATGCTGTGGTGAATTGCGGTGATATCGTATCTCCTTGCATTACATCTTTCCGGTATGAGACGAAACTTCTTTAACTTTGATGTAGATTGTAGCACCCTTGTACACACATAATCTCAAATGAGGCTTGTATGCTATCAGCTTTATAAAGTCTTTAAACATGAGATTTCGTTTATGTCAGGTAGTATCGGATGGGATGCACGAGCATGTGCCACCGTCGACTTTACCTTGCTTTATTAGGTTTTCTGGCACGAGGTCTTGATTGTATCAGATGGTATTATCATCACTTGCATTGAAAGTGTTTTTGACTCACTGACATTCCAAAGCTTTAGTGCTCTTGGCAAAATATCAAAATTATGCTAAACAAAGTCAAATCTAGACCAAGTCGCCTTGCAAAGATTCCAATCTAAACCACTCCTTCGTTTCAAATCTTCCATTTTCATTTGCTTCAAAAATACCATCTTCCAACAACTCAAATACCAACTAAAATAACGCCTTATCGCCATCTTTTTAAACCAATACGTGAGAACTAGATTTTCCAAATGTATGCACACACTTAATCTGCTGTAAAGTTTCGTAAACTGCATTCTAACGAGTTTGGTTTCCCTTAACATCCGTCGGTACGACACCAAGACATCAGCAACTAATGGAAAATTGCATTAAGCGACCGAATTGATAAAGTACTACCGAGCTACGTACAAAGTTGGTCACGTTCACCATTTACGCTGTAGACAATCATCACTATCAGTATTACGGTCGAATTGGGGGAACAAATGGGGTGAAAGTGAATAGCGGCTATACGTATACTCTCCGCGACGACAAGGATAAGGAAGTAATGTACTGTGAGAAACTTACTTAGAGTTGACTTTAGGGTCATTAGGAAATTTTAGAACTCTGACATTCGATCTTTATGTCCTGGAGTCACGTACGAGTATTCGAAGTTGAATACTACCGTAACGAGATTCCCTTTGGACTTGATTTTAATGCGGGTTGCGATGGTATAACTATAGAAAAATTTAATTACCCTCAGTGGTTGAATGAAAGTATCTAATTGCAATTGGGAATAAGTGTAATTGTATGGCAAACGGGCTTTTATGCGGTAAATGATAGTCGGGGTCTTTTTTGTTTTAATTGCTGTGATTTGGTTTTGCAATTTATTTTATAATCGTAAGATCGTAATGCATGTAGTGAAATACGTAGTTTGATGATTGCTGTAAGCTTAATTTAACGTTATTTAACTTTTGAAGGCGCATTTTGATGGATCAAATTGTTAGAAAACGTGTCAAGAACATGTGGATCTTTGATCAATCTCAAGATTTTGAAAAAACTTTCGAGGATAGATGTCCTAATTCCCGAAGGAAATTTGCAATACAATGATGGTTAGCCACCAATTGATTGAAGTAGTTTGTTAGGTTATGATAAAGGGTTGGGAGTGTAAAGTATCGTGCCATCTCACATGGATCTTCATTGAACCATTTAGGTTTTCACAAGAATCTATGGTTTGCTTCCCTGAATCATTCCGATTCCAATATGAGTTTTGGAATGGCCTTTGGTGTCCTAACTGACAGTTTTCCCACATCACTGAAAAAGTGTTCATCGAGGACAGATTTTGTGGTTCTGCTGAAGCTCTGGCAATCACAGAAGGAGTGTGTCGTGTTCGCTTCCGCTCCATTTATGAGACGTCTGTAAAAATGGATGTATTGTCGGATTTCATGAACTTTTTTTCGTCCCAGTCTTTCTCTTGACAGGAAGGGGGTTTGAGAGTTTAGGTCGAAATCAGGGTATCTTGTTAAGTAGTCAGCTTTTTTTACCAACTTTACCCATCTTATGATACGAATGTGTGGGCCAAGCAGGCCCTTTTTCCAGAAGTTAGATGCTTTAAGGTGTAGGTCACTTTTTGCTGCCATGGCAATGGTTGTGAGTGGCTTTAGGTTTGTAGTTTTTTTTTTTACGGCTGACCACCAGATCAAGCATTGTCGGCGTTATGGTGGTGGTGACATCCAGCGGATTATAAAGAGCCTTGGCCCTTGTAATTATTGGCTTCCATGTTCTATCTTAAATATTTTTTCTCCATGTCTAGTACGCAGCCAAAGTTCTTCGTATTTTCCAAGGTTTGAAACTATGTTCCATTAAGTATCGCGGTCTCAAATGATGGTATCTTCCTTTCTTTGGAAGTTGAAGTTTACACCTCATTTCTTAGCCTAGAGGCTATGGCTTAAGAATCATCAAAAAAAATAAGAAAGTTAAAAAAAAAACCTCCAAACATTAATGGGGGCGACCTAAAACTCTCAGGAATAACGAGGCGTTAGGCATAATGCATCTGGCCTTCTATGAACAAATGAATGAATAGCGTGCAAAAGTCCTTTCGATGTTAGACCAGCAATAAAATAAAACGATCCCCAGTTCCAATGTTACCAAAATCGTGAGTAGCTAGAGTGAAACTAAGAAGGATATTGGCCTGTTTAGTAGGATCACTGACAACCCTTGCTAAGTGCGAAATAGTTTTCTTAATAAACATTAATGAGCCCGTAGTCAGTAGCATTGTGGGATTCTTACCCACTATCTGCTATTTTTTTTCCCAAGTATTGCATCGTGGGAAGGGCTCCAGCTTTAGGTATCCAGCTCACGTATATGCGCATTCTGGTGTTCGTTGTTTCTCTGTAACTCCTGGTGCCGCAATATTAAACTTACCAAAGGCGCTGACTACTTCTCACTCTACGTTGATCATATATGCTCGCGCTCCCGCTCCCTTAGGAAAGTTAGTGTTTCTTCATCGGTTATACGGTTATACCCTCTATTTCACTTTTTTGATCTTGAAACCTTCCTTATGCTTCGTTTGGCATCATGGCGGCAACAAGACACTCTGCATCATTGGAAGTCATGCAAAAGACGCTGCTTATTCTTGCTGCATTTAATTTGTAGACTGTTTCCATTTGGGACCCATGGAGAACTATTTACATTGCGACTTTGGCTAAAACAATTTTTTTTCCAGACCTCGGGTCGCTGATATTAGGCATGTCCCTACCACCATCACTGTTGTATCTGCTCTACCTTCATCTCCCCACTTACTTATTACCACAAACTAAACTGAAATCTTTTGTGTCTTGAAATGATACTTCAAGTGAAGTGATTCTTGATCCAATTTGATTCACAATGCCAATTCAAATTAATTAAAAGCGTGTGCTAGTAATGCTGGTATCCACCAGGTTTATAACAGTGCGACCTTCTCACACATTTCCCACAAAGTAGTTGATTAAATCAAATTACTTAATCTTTCGAAATTAGTATCTAACCACAGTTCTGTGATCTTGAAATCTCCATCTCTTCCAATTCACAATAGGTTATGTTTCTCTCGACCGCATCTTGCAACCGCGTGATCATAGAGTCTGAAATAATAACGCAGATTAATGTCCCAATTACCAAGTTCTAGTATTCGTTGGTCATGTGGAAAATTTTATTTCATGTCCCCCCCCCCCTCTCATTCAGTCACTTAATCGAAATTGCGGAAGTTACTCACGATTATCGAAATGTATCTACATCTTCATAGTTAATTGGTCAATGCATGAGATTCACGAAAAATCAAAACAAATCTACAAATCAAATCAGAATCACGTCCAAATTATACGAAAAGCCAATCATTGCTCAACGAACCTTTTAAACATAAATTGGATTGACATCTGTCCGGGATTCTTGAGATACAATTTGTATAGTTAGGTAGGGGGGGTTGTTGTTTGTTGTCATTGCTCTCAGTCGTTGGCCAACATGGACAGCTATACACTTGTAAAAAAGTGTAAATTGCTCTAATAACATCGTGTACTCACCTGGGAATCCATTGTGAGAGATGCAGTCAAATGTGCGACTCTTTCAAGTCACTTTCGAAATCACTAGACGTGCTGCAGTCAATGGTTGAAATGAATTTCTTGTTTGGGTAATCAAGTGGTAAACATTGGCAATGCCAGCTGCTTGATCGAGTTTCAACCAACTTGTACCTCCAATCAGTGGCCTGTGGCTACTCTGAGGACACAAATCATCTGATTTGGTAACAAAATTTCAAATAAAATTGTTTCTCTTGTGGATGTGCTTTGTTTGAGTGATCAGGTGGTCAGTACCCGTATCGTATCTAACAAGTGAAAGGAAGTTAGGGATTTCACTGTCAGTTTTTAAGTTAAGTTTTGTTAGTTTTGTGACACCATTGTGTGGTTACGGAAGCGTCATATGTGTCTTGTAGGCAGACAATATGTGAGAAGCATAGACGATATCCAAATAAAGTTCAGCCAGCTGTTCAAAAGAAAGCTGCTTAAGTGGAACTCAACTACTGAACTTTGTTCATTGACACCTCAAACAATAAGAGAAGTCCAAAAATTTCGCATTAAACAAGCGTGATGTTTAGCTAACAGTGGATTTTTTCAGAGAAGACACCTGGTTCTTGGGCCGAACACTCCTGTCCCGAAGTCTCAAAAGAAAGTCATCACTTTTTCTGGTTCGTCGATTTCACAACAACTGCTCCAAGTTCCTTAGGCAATTGATCTTTGTTGTTTCGAATTGCAGTGTTGGAATTCGAAGACCCTCATGACTGGAGTCAATGCATTCATAGGCTCTTCTACATCTTTTTCTTCATTTCACCTTCACCGCCCGTAGACCAAATTATCTGACAGAGGACTCTTATCTTGTTTTGTCGCCTGTGATTTACAGAGCCATCTGTGTGTGTAGCAATAAAGCTCCTAAAACGTTTTATAGGGCAACGTGTGATGATTCCAATATCGTCCATCCGAACGCCTGGATGAATTTGTTAATTATAGCGCCGTCTGTGTTGACACTGTTCATAAAAGACTTGTTCAAAACTTCAGACACTTTAATCATCAGCTATTATCGACACATTTACTATCAACTTTGACAACATCTTACCCGTCAAATGTACACAATTCAACATATGCATCGTGCATGTCAGCAATGGCCGCCTGTCTATTAATCAAACAGCGCGCACACATACTGAAACTATACTTCAAAATGTTGTCCCCCAAAATGACATGCTATGTCGAATAAATCAGAATCTTATCAGCTAAGCGCGTTCACATTAATCAACTTCATCCCGCTGTACATTGATTAATGCGCATCGTACATGCATTGCCTTAAGTCTATGAAATGTTTGAACGCTGTCATCTGAAAGTGACATCTAAAAATTTTGATAATTCTCAGGGGATGACAACTGTTTGACAGTTGGATTAAGTGTCACTTGAGGATAAACTACAAGTGACCTCTGTTAAATGTCATTTGTGTCATGATGCGCAATTGTGATTCTAGACCGAGATTAAATGATTTCTATTTTGACTCACTCATCTGACATAATTAAGACTCTTCACGTAACACTGACTAACTTGTCTAATTGCGATTCATTTGACGGTACTGAATTCATTTCAATTACTCACTGTCCAGCCAGTAATTAACCAGTTAAACACGAAAACTAATGAGTTTCTATGATTTTTTTTCTTTTTCTTTTCGTTACAGCAGATGCAATTCTTAAGTGCTGGCGGTGTTCCACAGACGTCTCGAATGGTGAATTCTGTAATGATCCCTTTGATCCGGAATACATTTCCGAACAGCAACGTTACTGGAGCTATGTAAACTGTTCGTATTCGGTTGGAGTTAAATCGGTGAATACAAGGCCTGTGTGCAAGAAGCTCGTACAAGAAGGTAAGTGTTGTTTTGAAGAATGACAAAAACTGTCAGTGGAACTGTCATGTCAATGAAGGTGACCCTTGGGCGATGTTGATTTATTGAATTGTAGTGAAACTTTGGGTGGCGCACCCGTCAATATGTGTGTTCGCGATTAATTGAAAATTAAGCAACGTCGTAGCTGTGGTACCTTAAATGAATCCTAATCGGGTCGGCTTGTGGGTATGAATCACCAAATAGTGTCACCACTATTGGGTTGGGCGTGATTGAATTTTTGTTATGAAACATTCGAGTGGTGATTGTCGATATGTTTTGGCCGAGGGGATATTTATACGCGATTTTTATGGGAAATTTGTAAGATATTTGACGTTTTGATAGCAGATAGGTGGACGGGGTTAAAGCTGAAACTTCACAAAGCCGGGAACCGAAAGTTTAAGAAGATTTGTGACTTTTATGCGTTCTAGTGAGTCATGAAAGTCGAATGTCAATACTACACATGCAAGCACCTTATTTAAAGGAAGTCGCCATCCACCATGATACTAACAAGCTCGAGATCCTTAGTTGACTTTTGAGCGGTTTGCTAACATTTTACTGCGTTCCTTTCGAAGTTGGTCCAAAGTCAGTTTGGAATACAAGGAAGTACGACTTATTGACAGGGATTGTGGAGTGAAAACATACGATAGTCACTTTTTAGCTTGAGATATTCGTCATTTCCTCAGTCAAAACTTAGTCACTCTGGTCATTAGTGCTAAAATTCTCTTCCCGTATAAGATCATCTTAATCATCACCGTAACTGATTTGCTAATTGCATAGTTCCTTCATCTACTGGTCCTGACCTTCACTTCAAAAAAAGATCACGTCTCGCTTATTAAGCTTATAAAGTGTGCCAATTAATTCCGACTGCATTCCGTTCCCACACTTAAATAAGTCATTACTCTCCACCGGCTGGTCGTTAATCCACTCCACTTGAGGCACACCATCTAGTAGGTGCGCCAATTCCAATCGAGATACAGAAACCCTTTTAATTGAGAATTCCCAAACCAATTCCTTTCCTATTAAGCATTTTATCCCCCACAGTGCCACTCAGGTTATCCATTCGTTCGACTTGATCGTGACCCGGTCTAATTGCTTCTCGCGCAAATCCCAATCGTACAAGATCGCAATTTGTTAATTAATTCCAATCGAGATGCGAAAAATGTTCAATATGGCTGCAAACTCGGCTGCCCCTGCAGGAGACCCCAACTCGTCGCCTTGCGGTTACCAAGCGCATTGTCTACGTTTCATCACGACGTCCGGGCGCGATAAATCGCTGCAAATTAACACCATGACGACTGTCATGGTCCCAAACGGTGGCAGTTTTTGCTGAGAGCGGAGGCGTTGTTTTTATGTATCAGATGCGTTTGGAACACTTTTCATACGAGTATGTGCGATGGCAGCAACAGTCATTTCCTCAATTGGAACGGACCGTGTAGTGATTATTTTATTCGGGATTCGCTTTCATCCCAGCTGTCATTGATGATCTCGTAAAACACCGGTCAAACTGTGGAATGGAATGTGAACGTGAATGGTTTATTTTTTTCCAAATTTATTGAGATTCCAAAAATATTTACTTTTATGAGGAATGGCATACATTTTGTTGTGCGAATGTTTTTTCGTCAGCAGCGGGAGGGTTGGTTAGTCATGCGATCGTGCTGCGCCACACCTAGACAATGGGGTTGGAGAAATATTGTAAGTGGGCGTGATGTTTAATTGAATAAGCAATTAGTTTTTAAAAGGTTCACATGACTGAAGGCTTTAATGTATTCAATCATTCTTTTTAATGTGACAAATCATTCGTCATCGTTGTTTCTGGTATTACAGGCGATTTCGTCTGTATATTTGCAAAATTAGGGATTAATTGCGAATGTGTCGCAGTACGTATTTACTACAGTGGCACTATGACTGAGGTAAACTTGGGCATCAGCAAACTGTGACCAAACTGCCTTTTTACAGTATCACAGTATATCGAGGCTCACATTTTTTGTTCAAAAATTCGTTTTATTTACTGTATGTTGCTGTACCAATTGTATAATGCCTTCTCCATGCGGGGATACTTGTCTTTTTTTAAAGGTCTTCCTCTTAGATGCTCCAATTGTCTGGTGAGAGGTAATATTACGTCTCTTTTTGTTTATTCTCGAAATTGTTGATTAAGCTACTCCATATATTTTTGCCAAAGATGAAACACTAACGCCTTTTCCGATTTTTTCAACAATTTCAGATTTTTCTTTTAACGATAGGAATTTCCTCGAAAACATGGTCGCACTATCAATTTATTAGCATTCAGAAACTTTTAAATACACATAAACGGTTTGCACTCGACAAATAACAGAACAAACACTAACCCTAAGGTAAGGTAACAACCGCCTTTGTAGCAATCAACAGCAAAAGAACAATTAACGGGGAATACCCGCTTTCATTTGTGGTTTTTTGGTGCTTTCTGCTTGAAGTTGCTTTCAAAATCTTGTTCCCTATTTAGAGGTTTTCGATTGTTCACTATTTAAAGTACGGGAATACCTCGGCTTATATCACTAATTCGTTCCGGAAAAACGCGTCGCAAGTCGAATTCGACTTAAGTCAAAGCAAAAAAAAAAAAAACAGATCAAACGTACAGTACTGTGCCCAGTTTTGTCCGCATTAAAAACTTGCTATATTGATCTTCTTCAATTAATTTGTTTAGTTTACTTGGAAACAAGGTTGTTCCTTCAATGTCTGCACTTGCTGATTCACCAGTTAACTTAATATTATGAAGATCATACCTATTTTTAAATTTATCAAACCATCCTCGGCTAGCTTCAAAAGTAAAATGCTCATCTGGTACTTTGATAGAATCAACTATACTCTGTCAAAAAAAATTTCAAATTTCAAATTTCCACAGCCTACTAACGCATTTAATGTCCTAGCTCGAAACATAAATGACATATGTCGAGGTAAGCTTCCTAAATTTTTTCAAAGTCGTAAGTCGAAATGACTTAGGTCGAAGCGTCGTAACTCGAGGTATTCCTGTACTCCATGTAAAAATATAGGTGTTCACTATATCGGTAGTTCACTATATCCAGACACGACACTATTTTTAAAAGGTAAATGATACCAAATGGGTACAATTTTTACTCTAATAACGAAATCTTTTATTTGACCTTACTTCCCGGCACCGGCATGTTGGACGTACAATTTTTGGAACATGTATTTGTAACTCTAACGTACTGAGTAGTAATAATGACATCGGGATGTTCGAAAGAAATACTGTGAATTATAAGCAATGGCAACAAATACCAATAATTTTCCACTGTCATTCTGGACACCACCCACGGAGCAAAAGACTGAAACCTAATACCACCTGAGTTTCAAAGTCACTACACCAACACTAGTGCTATGTAAATAGGGTCATAAGGGCATTTATAACCCCTAGTGAATTATACAAAAAAAAAAAACGTATCCAAAAAAGATGCCAAAACTTAAAAGAGTACACGCATCAAACAACTTATATAAGTGAATTAGTTTGTTTAATATTTTGACAGAAAATGTCTAATATTAAGATTCAACGAGGAATGTACAAATATACCTATATGACTTCCTACAGTAGTTAAGTACGTGTGCGGAAATATCTACCGTGAATGATAATTAGATAATTGGGTAACTTGCAATAAAATCGATCAATCAATTGTCTAACAAAATTCAAAATTAATTTATACACTCATAAATTATTAATCAACTGATGGTATACATTCTCGCATGCAAATGTGTTTGTATTTTTGTGAATCAACTATAAAATACGAATTTAGTGCTGGTTCAATGGACTAATATTGGTCCAAGTTTTAACAATCAATCAAACCATTACAGGGAAGTGCCACCATTTTCTTCCTTTATTTTGAAAGAACAAATGTCCTATGACACTTTTTTTTTATAATAAACGCTTGCGAAAGGGGATATGATTACCCTTAAACTAGATCACCGGCATTAGGGAATTAAGAGGAGAGACGAAAGAGGTACCGATGCACGTTGGCTTTAAGCAGGAAACACAGAGATATGTAGGTATGTATATTTGGCACGGCAGCTCATGGAGAGCCAAGGCCTAGCTTCTCACAACCATTCATGTTGTGCGTGTTATATTCTTCGCACGAATGGAAGGGACCTACAGTTTAGTGCCGACTCCGAACGGCGAATTGAGAAGCTTTTCATGACAGATTGTACTCTTGCAGGTTTGTCATGCCTGCGAAGAGGTGGTGCCGCGAAAAAACGTTTGGTGGTTTTTGAGAATCGAACCTGTGTCTCTCGCTTAGCAGTCCAACGCACTAACCACTAAGCCACGGCGACCACAAGAGATATGGTAGGTACAGCTAAAGAAAGAATCTCTATATTTTGACAGTACGCCCGAAAGTAGGTTTAAGGGTAAACTGATGTGCATTCGAAGTATGACGAGCTCAAGCTTAGGTTAGGTTAGGTTGAAGAAGTTGCAAGCTATTGCCAGCACACTTAGACCAGTGATAGGTCCATTGTGATACCACATGGACCTGAAGAGATCTCCATACCTACTCGTTAAACCAATTGGAGCTTTTTATGAAGCGAAGGAGGCTTCTGACATCTGTGCTTATCAGATCGCCTATGTCGTTAAGGTAGAATTCCCCTAAACGGAATCTTCTTTTACGGAAAAGAGCTGGGCAGTTACAAAGGAGGTGGGGAATAGTTTTCTCCTCCTCTTCGTCCATGTAGCTCCTATAGAAATCGTTTGAATGGACGCCAAGCCTTGTTGCATGGATGCCTATTAGGCAGTGTTCCGTGATGACACCTATTACGGATCTGATATGCGATCTGTTGAGAGAAATTAAATCTTAGAGCGTTTCAGATCCAGCCGTGGCTAAATCCGCTTTGTCGGTAGACATGTTATACCATTTGTCCACCTATAATTTGTTTTCTCGATAGCATCTAGCTTGAGCTTGAGTTTACATATAGCGATCGGTATACCCAGGGTGTCTCTTTCTGTGACCACGGGTACGGTTGTTCCATATCTGGCGAGTTCATCAGCCTTGCAGTTCCCTGGAATTTCTCTATGCCCCGGCACCCATCAAAGATCATTGTTAACACACATGTCGATAGATAGTGGTTCGTGACAGCATTGAGTTTTGGAAGCATTAAATGCCACTCTACTGCCACTGCCAGTTCAAAATCCAAACCAATCAACAAGATAATGACTTCGTCACCTAGATCCACAATTTCTTATAGGGAGTCAACCACATCAATGGAAAGTTGGTATTAGACAAGTGGTTGGGACATACAAATTTGAAATGGTGCTTCGTGTTTTTTTGAAAAGGTTCGATTCGAAACGATCATGTATATTCCTCGAGCGATCTATTGTCAGTTATTTGTAGAAAATACTTTAAGGACAACATAGATTCAACCACGAACTATGCGAGCTGTTTAATGCAGGGTACGACTTCAGTGTTAAATAGTTATTAAGAACAGGAGCGACTATTTAGAAAAGATATTTCCGAAGTTGTAAGGCAAGCTGAAGACGACTTGAAAGCAACTTCTCATGCATAACTGATCATAGATCATGCTGATTGTTGCTGTTTTCAGTGGCATTGGATTACAAGTCATATACGTATCACTCTACATGAATCTCCAAATTAAACTTTTCTCAATTGGTGTAGGTGTAGTTATTGTGAAATTCAGGTGGTATTAGCTTTCAGTCTTTTTGCTCCGAGGGTGGTGTCCAGAATGACTGGGGCGAATTATTGGTACTGTTGCGATTGCTTATAATTCACAGTTTTTCTTTTCGAGCATTCCTATGTCATTGGTTTCACACTTTCAAGCCATATGACCACCCTACTGCCAGTGTTATGCCTATGCAGCAGAGTTGACGTCAGCTTTTCTCGCCGTTGATCGACTTTTTTTTCCTTTTTTTTTGGCATCGGGATTCGAACCTGGAACTTTCAGCGTGACAAGCGATGATGCAACCACTACATTATGGCCATCCGAGTTTAAAATTTGAAGTCCTCTTTATGAGACGATGTATGACCTTATTTTTCATAAAAGCTATCAAAACGTTTACCGGCCAATCAAATGTTATTTCTTAAAGCCTTGTGTGTGTAAAGGTATCAATTCAACTCAACCTAACACATTTTTAAATTTGGTCTACTCTGTATTGTATTTTGAAAACCGCAATAATTAATCATTTGCCTTCTGACTGCACATTGAATATTCAACAAAGGTCTTGTACGCGCACGCTATTGTCGTCTGGTTAGCAAAGTCGGCAGCTTTGTTCTCAAGCATAACACGTACCAAATGGCTTATCGTTACAACTCATTAGTCAACTTCCATTAGGCCAGTCAATCCGACAGGCATTTTGACACTCAACAGAGAAAACGAAAAAAAAATAAAATAAAATAAACAGCATTTTTGAACATGCAAGGAATGCATAATTTTTCACTGAATTCTGAACATCTATTGTATCTCACTGACCACGACTCTGCGATCTTTGATGAATTCCATAATTACCGCAATTATTTGCAGGTCTAACCAAGAGGCTACATAGAAACCGGCCACAAACCATAACATGATCAGTCCATATAAGTGCAAAGTTAGTTTGGCCAACTTGCAACTTAAAGATTACGACAAAGCGAATTGAAAAAAGATAAATACAGCAACAGAATATGTGATGCAAGATTTTTTGTGGGGACAGACGATGACTTGGGGACAAATCCATCTAAAAGAATTCATAATTAATTTGGCGGAAAAAAAAGTATCTATCGGTTGTCTTAAGTAGCTAAATCGTTTGCTCTACAACTTAATTAGCCGGTGAATGACTGTAGATACAATTTTCGATGAGAAACTCACATATGGATGCACTTGGTTGGGAATTTCATATTTAGTCGTGACTATATTGGGATACTGAAACGTGGCATGGTGAACTACGACTAATTAGTGGTTTTGTCTGTTCTAGATTGTACTAGTGTGACCTTGAAGAGCGTGGCGAGTTTTATGAATTTTCCGGTATAGAAATCTACTACCTTTCAAAGCTGAGTGGGTGTTAGGTTAACACACATTCTTAATAGAACTTATCCTCAAATAAATCTATCTAACGACATGAATGTGAAAACAATTTGAAATAAATTCTAGCATCGACCTCCACCAGCTACGACTGTAGAAATTACAGTTTATGTAATTTTATTTTC
The DNA here is from genome assembly GCA_951813785.1 of Criorhina ranunculi. NCBI lineage: Eukaryota > Metazoa > Arthropoda > Insecta > Diptera > Syrphidae > Criorhina > Criorhina ranunculi. Next base: position 51,842,906 of record OX638383.1, read on the forward strand.
TTTAACATAGTACCAAGTATCTAGTAGATATGCGTACTGTTTTGTATGTTTCGTGTGTGTGCCCCTCTCAGGGGGGTTATTAAAATGGCTCACTCTACAGATACCATCTGTGAGGCATACCACACTATTTAAGTTTATCTATGGCTTAGCTGCCGCATTTGTCGAACGCATAACGTAAAAAGAATCGATGTGGTGCGTAGTATATAGTATGTGAGATACTATCTCAGTATCTAAGCGTGGTAGACACAGACGATTGTAAGCTATGGCCTGCAACTTTCTGATTTTGGAACACATGCCGAGCGATAAATTCGATCTGTGGACGTAATTTGTGTTTGTTGTTGATGCTGTTACGACTATTGACTGTTGTTGTTGTTGGTAGTTATTGGTTTTATTGTAGCTTGTATGTCAAATTTATTTGATTTCAAGGGGTCCCCGATTCGCATAAGAACCTTGAACCTATTCAGATGGATTGTGAGAGAGTAGATGCAATTGTAAGTGAACAAGTAGTTGGATCAGCATTTGAAAGAAGAGATATACCTGCTTAACGAATACCTGAGGCGAAGTTGTTTAAGAACATTTCGAGCGTGTGTGTGTGCGTTTGGTTAAATGGTCATATGGTGCGTGTGAAATTTCGCCCACAGGATTAAGGGATTTATACTCTGAGGAGTCTTACAAATCTTTAATCTTGTATTCGTTTGCATAAATGTTTGTTCGATTATCGTGGTTTTATACCACTCAGCACTGTTCAGTCAGTCTGTAGGCAAAAGCAAGATCGAAAATCTATCGAAGGAGATGGAAAATTGTATATTTTAAGCTCTTCTAGCAGTTTTGAACTGTATATTATGTTATTTGTATTCGGGAGGGTTGTTCACAGTTCTTGTCACTGCGGTTTCTCTTCAGAATCTCATTGAGTTGTTTTACTCCAAGAAATTAAGGAATTTCGCGGAATAGATGATAGCAAGCTGTTCCATTGGTATAACTTAGCCTCCAAAAATTTCTAAGTTGCAACAGGTCTGGGCATATCGTAAAGACGTGTAAAGAGATCTCTTGACTCTCAAGATAGAGTCTACAGCTTGAATCTGTGGCAAGGTTTATGCGCTGTAGATGTTTCTTCAGGCGGCAGTGTCCACTGAATCTATACAATTAGGGTTCCAAGGTTGTTCTTATCGAGATTCTCAATGAAACTAGATTTTCTTTGTGACGGTATCGGGTATAGCATACTTGTCCTGGTGTATTGAGTCAGGCTTATCTGGATTCTTGTACGCAAAGACCTTTTGCTCACAGAAGGGTTCGCCATCTTTTCCCACTGAGTCGGTTTTTTCATTCCACGCAAATCAACTATTAGCAGAAATTCAGTGAAGGATGATTATGTTGTTCGTACCTACCTGGGTCCGAGATCATATTGCGGGTTTTCTATGACAAGCTTGCACTTGATTACAGTTGAGTCAAGCGCTTTTAGGGCAACTTGACTGTCTGAGAAGATAAATATAGTTTTCCCCAATATGTCGCGATACTTGCAGACAGCCAGGCCGCTATCAAGGAGCTAAACACTCATTACACTAAAATGTCTTGCCAAGATAAACCGACTGGATGAGTATAATAAGGTCAATCTCTAGTGGAAGTGGAGGGACATAAAGTAGCCAATGAAGTAACAAGAAATGGATTCGAAACCGCATTTTGTCGAACAGGAATCGGATTGCAAAAGACCCAAACTTTGGAAGAAGCTGCTTAAGCTGAGCCATACCAACGAATTTCTGGGGAACTTGAATTGGAAAAGAAGTTGGATCATCTTAAACATCAATAAAAATAGGCTTCACATTCTTACAGGCTTTTTAAGGGGTCACTGTAGACTTAAGGAACATCCAAGGAAACAGGATCTAGAAGAATATGTATACTGTTTCATTGGTAAAGTCCAAGGTTCTGGCACTCATATAATGCTTATTCATGGAACATATTTTAGGGATCAGCAAAAAGTATGACCATCAACAAGTACCCGGCCTTCTGGTATCTGACACTGAGAGTAGCTGGATGTAATTGAACAGATTTCTTACAAACAAAAATGGACTGAAGAGCATTATCAAATTGCAATGTCCAACGAAATGTACTGTTGCAAGTCTCTCGCGATCCGTTTACCTTGCGCTGACACTATGCCAGACAATGTGTCATATAATGAAATACCTTCATTGACCCCATAATTACAGTTCCCACAACTTAAATCGAATACAGATTCTGTTGACATTTCTAATGACATCTCCTTCCAAAAATCGCAACTCCCAACAGTACACTACCCGCAGATCGGCATTAATAGATAATTCCTCTCTTGTACACGCAGTATCTGTGTATATTGCATACCTCAATCTTATAGTTGGACACCGGTTTTTCCAATTCGAAAAGATGCGGGTTACACCAAAAATGCCCCTCTCGCCCGATTTCAAATGTTAGCGTTTGATTTATGTCGCGAGCCGGTGTTACGCTCACGACGACCGACGCCGACAACGACGATGACGACGAATGCAGCGTAACTATCTGCAGATGCCAATCTATACAATCTCTAGTGAGATGCAGTTGCATTAGAAGTTTCATTCCAGTTTTGATTTTTCCTTTTTGTGTTCTCCCCTATAGGCCCGAAGCAATCGATTAATTGAAACGACCACAGATGCAATTTAATTTGAAAATTTATTAAAAATCAAAATAATCTTTTTTTTTGTGTGTGTAATTTGCTTGCATGTCACCTTCTTTTTAAGTGGTGTCCACTACCGAGTTATGGCAGCCAATGCAACTAAAATATCTTGTGTGATAATTGAGACATCTACTTAAGATACTTCTATCTAACCTCTATCTGTATCTTGGTTCTCTTTTCAGTTTATGGCAAACGAGTGATTTCCCGTTCGTGTTTCTATGAGGACATCGATGAACCAGCGGATAAGTGTGCACGTGACACAACTTCGTCATATGTACGAACAATATACTGTCAGACGTGCACCACTGACGGTTGCAATGGATCAAGTGGAATTGGACCAATTGTGGCGTTAGTGTTAGCACCGATTGCATTAATTAAATTATTAGTTTTTTAAACAAAAAAGTAAAAAAACAAAAAAAAATCATGAAAAAGTGTGAATAATTCATAATCAACCGAGTGTAAGCGAAAGAAGAAAAAAAAATGTAAACAAATTAATTTAATGTTTTGTAATTTTTATTTTTTTTTTATATAAAATACAATTAGGTTGTTGCGAATAACTAAATAAATAAATATATAAACGAGTGGGGAAAACTTTGTAAAATACTTTAGAGTGTGAAGTTTATTGTTTTACTAAGTGTCCTTGTAAACTACACACATAGTTGCTGTAGTACACGATTTTTTTTTTGTATTATTAACTTCAAATTGGCAATCACAGAACACCGTAGATACTTATGCTAAGACTTTTTTTTAGAAATAAATGCGGAAACTTTCATGAATCAAATGTTCAAATTCACTTTTAAGTGTAAAATAAAAGTTAAGTTGGTCGTGGCCTATGAAGGTAAATAGTTTTATTTGTTTTTTTTTTTATTTGTGAATTGAATGGACATGGTGTCCATGAAGGGGAAGGTTTTGTTGGCCATATCATTCCAGATATTAATTTTTTAGGTTCCAAACTTCCAACTCAAAGGCTCAAATGCATGCTCTACAAAGGCTGAGCTGAAGGTTGGACGATAAGTATAACAGCGATGCAGATCTTGGGATCCTTCGAAAGAAAATTTTCTACGTCGAATATGTGGTCCTGTCTGCAAGGAGGGCAAATAGAGGAGAAAATATAACACCGAACTTAACGAACTGTATAAAGATGTGGATGTAGTCCATAAAGCAAAAATCCGTCGACTGCATTGGCTCGGCCATATTAATCGATTGGACGAGCACGCTCCAGAAAAGAGGGTCTTCAAACCACACTCACCTAGTTCACGAAGAAAAGGGACACTGAACCTCAGGTTTAAAGATCAAGCTAGAAATCTTGGTCCAATAAACTGGAAGTACCGTGATGGAAAGAGAGTGGGATAAGTCCAGGTTTAGATCCTCGCAGATCTGATAAGTAACTTAAACCTACTCTACATAAGGTTGGCCAAGGATAAGAATGGCACCCTGTGGAATATGCACTTGTATAAGAGATGTCAAGCGTTAAGCCCCGCCTGGTTAGTTCGTCGATCTGTTCAGTTCCAGCAAAATCTTTGTGACGAGGAACTCACTTTTTGGTGTGAAAAAGATATAATTATGACTTTCATCTCTTCAATTTCAGAAGTTAGTCGTATAGACCCCTAAAGTTCAATGTTGTCGAAATCGATGTGTTCTATCAAACGAAGCACTGGCTGGAAGACTTCTCAATTTTATGATACTGTTCACGGCACGATTAGACACCACGACAAGTTCTGATTTGTTTCTGAATGCAAAATCCAAGTTCCATTGATCAGGCTTCATTTCTTTTAGAGCCTGCCTGCAAGAATTTAAGGGCCAAATGACTAGTTACTTGTTGGTATGTTGTGGCTGTTCCAAAATCTGTTCTGTCTTAGTGGTTTACCGTCCTCATACAGAATGAAGAAGAAACCATTTTAGAACTACCCCTAACGAGGGCTTTTCTAAACGACATTCTTATGTAATACTTTTTATAGAAGTTTGTAGTCCTTATACAAGACTTGTTCTTAATGCACGTAGGATCTTAAATTACATGTTCCAAGCATAGGGCTAAACCTTTTAGGCAAGATGATTTTTGTTTCGGTAGCTGTCAAGTCACTTTTTGTTAAAACGGACATGGTTAGAGTTGACCAACATCTACAAATTTGTTTAAACGACAAAAAAAAAAAACCGTTGTCCTTAGGACAACATTGGACACTTGTAGGATTAGAATTATAGGATAATGTTAATCCCATCTAAACTACTGCATAATCCACTTGTCAATTCAACTTTTTATGCCTCAGGATAATTACTTATGCTCGCAGCTAACAAATATGTCACTGGAGGTCATGTTTTAGGCTAATTGCTTCTAACCATCTCGTTCCCGATATAAAACTGCCAGCGGCAAGTGCTATTCATCAAAATCCATAAATGGACCCTAATGGATGTCAGTGGACACAGGTTAAACTACTAATCAATACAATGACATGTCCTAGTCCGCCTGTTACTATACACTAAAACCACGCACCATTGAGTCTAAGACCCATCAAGCCATTTAAACTCTGGATAGTGCCATGCGGTTCTAAAGGAGTGAAAACTTGTTTCGACACTAAACAGTGTCGCGCCACACTTCAAGATTATCGAATTGACATGAAGCAATTAACAAGAAAAAGTCATCGGGCTCTCGTCCGTTTTTTTCTAAAAAAAAAAAAAATATGTTAATAAATTTATTTAGTAAGAACCCACTCTCCAAGGCAAGGAGCTCTTTTTTTGGTAGGAACGCAATTTTGTTTTTGGAAGTAGTTTGGGCTACTAAAACGGTTTTTTGTTCGATTTGCTTGTGGTCCTCCATGGACCAGTTTGGTAATTTGTCATCTTAAGGCGACAAACGACAACGGAGTTAGGCAAAACTATAAGTGGAATTCAGTAATTTTTTTTCCAATTGGCATGCGTGCCACTTGGATGCATGTTGCTAATCGTCGGCTTTGGCTACTCTTTGGGTTTACGCCTGCTTAAGTTTGAATGTGATTTGTGGGATTAGGAGGTATAAATTTGGATTTCATGTATCTAACACCATATTTTGTGTTTGGCTGTTTTCGATTCGATGGCGTTTATGTCAATTGAAATGGAGAAATACATTTACAAAAGTTTCGTGTTTATAACCCACTCATGTGGAAACATGAAGTCTAACAAAAGTCATTGACAGGACACATAAGATATTGTAAAGGTTATTGAATGGTGACAATTGAATGGTCTTTTTATGTTCAAATAATAACACTTGTTTCGGCAGTGACTTTCGATTTTTGAGCAATCAATTAAGGACAAAGAATGTCCATTCCAATAGAGGAATGAGGTCAAGTCCGTTTGTGTATTGCCTTTGAGACAGTACCGCTTACAGACACCAAAGATCGATTTTACACAACTCATCTGTCTTCAATATAGGACGTCCAAATGGTACATTTCTATAGAACAGTGTATTGAGTTAAGAAACTGTTTTAATCGTCTAGAGTTCTATTATTATTGTATGAAGTAGTGCACTAGGATCTCATGGTTTATTGTGTCCCCTGATGGTACCTTGGAGAGATTTGTACCCTCGTCAGATTTCCCCTCGCATTATTACTCCTCTGAAGCTATACTTGAAAGTTATATACACTGTTACTAAGTCTCGGGAGAATATCCAACTCTAGGGCATCTTCCCTATGCCAGTTTCCCTAAAGAATCTGAGGATGAGGAGTTGGTATAACCTTATCTAACATTTGAAACTTGTCTAAATATTTCATTCTTTTGTGGGTCAGGATGTGTTCTGGATTTTCACTGGTCTCATTGCAGAATCTGCGGAGGTCTTCTTCCACAATCCCTAGTTCTCTTTGGTGTCCTTTGAGTCTACATTAGGAATCCTGAATACGTATGTTGTTCTTGTTAATGCATGCTTTGGGTTTTTCCGGTTCTAGTTCGCTTGGAGTGTTTTAACTTTCCTCAGACTTTGGAGGTTATTCCAGGCACTAGTTCTGTTCTCTTTCTCTGTTTTTCTGAACTCTTCCTTTAGGTATGATCCCGAGGTCCAATAAAGGGTAAAGCTGCCTTATAATCTGACATGCTCGGGTATCCAGGAGAGGGTAACTTTTTTTTCGGTCCAGTTCGTTGAGTCTATGAAGGCATTCTCATACAAGTCTGGACTGAGTTACATGGGCCTCAAGTGCTTTGATAGGATGAAAGCATCCGTTTATAGCACATATTTTAGCTTGAAATATGGTGTACTTGTCCATGAATTCGGAGTAGTTTTTTTCTACGTCCAAGTACTCCTGCTCTAGTTTCTTTTTCAGTTCTTGATTCATCTGTATACCATTTGATCGGGTCATTGCTCATTTTATAAGTTGTGGGTTCTAGTCCTTCTTATTGCTGAGCTGCGAGGAGATATTCTTTACAAAGTCATCCCTGGGACTTGCCCAGAGAGGAAATTTGTTGAGGAGTGCAATAAATTCTTTTGATTCAATGCATCTCTTCCTTCCGATTCACTCTTTTGCCGTCCTTTTGCGATGTCCTCTACCACAAGGTGCATTAGAGTTATATCCAGAAGTACCTCCATTGCTGCGGTTGGATACGTTCTCATGGCTCCAGTTAGGCAGGGGCAAGCCAGTCTTTGTACTTCGTCGAGTGTCTACTGCCCCCCATATATGATCATTGGTGTCCCAATGGCAATATACATCTGTCTTTCGATGCTTGGGCTGCAACCCCAAAGTTCACCTGCTGGGTTTCTACATATCATGAGTGCATGAGTGGCTTTTTTAAAAAATTTCTTCTGTGTGTGTTTTCTAGGCGAATTTACTGTCTAGATGTAGTCCTATTGATACTGAACTTTCTTGACTGGTGTCAGTATTGTTCCTAAGGGTTATTACCGCCCCTCTCCAACTACTACCTTATCATCTCTATCGTTGAGGGTGCTTAAACATCATTGCTGTTTCCAGAGTCCTCCCGTTTCTTCTACTGTGAGTTTAAGTCTATTGCAGATAACATGCTCCCAATAGTTTTCCAGCTGTATCTAGCATGCAAGGGTGATGTAACATCAAAATAACCAGGAGGTCAATACCCACTTCACAACAACAATGTAAGTCTATATTACATTGCCTTCCAATCAATCTTATTTGAACTTTTCCTTAGTTCTCACATAAATCCCACTTCAGTTGCAACTCATTTGTTCGTTGCATTCATTATAATTCTCTTGACAACAACTTTAAATTAGTTAATTGCTCTATTCATACACAAATTTAAGAGTAAAAATAAATTTGTCTGAAACCCTCAGGATCTGCATCTGTAGGCTTGCAGCCTCCACAGACCTGCACGGCAATGACATAGCAATGAGCATAGTAAAGTAAAATATAAAGATGTATGCGTTCTGTCCCGAAGAGGGTCAATCGGCGGCTATGCCCACGCATGAGTTCATGGATCTGATGGTGGACTCTCTCTCTATAATGTCTGCCAATTAACATGTATCCGGCACGATGCCAAAGAAATGCATTTTCTCACTCCCTCGCATCGTTCCTCCTTAATTGATGTATAGAATTTCGTTTTAATTGATTCCATCTTAACCTTCAATTGGTCCCTTTCTTGGTAAAAATTTATTGACCACGCATCTACCCTAAACCATGTTTAAATTCAATTTCCTTGCAAAACCTACATTCCTTTGGTGGGAATAAACGCGTGAATTGGGGGCTACGTTATAAGCTGGCAAATGCAAATATAGGACGTTTTAATAAAATAGAAATGCAGACGCCAAATATGCGTGCCAATCGGAGATGGGAAAAGCTGTTAAAACATTCCAAGGATGTTGGGTTCATGGAATATTCAACGACCATTTATTGGGTTAACGATTTCATTTACAGGATCCTAGAACATGGAATTAAGATGCCTCAGTTTGGATTACTAGGTTACTTATTGTTGTTGTGTATGATGGATGTTAGAACGGATTGGGTGTAAGATTTATGAACAAAGAATTCCATAATTATGTGGTTATTAGCGAGTTTTAGGACGATGAATTGACGATGTTGTGAATGTTACATGAATTCAACGGGCAGGCTGCTTATGGGTGACAAGTTCGGTGAGATCAAGACCTATGGCAGCTTTAGAAATCTTTCATCATTAGGCAATACTGGCCTCTAGTGTCTCTTCCACAACTAACCACGAATTTCAAGTTGAGATTTATCACATTTAGTATCGCCTTCAAAGTCGTATATGATAATATTTATCGTCCTGAGTTCTACAGGGTGATGGCTAAATTCGGGTTCCCGACGAAATTGAGCCAGTTGTTCTGCGTGATGCTAGAAAACACACGATGCAATGTGGAAACAGCTCTTCTTAACATTTTCAAACATGAACCGGATCTCTGCAAGGAAATGCGCTTCCATGTGATTTCTTTAACCTCGTGCTGGAACAGAGAGTGTGCAGGGCACTATCTTCAACAAATCTGTCCAGCTGTTGCAGATGATATCGGCATTATCAGTCGCTCTCCGCGTGTCGTCTTAGAAGATTTTGCCAGATCTGGTTTCTGGTGCCGACAGCTGGATATAAAGCTCTTTGAAAAGAAAAAATCGTCGTCGAATTTTTGGTCCCCTATGCGAGCAGGACGAATGGAGGAGAAGATATGTACAACCACGAACTGCATGAACTGTATCAGGATGTGGATTAATTCTAAAAACTCAAAACACTTCGACTATACTGACTCTGCCAGCTCGAGCGAAGGAAAATAATGCTCCGGCCAAGAGGATCTTCGAATCATAGTCCCAGGTTCGAAATGACCGAAATTGTGTCTTAAAGATGCAGAGCTCTTGGTCTGGAGAAATGAAAACAGCTGTGCTACAATCAAAGTAGCTGAAAGGATGCAGTCTCTCATACAGAGATCTTGCACGAGTCTGGAATAAGTATATAAACAGACTCTGGACAACGTTTCGCTACACTTCAATTCCAACTTGATGGAATATCTCGAAACTTCCAAAAGAAGTCGGTACATCATTTCACTCTTACGATGCGTGATGCGAAGATTTTTTTTTTACGATTCCTGGTAGAAAACGAATGAGGAAAGTGTTTGCATCGAAAACGAACTGGCAGACGAAAACGAATTGAAAAGGATGTCGTTACCGTTTATCAATCTCGTTGCTGAGAATTAAAATAAACCAAAATTGACATCAGCTGTCGGAGACAGTCCTTTTCCCTGAAGATCGGTGTATTGAATATCAAAAACCTGTGTAAGACCACTTTTAGGAGTTTTCTCTAATTACTGGTTTTGAAAGGCACGCCCTGTTGATACCCTTAATCCTATCCAAACCAGGCAAAAGGAGCCCACGACTTTCTTTCAAATTCCACATTCAGCTTGTCACTGCCAGCTTTGCTAAGACCTTAAATCCTTCTTACTTTCTTACGTCTACAGACTGGACACAAACATTTCAATTTTTCGACCGTTATTTTCAAACATAAAATGGCTCAGTAAACGGAAATATGCCAACAACCGGAACTGCACTCAAAGCTCTCTCACCCACCCAATACCACAACCATTTGTCAGAATTTCCATTGGAAATCATTTGTCTTCCACAGCTTTTCTGTTAACCAAAGCTTTGTACTGTTAAAGTCATTTAACATCCCTTCTCATCAGTTGTAACAGGAACTGGAATGAAATTCCATCGCATCCGTATTCCGTACTCGGTTTCTGGTGCGTAAAGCTACAACCCCCAGTGTGTGACTTCTGTTTTCCTCAAGAAAATAACCGTCAGTTGGTATTCAGTTGGGCAAGTGTTTAGTTTAGCTCTTCTTGCATCGCTCTCGTGATACACCAGAAACAGAGCTTCAAAGACTCATCTCTCACAGCAGCGGAAATTGTGATTTAACCTAATTTCTTGTGTGATTTAATTGAGTTCGTTAATTAAGTGATTTCCTTTGATCCGGGTCTGTGTGCGGAATAACGATGTCGAAATCAACAAAACTCTTTGTGACAGGACTATGTCTCATCGTAACCATTTCGCTTAATGAAGGTTCGTACACATATCTTGAGTTTTTAAATTTTTTTATTTTTGTCAAAAGGACTACAGAGACAGACACGTAAGACATCATTTTTCAAAAGTAATTAAGTGCTTATAGCGAAAATCGAGAAATAATTTCGTGACAAGAGAGGCAAATGACCGTCCACTCGACATTGGCACGCGGAAAAACATTTTTTGCCGCAAGGAACAAAATTTAAAGAAGAAATATGGTTAACGTTTCACACGTGACAGGTGATTAACGCGCGAGGGAGACCTTGGCTCACGGCCTAAAGTATAATTGCTTATTGCACTAAATAATGTGACATTCGGATGGATGTACAATTACTACATTCAATTTGCTCCAAGTCAATCTATCTGTCTGTTTGTGTATCTCGATCTGCACGATCTATCCATTTCTGAATTTGTTTACAAAAAAAGAATCATAAAATGTTTGTACTCGTTCTGTGTGGGCCGGCAGGTACCTACAGGTGAGAAAAGCCATTCTATACTTTTACACACACAAACGGATCGAGTAATTTATTTTTATTTTCACTTAGTGAGTTTATATTTTAAACAAACGCAAGTGATCCTTTCGTCATTTTTTTGTGTGTGGATTTGGAGACTCAATTGTTTTTTGTTCGGTTTTTTTTTCTGGATTGAAAAATTCTATTTTGGTTAAAAGTGGATGAAGCTGAAAATACTTGAGATTTGTTGGAGGTGGTCAAGAAAACTGATGAACTAGAAAAAAGTTTAGAATAACCTTACGCTCAGGTGTTGTATATTGATTTTTGTATATTGCATGCATGTATGAAATTTATTACGTGTCCTTGGCAAATTCAGGCGAGAAGTGGGTGTGTTTCTTTAGGAATTTTAAAGGTTACGACTTTTATGTTGTAATGGTCAATTAAAATAGAGGGGTTTATGCAAAGTAGATGAGTCCGGTTTGGGGGGTTTTAAGTGCTTTAAATCTTTAACAACACTTCACGGAATATTAAGTGCGTTGCATGAATTTATTTAGTACAGACACGAGAGCTAAAAGATAAGTGTAATGTAGAAAATTTATACAAAAAGCCATTATTTACGATTTGGATCTCATTCCAAGGGCAGTCGTTTTTAGCGTTTTTTCGTCGCAATGCAATGTAAGTGGTCAACGAAGACACGCACTTAAAATTTTATAGACACTGAGCTGCATTGGATACATGGTTGAAGGAATATTTTAAGGATCAGCTTTAGAAATAATTATGCGACAGCCCGTCCCTAAGGACTACGTAGCAATATTCTGTTACAACTTAAAATCACTTTGGATCTTTCCCAAAAACCCTCCTAAAACACCTCAATAGCTAGTCAACTTATTTCAGTTTTTAATTGGTTAAAGTATACTTTTTCATTTCCACGCATCACCAAAGGTGAAGCCTTTCTAAACTTCGTCGAACATTTCCTTTGTCGAAGCATTGATGTGCATCCGATTAGTCAAACCATCTTATCATCAATACCATTGCATTCTAACTCCGCTGATTAGGTCGATGTCGTACAACTCGTCTTTTTTACATTCTCCTCTTGAAATCCACTTCCTCGATTCTAGAATCTGTAACACCCTCTAAAACATAACACACACTATTAGTTGCGTGAGTCGTGATTTACAAGAAGGCACTACAAAGGTCATTGGATTCCTTGCTCTACTCACCTTTCTAAATACATCCTCTTTTACTCACCGTCTATGCAGAAGCGATTATTTATCACTCGAAATATCCAAAACATCGTGATCCAACACCGGAATCCAAAGTGATATATGAGGTCAGCTTAGTGAATTGTGGTAGTTATGGGTTCTAACCACTTGACCGACAATGACAATCCTCTGAGAGTATAATTTTTTATTAGAAGCTTCCCGCCACTTCAACGCAGTGCCTCCTGAATAAACGGAAAAGTGGACTAACGAAGACGGGCTCATTTAGCCCACGAATCGTGTCATCTAAGCTATTTTGTCAGGAAATAGGGGACTAAGCAAAGAACGCCTACGAAGAAGCAATTGGAGGTTCACTTCATGGCGTACGTCGGCGTCACTCTTCGGACACGAAAGGAAATATACCTACTAATGACTACAATACAAGCATCTGGTCGAAAAGGCTCGGATGGCGTTCGTAAGTGGAGGGTGAGCTCAACCATATCGGCGTTTTAAACTTGAAACAGATTGGTAAGGATCGTGCTGACTGGAAAGGCTTGTTGATTGAGGGCATTCTTTACTCTGAACTTATAAGTAAGTAAGTTTCCCAATCAGTTTTCTAGAGTCGGCAATCGAAATTGTAGGTCCTTTTGATTTGTATGAGAATACAAAATAAACGTACAACAAAAATGGTTGCGACAAGTTAGGTGTTAGCCCTCTAAGGGCTGCCTAACCAGAAATTTATTGTTTCGGATGTTGTAGTTTTTCTACTCCATTGCCGTTTTAACTCTGCGACTTTTGTGAGGATGACCACGATAATGGGGAACACTTCCTATGTGATTGTCCTGCGCTTTTGCTCAAAGTCGTTGATGTCAAAAGTTTCTTTTTTTGCTGTTGGCAGCATGTACTATGTTTTGCCGGACTTTCTCGTTCACCTGTAAAATGGGTTCCTTCTTATAATTCTTTCAGGAACGTTGAATCATAATGACAGTGCATCAGCTTTTCTGTAGGTTTTTTTGTGACATTTGAGTCCCTAGGGAAGGTATTGCCATCGACAACTATTGACTTGCATCCGCCATTGTCATCTTGTTGATGCAGATGAGTTTGGATTAGCCGCCAAAGCTTTGTATAAGTCCTCTCTACAAATGCTATCATAGATGGGCACAGCCTTACAATCGATGAAGGTATAGTGGGTATCGACTTGAATTTCCTGGGTTTTCTCCTAAATCCCAAACCAGTTGTCGACAAAAGACTTACCATGCTCACATAACACTGCAAACAGTCAATGATTAGAGTTCAAAAGTCTTGTCATCTTCCTCTGAAACAGAAAATCTTTCTTTAAGTAAATTAAGTTAGGTTGGGTCGAAAGACATAGATCAAGAATTAAGTTTAGCTTAGAGTGCCCGTGTAGGGCCAGTAAGTTAGTATAACATAGTTAAGTTAGTTAAGCTAGTTTTAAGCGTTTTTTTCCTAGCAAGTAAGAGTACTGAATTTAAAAAAAATAAAAATGCATTTAAAAACAAAAAAAACAAAAACAGAAAATCTTTCGAACAAGAAGTATCAGGACTGAGTCTCCTACTGGTTTATCCTCATTAGGGATCAACTTTAGTTGTAATATATCATTCTTTTCAAGATAAATAAACTACCAACTTCCTTACTTTCTGCTTGTGTTACTTGGAAACAATGTACGATGTGTGTTTGGAATAATCTTTCAACATCGTTTTTATAGCTTTAAATCTATTGTCACAATTTTTAATTAATATGACTTCATAGTTCATACGTCCTTTGAGTTTTGTCACAAATTACAGACGTGATTAATGGCCTTTCAAGTCTCGCCACACTCATACAATTATTGAAATGTCACTTCTAAAGTAGTAATTACAAGTGTGCATATGACATGTCTTTAGACTTGTTTTACGTATGTTTTTCGTTTCTTGAATGCCTGTTCTAACATTTTGAACAACAAACAGACTACTGAATGCCAGATGGGTCTGAAGAGTGTACATAGCACAAATTGTTTCATTTATCCACATCAAAGGTGAGCATCTAGTTTCTGTGAAACATATTTACGGGCGATTTAGACGGGGAGATTAAAGACAAATTGTTGAATCATACATTTTGTGAAAGTCAAATGTTAAAACTATCTATAGTCAACGATTTGTTGTAGTTTCAAACGTGGATACACCTCATCCTTCATCATCGCACATCACAATTAATTTGAAAACTCACTTTGCCCTACATAAAAACATATGTACAAGCGCAAGAAGTTCCTTTGAGAGTGCAAATGTTAGGGCTGTACCGCTTATGACATACCTTCAAGTGACTGAGGTTTTAGGCAAAGATCAAGTAAATGTACTATTCCTTAACCTGAATGTCCTTAACCTCTTGTGAGTCCTAGCATATCCTATTTCCAAATCACTGTTCATTTCTTCCCCACTCGTTGCATTTCCTCCCATGGTCATGTTTTCGCTTCTCCTACTTCTGACTGCACTAAAGGGTTATCGCACGCCATCAACAATTCAGCGTTATCAACCCCCAAACGTTGCACGACATTTGTTGAGGATTTCTAGTATCCTGCGTAGCCATACTTCCGTTTCAACATTACAATCACGAACCTGATACCGAGTTTTTTATTTCCAAATACTAAGGGATATATGTTCGTATGCATGCACCTGTAGTTTCATGCAAATATACACACGTTAAACAAAAAAAAAAATAAAAGCATAAATTAACAAAACTAAGGGAATTTATTGTCACCCCTGAGGGATAAGTTTTCAACGTCTGACACGTGCTTCCACCACAGTGAAACCGTTCGTTTTATGTTCCCATTAATTCTGCAAGTGTAACTAAATACAAACGCGCGTATCTTTATGGAAAGTTTGTGTCTAGTTTTATGTTGACATCCCATACATACTAGTACATGCCATTGAAGGGAGGTGTCCCCTTTGTTGTGTATTATTCACATGAAACTTTAACCACAGGGGTGTGAATGTTATATAAATTAACTTAACCAACATGAGCAGCTAATTTTATACCATGACGACGAACTTAAATGACAAATAAGTTGAAACTTGTTTTGACTGAAATCTATGTTTTGTCATTTAAAGTTGTTGAAACTTTGGTGGGGAATATAATTCCCTTGGCAATTGGAATCCTTGCTGCAACTTTGATGTATGAAATGTGTTTCATGTTGAGTGTAAGTAATTGTGCAATGAAAGTGAGGCGAACCCCCATTTTATAGAGCCTTTCAATTCAATTTAAATGTTTAGAGCTTAGGTGGCTCACACAAATGGAAGGTCCCCTCAACCTGGTGCCCTACAATATGATGTTATCAACCTCGTTTCACTTTCAACATCATGTAACCTAGTTACCTAGCACAAGACACATGGAAAGCTTTTCATGATTTCACTAATCTTTCATTCCGTGCCCATTCCAAACAATTATTTCTGTGTAGTTAAAACAAATAACGAATTATCCTTTGGAGGATAAGAATACATCCATTAGTGTAATAGAATAAGGAGTATCTCCCATCGATCATAAATGAAAGCTTTTATCGATGGCAGGAGTAGCATAAGGTCTGTTGTTACAGGTGTCAAATGTCATTGGATAATGTCCTTATTTCACCGGAAAAAAATTAGGAGATTATCCCTGTTGGTATAAAGCGCTCAGTCACTTTAAGAATGTTTACTTTTTTTTTTTCTGAAGGCAAGGACAAGAAGTGCGGAGTACTATGTGGTGCAACTGTAGTCCGAAGCTAACATGGACCTTGAGTTTCTAGTTTTAAACAGTCTTTTCAAAAACGATTTGAAAGAAATATCTCTTATCATCGTATCGCTTGTTTTAGATCTTTTCTAAAAAGATCTCAAGAGATTTCATTACCAATCTACATGGAGTAGCAGGAAACTAACTGGCGTTCTCAGGGCCCATTACAACTTTATCACGCACCCCCAGGTTGTTAAATGTAAGCGAAACCACTATCTGCATGAGTATCCTGCGTTGTCTTGGATATGGTAGTGAATCTTTGGTGATGATAACATAATCTCTGGATCACTGGAGCACCTTCTTGTCTTTCTAAGACAGTGTCATTGTTTACCCATCTAATTTTCAATAGAAATCCTTTATCTTAGAAGACGAAGAGTTTCCCTAAGTTGACCACTAACATTCCGTCGTGGTACTATTTGTAGAGTTTTCCCAGCTCTGATTTGAGAGACCTAACAGAGAAACTGTAGAACCTTATTGGCTGTCATGTGGTCAATGTATACAGTAGGTAATGACCCTTCTGGATATTCTGCTTGCTTATTTCTTCAGGCTGAATAATTGTCCTAGCTACAAACGATTCGAATCTAAAGGAGATCCTATAGAGTGGTGTATGTAGAAGTGCATATATATCTATACTTTGGAGCTATCGGAGTCGAAGGTAAGGTCTTCTTTACTGGCAATTCAGTTGTCCAGTCTATTCTGTCAGGGATTCTAATGGAACAGCCTACCTTAGGAAGAATTCTGAATTCTTAAAAAATACCAACGAGTTCCAAATCAAGACGTGCTATATTTTCATCGGCTTTTAAGTGGTTATAGTGTGTCACACTTTTGGTTTACATGCCGCAGTCTAGACGTTTTCAAGTCATAAATTCCTGTCGACTGCAAAATTCGTGGCTGGTTCGAAAATACTCACAAAAAACAGTACCACCCCTCTCCTTTCAAGTGCAGTCTTGTCCTTGAAAATAATAAAATGTGATGTTTACAGTAGAATGAAGGTTTTGATCTTAAAAAACGTTGCACTTTGGATTTTGTTCAATCTTGTGAAATATTATTTCTTTTCTGCACTATAAGATCGGACTTACAATCACTATTAACAGAATGCCCAGTTTTCTTCCAACTTAGAAAGAGAATTCACAGCGACGAAGTCATCCCTACGGAACAACTCGCTGCCATCTACCCAGTGAAGTTCCTTAACTTCCTGATATCCTCTGGGGTGAAACAATTCATTTTAGAAACACTAGGGAAGGCACAATAGGATTCGCTAAAAACCGCAGTGCCAAGGGCTGTGAACAATCCTCTCGACACCATAATAATCCTACTAATATTATAAATGTGAAAGCTTGGATGTTTGGATGTTTGTTCCTCCGTAACGCCTAAACGGCTGAACGGATTTTGATGAAACTTCGTGAGTAGATTATCTATGTCCAGGAGAAGCGCATAGGCTAATTTTTATTTCGTAATTTTTATTTTGAAAAATTCATATTTCCTTATGAAACATCCATTCAGTGACCTGCGCAGCACTCAGCCAGTGGCACATCGTAGGGATCGTAAATCATGATCGTGTGTGCGACAAGGGTGGTTTTTCCTTTTTTTGTTGCTTCCTCTTATTTGTGGTGGGTATGTGTATCTTTGCTTCTAAATGATCGGAACTCGCTCGCTTTTCACAGGGAAAAGGGTTTTTATGGTTATGTAGTTGTTGTGTTGGTGTGGCAGATATTCAGTTTTCGAGTAGGTAAAAAAAAGTATCCCACTGCAGCAATAAAAAATCACGAAGGGTATGTAAAAAAAAGCAAATTACTCATGTTGTATGACTATGTTAGGTATTTGAATGGATCTCATAGTGTTCCCCACTGTAGAAGGAATTCGAAAGGACATGAAAATAATGAAAGTGTGATGATTGAGGTGGGTTAGTTTCAGCTTGGTTTTGACCCATTGAAACACCCAAGTTTAGGATCTTAGCTGAATATTTGCGTAGTAGTAGGAAGTACGAGTATTATCCGAGGGTCATCCTTCTCTTTTTGCTGAAGATTGGGCTATCAGAGAGAAAACTGGGATGAACAAATCATCACAGCCTGTTCTGCAAAAGTTTGCTATTCTTAGTCGGCTAAGGTAAAGTGACGATGAATATGCAATGCGATCGCTGTGGCTCAGCGCTTAGTACGTTGGGTTGATGAGCAAGGATCACTGGGTAACATGTGTATCAATGCCTAGATGTCAATGAAATACAGCCTATCTGAAACATGCTCTAAGAAAAAAGTCATACTTGATACGGTTTCGCTGCGATTTTACAATTGAGGCTAGGTATTATATTTGTTTTTTGCTTCAAGTAGGTATGTATGTACATCTGACAACGCCTCGAGAATATGAAGCAGATCATGTCCGCAAACGACACTACCACTACTTAGCAGGGTTTTTAAACTTCTTAGAGTTATCCGGAGTGCCGTCTCATAAACTGGTGCTAAGAGTTGGTCTTTCGGTTTTGATAACCTTGATGCTCCACGATTATGAAATAGTACCAGGCTGTGCATCACAGAGTTGGAGAGAAATGTGATCAAGGCTACAATTCTCACCGGAGCGACCAAAGGATAGAGAGCACTAATTCCTCGCATCCCTATAACATCTAACAAGTTGCTCTTCCACTTTAAAAGACGACCGTTTTCTCTAAAAGCAGCATTTTAAATTACGGTAATGTAGTATAGTAAAGTACAGTGTCAGGCAAGGAAAATAGAGCCGCAACTTTGTGATAAAGTCCTATCAAGATACAATTTGCGCGAGTGCGCTGTTTTGATACCACAACTCACGTGACTTTGATGTTGATGGGAGTGGTAGGGGCACCCAGGAGACGTAGGGCATGTGTTCTTCCAGTGAACACGGTTCTATACCCAACGGAAGATATTGATAAAGTGGAGTGAAGTGTGCGTTTTCGCCAAAAGCACGTACGTAGAGCTGAGACGCCTGGAAAGAAAAAAAAAAAAAACCGAGATAGGCAACAGAACGAAATGGCAAGCAGATAATGCCAACCTATATAACATGGATCGACAAAGAACACATACAGCTTAAATGTATTTACACTCCCAATCGAACACGCCGGCACACGCATGCACCCATGTACGGTATCCTTAGGCGCACATTTGTCTTTTGCATACATTTTCAAACCCGGAGAGGGGAGTACCGTGGGGAATAGGTGTTGGAGGCGAAGGTGGTTTTAGTTCGGGTTGCAATCCCACACTAAGGCTTTCGATGCTTTCCACCTTTCTAAAAAAACAAAACCCTCTTCACATCACAGAATCTGTGAGCTATGCCACATGAACGTATTCGCGGGTCAAGCTTAACGGCAAGACATTTTAGGTCAACGCGGACGAAGTCGCGGGTACAGCTAGTAAATTAATAATAATACAATAAACATTTTCAGTGAGTATGATGCGATCGTCGACAACGTCTTTTAAGCTTAACTTGGGTTCCAAGATCACCTCGAAATATCTTTTCGGACTTGCATTTTGCTCGTAAGCCCTATCGAAGTATTAAAGGCATGATTTCAGCGTTCCTATGGCAAAAGAATGCCGCTCCTTGCAATAGTTATTTTTGCGGGTCAAGAAATGATCCTTACAGTCCCGCAGTAATTTCTTAAATCACTAGTTAATAATTCGCATAAGATACAAGCTGTATATTCCGCTGCCGTTAAAAAAATGTATGGCTACCCTGTCATCATATCTGTCTTTTAAACTCAGAATCAGCCCTGGACATCTGAGAATATGTCTTTATATTCTACATTTGTATAAATTCAGCGTCAACAATGTTTTTGTTCACATCTTTGACGAGATATGTCCTTGTTTTCCTGATGCTGGTGAGAACAATGTAGTAGTGAAGTATTGCCTCTACTTAGTTTGCGTCTCTGATACTTTTTTAGTCTATTCCAAGATTCTGTGTAGAGTAACATGTCGATCGGGTTGGCCGTTCCACTGATGGAAACTTTTGAGCCTAAGGGTTCAATTGAATCTTTGCTATAAGAACGATTTTCAGTACACAGGAGATGTTGAGGCAAACAGTCAATTGGCAGAATCTCGATAAATGTCAGAGAGAACTTGCCTCATATAAACGACATCGTCTATCGTCTGTTTTGATACAATACATCACATCAAGTTCTCCAGTTTCAGAAGAAGAAAGGACTCTCTTAATCCGCATAAAGTGACATAAGTACATAATTTTTGCTTCCACCTAAGCCCCTCAAAAAAACTGTCACAATAAATTGTTCTTTTAATACCATTTCTCGTCACACATTCAATATTCTACCTCCAAAGTTACTCTAGTTCCTCACAAGCCATGCCAAGATCATCAATCAAACACTTGGTATTCAATCCATCAGTCACCTTCAATGCTTTGTTGACTCAAGTTGATTAAGTACGTTACTCTTTGTTTTATAAATAAATTACCATATTTTCTTAATTTTCAAACTACACACCGATCACCGACCTTCCATCCATAAAAAATGCTTCCAAGTAAAAAAGAAAAAAAGAGAAGAAAATGTTGCAAATACGCCATGATGGCCAGAGTACTTAATTTTTTCTTTAAAAATAAACAATTCTTTCGCAGCTGGCTACCGATTGCTGTGTCGATGTCTGATTAAATTCCATCCATACACCTCTCTCTTGATTAAATTTTTTTATTTTTTTTATGAAAAAGTAAATTCAGACGCCCTAATGGGCACATGGATATATAATGGCGCCTTGAAGGTGAAGGTGCAATAGGTGAACTCACTTAACCACACGATGACATTGTTTTTCCAATAAAAAAATTATAAAATAAATAACTGTACATAAAGGTATCATTTTTCACTTAAAGGGATTCCTAGATACATTTTCAAGGGAAAACAAATTCCCATATACTCGTTGTGTTTCAATGTGCAAACATTCACAGCCACACCCAAAGTTACTGTAGAACATAACCTTGGTTAAAGGGTGCAGCAACAATTTAAAAATTAAAAATAAATTGACCAGACGTTGGAAGATTGATAATTATATTTTTGTATCAATATCCCTGAGACTGGTGACTGCCACAAAATACTTATATTACGCGGTTAATGACTTGAGTTGGTTTAGTTGAGTTGTGAAAAGCAGATGCATCCATCAGGGGATTCATGGTCCTTTCAAAAATATTGAACGTCATTAAGCGGGTTTCGATTATAAAGTGCAACCGCAGCACGAGTGGTCTAACCGAATAAACAAATACAAGTTCATGTGTACAATGAAAGTGGCCACAAAATTTATACAAAACAATTTCTGTTCCTCTCAAGAGAAAGAGAACAACCGTTGGTA
Source organism: Criorhina ranunculi (assembly GCA_951813785.1). Taxonomy (NCBI): domain Eukaryota; kingdom Metazoa; phylum Arthropoda; class Insecta; order Diptera; family Syrphidae; genus Criorhina; species Criorhina ranunculi. The sequence continues at coordinate 51,864,284 of OX638383.1, forward strand.
ATGAAATATATAAATGTGCACATAAAAATTATATCCATACAATTTTGAAAGTCAAAAAAAAAATTCACTTGGATTGGATTATGCTCGCATTGAGCCAGATGCTTGTTTACTTGTGTGGGCGGCGAATTTTGAATTCAAAAACAAAAATAAGAATGGTACTACCCGTGGATCATTGAATCTTTATTGTTTTCAGAACTGGGAACGAAAATATTATTTAAATATTTAAGAGTTTTTTAAATAACTTTATTAACTTGCGATGATTTTACAAAATCCACACGTAGTTAGTTGGAAAGTGAGTTCAAAGAGGAGGAGGCTATTTGTAGATTGTAGAGCGATGCATTGAGAACAGTTCAGATCTTTGGTTTATTTCCTTCTCCTTAGTGTCCAACAACTGGAATTGAGATTTTATCTGATATGCCTTGCTTTGAGCAACTTTCAAAAAAACGTTTAGTAAGATCTCGGAGAATATTAAAGACCAAAGTGGGAATAACAAGTGGTTATACTGCCGCTATACTTAGACACACAGTGGTCCATTGTACATGTTCTACAACCACATCTTGATATAACTCATAGACTTCGCTGTTGTTTCATCTCCTCCATCCGTGAACATTTTCACGAAAGTGCTTAATATCGTTGCAGTCGGTACGATAAAGAAGAACTGACATGATCCTCTATCACAGCACGCTAGAAGCAGCCGATGTTGGATAGATTTGTAAAAGATAGTACTTTCCGTGTTAACACCTGCCCTGGACATTGTCTATTCCAGCATCAGATTAAAGAAAGCATATGATAGCGCATCTCCTTGCCGAGATCAAATGCATGTTTGAAAAGTTCAGAAGACCTGTTTACAAATTGCACATTGCACCACGTGTTTTCCAGCATCCTGTAGCACAATTGGATAATATGTAATGAAGCTTTCTATGCGGCGTTAAAGTCGATGAAAAGGCGTTCAGTCTTAACTTGAAATTCGTTGGTGTTGTCCAGGATAATAATTCATTAAAGCCGTGTGACGGCCTCATTTTGCTTCGGATTTTTTATAGCCACGTCAACCTCTTCTATACTGTGAGGGTGGGATAATTTCTTCTCTGACTGGAGGTGAGCGCTCTTCTTGCCCTAACTGCTGGAAGTGCTGCTTAAAAACATTTACAAAACCATGTGTATCAGTGACTAAGTTCCCTTCATTATTTCGAAGAGCCTGCGATCGGATCTTGAAGCCGGCTATTGAACTTCCGTATGTTATTTTTGTCTTTGATTTCCTTGAGCTAGGAGACTGCAAATGCCTTTTTCTTCCCACTGAAAATTTTCTTCTCCTCTCTTCTTCTGGCAGTCGGCTCAAACAACATTTAAAAGAGTCACATTTATGGGTTGATCTTCGAACAATGTATCAACTTTATATCGTCAATCTATTGTGCCTTTATAGACTTTAAGAAGGCCTTTAGGACGCAGTTTATTTATTTGTAAATTGGCAGATGATCCGAATATGGAAGTCAATAGTACATGAGTACCAACTACGTCCAATTAGACTGGATTAATAATTGTGTAAAAGTTCGTCGATGACGACGTCAATATGAAGGCTTCAGCGCTTTGTCATCAGTAATAGATACACGAAATAATGGGTCATACAAGTATATGTATGTATCCATGTACTCAGCAAATAATAGAACATTCTTCAGTCGTTCATGCTATTTCCAAAGTATCTTCTAAAAATCTCTTTAGAACTATTGGTCTGGTTATCCAAACGCAAAGGAATGACTATAAAACATCCCTTGGAATGATGTTGTTTGTTTTTCTTTTACCAAGTAGATGACCAACAGAAACTTATTTTTTTATGTCATATCTCCAAACTTTTAAGATACTTTTGCTAAAAGATTTCCCAGCATAAAGTTTGTCAACCTTGAAATGACTTTCCATGTGAAATTACTATTCATGAAGACTTTGATCTGTTGTTGTTCGCAGAGAGTTCAAATAAATTCAAGCAAAAATTAATTGCATTGGCTTCTTACATCCAAACACATGCACTTGGTTGCTAATACCCCCACTAGACAGTTAAGTACAACCCTGACTCTTGCACACAATACATCATTAAACGCTGCAACAATACTACAGAAGAAATTTACAACAAACCATCATTTGTTTTCAGATTCCTTGACCCGATTTCCGTAACCTCTGCCACCATTGTGTCAAATCCAATGGTACATAGCTGTAAATAAAAATTCCTTCACAATGTGGGGCGTCTGGCAAAGAATAAATATCTGACATCATCGCACACTGTGAACACTGTGAATTATCCTGATTTTCTTTTTGTAACAAATGTCCTTCCAGTCGCAAGGATAAAAGAGCACAAACCGACTTTTTACTCCATGGTGGGGTGAGTATGATGATAGCTCATAAAAATAACTGTACCTACGCACAAAATCAGCATCAGCAGAAGAAATCCGAAATTATGTATCCTTCCAGCGAGATTGTCTGGGAAATTTCGCACTGTGGCGACAGCGTCGTCTATCTATCTATGATGGCGACGTTCTAAACCACCTTCTAACATCCCTTTTCTAGCAGTATTGGCGCCAATTTGTCGGGCGTTCCAGTTTCCTTTATTACATATATTTATGCTCCTCAACATGGCAACAACATCATCGCCAAGCCATCCCACAATGGCGGAGTAAGACTAATGGGGTTATTGTGCGACCGGGGTGACTGTGGGGTTGATTTGAAACTCAATACTAAAAATCGAAGTAATTTTAGAGGTTATTGCGTGAAACGGTTTTATGGAGAAAGGACGAGAGTTTTATTAACGAATTTTTAAAGTTTCTTTTTTCTTCTTCGTTGTGTTACGGTTAAACTAATGGCATTTGTTGGTGGTGCAGGAATTCCTGATATTGTGACGGGAAGGACATTGTATTGACATTTTTGTAGTTCATAATCAGGATGAGGTGAATACTTTCATCAGAACTTACACATTGGATAGAAATTTTGCGAAGTACATATCTACATATGTGTTTGCGAATTTTTGGATTGGACATGAGAATTTTTGGTTTTATTCGCGAATTTACTTGGACTTTACTGGATTCCAACAAAATGAGTGTCGCACCGAAATAAATTTATGATTACAGGGTGAGGTGCACGTTTTGAAGTGTTTGCCTTTTTTTATGACGGTTTTACCAAATTGCTGCGCTGTGATGTTCTTAATTTAATGACAAAGGCATTATTCTCATGGTTGGCGGCCATGAAATAACTCAACAAATTTTCGTTGAGTTTACCAGTTTTCCTATCATATATTCTCGTCTAAGACATCATTCATTTATTCAACATTCAAAAGCCTTGCTTTGTCCTTGAATAAACATATTAGGCGATTTTAGAGGTTTTTCTCACTCCAGATGATTCAAGAAGTCTATAATCTTTTTCGTGTCAATGATAGCAAGGATCGACATTGTAAACATGTCCAAAGAAGTCGCCTTATTTCAGAGGCGATAAATATGTAGATACACATAGCCTATAGAATTTTGCTTCATAAGGATGCTTTAGAATGATGGTTGTATAAGTCCGATTGAAGCAGCATTTAAGTCGTCTTGAATGCTCTCTTTCAACGTGGAATATAGCAATTGTATGTGACTTACCTTGTAGTGCCTATGCGAAATGATGTTAAAAGGGAAGAGTCTGTCTACGATTTGCCTACATTCCGTCGGGATTGTATATCGGTGTGGTCCAAAATAGTATTCAAGAATGGAGTCGAAACACTCTGTTAAACGTACAAAATCTTGTCATACATATACAGCAGTGACCCTTAGAGTCAGTGCTCTGGCCTGGAGAGTGTTTGAATAGATGCGAGGGGATGTCGTCGTAAAGAAAGGCCTTATCAAGTAACGCGCATAAGTGCGATGTATTGTAGATTATATCTTCTGTTACATGGATTGGTGTCAAAGGAGATCTTTTGCCGGCTAGTAGCTAATTAACAAAGAGTAGACTGGCATTGTTAGATTGTTGATTGTTGTGTCCTTTTCTGAGTCTATGTTTATCGTCACAGCCTTTGCAGAGGTCGGTACTAAAGGGTCTTTCATTAAGCGCTTCCTTTCTTTAAATTTAAATAAAACAAAGTGTGTGTGAGATATCATCGTTTGAAAGGCCTATCGATGCCATTATGTATGGAATTTAACATCGTTCAAATGTCCGCCGTGGCCTCTCTGGGTGGCGCGCATCCGAAATGTCCAATTTTCCATGACTCTGACGCATAAATCAGGCTGAATTTGACCGATTTGGATGATAGGTTATGTTGGCTTTGAGGGCCGCTGTGGTTTGTGGCTTATTCGCATAGACTTGCGACTTCAGAAAACCCCTCAAGAAAAAGTCTTATGGGGTAAGATCGCACGATCTCGGTAGCCAGTGCACATCACCTCCACGTGAGAAGACCATGCCCTCGAATCGCTGATGCAGAATTTCCAATGTGGCGTGAGCTGTGTGGCACGTAGCGCCGTGCTGTTGAAACCACATGTCGTTGGTGTCCATATCATCCAATTAAGGCCAAAAAAAGTTGGTAATCATCGACCTATAGGCCTGGCTAACGTCGTTCTCAAAGAAATATGGACCGATGACGCCGCCAGCCCAAAATGCACACCAAACAGTGACTTTTCGGGATGCATTGGACGCTTTTGGATCTCATGTGGATTGATATCGTCCCAAATTCGACAAATTTGTTCGTTGACGTAATCATTCATCCAGAAATGGGCCTCGTCGCCAAAGATGATTTTAGGGTCAGTTTCCAATAAATGACAGCCAATTTGACAGATGTAGCTTCAACAATATGGCCGCTATCAACTGTCAAAGTTCGGAAGCCCCTATTGGAAGACCCTTTACTTAGGCGCATTCTTTCTTTTTGGGTCGCCAGTAGGTTATGGCTTATGAAGATGTTGATTAAAAGTTTTGTGGATTTTTTCTTCGTCCTCTCGGAGTCTACTTTCGAGAAACATAAATAAAGACCTTTCAACACACCTAACATCTTCGCTAAAACCGACTTGCTATTCGCCGAAGTGTCATGTCTGAATGACACGTCATTCCATTCATATATTTCCTTTTAATCCACCCTCTTTAATTGAATTTTCTCTTAAACATTACGCAAGGATTGCAATACGACAACCTCTGCTTCCAGTTTAAGCACTTTCGATGACGTCCTTTAACAATTTGGATATTCTCTTAATTTAACGACCACTTCGTCATTGTTTTTACTGTTGAAATAAATTTTATTTTATTTCAGGATGTGACCAATAAAAAATAAAAAGCTAAAAGAGGATTGCACTTGATTATATTCTTGAAATTATAGCTTTCAACTTGTGCATCCAAAAACCATACGAGTGAAGGGCTACTTAGTTGAATTTCCCAGCACGTTCGACAATATTTTATCTCCACTAAAGCTGTCTGTCTTAAATGAGTGTGTACCATCGAACGTAAATTAGATAGTGTTTCATCAGTGAAGAGGAACAGCTCCGTTTTAAAGGGATTGAATTTTAGGTCATGGCTGTTTTTCGAAGACATCGAATTACGTTAAATAAATTTAAGCTGTCCTTGTTTGAGGTTGTTTACCCAACATAGAAGTGACAACATCATCTGAGTAAGCAACCACGCCACACCCCACATCCTCTTACTTCAAAAGTAGTTAGTTAAGAACTAGATTCCATAGAAGAGGACAAAGTTCGCTGCATCTTCTTCTTAGCTTAGTTGTTACCAGAAGACGCTTTGATGCCTCTGCTATTGAGAATGTGGTGCATTGAACAGCAGAGCATTGATTCTCAAAAGTATCTCAAAATTATTGATTGCTAACATTGGGAATTCCCTGAGCGCGCTAGATTCTTCGATACGCTGTAGGATTGATACGATACTTGATACGATGGTGAACTTCACATTGAAGTCCAGAATTCTTTACAAAGTTTTCAATAGAAAGAAGATCAAGCTAAGCAGTCAGAGATGTTGCTTCTTAAGATACTCGCCAGAATGTGTTTAATAACTTTAAAAGCTCTTTGAATTTATACAGCGAAGATGCCATGATGTGCTTGTAGATTCTATGGTTCAAAATCGCAAACTGCCCGTTCTAGGCTATAAAAGCATTCCTAACCCGTAATTCTATTATCTATGCCCGAATCAGAAGGGTTTGAAATCAGCTCTTTATCGCACAACCCTTATTAAGAGCTTGCGTCCCTTTTACCATAATCATACAAGAGACCTTAATTCTTAACGTATCGTCAACGTACTCATTCTTGTCTCATTCTTCTTCATGAAAAGATAACCCTCCGAAGTATACAATTGATTATGTCCATTGTCAATTTTTGTTAAGACAGACAAGTTAGAAATTGATTAGGTCCTATGGAATCCTTCAGAGTGGTCCATTCACATTCATGCGACATAATATAACATGCACAATATCCAATGGTTGCGAGAAACTAGGCATTGGCCCCTTACAAGCTGTCTTTACGTGTGTTTAAGACAGAATGTTTATGATAATCCTTTCATTCTTATCATAATTGAAACAAGACACAAAGCCAATCTAACCTACTTTAATTTTTATCTTTTAACAGCTGCCCGCCCTTTAGAGTGCTACCACTGTAGTTCAGAAACAGTGGATAGTGAAGATTTCTGTGGACGGACATTCCAGGAGGACAAAATTCCAGACGTCCTCGAAAAGTACAAGTTAAACGTGGTGAGACAGTGCAATGGTACCTCAGAGCATTTGATACCCGCTTGCCGTAAGACAATAGAAGAGAGTAAGTCATAAATAATTGACCAACATACACGTTCTTAAAGAGTATCTTTTTATTTTTATTTTCAGAAAATGGTATTGTGATAACAAAACGTTTCTGTTTCTACACCAACAAATCAGACTCGGTGCACTGCAATGAACCACATGATGGTAACCAAGTATTCTGCCAGGACTGTTTCTCCGACAAGTGTAATTCTGCTCCTCAGCTAATTGCTCAAAAATTAGGTTTCATCATCATTCCTCTACTCTTATCGAAGTTGTCATTACTTTAAGTTAGAAAAAACAGAAACAAAAAACTTAAATTTTTAGAATTAACAAAACAAATAATTATATACATTTTGAGTGGTGTTGAGAAGCCAAAACAAAGTTCATAATTAAGTGCTAAATTTAGTTTAAAAAAAAATAAAAATAAATCTTAAGTTATGTATTCGTAAATTATTTCATTTTGATTGATTTTAATTGCGAACAGAGATACATTTATGAGAACGTCAATTCTTGACAAAGTCAAGCAACAAAATTAAAGACACTCAGTATTACTAGAGAAGTCGGCTTCTTTCCCCGTTTTACCTTTGAAACGGGTTTTGTTAGTTTCTAGCTTCGATGTGGAAAGCAAAAAGATAAAGAATTTTTCTCAAAATTCATATTCTCTTCAGACATTAGATAGAATAAATTTACACATTGTACAGGGTGCAGAAAATATAGTACGGTATCCATTTCATTACAATCATAATACATAAGTGTATAACTGCCACAAAATTTAAATTTTTATTATACACCAATTGACACGTACAAACCATCTGACATATAAATACATAAACACCCTGTATATCTACCATTTTGTATTTTAAGATTTTGTTTTTGTTTTTTGTTTTAAGAAGTTCATCTCATGTTATATAAGTTAGTTCTAGATTTAATAATTGTGTACCTGGATGCATTTTTTTATGCTTTATTTTTTAAAGATTTTATTTACAATCTAAATTTGTCTCTATATAAACTTTTAAATAAAAAATAATGTTTATTAAAGAAAACAAAAATTGTTAAGAAAAAGATTCAAATTGCGAATTGTGTGCTTTATAAGATGGTGACGAAAATAATACCAAAAGAAAAAAAAAAACTTAATGGTTTCTTGTAATAATATTTCCAAAGATTTTTCTAAATTGTTTCCTAAAATTAAAATTTAAGTAATGACATTACTTTGTGTACATAAATATAGTGGGATAAAATATTGTCTCAATATTTAAAGATATGTGCTATATTCTGTTTCAATACAAATAAAAATAAATATTCAACTTCAGATTGTTAATACTTAAAACAAAAACGGACAAAATATTTGTAATAATTTTTGCTTGTGATTTATTTATTAGTGAAAATCATTTTCTTTTATCGACTATTTTACTTTAAATTTAATTTCTGTTTTTTTTAGTATAGAAATTTGTTTTGTAGAATGGAAAATAAAATTTCAAAAATCTCCGTGTATTAAACTTTTGTGCAATATGTTTGGTTTAAAAAAAATTAGCTAAGACCTTCTATTTTTTATAATACGTCCTTTTAAATGCATTTTACTGCCACAGATAATGAAATTGTATGCATCAACATTTTTTTATTGTCCACTTCACTTTTTTAATGCTTCTGACAAATGTAGGATCCCTGCCTGATTAAAAACACTTTTCTATTTATCTCCATCCTGCGCAAGTTCTCTTCGGTTTTTCACGACAAAGTTTCCGAAATCATGCTTCTGGTGATCGAAAACTCTGCAGTCCTTACCCGACTGCTTTTGTCAGCAGTTTGGCGGAACATTCGCACAAAATATATATACGGTAGTCCATGGCCGTATCATGCACTGACTGTACACTGCACTCATGAGACAGATGCTCCCTTATAACATAATGGTTTGGTGGCCGATTCTGGAAAAGTTAACCAACATAAAAGTTCTCGAGAAAGTCTTATCAATGGCTTGCCTCTGCATCCTGGGTGCGCTGAGAAGTTCCGCAGCTGTTGCTCTTCAAACTATGCTTCATTTACTGCTAATACACATTTATGGTAAACAGCAAGTCGTATACGCAGCCCTAAGGCTGAGAGACACTTATCAGTGGAATAATATTGCTTCACCGCAACCTTCCTTAATCAGCTGATATATTGCTCACTGAAAGGCACAATATCGGATAGATGTGCCTGTAGTCAGCGCAAAGTCTTCTGTAATAAGTCATCATATATGGCTTTAAACAGTAAAACGAGTTGGTGCCGGTATCTTTTCGGAAGACCTTTGCCAAGCATTCAGTCTCCCTTAACATTGTAGCATCTTTCAAGATGAAATCACAGCAATCTGTCAAACCACCGCATGGCTATTGATTAATTGATTTATAACGACAGCCAACCAACAAACATAGTTAAATCTAAGGCAGTAAAGGGCTGCTGTGCTGCGCGCCCCTTAACGAGTTTGCTAAACAGTACAACGTAAGATTTTGTTAAGTTTCAAGTCATAACGATATTCTTGGCAACTGTGAGGCAGATGAACTAGCTAGACAGGGCTCCCTAGTGTCTAGGACCACTACGAATCTTGACAAAGTCAAAACGCCTATGTCGTTTGTTAAGCACCTGATGTATACCAATGCTTTGTTGAAAGGAAATCATAGATGGCAACATCTTGACTATTGCAAGCTTATATGGCGTATCGTCGATCCTAAAAAAATCTAAAGTTTCAATTCGACTGGCAGAAAATTAAATCCCCTAATTAACATTATAACAGCAGGAGTTGTTTATACACTTCCTCTGTACGTGTCCTGCCCTTACCTATTTATTTCAGAAAAAAACACTTAAAGCAAATCTTTTTACATCGCTTACAACGGTATCACAATAGGTATACTATTGGTCTAAGTGTTGCTGATTTCTTGAGGGCCACTCCAAATGACAGTTGAGTAAGCACTGTTCAGTAAGGAAGTCCCTAAAAAGATAAGCTTCACGCTTACTTAGTGCGAGAGTCTCTTGACATCCTTTATCGTTTAAGGGTTTATGAGCTTTTAAGCTTACTGTTGAGTTCTAACTTTATGTGATCACAGAATGAAAGTGGGATTACATGCTAAGCTCCACTGCGCAAATAGTTCAGGAAAAATTGCACTCAAACTAAAAAAAACCAGGGCTTTGTTTGTCTACTTTGTTCAGTGATGCCTTTATCCTCCACGACTGGGTAAACATTGGTGGATCAATTTTCTCATGAGTCTAGTGTTTGGCAGAAGGTTTCATACAAGAATTGGATGGATGAAAGAATCAGTCACCGGGACAGAAGAGCTAGCCTTCAACTAAGGGTGGGTCCAAGATGGAGCTACGGCCTTTTGTGAAACTGTATGCATCAACTGCAGCATATTCCAACGCAAAGTCACTTATTATCAAGAACATCAATATTACTGAGGAGGGACAACAAGGAAGTTAAAATCTATCTGTGAACGTCACAGTACAGCCAACATTCAATTTTTAACTCTTGGCAGTTGTTTCTTTGATGATCTAGAAAGGAACCTAAGTTACATTGAATTAAGGAGCAATATCTCGATCTGGGTGGAACTTATTCATTTTCTCCTTCCACTTTCATTCATGTAACTACATAATTATGGGCAAAACAGACTTAACTAGTGGTCTACGTGACCCGACGACGTATGTCGCAGGACATTCATCAGTCTACCAACCTTGTTTACAGCCCTCACATTTTCATAAAGGTAAATATAGCGACATCTGTTACGCAAACTCGTTATTAAAATGAGCAAATGGTGGATGTATTGGATAAATATCCTTGTATGGGTAGTCCTCCTCCCTACCCAGTACATAAATTAAGATTCGTTGACCCAAAAGTAACAAAAGTTATTAATTATCCTTAAAGTCCACTCCCGTTTGCATGATACTGATCTTACGTAAAAGAGGCAATGGCCTAAGTCCTTCCGCATTAATTTCATGCTCCTTTTCAATGCCAACTAGTATTATGGCGTGACAACTCTATGATTGACCCTGACATCCTGCTAACCACCGAAACACTACATGACGACTTTACATTAAACTTCACGGGAGAAATTAATTTGCAAAGTAGATAAGTCGTGTCGCCAATTTTTTCATTTAAAAAATGCAAAACTGCGTGCTACCATCAAATAAATCAGATTTTAATGAAATTACTTATGTTGCCAGATTATGGCTTGTTACCTGCATAATTTGCCATGCAAATTTAATCCCATTAATTACGTACTCAAATCAAACACAGAGGTGATGTGATTCTCTACATAATTACCTGCATTCTGACGTTGCATCATGGGCTCTGTATCTGTAGGAGGTGCAGCTCTTATTACGTATTTTCAACAGAACATCGCTTTGTGGGTAGGTGTATGCACCTTCATTAAACTAATTTGCTAATCGGGAGGGAGGTTTTTTTTTTGACGGGTCTGACCTCAAGTTGAAATTGTTATCAAATGAATTAATTTTGAAAGATTATTTAGTGAATGAGGTACTTGCATGGACAGTGGTGCATTTTTATGAAGTGGAATACTCTGTTGCATACTTTTAGATGTAATCTTTTGGAGTGTGCTAGAGGTATGATGGAACGGCGAGACCCACGAGCAGAACAATCGAAGAAATCGTAGACTTTCTGGCACAGATACAGATGTCACCTGTAGAACAAAATCGTGTACTAGAAAAAATATCATTGGGAGCATCATATGGATACATCTGTGGATACACAAACCATATTTGTAGCATACCTGTAGGAGCAGAGTTATTTTTTCTTCGATGCCCCTATTTTATACTATTTTTTTGCAGTTTTACGACTACTACTAGTACTTTTGTTGCACTTTTTTAGATTCTGGTGCTAGGTTCACCTACACGACTACGTTGTTGTTTTTCAGGTCAAAATTGTTTGTTGAAAATCGTAGATCAACAAGCTGAACTAAGGAGGAAATCGTAGACTCCTGAGAAGTCAAAAGGACCAGCCAAGATACCGGCGCGCGGAGTCGAAGAGTGAAAAGCGAGCGCTGGTAAAGATTGCAGCGAAATTGTCTCAGACGACAATAGAGCTTCAATCATCTAGGTACTTCTCAAGCATCCAACATTGAAATAAAGCGGACGACCACATGTCTGAGGTGAGTGTTTTGGGCAACAAGAAGTAGACGCCGATATAAGGGACATAGAGTACAAGGCTTATTACAAGCTTACTGACGACACCCTTTCGAACATGTCATGTGTGCTACAGACTCTAATTCAATCTTGACATGAGCTCCCTCATCGCTAATGAGTGAGATTGACTGCCTACACTCAAGCTATATTTTACTTGTTGCCAGGTGCTCACAAAAAACTCGTAGTTCATTTTGAATATATCCAGCATAGTACAAATAGGTTCATGTTACTTTTTTTTACCTAAAAAATTGGTGCCAGTGCTCGGTCCCTCACCCAATCTGAAATGTCGTAAATTGCATAAAATCTCAGATTATATGTTTGCTATAGTCTTGCTTTGCTTGAAAAATGACGTTTTCTTTGACAAAAACTGATTGTATCAAATATCTCTAAGGACATTCTAGTTGAAAGGATTTCTGCGTTCCATCGAAAATATGCAAAACTACGAATTTAGCATTTTGTCTATGCCCAGTATTTTCCACCCTCCAATCACTAATAAATGCCGTCATTTCATGTCTGCCTTTTCCTGAGTGAAACACCCTTAATCTGAAAGGACATAACTCACTGCGCAGTGTATCCACAATGTCGCATTACTTTCCGTTCACTGCTTACAACGAAATCAATCAAAATGCACCCCAGCCTGGACTAGCCGCACAATTCCTCCGCAACAGCCCCATCCTATTCTTGGAAATTTGCAAAACATTTCCACACACATACATAAATACATTTTAATGTCATTGCTCCCCCAAAAAAAAAACCCTACACCCGCCTGGTGACATCACCACGAATTCACTTCCGTCGCAGAAAACCTAAGTGATGTCATTACATCCAGCATGTCGCTGACCAAAACCAAATTTTCAGAAGCCAAACAAAGTTACCTACCCCTACCCTAGCCACCTATCTCCATATCACGTTGCATGAATGTGTGTCTTGTTTCAGCCTTGTACTTAACCTTTTGTAACCTTTTTCCCGCATACAACTTCACTTTCACATGCTGGCGGCAGGCAAAGCCATAAAAATATCAACGAAAACAGGAACTCTGCCACGCCACTAGTCATCAAAAATGTCCAAAGACTGGTTTCCAAGCGACTGCCTCAGATGCGACCCACTGAAGGCATTAGTGTCAGTCACTCGCTCAGTCGCTTCCAATTAATGTTGAAATTTTAATTGAACATAATTTTGGAGAAAGCGCACTACTGCAGCCACCGCCTTTTGTCATAGATAATCAAATTTTTCTCTCACAGGTTGTCCCTACCCATAGTGCGTCTGATAAGTGCGGATGGGAGAGTAGAAGAAAATCGAATCCATGACATCATCGGAAGCGTAGTCACGTAATGACATCAAATGTTTATTTTTCGGCAGAGCACCAACCACCGACCGATGCCGAAACTCAATGAGTTATGTTATGACTATGCTTTGGCATCCAAATAGTTGTTTACTAACAAAAAAGTGTTGATTGGACTTGTGGTCGTCTAACAATGGCTTGACTACCTGTTTGACTATTAGCAACAAACAGAGGTCACCTGATAGTGCGTTGTTAGGAAGTTTGTTAATTTTCCCATTTTTATAAAATTCAGCTTTAGTTTCGGTCTTAAAAGTTATTCAATTCAAAACTGGTTGTAAGCTGGTCAAGTTAAATGAAAGAAGTTTAATAGTTCTTGGAGATACTTTTATTAAAGAACAAACTTTAAGAATCACTGAAACAACTGGAAATGGAAGAGGTACTAGGAAGCATTGGTAAAGAATGTTCGCGACATCGCATTTACTTTCAAAAGAGTAAACTAGGTGGAGCTTCCGTATGTGGAACGTGACAAATTGTTCTAAGTTCTCAGGACTTTTGACGTAGCCCCTTTCAGAAAGACTGAGGACTTCTGAGATGCATCTGAATCGATTTGATAGATGCTCCTCAAGATAACATCCTCATCTTTCTATTGCATCGCTCACCTTTAACACTTTTATAATGTCCGTACACAGCTTGAAAGTAAGAAAAGTTCAAAAGAGCGACAAAAAGAGGTTCAAAAGCACATCGGTTTTGAATGCTTGTGAATTGACTCACCCTCTAAGGATCTTTCAATTGACGCCTTCCAATATCTGTATGCTGCGGTACTGATCTAGTCTAGAAGGAAAGAATTCATTACTAAAGATGCAAAATGAGTCAAAATCCGTGTTTAATACCGAAGGGTTTTGCGAATACATCTCGAATGAATGACTTAAAAAATGAAAATCCCAACTAACCGAAACACAAAACACTCCAATCCACCCAGGCATTGATACCACTGAAATATTTGAAAAGGTGTCAAAAAAAAAAAAAATTAGCGGAGCCTAGACAAGTCCCATCACATGCCGCAGTTAAAGTGGTTGAAGTGAAAAGCTCTGTCACTATAGACAGCTATAACTTCGAGGTAGTAAGGGACTTTGTCTACCTTGGCTTTGCTTTCGCTTCTGAAAATGATATCTCTTCAGAAATCAAACGAAGAATAACTCTTGCCAATCGCTGGTTCTTAAGGCTGAGATGGCAATTGAGTAGTAAGGCCCTTTCCCGAACAACTAAGGAAACTCTGTACAAGACCTTAATCATCTCAGTCCTGCTCTATGGCGCTGAAGCATGGACATTATCAAAGGCGGATGAAGCTACCCTTGGTCGCCTCGAGTGAAAAATACTTCGTAAGATATTCAGTTCCGTGTACGTTGACGAGATATGGAGGAGGAGGTTTAACGACGAATTAAACGAGCTGTACAGCGACATCGACCTAGTCAAAAAACTACGCATTGGTCGTTTAAGATGGCTAGGACAACGCTCCGGCTCGAAGAGTCTTCGAATCCAACTCGGAGGGAAAACGCAGTAGAGGAAGACCTCGCCTAAGGTGGCTCGCACAAGTAGAAGGGGACCTCAATCATCTTGGAGTGCGTAACTGGAGGCGGTTAGCTAAGGACCGGGCTAATTGGAGAAGCTTGTTGGTTGAGGTCCAGATTCACTCCGAACTGTAGCGCCACATAAGTTAGAAGGCAAGTAAGTGAAAAGCTCCATTAGTTCAGGCATTAGTCGCTGGCCTGATAAGTAAGTAAGTAGTGCAGACCTATCTAAAAGTCATACATAAGTTTGTATGGAGTGAAGGATGTCGTTTTTAACATAGAGCTATGTTTTTATTTGACACTCTACAGAGAAAAAGATTTCATTATTCGTCCTAAACTCCATTAAATAGATGTTTCTACGTCATTATAGAAGCGTCTAACAACTAAACAAATAATACGAGTCAGAAGTAAATACTTTTGTTGACAAAAGTCCTGAAGCAGGACTAACTGCTGGTTTGTCCTAATATAATAGTCCGCGCTTGTAATCGTAAGGCATACTTTTTGATTGAAGCACAGCCTCCGATCGCAATAGGCTAAACGCATTAAGATTGCTTACGTCTCAGATGAGTTATAACCTCATCGTATAAGCTGTCAATGAATTTCGCAAACAATCTTTATTAGTGTATTCCCAAAACCAAAGGCTCTACTAAACACGAATTCTCACCTAAAATTACCCCCAATCACTTAATGGTATTAATTATTATATTATGCTCTGAGATGACGATGGCACAGTGGTCAAAAATACGAATCTAGCTGGACAAAATGGTTTTTGGTTTCAGAATAATTTGTTTATTAACTAACATTAATGATTTATATAAATAAATAAAAATTAATTTAATTTAATAAATAAATTAAGTGCATCATTTGAGGATGGTTGGATCGATTTGGCTCATTTAAATTTTGAAAAAATGTTCGTAATAGATCGCATTTGGGAAAAGATGCCCGAAAAATTGGGGGAAAAACTGAAAGTGTTTTTTTCCATGGGATTTTTGTATGAACTCGCGACCATAACTCACGATTTGAACGATGGATTTGTGAAATTATTTTTATGTTTTCGCTAAAATAAAAAATCTGGAAATTTATTGAAATTTGGACAAGACAACGATCGTCGGGCCAGCTAGTAGTAAATAAAAAAAAACATAAAAAAATTTACTTAGATTCAGATTCAAAATTAAAACTAGAATCTGTAGTATCTTCAGAGTTCACTTCAAATACGCCTGGCTCGGAAACCTCTTCACAAGTGTCCAATAAATTGATGACTTTTGAAGATAGTGTAGAAAGTTTTTGGCGAAAAAAGCTTACAACTGGGTCTAATGTCAAAAGGAGATCTTCCATCGCTTCTGCTGAACTCTCTAGTATGATGTTCCCGATAATGGTTGCAGTCCTTGTTTCTTGGCTTCTTCAGTCAGCGGGCCAATGAGAACTATTACGTGTTCAATTATATCTTCTCCGTGTATAAGTTTTTTGGTGCACACTTGCGGACAAGTAGTAGGGTAGGTAGGTAGAAGTGGTTGAAACTGGTGAGCCTGCCAGAGACACAAGCAGCGTTGATGTGTCCCTTTGATACCACAACTCACGTGACCTGGATGTTGATGGGCGTAGCTTGAAGTTTTCATATCCATCCTTTGGAGTTGAGAAAATTGATAATGTTGCAGAATTCTATGTTAGAAATCTCAGAAAGTTCCTTGAAAAAGAGTTTTCCGAGAGTGCGCTGTTTGGCTCTGGCAAGTGTCGGGCAGTCACAGAGAATGTGGAATAACGTTTCCTTTGCGTGTGAATTGTAGCAACTACGACAGTGAGGGTTGAACATGATGCCTAACTTGGCAGCGTGTTGGCGGGCAAGTAGTACCAAGGATACAAATTTACAAACAGTGCTGTCGTATTTTTGCAATATGCACTAAATTTTTCAATATTTATACTAAATCCACTGGAAATTGTGTTCAAAATTATTGCAAAGGAAGCCAATTAACTCAATGCTTAACAGAGTAATCTCTGTCATCAGTTATCTATAGTCATTTGTTGTTTCACTACCCGTCTCTGCTGGAAACAACAATTCCAAATGGCTGTCTGGATCCAGTAAATGTTCTACTCAACGCTTTTTCGTTCTAGAGCTTACATCGCTAAATTCTTTTCGTGGTCAACTTATGTTCGATGGTCCTGGCCTCGGGTCAAATGAATCACTTTCATGCAAATTTCACAATGAAAATATTCATTTGACCACGACTCATTTTTCTTTAAGAATACACTGTCTTTGATCTTTCCTATAAACGTTATTTTTGGAGGGATGTTGAAAATAGTTTGCAGCACCGTTCTTCAACATTTTAGCAATTCATAAATAAATAAAAAAATTATGAAATTGAGAAATTTTTTGTTTTTTACTTATGTCCGGGAAAATTTGCACTTCAAACCACTGTGCGATGACATCTAAAAATACTTTTTTCTCATCAACCCGCCACCACCCTAAGCCAAAACAAACAATTTTATTAGCCTACTATTCGATTGAGCTACTATGTATTTCTACTAGGACTTTCATAGAAACTGCGAAAAGTGCGTGCCCCTGAGTAGTTGACATTTTTAGGATTCTCAGCAGGAAATTCTAAGAATAGTAATTAAAAAAAAAAAAATACTCAGCGAAATGATAATTAGCAAGCGCCCCACTGAACTACACACAACACAAACACCATTCCAATCCAACACACTTCCATCGAAGTTTACGCGCGTTAAGTGTATCGAAAAAATTCACGTTGTTCTAAGTTTAGCGGATACTCGTACGCTAGGAGATTTTTGTTTACATGGGAGTTGCTGTTGGTTCTGTAATCGTAGTGGAGTAGTCAATTTCACTGATTTTGTCTTACACATAGATAACGTTTC
Organism: Criorhina ranunculi; assembly: GCA_951813785.1. Classification (NCBI taxonomy): domain Eukaryota; kingdom Metazoa; phylum Arthropoda; class Insecta; order Diptera; family Syrphidae; genus Criorhina; species Criorhina ranunculi. The sequence continues at coordinate 51,881,892 of OX638383.1, forward strand.
AGAGCTTATGAAGAAAGACTGTCTTGCATCTGATCTTCGTCATTAACTTAAGAGCTGTGAACTCATGTGTTTGCTAAGATGACGACTTAACTTTGACAGAAGAAGCTTCTAGCTCTTTTTCAAAGTGAATCATGCAGCGATGAAGGCAAGTCCAAAAATTGAATCTTCAAAGATTAATGCGGATTTCATTGATGAAAACATTTTTCGGTCTATAAACGGATAAACGAAGCGTGGGTTGAACAGATGAAAAAAAAATAAAAAAATCTAAACAAATTTTGAAGTTTCCCGATGGAAAATAAGAATACATTTTGCCGGTATTATGGACAACGACCCCTTCTTTATAAGGATAGAACACTGAAATACTGAAAATGTTTGAAAAGGAGTGTTAGACTTGATACTACCACCAGAATCGGCAGAACTCCGTGAGCTATCATCGGTATAGAAACCTGTAGCTTCGATAGTAAGGGACTTAGACTTGGCTTTGCAATCATTTCTGACAACGAGATCTCAACGCTTTTTCTTTGGATGGAGAAGGCAACAGCCCATCCCTATTCGAAGCAGCTACTCTATAGTACTGAAGCATATACCTGATCGTTTCAGATTTTGTTCGGTCCCATCTGTGTTGACACGTTTTGGAGGCGGATATTCAACGACCAACTATACGAGTTGTACAGTGAAATCGATCTAGACTTATGTATTGGAAGGTTGACATAGGTATAGGATAAATGAACTTCAACGTTCTGGCTCACAGATTTTTCAAATCCAGCCCGGAGGGACAACACAATAAAGAATGATCTCGCTTAACTTGGCGCGCATGAGTAGAAGGGAACATCAAACCACTTGAAAAGGGCAACTGGAGTTATTTAGCTAAAGACCAGGCTAACTGGAGAGGTTTGTTGCTTAAGGGCCAGGTTCACATCGAACTGTAGACCCACCTAAGTAAGATTCGTCGCAAATCTGTATGCGATGCGATAAAACATTTACTAGACTTATTTGACATAGTATGACGAGTAGTACAACCAGTTGCTTGGACCATTAGGTTTGACCTACAAAATACAAAGAAGAAAGTCTTAATTAAACTTCGCGACATGGGTCATAAAAGTTACACATTCATTGGTAGACATCAAAAGTAGTTGTAGTCTTATCCATTTTTACATTCAATTAAAAGAAAAACTACATGACAAATTGACCTCCATTTACAGATAGAGATAATCTCATTACACAATGCAATTTCCAATAAATAAATTAATTAACATTCCCTACTAGTTCCGACAAATTAATTTTACATACACTTTTAGAAATAGTACTAGACTTGTTCTACCACTGGAGGGTGGTTTTTGAACTACACCCCGATAGTCGTCGCTATAAGTATAGATGACACATAGTGATTGATATTTTTTGTTCACTACTTCAGTTCATTCACACATAGCCGCTTAAAATTGTATAAAAACCAACTAAGCGGGTTTTTGTGGATTTTACGACAAACAAACACGCACATTTTGTAATTATCACCGAAATTTTCTGTACATCATTGTGTATGTGTATGTAGCAATAAAAATTAAAACAACATTCATCATCCACCAATACTCCCTTTCAAAAGTACTTCCATATACCCAACCGCAACACTACCAGATTCTTTTAACAACTCACATACACGCTATGAATAAGAATAACACGGTATTCGGCGGCATCCCCCATTGGAGAAACAAAACAAAAATCCAAACAAACAAGCTCAGTTGAGATCCGACCAAGAAGCGAATAAGACGTTCCCGTCAGAACCACTACCGCCCGCAGTTAGATACTTTATTCGTGACTTTGGTGTATTTTTGTCTTCTATATCTTTCCCCGTGTAAATTGTGTTCCAAATTCCAAAAAAAATCCGTGAAAATGGTTTCCGTTCAGCAAAGTGTTTTAATCCTGGCCGCCTTAGCTGCCTTGGCCACTTCGGGTGAGTTTTAGCCACAAAAACAAACTTGTTGATCGTGCCAGCCAGACTCACTTTGAAATATCATTGCGATGAGATAATTGTTTTATTTACATATCTCTTCGTTGCAGCCTACGCCATCAGTTGTTATCAATGCGAATCCGGCTTCGATGACAAATGCGGCGAACAATTCAACCCTGAGGGTGTCCACAAGGCTGACTGCTCCAGGGTGCCAGTGCCAAGGTTCCTACAAAGCTTGTTGCCAATCAAAAATGCCACTGGCTGCATGAAGACCGTCAATGAAGGTGAGTTTTTAAATCTAAGCATTACATGATGTCATGATGTATCTGTGACAAATTGAGAAGGTATCTACGACGCAACGGGATGGGAGTACGTATTCAACTTTTTCTGGTAAATACCAAGTCTTTGGCTTCGGTTTTAATAAAGATGATCGGAATCCGAGTGGGATCTATTATTAGGGACTTGGTTGACGTAATGCGGTATGGGGTGTGTGCCACAAAAGAAAATTACTTTTCCTTTTTTTTTTTTTTCTATTTTCGAAACTAAAGTGGAAAATGTTGTTACAGTCGCACTCGTGAGAGATGTGTATCATTTTGGAGGACAGTTCAAGTGGTTTTACCGTCCAAAATTATTCGCTCCAGTGAAAGTTAGAGCACGGAATACATCATACAATTGTTTTCTTAATTCTTTTTTTGAAAGAATGACTTCATGTTTACATTATGAGATAAATTTTGTTGTAGAGCTAATTAAATGAACAAACAGTCACAGTAGGTAATTAGTAAGCAGGCGACAATGTGTCTTTATTTAACTACGTGACCCTATAGTCTACACAAAGGTGTTTACATGTAGTTTGTATACTTTTACTAAACATGACTTACAAGAGCACAAACATTGTGAAGAATCAAAAGATTAGAACACACACATTGTTTTGCTTGGATAACACAAGGCGACTACCGACCTATTACTGGTTTTTAATTTGAATTTTGCGACGTAGTTTTGTTTGCCGGACTGTCGCTTTTTGAATTCTTAATTTCCATCTTTTTTTTTTTCGTTTTTTGCTTCTCCAGTCTAATTAACCAGCACGGTAGGCTATTATTATTTATTTCATTTAGATCTGATGTCATTTCTTGATGGTGATCATTTGGTGGGAACGTATACTGGGAATGTTCGTGATTGTGTTAATCAGGTGACAAGAGAACTACGATGTTAGGTCAAAACCTATTCAGGCAATAGACCGTGATAAGTCTTGAAATAGAATAGGGTCCTAGTGTCAAGTGTCAGATTGATGACATATAAAATCTAAAATTGAGATTTTCGAAATTTGGCGTTAGAAACACTTGTGCTTAAAAAACTTTGTTTTCGAAATTGTGCCCTTTTTGAGATCCGAAGGTTAGGTACGTACCAGTGTGAGATTTTGCTTATTTTTGTTTGCCACACCTTGACACCAGGTTGGTTGGTTTCTTGGGTGTCCTGGGACTTACATTTAGAATTACCCTTAACAGCCTGCTTGGCAATTGCCTAGAAAGGGATAGGAATTTCCTGAAATCAGCAATATCACTCGTGAGTATTTAGTCCTCCATCGACTAATGCGAGACAGTTGCAGAGCAGGTGTCTACTTTCAGTATAGTTCGCGTGAAAACGAACGAATTCGGTCGACTTTTGGCTGGATTTCAGGGTGATACTACTTATTTACTTACTTATCAGGCCAGCGACCCTGAACTAATGCCGCTTTCCATCCTTTACGGTCCCGGGTACGCTGCTTCCAGTTAACTATACCAAGGTTTTTGGCGCCCGCGATTGCCTGATCTTTAAACCGGAGATTCGGTCTTCCTCTTCTTCGTGAACCAGGTGGTTGGTATTCGAAGATCCTCTTAGCTGGGGCATTCTCGTCCATTCGCTCAATGTGGCCGAGCCATTGCAGTGACGGATTTTTGTCTTCCGGATTACATCCACATCGTTGTACAGCTCGTAGAGTTCGCGGTTGTATCTTCTTCTCCATTCGCCCTCCTCTGATCCGCTCTCTTTCTTATCGTTCAGCATTCAGCTCCATAAAGCAGGACTGGCAAGATTAAGGTTTTATAGAGCATGATTTTGGACCTTCGAGTTAGGAGTTTGGACCCTAGTTGTTTGGACAAACCGAAGAAGCAGCGGTTGCCTAAGGTTATCCTTCGCCGAATCTCCACTAGGGTGTCATTTGTGGAGGTAAACTCATTCACTACCTCAAAATTATAGCTGACAATGGTTAGGTTTTGACCAAGACGGTGTTCGACGGATCGCAGGGTGATACTACGATCCCTTGAAATGAGATCTCTGATGAAGTTGGTAGACAAGACTCGAGACCTATCCGACAACCACGGTTAGGGCTTCCGTTGACCATTTGATCTTTTACGAACACAATTGTGTATGGAATGGATCTCCAGTATGCAAACAGTATTCCTGGAAGTCTATAAGAAATCAGTGACATTCTTACTGTCACGCAGCAAAAACGATTTCAGACAACTTATTGTGGTACTAGGATTCAGTGACAGTCTGCGGCTGTTGTGAAAAAGGTCATGGCACTGAGGAGCATTTCAGGTGACTGATCTTCGATGCTGATATTGGAAGTGCATACTTGGTTTCTCACGTTAGACCAACAATTTCAGTAAAATTGGCAATTGGTATATGCTAGTACAATGAACCAGTTGCATCTGAGTGCTTTAGTAGGCTGTGTGTCGTTTGTGTAATGCTAAAGGGTAGTAAGAGTACACATATTCTGTTATTACAAAACAGATTGGCAGATAGAAATCAACTGCTCTTACCTACCGTTTAATATAAAGCGTGTCGCAATACTTGAAACTTGAAAAGAAATCAGTACAATTAACACTTCAAGTCGTATGACCACCCTACTGCTAGTTTTAGGCCTATGCAGTACAGTTGACATCATATTTTTCGCAGTTGATCGACTTTCTTCTTCTTAGCTTCTGAATTGTTTGTACATTTGCTTTCGACTTGAGTAACCCCAAAGGAAGGGTCTAATTATAGACAAGTTTTGAGACTTTTTGGTTTATGTTTGTAATAAAATTTTCCGATTTTACCCCGTGATATAATCGTGTTATAATTTGATCAGCTCCTCATTTATAATAAGAGAATAAGAGATTTCGAGAACAACATTGCGACAGCAGTCAACAGCAAACACCTTTAACAAAACGACAAAATGTTGTTTGGAAGCTCTCCACATGTATCGTGAAACGTTGTTTATCAGTAAACTCCGACAAGACTGAACTGGACCTTTTAACGAAAAATTCATTACATTGACTCTACCACACTGAATGGTATCTGCTTAGACTTCTTAGACATTCTTAGAAAGCTTTGTCTTATTTTAAGTAGGAAGCTTAGTTGGAAACCAACAATTTAAGATAGTCGTTCGTTTCCCTTACGCTATTCAACTTTACTTTAAAGGTAAGCAGGCGACAAGGCTGGGTCGGCTCCGAACAGAGGATTTCGAAATTTTCTTTTGAAAAATTACACTCTCGAAGTTTGTCATTACTCGCCAATACGGTCTTTCGTGAACAACCTTTTTGTTGGCTTTGCTAAGACTCGAATTTGTGTGCTAAGGAGTCTTACGGTGACCACAGATTCTATTTTAAATGACGGAAGAGTTTTAAAAAAAAGTAAAACGGATTCCTTTTAGCCGAACGCAGGCCGTTTTCCTACAACTGGAACTCCCTTGCAACACCGTATTATTTGTAACAGTTTCCACTCACAATATTTCAGCATCATTTTCAAAGTTACACAGTCTTTCTTGGATGACTGTTCCGGATAGTGCCTGTAGAGTCAGTGAATCGTTAAATGTGTATTTGATGTACCTACTTAGTTTATTCATCCATCGAAGGGATCATGCTTCGTTGCAGATACACATGCTTGACTACTTTATTTTTCGTTGTATTTTGCAACTGCAACTATACTATACGTACCAGCTTATAGTTATTGCATTAGTCAAATGCAGCAATGGCTGATTTCCCACAAACTGATTGTATACGATGTGATTCTTAGAATCTAAAATGATCACGAACCATATTATCGATTAGTGAAAACTATTTTGAATACTGTATGACTGATGCTTCTGTTATTAAACAAATTTTATGACGAATTTATTTATTTCGAATTCTTTCAACGCTGAAATGGCACACCCTTTAGAAAAGTCACGTAAACTTTTCCAAGGTTCATAATGACCAAAACAACTTGTTGTAAGTTTGAATACTTGAAACTTATGATGGACAGGGGTAAGTACTGATAAAAGAATTAAACATTCAAATAGGTGAGGTTCCTGTCCAGAATTTTAATGTGATAATAAATATAATGATGAGGGTAATTGGAAGGGACACAAATTTCTAGGTGTGCTTCTTATGTGTTATGACACGCTAGACCTTTCTTACCATCATTTTCAATTTATGAACACGAATACGAATATCTGCATCTTTAGCATCAAGAAACGAATCATTGTGCTAAAAATACACATGAATATACTAATTCAATCATCAGTATGACCATCATCATTAGATAGCTGCCAATAAATGGTGAATCAAAAATTGATGCATATAGCGAATGAATTTATCTGTAAATAGTTCCATTGATGTTTCCATGCGTCCGGTATGCATTTTCGAACATCTTTTACAAGTTTTAAAGTTATTTTGTAATCTGCTGTGCGAACATTCCATGTATGGCCTTGGTATTATAAAATCGAAATGTCTCATAGTAGCCATTCGATTCATTAGCAATTTCCTTGTAGAAATTTCGTGCCGCAATAAACAGTGATCTCATCTTTATTGAGAGTCGGACTGAGAATATGAAATATTATTTTTTTCTGGGAGTTTAAGCAAACGATTGAACGAATGAAAACGATCATTTTATTCGAAATCATGAAAGAAATGTGTAATTAATCACATCTTTGAAATTTTCTAGCTGTCACAGCTCGTAAAGGTCAGAGTCTTAGTGAGTCGACGAAACTGTCAAAAACTCAATGCCAAATTTGTTCTCGACTCTAACTAGATCGTTTAAAGTTAAATGACGTGTCTGGGTTGAGTTGGAATTCATTACGAGGAGCTTATAGAGTCAGCAAAGTTCAGTAGTTGTATATTGAACTTTTCGATCTCTGTATAATTCTATGAATCTTGTGAAACCCAAGGCTAGGTTGGGTTAGTTAGTAGGGTCAAAAGAGGAAAGGAACTCATTTCTCTATCGCACTTAGGTCAATGTAGACCCATTGTGATGCCCTGGGGTTGCCGCCTTCTTACATGGAACCATAAGCCTGTGTTATATCAAGCCAGTCCGAGGTGCTGATGAATCTGTGTAAGTCAACCACAGACAGTTTTTCTAGATCATGAAAAAAGTGTTTTCCTAGGTTTCCTTGGCAGAGTGTGGAGTGTCTTCATCTACTTCTTCGAAACCACATCCATCAGCATGTTATGCTCGGTGATGATACCTATTAGAGAAGATAAGGATTTTTAGGTGCCGTGAAAAAACGCCAAGCGAAATAATCCGCTACCGATCCGTTTCGTTACTGCGGTCCTTTTATGTCCTGAAATTCGGCTTTATTTTGCAAACAATGTTCGGCTTTATTTCGCATTTGAAAGCGAAATAGGGCCGAATCCCAAAATTCGGCGTTATTTCGCTTTCACAATGGAAAATAAAGCCAAATTTTGAAATTTGGCCTTATTTCGCTTGACGTTATTTCACGGCACCGGATTTTTATTCGGTTTTCTTTTTGTTGTAGAATGGAAATAAAATAAATAAAAACTTCCTGTTTGAGGTTGCAGGATGGGGTTTTAGCAGTGGTGTCGGCTTGATCGGGGTCAAATGAAGATGCTTCTCTTGCCAGCTCATCGGCTATCCCGTTTCCAGGCACCCCTTTACGGCCAGGGACCCAGCAGAGCCTTATATTGTGCTGCCTGCCAAGAACCCGTAGCTCTTCGCGATAATGACTTACAAGCTTCGACTTTACTTCTATGGCCCTTATTGCCGCTTTGCTGTCGATGAATAAGGTATCTTGTGGAAGTGCCTGGATTGCAACCTGTGGTGGCATAGAAATTTCAGCTTCACTGATGCTAATAGGAGACATTAGTCTCGGCAATTTGTTCACTTTGTCATTGTTGTGGCAGAGTTTGAGTTTTTGATAACAGACGATATTAAGCGTCTTTCAACATTTCATGGTCTTTCAACTGATGGCACTCGACTCTGTTGATATCAGACAGCTTGACTTCAATAAATATGGTACTTTCCCGAACAAGGAAACTTGCTTTTCTGTATGGATGTCAAAATGTTCTTATTTGTCAAAGATATTTGCTTGAAAGATACTGCAGGCCACCGGTAAGCTGAAGGTCCTCCACCTTGATGATCTTAACACATGATGACCTTTATGATCTTAAGCTTGGTAGGTTTTTTTTCAAAGACAACTCAGATAATGGCAAAGACAAAATCCTAACTGTTAACCTACTGTAGAAGTTCACAGATATCTTAATCAGTGTAGCGACGCCAGCATTAAAATAAACACATACACATGTATGCTCGCGCTCATCAAATTGTAAGCCGCGTGGTTAGGAAATAAATCGACACAATTCCTTCTTTCTTTGTGTGATCTTTATTATTCAGTGGATGGCAACCAACTGCCGAATTAAACTTAATTACTAACAGCGTAATGTCTTACGATAAGCTTACGATCTAACTTACAACTATAAAAAGTATGTACAGAGAGAGAGAGAGCGAGTGATGAGCGCGAGCATACATGTGTATGTGTTTATTTTAATGCTGGTGTCGCTACAATCAGTATATTCACTGTTCAAAGATATGATTCGAAAAAGGGCCAAAACTACTCCTCCTATATGCCGTAGGACCAAAGAAGCAAATAAATGACAAAACCTTTGTAGCTAGGCACAACTCGTTAATAAGTTTCTTAATGATCTTGTACTCACATTAAGGGATTCCGCTACTGCAGCGTTGCAATAATTTCGGCTGTTGTGACGGCTTGAAGATCTCTTATAACTTCTGTATGAAAGTCTGCAATATGTCTACATATGTACACATAGTGTCCTTCATGTGATCATTTGTGTCAAACTCTCGTATTACGATCGTTTTATATTCCTATCACATTCTGTTTAAGCAATAAAGCTAAAGACGTATTGATTGGTTTACCCGGTCCTTGAATTTTGTTTACGATAATGATGATTTACAATTTTCATTTAATTTGTTTATAACGTTCGTATTTTTCTCCATCAAAACACGAACAAATTGTCTATTGTCTACACTCCCATAGATTCTAAATGTATCTAAAGATCCATCAAATAAAATTAACTTTACAACTGAAGGTTGAATAAAAAAAAATTTTAAATTATTTTCGTAACCCACCCCCACATTTGTGTTTATTCAGAATTAATTTAAAATAAAAAAAAATAAAAAAATTTAATTGAAAACATTTGCTTTCAAAGTATTATTTCCGGTTTGGTTCCCATTCGAAGATCTTTTCGAATTGAGTGTCATAAATTGTAACCCCATGACGCAATGAGAAAGTTATCTTATATCTGTGGGAAGTGTGTCGATTCAACTCAAACTAACTGAGAACGCACATTCAAAAGGTCTATGTTGTTGGGTTAAATTTTGTTTTTTTCTAATTTTTTTTTCATTACAAATGTTAAAGTTGATTTTACAATACTCGTGTCAAATGATATTCATGTGTCAAATGGCTGATCTTGTCCATAATAATTCGTTCAATGACTTTTAAACTTTTACAATTATTCGTTAACAAACAATTAAGCAAGCAAAGTAAGAAAGTGAAAGGAAATAACAGATTTCTTAAGACTAAATGAAGTAGATTAGATGATTAATGTCATCTGGTGGTTCACTTTTTTTTTTCTTTTTCTTCGGATGGCGGTTTAATTAGATTAAGTTGTACTAATTGGAGAATGTACTGCAGTGACTAAGATAGAGTCGAGAGAAAGTGAAAACAAAATTTTGGTTGTTAGGCAGAATTTCTAACGTTGTCTGAACTAATCCCAGAGTCCCACGTGCTGAGAAGCATTTGAGACTCAGTGTACTGTCCACGGAAATGACATTGGCCTTCTACGCATGTAAAAGAGCATTCGGTAACACGTGTAGTCTTAGGTCGAGCGTGGTTGTAGACGCATTTTAACGTACGCTATGACAGTTTGTTGAAAAACCCTTAAAAAGAAATGACTAGAGTCTGACTAAAATGCAAAGGGCAGCCTGGATCTTCAAGATCGACACCTATAGCAGCACTGGAGACCATGTTATATCTAATCGCTTTGAACCTCTATTGTAGAATTGGTGCTGCAAGACCTCATTCAGACTCAAAGTAGAGCTGCAAACCTGCACTCAGACTCGTAAAAGTGGGTCAATAGGACCACTAATGGATGCAAAATGGCGATTAGTGCTGAGGATTTTTATTAACCTCTCGGGCTAAACTATTCGTATAGAATTCACAGTAATTGCAGTGCTTTTCAAAGCCATCACACAGCCAGCACTACTAATCATCACCCTGTATGCTGATAGCTACGGCTTTACAGTTGCCAACAGTTCAATTGAAGCTACTAAAAGTCTGCAAAATATCATGTGCAAATGAAAGAGCTGACAAACTTGTGAAACATCCTTTGTCCTCCCTTTTGCACATGTCCCAGGACTTACTCTAAATTTATCGATAAAATCCTAGGTAGAGGTCATATACGCTGTAGCGAGAACGCTTTGCCTAGTCTTCGATAGGAAGAAAGCCTTTTTTCTGATTATACTCAGTAGTAGAGGTGTTCGAGTCGTTGCTGTCATCCTAACCGAACACTGTGACATTGGCATTCACGCGGACCAGCTTAGGGTACCTTACATCTACTTTTGTATGAACTGTAACGATAAAACAAAACAAAAAATCTGTTCGACACCACATGCTTTGTGAGGGTCCTCTCCTAACCTTTGGCAGTCACTTCTTCAACAGGATTTAATCAAATACTAGACGAATGTAAAAACATCTAAAATAGCCAGATCTATAGTAAAATAGCCAAACAACAACATCCCTGAACGAATCCTAGCTGAATACAGGCAAAATGAATAGTGGGATTGATAGCAGGGCACTGGAGATACACATCAAGACAAATCCTCAGTCCCTCCCCTTCAAGAGTGATGTTAAGACAACAGATTCTGCGTTCGGCAAAGACACCAGATTTAACATATCTGAGATGAAAAGAATCGGTTATACAGTGCAATTCGCGAGATGAACTGAACGCTTTCCCCATCAAACGTTAAATTTCTTTTATGTACTTCCCATGTTCCCAACATCCACATCCCTTAGCAACAACTTATTTAAAACAGAGCCTAACCTCAAGGGGCACACAACTGACCATACTGAAGAACCAAGGCTCACAATCTGCAACTAACGAACCAATCAAGGTCCCAGGGTAATGCAATGGACCCAAATGTTAGTTTACGTCACCTAACCTAACCTACAGCTTTTATCATCTTATATCTGGAAGTATGATTGTCTATTCAAATTGGAGAGATGGCATCCGGAATCAGCTTCTGAACATCTCCAAAGCCCAACGCTTCTTAAAGAAACCACAGTGTCCAAGAATCAGTATTTGTTCCATCATCCCTAAATAAGACTTATTTCGCTTAATATACCAGTAAATCAGCCTTAAAAATTGACTACAGTATATATATTCAAATTTATTAAAACCTGGTGTATAAATAATGGTCGTAACTGGATAATACTTTATCTTATTTGGTTTATCTTTTGTCCAAAAACGGGTTCAAATAAATTACTTAAATTATTTTTTAACGACCCCAAATCCCGATACCGAAACAAAATATTAAATCCTGTATTTTTCAAACCAGTTTTAATTTGTTAAATAAAACAAAACTAAACAAAATGTTGAATATATTTTTAAAAAATTGTCGACACGTTCTTGTGTTTCTTAAATATTTCTTTTATTTATTTTTTTGTTTTACATGTCATATTGATGTTCTCTTTACAAAATAAAATAAACACTTAAAAATAAATATTTACACACAAATAATAGACAAATGGAACAAGGTAGACAAGATGGAAAGGGTAATCTACTTGCTAGTCAGGCAAAGCTATTTTTGAGTCTTGAATGCGTCCACCTACGTGAAAGTATTTCTTTTTTTTATCTTAAAGTAATTAACATGCATATGACACATTCAATTATTTGACACCATTGACGTTGTTTAAAATGAAAATGTCACGTGCCTGATTGACCTTTAAGTGGGCTGAGGCAAGTTAAATTGTTTGCTCCTAAAGTACATACTTACATATGTATACAAGCTATCCAGACCAATCAATTGGAACTTGATTATGTCCACCTTGACTTTGTTTAACATTTTTGAACAAAGTTTTATAATTATGCATTTTCATGAAATTTTACTGAAGCTTGTCTAAATACTCGTACGTATTTTTTTTACCTAAAAGCCGCTTTAGGCAGGGAGACACTATTTTTATGCCTCTTTTCGATCTCATTTGAGGTTAAATATTTAGGCGGGTCTAACAGGCATAAGTCTGTTCTATCAATGAGCTAGAACTGATGGAATTCAATCCGAATCCTCGCTAATCATTTTGCAGGAAGTCTTCCTGCATTCATTGACGAATCTAAGATTCAATCCTGAAAGACGTAGGTCTACGTCAAAACCGAACACTGTCAACACTTTTTAAGAAACGCTCCTACCCTGAGCCAAACTATTTACAAACATTCAAATCATAAACGCACTGCCACTCATTATACATATTTCCTTGTGATTTATAGCCCCTAAATCCTGTACTCTGATGGACGTTAGAATTTTACTGCCTACTTTTGTTTATTGCCCACTTACGTAAATATTAAAATCATGTTTCCTTCTTTACAGTTAACGGAGCCAGGCACATCATTCGTACCTGCTATTTCGGTGACATTAGGGCCACATCTTCTGGCTGCCAATCGGATCCATCACTCCCATATGTCAAGCAAATCTCATGTGACGTTTGCACAGACAACTTGTGCAACAGTTCAACAGCAACTGGACCAATTGCTATAACTATTGCTGTGTTCGCTGTAGTCGCTCGCATGCTCTATTAAATTTTAAGTCACACAAAAAAAAAAATAAATGTATTTATTTTAATTTTTTTTTTTATTTTTACTTTAAACAAAAAAACTATTTCTTTCTATTTCAAATACAAACGAAAAAAATGTCCAAATTTTTATTTATAGCGTTTTAGATTTTGTTTTTTTTTTGGAATTTAACGACACAACCGCCGCTACATGTTACTCTGTAAATAGTTATAAAAAAAAAAAAATAAGAAAACTAAAAATTAAAAATAAAAACGTATCTTTGTACAATTTTATACACACTCGAGCTGTTGCAACAATAAAAAGAAATAAAAAGAAAAAAACACCAAGATGAAATGAGCAAATTATTCAAATGAAAATAGTTTTCGCTGTTCGCGCGATAATCGATAAGAGTCCTTGACTCTTGAGGGGCAGGTTTCGTGTGTATGGGTCGTAATGTGTGTTTGGATATTTCATATGTTTATATAAATTTCAAAAATTTACGACCGGAATTCTAGCACGAATGGTATAATTTTTGTGAATGTTTTTTTTTTGTCTTTTACGTTAAAATGTCTAAAATAATAGATTAAAGTGCGTACGCGGGTGTATGGGAAAGGATTTTGTTTAGGAAACGGAAGTGAAAAAGCAGAAAATCATTTTGGAATACAATAACGAGCGAGTGAGTGAATGAGGTATGGGCGTTTGGATTTTATGCTAATGAGAGCGCGCCGTTGGAATGAGGAGATGATAATGTTATGTGAAAGTTTATGTTTAGATAGGATTCCTATTTGCATACGTAATGTGGAAGGAATATGAGTCATGTAAAGTTCAATGACACGAGATAACAACATCCTTGAGAGAGTCGTTTGTATAATGTACTGGTAAATTATGTTTTCAGAAAACTGCCGACGGAGTAAGTTGATTTTAGCAATTAATTTTGAAGGTTAAGAAATATATTAGGATGCATCAATGTGGAGCTTCTTAAAGTAAGCTTTACCTCCGTCTTATTGAAAAAGTCGTCACAGGTTCGAGCTTCAGCAAAACGATCAAAAGTTTAGTAAAGGATTGTAAGCCGTGGTGTAGTGGTTATGTATCATCAGTTGATGGTAGTAGGGTGGTCATATGGCTTGAAGTGTTGATCGTATTGAGATCAGGAAGTTCGAAGGAAATACTATAAACAATGGTAACAATGCCGACTCTCCATCTTCGGAGCAAAGACTGAAACCTAGTACTACCTGAGTTTCAAAGTCACTATACCATCGCTAGCGCTGTGTGAATAGCATCTTAAGGGTATTCAAAACCCCTTGAACGCTTGTGAATTATAAGAAAAAAGGCAGTCGTCGAAGATGATTAACTTTGACTCTATTCAGTTTGAGTTGAACACTTTAACTTTAGTGTTGGATACATAAACATCAATTAAATTTAACTAATGTATCTGAAAGGTCAGCACATCACATCGATCTTTTGAGAAATGAAAAAAATGGATCAACTAACAAGACTGATAGCTATCAAGTGAATAAAACGTTGACATAAGACACATGTGTCGTATGCCGAACATTATGGTGTGTACCTACTGGGCGGGCTAAAACGAGTCATCGACCTCCATGTGTTGCCCCTTGGTGACTTGGACAACTTGAATAAAGGCAAACCAACCGAAAAACATTGGACCCTCAGGAAGTAGGGGACTAGGAAAGCAGTGTCCGAGTTATGATGTTAAGATTGTTTTCAGAGATTTCAATGCCAACATCGGAACGGATTAAATCATTGGTAGAATCATCGGACTACACGACACCACCTCCAGAAATGGACTCAGACTTATTGCAAACATCGAATCAGACCATGACAAGAACGACCACTAAGAAAAGGTTCCAAAGCAGTTCGAAAACAAGAGCCTTTGCCGATTGATTGTCAGTAGAGCGCTCCTGCAGCCGCAACAGCAAGCGCAGCTTTTCTACTAGTGCTAGCAAGCTTTTATAGATGATGCGACTCCCAGCCAACTTTCTCTATAGGTTAGATTAAAGAAAAACCACTAGCCTTTCCTTTTGATGCATCCAAGCACATCGATTAAAACCAACATGTAACATAGCATCGTACAGGACTATTTGGTACTTTCCACTAGCCAATAATGATTCCAGAACCATTCAGGACAACAACGTTTTCTTATACAATCCCCTTACTGCATGAGTATGTTCTCATTTAAAAAGAATTTTAAGGTGTGTACCAGTTCTTGTATAACACACCCTAAATAGCAAAGACAAAGCTTTCGTAAATTGAGCTTTCTAAACTTTAAGCGGTTGTTATATTAGATATTCAAACAAACAAATATATTCGCTTTTGGTTGTTGAACTAAATACTTAAACCTATTATTCACAGTGGAAAAATAATGGAAGTGTATTCGCGATGATGAGAAGACAAGACGACTGGTGCCAAGTTTGGGGGTACATATCCCCTAAGCCTAAGAGGCTATTTCTCAGCAAAACTAGGCCAAAAGGGATTGCAATGGTTTGGAGGGCTAGCCATGCTGACGCCATCACAATCTGTCGTGTCTATGAAACAAAACGAACTGGCCTGCACAAACAACGGAAGGGGAAGCTAGGGATCACTTTTCTGTTCTTTCTCCTCGGTATGGACACGAATATACGAAGTTTTTTCTTCTCTTTCTTGCCACGCACGAGGAGATATTTGTTGCCTTCTCTTGGTCTTATACCAGCATACTAAGGCCAATAGAAATTATTTAATTTCTGAGGGAATCCACACGTCGAACTATTACCTGTCAAATCTTCTTGGTAGTTTGGCTCGTGTTACCACTGGACTACCAACTATCCTGCTGATTACATCCAGCTTAGGACTTGTATGTAGCAAAGGGCCTACCGATATTCCGCAATTCTGGTGAAATTGTCATTACAGTACCGTGCTTGATGAGCTTACCAACCTTATAACCCTGTCAGGCAGCAAAGGTGAATACATCTCGTCAAGAGATGGGCAACAGTCTAGAAAGAATTGTGTCATATTCTGATCGGTCTTAAGTTGCCTGGATAGTTATGGAATGAATTTTTAATACAAAACACAAAAAAACAGGCATTGTATAGCCTGAGAGACACTACGGTTAGACTGATTGGGAGTTGCAGGCTGATGAAGAAGCGAATTGCACTCTTTATGTGGTTATCACCCAATCGAGCCCATCGAAATGCCATCAGTGCCCATTTTAACAAGGCACACACTGTAAGACATGAAGTTATGTACATAGCTTAACCGACCCACATATCCTTCGAGGTTATGTCACACACTGCCATATAGAGTAATGGGGAACCATTGGACTGAAGGTCCACTAGTGACAAACACATTCATTCATATACTGCCAATGGCGAACCATTGGCAACTAGTGCCAAAAACATTCGTTCATGTACTGCCATTGGGACACCATTGGCAACTAGTGACAAACACATTATTTCATATACTGCCAATGGGGGAACATTGGCAACTAGTGCCAAACACATTCATTCATATACTGCCAAATGGGGGACCATTGGCATTAGGTGCCAAACACGTTCTTTCGTTTTTCATATACTGCCAATGGTCCCCCATTGGCAGAATATGAAAAACGAAAAAATGTGTTTGGCACCTAATGCCAATGGTCCCCCATTGGCAGAATATGAAAAACGAAAAAATGTGTTTGGCACCTAATGCCAATGGTCCCCCATTGGCAGAATATGAAAAAATGTGTTTGGCACCTAATACCAATGGTAACCCATTGGCAGAATATGAAAAAACGAAAAAAAGTGTTTGGCACCTAATGCCAATGGTCCCCCATTGGCAGAATATGAAAAAACAAAAAAATGCGTTTGGCACCGAATGCCAATGGTCCCCCACTGGCAGTATATGAAAAACGAAAAAATGTGTTTGGCACCTAATGCCAATGGTCCCCCATTGGCAGAATAGGAAAAAATGAAAAAATGTGTTTATCACCTAACGCCAATGGTCCCCCATTGGCAGAATATGAAAAAACGAAAAAATGTGTTTGGCACCTAATGCCAATGGTCCTCCATTGGCAGAATATGAAAAATCGAAAAATGTGTTTGGCACCTAATGCCAATGGTCCCCCATTGGCAGAATATGAAAAAACGAAAAAATGTGTTTGGCACCTAACGCCAACGGTCCCCCATTGGCAGAATATGAAAAAACGAAAAAATGTGTTTGGCACCTAATGCCAATGGTCCCCCATTGGCAGTATATGAAAAAACGACAAAATGTGTTTGGTATCTAATGCCAATGGTCTCCCATTGGCAGAATATGAAAAAACGAAAGAATGTGTTTGGCACCTAATGCCAATGGTCCCCCATTGGCAGAATATGAAAAAACGAAAAAATGTGTTTGCCACCTAACGCCAATGGTCATCCCTTGGCAGAATATGAAAAAACGAAAAAATGTGTTTGGCAGCGAATGCCAATGGTCCCCCATTGACAGAATATGAAAAAACTAAAAAATAAGTTTGGCACCTAATGCCAATGGTCCCCTTTTGGCAGAATATGAAAAAACTAAAAAATATGTTTCACACCTAATGCCAATGGTCATCCCTTGGCAGAATATGAAAAAACGAAAAAATGTGTTTGGCAGCGAATGCCAATGGTCCCCCATTGGCAGAATATGAAAAAAACGAAAAAATGCGTTTGGCACCGAATGCCAATGGTCCCCGATTTACAGTATATGAAAAACGAAAAAATGTGTTTGGCACCTAATGCCAATGGTCCCCCATTGGCAGAATATGAAAAAACTAAAAAATATGTTTCACACCTAATGCCAATGGTCCCCTTTTGGCAGAATATGAAAAAACGAAAAAATGTGTTTGGCACCTAATGCCAATGGTCCCCCATTGGCAGAATATGAAAAAACGAAAAAATGTGTTTGGCACCTAATGCCAATGGTCCCCCATTGGCAGAATATGAAAAAGCTAAAAAATAAGTTTGGCACCTAACGCCAATGGTCCCCCATTGGCAGAATATGAAAAGCGAAAAAATGTGTTTGGCACCTAATGCCAATGGTCCCCCATATGCAGAATATGAAAAACGAAAAAATATGTTTGGCACCTAATGCCAATGGTCCTCATTGGCAGAATATGAAAAAACGAAAAAATGTGTTTTGCACCTAACGCCAATGGTCCCCCATTGGCAGAATATGAAAAAACGAAAAAATGTGTTTGGTACCTAATGCCAATGGTCCCCTATTGGCAGAATATGAAAAAACGAAAAAATGCGTTTGGCACCGAATGCCAATGGTCCCCCATTTACAGTATATGAAAAACGAAAAAATGTCTTTGGCACCTAACGCCAATGGTCCCCCATTGGCAGAATATGAAAAAACGAAAAAATGTGTTTGGCACCTAATGCAAATGGTCCCCCATTGGCAGAATATGTAAAAACGAAAAAATGTGTTTGGCACCTAACGCCAATGGTCCCCCATTGGCAGAATATGAAAAAACGAAAAAATGTGTTTGGCACCTTATGCCAATGGTCCTCCATTGGCAGAATATGAAAAAACGAAAAAATGTGTTTGGCACCTAACGCCAACGGTCCCCCATTGGCAGAATATGAAAAAACGAAAAAATGTGTTTGGCACCTAATGCCAATGGTCCCCCATTGGCAGTATATGAAAAAACGACAAAATGTGTTTGGTACCTAATGCCAATGGTCTCCCATTGGCAGAATATGAAAAAACGAAAGAATGTGTTTGGCACCTAATGCCAATGGTCCCCCATTGGCAGAATATGAAAAAACGAAAAAATGTGTTTGCCACTTAACGCCAATGGTCATCCCTTGGCAGAATATGAAAAAACGAAAAAATGTGTTTGGCAGCGAATGCCAATGGTCCCCCATTGGCAGAATATGAAAAAACTAAAAAATAAGTTTGGCACCTAATGCCAATGGTCCCCCACTGGCAGTATATGAAAAAACGAAAAAATGTGTTTCGCACATAATGTCAATGGTCCCCCATTGGCAGAATATGAAAAAAACGAAAAAATGCGTTTGGCACCGAATGCCAATGGTCCCCCATTGGCAGAATATGAAAAAACGAAAAAATGCGTTTGGCACCGAATGCCAATGGTCCCCGATTTACAGTATATGAAAAACGAAAAAATGTGTTTGGCACCTAATGCCAATGGTCCCCCATTGGCAGAATATGAAAAAACTAAAAAATATGTTTCACACCTAATGCCAATGGTCCCCTTTTGGCAGAATATGAAAAAACGAAAAAATGTGTTTGGCACCTAATGCCAATGGTCCCCCATTGGCAGAATATGAAAAAACGAAAAAATGTGTTTGGCACCTAATGCCAATGGTCCCCCATTGGCAGAATATGAAAAAGCTAAAAAATAAGTTTGGCACCTAACGCCAATGGTCCCCCATTGGCAGAATATGAAAAGCGAAAAAATGTGTTTGGCACCTAATGCCAATGGTCCCCCATATGCAGAATATGAAAAACGAAAAAATATGTTTGGCACCTAATGCCAATGGTCCTCATTGGCAGAATATGAAAAAACGAAAAAATGTGTTTTGCACCTAACGCCAATGGTCCCCCATTGGCAGAATATGAAAAAACGAAAAATTGTGTTTGGCACCTAACGCCAATGGTCCCCTATTGGCAGAATATGAAAAAACGAAAAAATGCGTTTGGCACCGAATGCCAATGGTCCCCCATTTACAGTATATGAAAAACGAAAAAATGTCTTTGGCACCTAACGCCAATGGTCCCCCATTGGCAGAATATGAAAAAACGAAAAAATGTGTTTGGTACCTAATGCCAATGGTCCCCTATTGGCAGAATATGAAAAAACGAAAAAATGCGTTTGGCAGCGAATGCCAATGGTCCCCCATTTACAGTATATGAAAAACGAAAAAATGTCTTTGGCACCTAACGCCAATGGTCCCCCATTGGCAGAATATGAAAAAACGAAAAAATGTGTTTGGCACCTAATGCCAATGGTCCTCCATTGGCAGAATATGAAAAAACGAAAAAATGTGTTTTGCACCTAACGCCAATGGTCCCCCATTGGCAAAATATGAAAAACGAAAAAAATGTGTTTGGCACCTAACGCCAATGGTCCCCCACTGGCAGAATATGAAAAAACGAAAAAAAGTGTTTGGCACCTAATGCCAATGGTCCCCCATTGGCAGAATATGAAAAAACGAAAAATTGTGTTTGGCACCTAACGCCAATGGTCCCCCATTGGCAGAATGTGAAAAAAACGAAAAAATGTGTTTGGCACCTAAAGCGAATGTCCCGCCATTGGCAGAATATGAAAAAACTACAAAATGTGTTTGGCACCTAACGCCAATGGGCCCCCATTGGCAGAATATGAAAAAACGAAAAATTGTATTTGGCACCTAATGCCAATTTTCCCCCATTGGCAGAATATGAAAAAACGAAAAAATGTGTTTGGCACCTAATGCCAATGGTCGCCCAATGGCAGAATATGAAAAAACGAAAAAATATGTTTGGCATCTTACGCCAATGGTCCCCCATTGGCAGAATATGAAAAAACGAAAAAATGTATTTGGCACCTAATGCCAATGGTCCCCCCTTGGCAAAATATGAAAAAACTGAAAAATAAGTTTGCCACCTAACGCCAATGGTCCCCCGTTGGCAGAATATGAAAAAACGAAAAAATTTGTTTGGCACCTAATGCCAATGGTCCCCCATTGGCAGAATATGAAAAAACGAAAAAATGTGTTTGGCACCTAATGCCAATGGTCCCCCATTGGCAGAATATGAAAAAACGAAAAAATGTATTTGGCACCTAATGCCAATGGTCCCCCATTGGCAGAATATGAAAAAACGTAAAAATGTGTTTGGCACCTAACGCCAATGGTCCCCCATTGGCAGAATATGGAAAAACGAAAAAATTTGTTTTCCACCTAATGCCAATGGTCCCCCATTGGCAGAATATGAAAAAACGAAAAAATGTGTTTGGCACCTAATGCCAATGGTCGCCCAATGGCAGAATATGAAAAAACGAAAAAATGTGTTTATCACCTAATGCCAATGGTCGCCCAATGGCAGAATATGAAAAAACGAAAAAATATGTTTGGCATCTTATGCCAATGGTCCCCCATTGGCAGAATATGAAAAAACGAAAAAATGTATTTGGCACCTAATGCCAATGGTCCCCCATTGGCAGAATATGAAAAAACTGAAAAATAAGTTTGGCACCTAACGCCAATGGTCCCCCATTGGCAGAATATGAAAAAACTGAAAAATAAGTTTGGCGCCTAACGCCAATGGTCCCCCATTGGCAGAATATGAAAAAACGAAAAAAATATGTTTGGCATCTTATGCCAATGGTCCCCCATTGGCAGAAAATGAAAAAACGAAAAAATGTATTTGGCACCTAACGCCAATGGTCCCCCATTGGCAGAATATGAAAAAACGAAAAAATTTGTTTGGCACCTAATGCCAATGGTCCCCCATTGGCAGAATATGAAAAAACGAAAAAATGTGTTTGGCACCTAATGCCAATGGTCCCCCCTTGGCAGAATATGAAAAAAACGAAAAAATGTATTTGGCACCTAATGCCAATGGTCCCCCCTTGGCAGGATATGAAAAAACGAAAAAATGTGTTTGGCACTTAACTCCAATGGTCCCCCATTGGCAGAATATGGAAAAACGAAAAAATGTGTTTGGCACCTAATGCCAATGGTCCCCCATTGGCAGAATATGAAAAAACGAAAAAATGTGTTTGGCACCTAATGCCAATGGTCCCCCATTAGCAGAATATGAAAAAACGAAAAAATGTGTTTGGCACCTAATGCCAATGGTCGCCCAATGGCAGAATATGAAAAAACGAAAAAATGTGTTTGGCACCTAATGCCAATGGTCGCCCAATGGCAGAATATGAAAAAATGAAAAAATATGTTTGGCATCTTATGCCAATGGTCCCCCATTGGCAGAATATGAAAAAACGAAAAAATGTGTTTGGCACCTAATGCCAATGGTCCCCCATTGGCAGAATATGAAAAAACGAAAAAATGTGTTTGGCACCTAACGCCAATGGTCCCCCATTGGCAGAATATGGAAAAACGAAAAAATTTGTTTGGCACCTAATGCCAATGGTCCCCCATTGGCAGAATATGAAAAAGCGAAAAAATGTGTTTGGCACCTAATGCCAATGGTCCCCCATTAGCAGAATATGAAAAAACGAAAAAATGTGTTTGGCACCTAACGCCAATGGTCCCCCATTGGCAGAATATGAAAAAACCAAAAAATAAGTGTGGCACCTAATGCCAATGGTACCCCCTTGGCAGAATATGAAAAAACGAAGAAATGTGTTTGCCACCTAATGCCAATGGTCCCCCCTTGGCAGAATATGAAAAAACGAAAAAATATGTTTGGCACCTAATGCCAATGGTCCCCCATTGGCAGAATGTGAAAAAAACGAAAAAATGTGTTTGGCACCTAAAGCGAATGTCCCGCCATTGGCAGAATATGAAAAAACTACAAAATGTGTTTGGCACCTAACGCCAATGGGCCCCCATTGGCAGAATATGAAAAAACGAAAAAATATGTTTGGCATCTTATGCCAATGGTCCCCCATTGGCAGAATATGAAAAAACGAAAAAATGTATTTGGCACCTAATGCCAATGGTCCCCCATTGGCAGAATATGAAAAAACTGAAAAATAAGTTTGGCACCTAACGCCAATGGTCCCCCATTGGCAGAATATGAAAAAACGAAAAAAATATGTTTGGCATCTTATGCCAATGGTCCCCCATTGGCAGAATATGAAAAAACGAAAAAAATATGTTTGGCATCTTATGCCAATGGTCCCCCGTTGGCAGAATATGAAAAAACGAAAAAATTTGTTTGGCACCTAATGCCAATGGTCCCCCATTGGCAGAATATGAAAAAACGAAAAAATGTGTTTGGCACCTAATGCCAATGGTCCCCCATTGGCAGAATATGAAAAAACGAAAAAATGTATTTGGCACCTAATGCCAATGGTCCCCCATTGGCAGAATATGAAAAAACGTAAAAATGTGTTTGGCACCTAACGCCAATGGTCCCCCATTGGCAGAATATGGAAAAACGAAAAAATTTGTTTTCCACCTAATGCCAATGGTCCCCCATTGGCAGAATATGAAAAAACGAAAAAATGTGTTTGGCACCTAATGCCAATGGTCGCCCAATGGCAGAATATGAAAAAACGAAAAAATGTGTTTATCACCTAATGCCAATGGTCGCCCAATGGCAGAATATGAAAAAACGAAAAAATATGTTTGGCATCTTATGCCAATGGTCCCCCATTGGCAGAATATGAAAAAACGAAAAAATGTATTTGGCACCTAATGCCAATGGTCCCCCATTGGCAGAATATGAAAAAACTGAAAAATAAGTTTGGCACCTAACGCCAATGGTCCCCCATTGGCAGAATATGAAAAAACTGAAAAATAAGTTTGGCGCCTAACGCCAATGGTCCCCCATTGGCAGAATATGAAAAAACGAAAAAAATATGTTTGGCATCTTATGCCAATGGTCCCCCATTGGCAGAAAATGAAAAAACGAAAAAATGTATTTGGCACCTAACGCCAATGGTCCCCCATTGGCAGAATATGAAAAAACGAAAAAATTTGTTTGGCACCTAATGCCAATGGTCCCCCATTGGCAGAATATGAAAAAACGAAAAAATGTGTTTGGCACCTAATGCCAATGGTCCCCCCTTGGCAGAATATGAAAAAAACGAAAAAATGTATTTGGCACCTAATGCCAATGGTCCCCCCTTGGCAGGATATGAAAAAACGAAAAAATGTGTTTGGCACTTAACTCCAATGGTCCCCCATTGGCAGAATATGGAAAAACGAAAAAATGTGTTTGGCACCTAATGCCAATGGTCCCCCATTGGCAGAATATGAAAAAACGAAAAAATGTGTTTGGCACCTAATGCCAATGGTCCCCCATTAGCAGAATATGAAAAAACGAAAAAATGTGTTTGGCACCTAATGCCAATGGTCGCCCAATGGCAGAATATGAAAAAACGAAAAAATGTGTTTGGCACCTAATGCCAATGGTCGCCCAATGGCAGAATATGAAAAAATGAAAAAATATGTTTGGCATCTTATGCCAATGGTCCCCCATTGGCAGAATATGAAAAAACGAAAAAATGTGTTTGGCACCTAATGCCAATGGTCCCCCATTGGCAGAATATGAAAAAACGAAAAAATGTGTTTGGCACCTAACGCCAATGGTCCCCCATTGGCAGAATATGGAAAAACGAAAAAATTTGTTTGGCACCTAATGCCAATGGTCCCCCATTGGCAGAATATGAAAAAGCGAAAAAATGTGTTTGGCACCTAATGCCAATGGTCCCCCATTAGCAGAATATGAAAAAACGAAAAAATGTGTTTGGCACCTAACGCCAATGGTCCCCCATTGGCAGAATATGAAAAAACCAAAAAATAAGTGTGGCACCTAATGCCAATGGTACCCCCTTGGCAGAATATGAAAAAACGAAGAAATGTGTTTGCCACCTAATGCCAATGGTCCCCCCTTGGCAGAATATGAAAAAACGAAAAAATATGTTTGGCACCTAATGCCAATGGTCCCCCATTGGCAGAATGTGAAAAAAACGAAAAAATGTGTTTGGCACCTAAAGCGAATGTCCCGCCATTGGCAGAATATGAAAAAACTACAAAATGTGTTTGGCACCTAACGCCAATGGGCCCCCATTGGCAGAATATGAAAAAACGAAAAAATATGTTTGGCATCTTATGCCAATGGTCCCCCATTGGCAGAATATGAAAAAACGAAAAAATGTATTTGGCACCTAATGCCAATGGTCCCCCATTGGCAGAATATGAAAAAACTGAAAAATAAGTTTGGCACCTAACGCCAATGGTCCCCCATTGGCAGAATATGAAAAAACGAAAAAAATATGTTTGGCATCTTATGCCAATGGTCCCCCATTGGCAGAATATGAAAAAACGAAAAAAATATGTTTGGCATCTTATGCCAATGGTCCCCCATTGGCAGAATATGAAAAAACGAAAAAATGTATTTGGCACCTAATGCCAATGGTCCCCCATTGGCAGAATATGAAAAAACTGAAAAATAAGTTTGGCACCTAACGCCAATGGTCCCCCATTGGCAGAATATGAAAAAACGAAAAAAATATGTTTGGCATCTTATGCCAATGGTCCCCCATTGGCAGAATATGAAAAAACGAAAAAATGTATTTGGCACCTAACGCCAATGGTCCCCCATTGGCAGAATATGAAAAAACGAAAAAATTTGTTTGGCACCTAATGCCAATGGTCCCCCATTGGCAGAATATGAAAAAACGAAAAAATGTGTTTGGCACCTAATGCCAATGGTCCCCCCTTGGCAGAATATGAAAAAAACGAAAAAATGTATTTGGCACCTAATGCCAATGGTCCCCCCTTGGCAGAATATGAAAAAACGAAAAAATGTGTTTGGCACTTAACTCCAATGGTCCCCCATTGGCAGAATATGGAAAAACGAAAAAATGTGTTTGGCACCTAATGCCAATGGTCCCCCATTGGCAGAATATGAAAAAACGAAAAAATGTGTTTGGCACCTAATGCCAATGGTCCCCCATTAGCAGAATTTGAAAAAACGAAAAAATGTGTTTGGCACCTAATGCCAATGGTCGCCCAATGGCAGAATATGAAAAAGCGAAAAAATGTGTTTGGCACCTAATGCCAATGGTCGCCCAATGGCAGAATATGAAAAAATTAAAAAATATGTTTGGCATCTTATGCCAATGGTCCCCCATTGGCAGAATATGAAAAAACGAAAAAATGTGTTTGGCACCTAATGCCAATGGTCCCCCATTGGCAGAATATGAAAAAACGAAAAAATGTATTTGGCACCTAATGCCAATGGTCCCCCATTGGCAGAATATGAAAAAACGAAAAAATGTGTTTGGCACCTAACGCCAATGGTCCCCCATTGGCAGAATATGGAAAAACGAAAAAATTTGTTTGGCACCTAATGCCAATGGTCCCCCATTGGCAGAATATGAAAAAGCGAAAAAATGTGTTTGGCACCTAATGCCAATGGTCCCCCATTAGCAGAATATGAAAAAACGAAAAAATGTGTTTGGCACCTAACGCCAATGGTCCCCCATTGGCAGAATATGAAAAAACCAAAAAATAAGTGTGGCACCTAATGCCAATGGTACCCCCTTGGCAGAATATGAAAAAACGAAAAAATGTGTTTGCCACCTAATGCCAATGGTCCCCCCTTGGCAGAATATGAAAAAACGAAAAAATGTGTTTGGCACCTAATGCCAATGGTCCCCCATTAGCAGAATATGAAAAAACGAAAAAATGTGTTTGGCACCTAACGCCAATGGTCCCCCATTGGCAGAATATGAAAAAACCAAAAAATAAGTGTGGCACCTAATGCCAATGGTACCCCCATTGGCAGAATATGAAAAAACGAAAAAATGTGTTTGGCACCTAACGCCAATGGTCCCCCATTGGCAGAATATGAAAAAACGAAAAAATGTGTTTGGCACCTAATGCCAATGGCCCCCATTGGCAGAATATGAAAAAACGAAAATATGTGTTTGGCACCTTATGCCAATGGTCCCCCTTGGCAGAATATGAAAAAACCAGAATATGTGTTTGGCACCAAACGCCAATGGTCCCCCATTGGCAGAATATGAAAAAACGAAAAAATGTGTTTGGCACCTAACGCCAATGGTCCCCCCTTGGCAGAATATGAAAAAATGTGTTTGGCCCCTAATGCCGATGATCCCCCATTGGCAGAATATGAAAAAACGAAAAAATGTGTTTGGCACCTTATGCCAATGGTCCCCCCTTGGCAGAACATGAAAAAACGAAAAAATGTGTTTGGCACCTTATGCCAATGGTCGCCCCCATGGCAGAATATGGAAAAACGAAAAAATGTGTTTGGCACCTTATGCCAATGGTCCCCCCTTGGCAGAATATGAAAAGCGAAAGAATGTGTTTGGCACCTAATGCCAATGGTCCCCCATTGGCAGAATATGAAAAAACGAAAAAATGTGTTTGGCACCTAATGCCAATGGTCCCCCATTGGCAGAATATGAAAAAACGAAAAAATGTGTTTGGCACCTAATGCCAATGGCCCTTAATTGGCAGAATACGAAAAAACGCGAAAATATGTTCGACACCTAATGCCAATGGTCCCCCATTGGCAGAATATGAAAAGCGAAAGAATGTGTTTGGCACCTAACGCCAATGGTCCCCCATTGGCAGAATATGAAAAAACGAAAAAATGTGTTTGGCACCTAACGCCAATGGTCCCCCA
Source organism: Criorhina ranunculi (assembly GCA_951813785.1). Lineage (NCBI taxonomy): Eukaryota > Metazoa > Arthropoda > Insecta > Diptera > Syrphidae > Criorhina > Criorhina ranunculi. The sequence goes on from OX638383.1 coordinate 51,909,213, forward strand.
TTGGCAGAATATGAAAAAACCAAAAAATAAGTGTGGCACCTAATGCCAATGGTACCCCCATTGGCAGAATATGAAAAAACGAAAAAATGTGTTTGGCACCTAATGCCAATGGTCCCCCATTGGCAGAATATGAAAAAACGAAAAAATGTGTTTGGCACCTAACGCCAATGGTCCCCCCTTGGCAGAATATGAAAAAATGTGTTTGGCCCCTAATGCCGATGATCCCCCATTGGCAGAATATGAAAAAACGAAAAAATGTGTTTGGCACCTTATGCCAATGGTCCCCCCTTGGCAGAACATGAAAAAACGAAAAAATGTGTTTGGCACCTTATGCCAATGGTCGCCCCCATGGCAGAATATGGAAAAACGAAAAAATGTGTTTGGCACCTTATGCCAATGGTCCCCCCTTGGCAGAATATGAAAAGCGAAAGAATGTGTTTGGCACCTAATGCCAATGGTCCCCCATTGGCAGAATATGAAAAAACGAAAAAATGTGTTTGGCACCTAATGCCAATGGTCCCCCATTGGCAGAATATGAAAAAACGAAAAAATGTGTTTGGCACCTAATGCCAATGGCCCTTAATTGGCAGAATACGAAAAAACGCGAAAATATGTTTGACACCTAATGCCAATGGTCCCCCATTGGCAGAATATGAAAAGCGAAAGAATGTGTTTGGCACCTAACGCCAATGGTCCCCCATTGGCAGAATATGAAAAAACGAAAAAATGTGTTTGGCACCTAACGCCAATGGTCCCCCATTGGCAGAATATGAAAAAACGAAAAAATGTGTTTGGCACCTAATGCAAATGGTCCCCCATTGGCAGAATATGAAAAAACGAAAAAATGTGTTTTGCACCTAACGCCAATGGTCCCCCTTGGCAGAACATGAAAAAACGAAAAAATATGTTTGGCACCTAATGCCAATGGTCCCCCATTGGCAGAATATGAAAAAACGAAAAAAATATGTTTGGCACCTAATGCCAATGGTCCCCCATTGGCAGAATATGAAAAAACGAAAAAATGTGTTTGGCACCTAACGCCAATGGTCCCCCCTTGGCAGAACATGAAAAAACGAAAAAATATGTTTGGCACCTAATGCCAATGGTAACCCATTGGCAGAATATGAAAAAACGAAAAAATGTGTTTGGCACCTTATGCCAATGGTCCCCCATTGGCAGAATATGAAAAAACGAAAAAATGTATTTGGCACCTAATGCCAATGGTCCCCCATTGGCAGAATATGAAAAAACTGAAAAATAAGTTTGGCACCTAACGCCAATGGTCCCCCATTGGCAGAATATGAAAAAACGAAAAAAATATGTTTGGCATCTTATGCCAATGGTCCCCCATTGGCAGTATATGAAAAAACGAAAAAAATATGTTTGGCACCTAATGCCAATGGTCCCCCCTTGGCAGAATATGAAAAAATGTGTTTGGCCCCTAATGCCGATGAACCCCCATTGGCAGAATATGAAAAAACGAAAAAATGTGTTTGGCACCTAATGCAAATGGTCCCCCATTGGCAGAATATGAAAAAACGAAAAAATGTGTTTGGCACCTAACGCCAATGGTCCCCCCTTGGCAGAACATGAAAAAACGAAAAAATATGTTTGGCACCTAATGCCAATGGTCCCCCATTGGCAGAATATGAAAAAACTGAAAAATAAGTTTGGCACCTAACGCCAATGGTCCCCCCTTGGCAGAATATGAAAAAACGAAAAAATAAGTTTGGCACCTAACGCCAATGGTCCCCCCTTGGCAGTATATGAAAAAACGAAAAAATGTGTTTGGCACCTAATGCCAATGGTCCCCCATTGGCAGAATATGAAAAAACGAAAAAATGTGTTTGGCACCTAACGCCAATGGTCCCCCATTGGCAGAATATGAAAAAACCAAAAAATAAGTGTGGCACCTTATGCCAATGGTCCCCCATTGGCAGAATATGAAAAAACGAAAAAATGTATTTGGCACCTAATGCCAATGGTCCCCCATTGGCAGAATATGAAAAAACTGAAAAATAAGTTTGGCACCTAACGCCAATGGTCCCCCCTTGGCAGTATATGAAAAAACGAAAAAATGTGTTTGGCACCTAATGCCAATGGTCCCCCATTGGCAGAATATGAAAAAACGAAAAAATGTGTTTGGCACCTAACGCCAATGGTCCCCCCTTGGCAGAATATGAAAAAATGTGTTTGGCCCCTAATGCCGATGATCCCCCATTGGCAGAATATGAAAAAACGAAAAAATGTGTTTGGCACCTTATGCCAATGGTCCCCCCTTGGCAGAACATGAAAAAACGAAAAAATGTGTTTGGCACCTTATGCCAATGGTCGCCCCCATGGCAGAATATGGAAAAACGAAAAAATGTGTTTGGCACCTTATGCCAATGGTCCCCCCTTGGCAGAATATGAAAAGCGAAAGAATGTGTTTGGCACCTAATGCCAATGGTCCCCCATTGGTAGAATATGAAAAAACGAAAAAATGTGTTTGGCACCTAATGCCAATGGTCCCCCATTGGCAGAATATGAAAAAACGAAAAAATGTGTTTGGCACCTAATGCCAATGGCCCTTAATTGGCAGAATACGAAAAAACGCGAAAATATGTTTGACACCTAACGCCAATGGTCCCCCATTGGCAGAATATGAAAAAACGAAAAAATGTGTTTGGCACCTAACGCCAATGGTCCCCCATTGGCAGAATATGAAAAAACGAAAAAATGTGTTTGGCACCTAATGCAAATGGTCCCCCATTGGCAGAATATGAAAAAACGAAAAAATGTGTTTTGCACCTAACGCCAATGGTCCCCCTTGGCAGAACATGAAAAAACGAAAAAATATGTTTGGCACCTAATGCCAATGGTCCCCCATTGGCAGAATATGAAAAAACGAAAAAAATATGTTTGGCACCTAATGCCAATGGTCCCCCATTGGCAGAATATGAAAAAACGAAAAAATGTGTTTGGCACCTAACGCCAATGGTCCCCCCTTGGCAGAACATGAAAAAACGAAAAAATATGTTTGGCACCTAATGCCAATGGTAACCCATTGGCAGAATATGAAAAAACGAAAAAATGTGTTTGGCACCTTATGCCAATGGTCCCCCATTGGCAGAATATGAAAAAACGAAAAAATGTATTTGGCACCTAATGCCAATGGTCCCCCATTGGCAGAATATGAAAAAACTGAAAAATAAGTTTGGCACCTAACGCCAATGGTCCCCCATTGGCAGAATATGAAAAAACGAAAAAAATATGTTTGGCATCTTATGCCAATGGTCCCCCATTGGCAGTATATGAAAAAACGAAAAAAATATGTTTGGCACCTAATGCCAATGGTCCCCCCTTGGCAGAATATGAAAAAATGTGTTTGGCCCCTAATGCCGATGAACCCCCATTGGCAGAATATGAAAAAACGAAAAAATGTGTTTGGCACCTAATGCAAATGGTCCCCCATTGGCAGAATATGAAAAAACGAAAAAATGTGTTTGGCACCTAACGCCAATGGTCCCCCCTTGGCAGAACATGAAAAAACGAAAAAATATGTTTGGCACCTAATGCCAATGGTCCCCCATTGGCAGAATATGAAAAAACGAAAAAAATATGTTTGGCACCTAATGCCAATGGTCCCCCATTGGCAGAATATGAAAAAACGAAAAAATGTGTTTGGCACCTAATGCAAATGGTCCCCCATTGGCAGAATATGAAAAAACGAAAAAATGTGTTTGGCACCTAACGCCAATGGTCCCCCCTTGGCAGAACATGAAAAAACGAAAAAATATGTTTGGCACCTAATGCCAATGGTCCCCCATTGGCAGAATATGAAAAAACGAAAAAAATATGTTTGGCACCTAATGCCAATGGTCCCCCATTGGCAGAATATGAAAAAACGAAAAAAAGTGTTTGGCACCTAACGCCAATGGTCCCCCCTTGGCAGAACATGAAAAAACGAAAAAATATGTTTGGCACCTAATGCCAATGGTAACCCATTGGCAGAATATGAAAAAACGAAAAAATGTGTTTGGCACCTTATGCCAATGGTCCCCCATTGGCAGAATATGAAAAAACGAAAAAATGTGTTTGGCACCTTATGCCAATGGTCCCCCCATGGCAGAACATGAAAAAACGAAAAAAAATATGTTTGGCATCTTATGCCAATGGTCCCCCATTGGCAGAATATGAAAAAACGAAAAAAATATGTTTGGCACCTAATGCCAATGGTCCCCCATTGGCAGAATATGAAAAAACGAAAAAATGTGTTTGGCACCTAACGCCAATGGTCCCCCCTTGGCAGAATATGAAAAAATGTGTTTGGCCCCTAATGCCGATGATCCCCCATTGGCAGAATATGAAAAAACGAAAAAATGTGTTTGGCACCTTATGCCAATGGTCCCCCCGTGGCAGAACATGAAAAAACGAAAAAATGTGTTTGGCACCTTATGCCAATGGTCCCCCCATGGCAGAATATGGAAAAACGAAAAAATCTGTTTGGCACCTTATGCCAATGGTCCCCCCTTGGCAGAACATGAAAAAACGAATAAATGTGTTTGGCACCTTATGCCAATGGTCCCCCCATGGCAGAATATGGAAAAACGAAAAAATGTGTTTGGCACCTAATGCCAATGGTCCCCCCTTGGCAGAACATGAAAAAACGAAAAAATATGTTTGGCACCTTATGCCAATGGTCCCCCCATGGCAGAATATGGAAAAACGAAAAAATGTGTTTGGCACCTAATGCCAATGGTCCCCCCTTGGCAGAACATGAAAAAACGAAAAAATATGTTTGGCACCTAATGCCAATGGTCCTCCCTTGGCAGAATATGAAAAAACGATAAAATGTGTTTGGCACCTAACGCCAATGGTCAACCCTTGGCAGAATATGAAAAAATGTGTTTGGCCCCTAATGCCGATGATCCCCCATTGGCAGAATATGAAAAAACGAAAAAATGTGTTTGGCACCTTATGCCAATGGTCCCCCCTTGACAGAACATGAAAAAACGAAAAAATGTGTTTGGCACCTTATGCCAATGGTCCCCCCATGGCAGAATATGGAAAAACGAAAAAATGTGTTTGGCACCTAATGCCAATGGTCCCCCCTTGGCAGAACATGAAAAAACGAAAAAAATATGTTTGGCACCTAATGCCAATGGTCCCCCATTGGCAGAATATGAAAAAACGAAAAAATGTGTTTGGCACCTTATGCCAATGGTGCCCCATTGGCAGAATATGAAAAAACGCAAAAATATGTTTGCCACCTAACGCCAATGGTCCCCCCATGGCAGAATATGAAAAAACGAAAAAATGTGTTTGGCACCTAATGCCAATGGCCCTCATTGGCAGAATATGAAAAAACGAAAATATGTGTTTGGCACCTTATGCCAATGGTCTCCCCTTGGCAGAATATGAAAAAACGAAAAAATGTGTTTGGCACCTTATGCCAATGGTCGCCCCATGGCAGAATATGGAAAAACGAAAAAATGTGTTTGGCACCTAATGCCAATGGTCCCCCCTTGGCAGAATATGAAAAAACGAAAAAATATGTTTGGCACTTAATGCCAATGGTCCCCCATTGGCAGAGTATGAAAAAACAAAAAAATGTGTTTGGCACCAAACGCCAATGGTCCCCCCTTGGCAGAATATGAAAAAAACTAAAAAATGTGTTTGGCACCTAATGCCAATGGCCCCCCCTTGGCAGAATATGAAAAAACGAAAACATGTGTTTGGCACCTAATGAAAATGGTCCCCCCTTGGCAGAATATGAAAAAACGAAAAAATGTGTTTGGCACCTAATGCCAATGGTCCTCCCTTGGCAGATAATGAAAAAACGAAAAAATGTGTTTGGCACCTAATGCCAATGGTCCCCCCTTGGCAGAATATGAAAAAACGAAAAAATGTGTTTGGCACCTAATGCCAATGGTCTCCTCTTGGCAGAATATGAAAAAACTAAAAAATGTGTTTGGCACCTAATGCCAATGGTCCCCCCTTGGCAGAATATGAAAAAACGAAAAAATGTGTTTGGCACCTAACGCCAATGGTCCCCCATTGGCAGAATATGAAAAAACGAAAAAATGTGTTTGGCACCTAATGCAAATGGTCCCCCATTGGCAGAATATGAAAAAACGAAAAAATGTGTTTGGCACCTAACGCCAATGGTCCCCCATTAGCAGAATATGAAAAAACGAAAAAATGTGTTTGGCACCTAACGCCAATGGTCCCCCATTGGCAGAATATGAAAAAACGAAAAAATAAGTGTGGCACCTAATGCCAATGGTCCCCCATTGGCAGAATATGAAAAAACGAAAAAATATGTTTGGCACCTAATGCCAATGGTTCCCCATTGGCAGAATATGAAAAAACGAGAAAATGTGTTTGGCACCTAATGTCAATGGTCCCCCATCGGCAGAATATGAAAAAACGAAAAAATGTGTTTGGCACCTAATGCCAATGGTCCCCCATTGGCAGAATATGAAAAAACGAAAAAATAAGTTTGGCACCTAATGCCAATGGTCCCCCATTGGCAGAATATGAAAAAACGAAAAAATGTGTTTGGCACTTAATGCCAATGGTCCCCCATTGGCAGTATATGAAAAAACGAAAAAATAAGTTTAGCACCTAATGCCAATGGTCCCCCATTGGCAGAATATGAAAAAACGAAAAAATGTGTTTGGCACCTAATGCCAATGGTCCTCCATTGGCAGAATATGAAAAAACGAAAAAATGTGTTTTGCACCTAACGCCAATGGTCCCCCATTGGCAGAATATGAAAAAACGAAAAAATGTGTTTGGCACCTAATGCCAATGGTCCCCCATTGGCAGAATATGAAAAAACGAAAAAATATGTTTGGCACCTAATGCCAATGGTTCCCCATTGGCAGAATATGAAAAAACGAAAAAATAAGTTTAGCACCTAATGCCAATGGTCCCCCATTGGCAGAATATGAAAAAACGAAAAAATGTGTTTGGCACCTAATGCAAATGGTCCCCCATTGGCAGAATATGAAAAAACGAAAAAATGTGTTTGGCACCTAACGCCAATGGTCCCCCATTAGCAGAATATGAAAAAACGAAAAAATGTGTTTGGCACCTAATGTCAATGGTCCCCCATTGGCAGAATATGAAAAAACCAAAAAATAAGTGTGGCACCTAATGCCAATGGTCCCCCCTTGGCAGAATATGAAAAAACGAGAAAATGTGTTTGGCACCTAATGTCAATGGTCCCCCATCGGCAGAATATGAAAAAACGAAAAAATGTGTTTGGCACCTAATGCCAATGGTCCCCCATTGGCAGAATATGAAAAAACGAAAAAATAAGTTTGGCACCTAATGCCAATGGTCCCCCATTGGCAGAATATGAAAAAACGAAAAAATGTGTTTGGCACCTAATGCCAATGGTCCCCCATTGGCAGTATATGAAAAAACGAAAAAATAAGTTTAGCACCTAATGCCAATGGTCCCCCATTGGCAGAATATGAAAAAACGAAAAAATGTGTTTGGCACCTAACGAAAATGGTCCCCCATTGGCAGAATGTGAAAAAACGAAAAAATGTGTTTGGCACCTAACGCCAATGGGCCCCCATTGGCAGAATATGAAAAAACGAATAAATGTATTTGGCACCTAATGCCAATTTTCCCCCATTGGCAGAATATGAAAAAACTAAAAAATAAGTTTGGCACCTAACGCCAATGGTCCCCCATTGGCAGAATATGGAAAAACGAAAAAATTTGTTTGGCACCTAATGCCAACGGTCCACCATTGGCAGAATATGAAAAAACGAAAAAATGTGTTTGGCACCTAATGCCAATGGTCCCCCATTAGCAGAATATGAAAAAACCAAAAAATAAGTGTGGCACCTAATGCCAATAGTCCCCCCTTGGCAGAATATGAAAAAACGAAAAAATGTGTTTGCCACCTAATGCCAATGGTCCCCCACTGGCAGAATATGAAAAAACGAAAAAATGTGTTTGGCACCTAATGCCAATGGTCCCCCATTGGCAGAATATGAAAAAACCAAAAAATAAGTGTGGCACCTAATGCCAATGGTCCCCCCTTGGCAGAATATGAAAAAACGAAAAAATGTGTTTGCCACCTAATGCCAATTGTCCCCCATTGGCAGAATATGAAAAAACGAAAAAATGTATTTGGCACCTAATGCCAATGGTCCCCCATTGGCAGAATATGAAAAAACTAAAAAATAAGTTTGGCACCTAACGCCAATGGTCCCCCATTGGCAGAATATGGAAAAACGAAAAAATTTGTTTGGCACCTAATGCCAATGGTCCCCCATTGGCAGAATATGAAAAAACGAAAAAATGTGTTTGGCACCTAATGCCAATGGTCCCCCATTAGCAGAATATGAAAAAACGAAAAAATGTGTTTGGCACCTAACGCCAATGGTCCCCCATTGGCAGAATATGAAAAAACCAAAAAATAAGTGTGGCACCTAATGCCAATGGTCCCCATTTGGCAGAATATGAAAAAACGAAAAAATGTGTTTGCCACCTAATGCCAATGGTCCCCCACTGGCAGAATATGAAAAAACGAAAAAATGTGTTTTGCACCTAATGCCAATGGTCCCCCATTGGCAGAATATGAAAAAACGAAAAAATGTGTTGGGCACCTAACGCCAATGGTCCCCCATTGGCAGAATGTGAAAAAACGAAAAAATGTGTTTGGCACCTAATGCGAATGGGCCGCCATTGGCAGAATATGAAAAAACTAAAAAATAAGTTTGGCACCTAACGCCAATGGTCCCCCATTGGCAGAATATGGAAAAACGAAAAAATGTGTTTGGCACCTAATGCCAACGGTCCACCATTGGCAGAATATGAAAAAACGAAAAAATGTGTTTGGCACCTAATGCCAATGGTCCCCCATTAGCAGAATATGAAAAAACCAAAAAATAAGTGTGGCACCTAATGCCAATGGTCCCCCATTGGCAGAATATGAAAAAACGAAAAAATGTGTTTGCCACCTAATGCCAATGGTCCCCCACTGGCAGAATATGAAAAAACGAAAAAATGTGTTTGGCACCTAATGCCAATGGTCCCCCATTGGCAGAATATGATAAAACCAAAAAATAAGTGTGGCACCTAATGCCAATGGTCCCCCCTTGGCAGAATATGAAAAAACGAAAAAATGTGTTTGCCACCTAATGCCAATGGTCCCCCATTGGCAGAATATGAAAAAACGAAAAAATGTATTTGGCACCTAATGCCAATGGTCCCCCATTGGCAGAATATGAAAAAACTAAAAAATAAGTTTGGCACCTAACGCCAATGGTCCCCCATTGGCAGAATATGGAAAAACGAAAAAATTAGTTTGGCACCTAATGCCAATGGTCCCCCATTGGCAGAATATGAAAAAACGAAAAAATGTGTTTCGCACCTAATGCCAATGGTCCCCCATTAGCAGAATATGAAAAAACGAAAAAATGTGTTTGGCACCTAACGCCAATGGTCCCCCATTGGCAGAATATGAAAAAACCAAAAAATAAGTGTGGCACCTAATGCCAATGGTCCCCATTTGGCAGAATATGAAAAAACGAAAAAATGTGTTTGCCACCTAATGCCAATGGTCCCCCACTGGCAGAATATGAAAAAACGAAAAAATGTGTTTTGCACCTAATGCCAATGGTCCCCCATTGGCAGAATATGAAAAAACGAAAAAATGTGTTGGGCACCTAACGCCAATGGTCCCCCATTGGCAGAATGTGAAAAAACGAAAAAATGTGTTTGCCACCTAATGCCAATGGTCCCCCACTGGCAGAATATGAAAAAACGAAAAAATGTGTTTTGCACCTAATGCCAATGGTCCCCCATTGGCAGAATATGAAAAAACGAAAAAATGTGTTGGGCACCTAACGCCAATGGGCCCCCATTGGAAGAATATGAAAAAACGAAAAAATGTATTTGGTACCTAATGCCAATTTTCCCCCATTGGCAGAATATGAAAAAACGAAAAAATGTGTTTGGCACCTAATGCCAATGGTCCCCCATTGGCAGAATATGAAAAAACGAAAAAATGTGTTTGCCACCTAATGCCAATGGTCCCCCACTGGCAGAATATGAAAAAACGAAAAAATGTGTTTGGCACCTAATGCCAATGGTCCCCCATTGGCAGAATATGATAAAACCAAAAAATAAGTGTGGCACCTAATGCCAATGGTCCCCCCTTGGCAGAATATGAAAAAACGAAAAAATGTATTTGGCACCTAATGCCAATGGTCCCCCATTGGCAGAATATGAAAAAACTGAAAAATAAGTTTGGCACCTAACGCCAATGGTCTCCCATTGGCAGAATATGAAAAAACGAAAAAATTTGTTTTTCAAATAATGCCAATGGTCCCCCATTGGCAGAATATGAAAAAACGAAAAAATGTGTTTGGCACCTAATGCCAATTGTCCCCCTTTGGCAGAATATGAAAAAACCAAAAAATAAGTGTGGCACCTAATGCCAATGGTCCCCCCTTGGCAGAATATGAAAAAACGAAAAAATGTGTTTGCCACCTAATGCCAATGGCCCCCCATTGGCAGAATATGAAAAAACGAAAAAATGTATTTGGCACCTAATGCCAATGGTCCCCCATTGGCAGAATATGAAAAAACTAAAAAATAAGTTTGGCACCTAACGCCAATGGTCCCCCATTGGCAAAATATGGAAAAACGAAAAAATATGTTTGGCACCTAATGCCAATGGTCCCCCATTGGCAGAATATGCCTAATGCCCATTGGCAGAATATGATAAAACCAAAAAATAAGTGTGGCACCTAATGCCAATTTTCCCCCATTGGCAGAATATGAAAAAACGAAAAAATGTATTTGGCACCTAATGCCAATGGTCCCCCATTGGCAGAATATGAAAAAACTGAAAAATAAGTTTGGCACCTAACGCCAATGGTCCCCCATTGGCAGAATATGAAAAAACGAAAAAATTTGTTTTTCAAATAATGCCAATGGTCCCCCATTGGCAGAATATGAAAAAACGAAAAAATGTGTTTGGCACCTAATGCCAATGGTCCCCCTTTGGCAGAATATGAAAAAACCAAAAAATAAGTGTGGCACCTAATGCCAATGGTCCCCCCTTGGCAGAATATGAAAAAACGAAAAAATGTGTTTGCCACCTAATGCCAATGGCCCCCCATTGGCAGAATATGAAAAAACGAAAAAATGTATTTGGCACCTAATGCCAATGGTCCCCCATTGGCAGAATATGAAAAAACTAAAAAATAAGTTTGGCACCTAACGCCAATGGTCCCCCATTGGCAAAATATGGAAAAACGAAAAAATATGTTTGGCACCTAATGCCAATGGTCCCCCATTGGCAGAATATGAAAAAACGAAAAAATGTGTTTGGCACCTAATGCCAATGGTCCCCCATTAGCAGAATATGAAAAAACGAAGAAATGTGTTTGGCACCTAACGCCAATGGTCCCCCATTGGCAGAATATGAAAAAACCAAAAAATAAGTGTGGCACCTAATGCCAATGGTCCCCATTTGGCAGAATATGAAAAAACGAAAAAATGTGTTTGCCACCTAATGCCATTGGTCCCCCACTGGCAGAATATGAAAAAACGAAAAAATGTGTTGGGCACCTAACGCCAATGGTCCCCCATTGGCAGAATGTGAAAAAACGAAAAAATGTGTTTGGCACCTAATGCCAATGGTCCCCCATTGGCAGAATATGAAAAAACGAAAAAATATATTTGGCACCTAATGCCAATGGTCCCCCATTGGCAGAATATGAAAAAACTGAAAAATAAGTTTGGCACCTAACGCCAATGGTCCCCCATTGGCAGAATATGAAAAAACGAAAAAATGTGTTTGGCACCTAATGCCAATGGTCCCCCATTAGCAGAATATGAAAAAACGAAAAAATGTGTTTGGCACCTAACGCCAATGGTCCCCCATTGGCAGAATATGAAAAAACCAAAAAATAAGTGTGGCACCTAATGCCAATGGTCCCCCCTTGGCAGAATATGAAAAAACGAAAAAATGTGTTTGGCACCTAATGCCAATGGTCCCCCTTGGCAGAATATGAAAAAACGAAAAAATGTGTTTGGCACCTTATGCCAATGGTGCCCCATTGGCAGAATATGAAAAAACGAAAAAATGTGTTTGCCACCTAACGCCAATGGTCCCCCCTTGGCAGAATATGAAAGAATGAAAAAATGTGTTTGGCACCTAATGCCAATGGCCCCCCTTGGCAGAATATGAAAAAACGAAAAAATGTGTTTGGCACCTAACGCCAATGGTCCCCCCTTGGCAGTATATGAAAAAACGAAAAAATGTGTTTGGCTCTTAATGCCAGTGGTCCCCCATTGGCAGAATATGAAAAAACGAAAAAATGTGTTGGCCACCTAACGCCAATGGTCCCCCCTTGGCAGTATATGAAAAAACGAAAAAATGTGTTTGGCACCTAATGCCAATGGTCCCCCATTGGCAGAATATGAAAAAACGAAAAAATGTGTTTGCCACCTAACGCCAATGGTCCCCCCTTGGCAGTATATGAAAAAACGAAAAAATGTGTTTGGCACCTAATGCCAATGGTCCCCCATTAGCAGAATATGAAAAAACGAAAAAATGTGTTTGGCACCTAACGCCAATGGTCCCCCATTGGCAGAATATGAAAAAACCAAAAAATAAGTGTGGCACCTAATGCCAATGGTCCCCCCTTGGCAGAATATGAAAAAACGAAAAAATGTGTTTGGCACCTAATGCCAATGGTCCCCCTTGGCAGAGTATGAAAAAACGAAAAAATGTGTTTGGCACCAAACGCCAATGGTCCCCCCTTGGCAGAATATGAAAAAACTAAAAAATGTGTTTGGCACCTAACGCCAATGGTCCCCCATTGGCAGAATATGAAAAAACCAAAAAATAAGTGTGGCACCTAATGCCAATGGTCCCCCATTGGCAGAATATGGAAAAACGAAGAAATTTGTTTGGCACCTAATGCCAATGGTCCCCCATTGGCAGAATATGAAAAAACGAAAAAATGTGTTTGGCACCTAATGCCAATGGTCCCCCATTAGCAGAATATGAAAAAACGAAAAAATGTGTTTGGCACCTAACGCCAATGGTCCCCCATTGGCAGAATATGAAAAAACGAAAAAATGTGTTTGGCACCTTATGCCAATGGTGCCCCATTGGCAGAATATGAAAAAACGAAAAAATGTGTTTGCCACCTAACGCCAATGGTCCCCCCTTGGCAGTATATGAAAAAACGAAAAAATGTGTTTGGCACCTAATGCCAATGGTCCCCCATTGGCAGAATATGAAAAAACGAAAAAATGTGTTTGGCACCTAATGCCAATGGTCCTCCATTGGCAGAATATGAAAAAACGATAAAATGCGTTTGGCACTTAACGCCAATGGTCCCCCCTTGGCAGAATATGAAAAAATGTGTTTGGCCCCTAATGCCGATGATCCCCCATTGGCAGAATATGAAAAAACGAAAAAATGTGTTTGGCACCTTATGCCAATGGTCCCCCCTTGGCAGAATATGAAAAAACGAAAAAATGTGTTTGGCACCTAATGCCAATGGTCCCCCCTTGGCAGAACATGAAAAAACGAAAAAATATGTTTGGCACCTAATGCCAATGGGGGACCATTGGCAGAACATGAAAAAACGAAAAAATATGTTTGGCACCTAATGCCAATGGTCCCCCATTGGCAGAATATGAAAAAACGAAAAAATGTGTTTGCCACCTAACGCCAATGGTCCCCCCATGGCAGAATATGAAAGAACGAAAAAATGTGTTTGGCACCTAATGCCAATGGCCCTCATTGGCAGAATATGAAAAAACTAAAAAATGTTTTTGGCACCTAATGCCAATGGTCCCCCCTTGGCAGAAAATAAAAAAACGAAAAAATGTGTTTTCCACCTAATGAAAATGGTCGCAGAATATGAAAAAACTAAAAAATGTGTTTGGCACCTAATGCCAATGGCCCCCCCTTGGCAGAATATGAAAAAACGAAAAAATGTGTTTGGCACCTAATGCCAATGGTCCTCCCTTGGCAGATAATGAAAAAACGAAAAAATGTGTTTGGCACCTAATGCCAATGGTCCCCCCTTGGCAGAATATGAAAAAACGAAAAAATGTGTTTGGCACCTAATGCCAATGGTCCCCCACTGGCAGAATATGAAAAATCGAAAAAATGTGTTTGACACCTAACGCCAATGGTCCCCCATTGGCAGAATATGGAAAAACGAAGAAATTTGTTTGGCACCTAATGCCAATGGTCCCCCATTGGCAGAATATGAAAAAACGAAAAAATGTGTTTGGCACCTAATGCCAATGGTCACCCATTAGCAGAATATGAAAAAACGAAAAAATGTGTTTGGCTCTTAATGCCAATGGTCCCCCCTTGGCAGAATATGAAAAAACGAAAAAATGTGTTTGCCACCTAATGAAAATGGTCCCCCCTTGGCAGGATATGAAAAAACTAAAAAATGTGTTTGGCACCTAATGCCAATGGTCCCCCTTGGCAGAGTATGAAAAAACGAAAAAATGTGTTTGGCACCAAACGCCAATGGTCCCCCCTTGGCAGAATATGAAAAAACTAAAAAATGTGTTTGGCACCTAACGCCAATGGTCCCCCATTGGCAGAATATGAAAAAACCAAAAAATAAGTGTGGCACCTAATGCCAATGGTCCCCCATTGGCAGAATATGGAAAAACGAAGAAATTTGTTTGGCACCTAATGCCAATGGTCCCCCATTGGCAGAATATGAAAAAACGAAAAAATGTGTTTGGCACCTAATGCCAATGGTCCCCCATTAGCAGAATATGAAAAAACGAAAAAATGTGTTTGGCACCTAACGCCAATGGTCCCCCCTTGGCAGAATATGAAAAAACCAAAAAATAAGTGTGGCACCTAATGCCAATGGTCCCCCCTTGGCAGAATATGAAAAAACGAAAAAATGTGTTTGGCACCTAATGCCAATGGTCCCCCTTGGCAGAGTATGAAAAAACGAAAAAATGTGTTTGGCACCAAACGCCAATGGTCCCCCCTTGGCAGAATATGAAAAAACGAAAAAATGTGTTTGGCACCTTATGCCAATGGTGCCCCATTGGCAGAATATGAAAAAACGAAAAAATGTGTTTGCCACCTAACGCCAATGGTCCCCCCTTGGCAGAATATGAAAGAATGAAAAAATGTGTTTGGCACCTAATGCCAATGGTCCCAGACTGGCAGAATATGAAAAAACGAAAATATGTGTTTGGCACCTTATGCCAATGGTCTCCCCTTGGCAGAATATGAAAAAACGAAAAAATGTGTTTGGCTCTTAATGCCAATGGTCCCCCCTTGGCAGAATATGAAAAAACGAAAAAATGTGTTTGGCACCTAATGCCAATGGTCCCCCTTGGCAGAGTATGAAAAAACGAAAAAATGTGTTTGGCACCAAACGCCAATGGTCCCCCCTTGGCAGAATATGAAAAAACGAAAAAATGTGTTTGCCACCTTATGCCAATGGTGCCCCATTGGCAGAATATGAAAAAACGAAAAAATGTGTTTGCCACCTAACGCCAATGGTCCCCCCTTGGCAGAATATGAAAAAACGAAAAAATGTGTTTGGCACCTTATGCCAATGGTGCCCCATTGGCAGAATATGAAAAAACGAAAAAATGTGTTTGCCACCTAACGCCAATGGTCCCCCCTTGGCAGTATATGAAAAAACGAAAAAATGTGTTTGGCACCTAATGCCAATGGTCCCAGACTGGCAGAATATGAAAAAACGAAAATATGTGTTTGGCACCTTATGCCAATGGTCTCCCCTTGGCAGAATATGAAAAAACGAAAAAATGTGTTTGGCTCTTAATGCCAATGGTCCCCCCTTGGCAGAATATGAAAAAACGAAAAAATGTGTTTGCCACCTAATGAAAATGGTCCCCCCTTGGCAGAATATGAAAAAACTAAAAAATGTGTTTGGCACCTAATGCCAATGGCCCCCCCTTGGCAGAATATGAAAAAACGAAAAAATGTGTTTGGCACCTAATGCCAATGGTCCTCCCTTGGCAGATAATGAAAAAACGAAAAAATGTGTTTGGCACCTAATGCCAATGGTCCCCCCTTGGCAGAATATGAAAAAACGAAAAAATGTGTTTGGCACCTAACGCCAATGGTCCCCCCTTGGCAGAATATGAAAAACGAAAATATGTGTTTGGCACCTAATGCCAATTGTCCCCCATTTGCAGAATATGAAAAAACGAAAAAATGTGTTTGGCACCTAATGCCAATGGTCGCCCATTGGCAGAATATGAAAAAACTACAAAATGTGTTTTTCAGCTAACGCCAATGGTCCCCCCTTGGCAGAATATGAAAAAACTACAAAATGTGTTTGGCACCTAATGCCAATGGTCCCCCCTTGGCAGAATATGAAAAAACGAAAAAATGTGTTTGGCACCTAATGCCAATGGTCCCCCCTTGGCAGAAAATGAAAAAACGAAAAAATGTGTTTTTCACCTAATGCCAATGGTCCCCCTTGGCAGAATATGAAAAAACGAAAAAATGTGTTTGGCACCTAACGCCAATGGTCCCCCCTTGGCACAATATGAAAAAACGAAAAAATGTGTTTGGCACCTAATGCCAATGGTCCCCCCTGGCAGAATATGAAAAAACGAAAAAATGTGTTTGGCACCTAACGCCAATGGTCCCCCCTTGGCAGAATATGAAAAAACGAAAAAATGTGTTTGGCACCTAATGCCAATGGTCCCCCCTTGGCAGAATATGAAAAAATGAAAAAATGTGTTTGGCACCAAATGCCAATGGTCCCCCCTTGCCAGAAAATGAAAAGACGAAAAAATGTGTTTTTCACCTAATGCCAATGGTCCCCCCTTGGCAGAATATGAAAAAACGAAAATATGTGTTTGACACCTAATGCCAATGGTCCCCCATTGGCAGAATATGAAAAAACTAAAAAATGTGTTTGGCACCTAACGCCAATGGTCCCCCCTTGGCAGAATATGAAAAAACGAAAAACTGTGTTTGCCACCTAACGCCAATGGTCCCCCCTTGGCAGAATATGAAAAAACGAAAAAATGTGTTTGCCACCAACGCCAATGGTCCCCCATTGGCAGAATATGAAAAAACGAAAAAATGTGTTTGGCACCTAATGCCAATGGTCGCCCATTGGCAGAATATGAAAAAACGAAAAAATGTGTTTGGCACCTAATGCCAATGGTCCCCCCTTGGCAGAATATGAAAAAACGAAAAAATGTGTTTCGCACCTTATGCCAATGGTCCCCCCTTGGCAGAATATGAAAAAACGAAAAAATGTGTTTGGCACCTAACGCCAATGGTCCCCCCTTGGCAGAATATGAAAAAACGAAAAACTGTGTTTGCCACCTAACGCCAATGGTCCCCCCTTGGTAGAATATGAAAAAACGAAAAAATGTGTTTGGCACCTAATGCCAATGGTCCCCCCTTGACAGAATATGAAAAAACGAAAAAATGTGTTTGCCACCTAATGCCAATGGTCCCCCCTTGGCAGAATATGAAAAAACGAAAAAATGTGTTTGGCACCTAATGCCAATGGTCCCCCCTTGGCAGAAAATTAAAAAACGAAAAACTGTGTTTGCCACCTAACGCCAATGGTCCCCCCTTGGCAGAATATGAAAAAACGAAAAAATGTGTTTGGCACCTAATGCCAATGGTCCCCCCTTGGCAGAATATGAAAAAACGAAAAAATGTGTTTGCCACCTAACGCCAATGGCCCCCCCCTTGGCAGAATATGAAAAAACGAAAAACTGTGTTTGCCACCTAACGCCAATGGTCCCCCATTGGCAGAATATGGAAAAACGAAGAAATTTGTTTGGCACCTAATGCCAATGGTCCCCCATTGGCAGAATATGAAAAAACGAAAAAATGTGTTTGGCACCTAATGCCAATGGTCACCCATTAGCAGAATATGAAAAAACGAAAAAATGTGTTTGGCTCTTAATGCCAATGGTCCCCCCTTGGAAGAATATGAAAAAACGAAAAAATGTGTTTGCCACCTAATGAAAATGGTCCCCCCTTGGCAGAATATGAAAAAACTAAAAAATGTGTTTGGCACCTAATGCCAATGGTCCCCCTTGGCAGAGTATGAAAAAACGAAAAAATGTGTTTGGCACCAAACGCCAATGGTCCCCCCTTGGCAGAATATGAAAAAACTAAAAAATGTGTTTGGCACCTAACGCCAATGGTCCCCCATTGGCAGAATATGAAAAAACCAAAAAATAAGTGTGGCACCTAATGCCAATGGTCCCCCATTGGCAGAATATGGAAAAACGAAGAAATTTGTTTGGCACCTAATGCCAATGGTCCCCCATTGGCAGAATATGAAAAAACGAAAAAATGTGTTTGGCACCTAATGCCAATGGTCCCCCATTAGCAGAATATGAAAAAACGAAAAAATGTGTTTGGCACCTAACGCCAATGGTCCCCCCTTGGCAGAATATGAAAAAACCAAAAAATAAGTGTGGCACCTAATGCCAATGGTCCCCCCTTGGCAGAATATGAAAAAACGAAAAAATGTGTTTGGCACCTAATGCCAATGGTCCCCCTTGGCAGAGTATGAAAAAACGAAAAAATGTGTTTGGCACCAAACGCCAATGGTCCCCCCTAGGCAGAATATGAAAAAACGAAAAAATGTGTTTGGCACCTTATGCCAATGGTGCCCCATTGGCAGAATATGAAAAAACGAAAAAATGTGTTTGCCACCTAACGCCAATGGTCCCCCCTTGGCAGAATATGAAAGAATGAAAAAATGTGTTTGGCACCTAATGCCAATGGTCCCAGACTGGCAGAATATGAAAAAACGAAAATATGTGTTTGGCACCTTATGCCAATGGTCTCCCCTTGGCAGAATATGAAAAAACGAAAAAATGTGTTTGGCTCTTAATGCCAATGGTCCCCCCTTGGCAGAATATGAAAAAACGAAAAAATGTGTTTGGCACCTAATGCCAATGGTCCCCCTTGGCAGAGTATGAAAAAACGAAAAAATGTGTTTGGCACCAAACGCCAATGGTCCCCCCTTGGCAGAATATGAAAAAACGAAAAAATGTGTTTGGCACCTTATGCCAATGGTGCCCCATTGGCAGAATATGAAAAAACGAAAAAATGTGTTTGCCACCTAACGCCAATGGTCACCCCTTGGCAGAATATGAAAAAACGAAAAAATGTGTTTGGCACCTTATGCCAATGGTGCCCCATTGGCAGAATATGAAAAAACGAAAAAATGTGTTTGCCACCTAACGCCAATGGTCCCCCCTTGGCAGTATATGAAAAAACGAAAAAATGTGTTTGGCACCTAATGCCAATGGTCCCAGACTGGCAGAATATGAAAAAACGAACATATGTGTTTGGCACCTTATGCCAATGGTCTCCCCTTGGCAGAATATGAAAAAACGAAAAAATGTGTTTGGCTCTTAATGCCAATGGTCCCCCCTTGGCAGAATATGAAAAAACGAAAAAATGTGTTTGCCACCTAATGAAAATGGTCCCCCCTTGGCAGAATATGAAAAAACTAAAAAATGTGTTTGGCACCTAATGCCAATGGCCCCCCCTTGGCAGAATATGAAAAAACGAAAAAATGTGTTTGGCACCTAATGCCAATGGTCCTCCCTTGGCAGATAATGAAAAAACGAAAAAATGTGTTTGGCACCTAATGCCAATGGTCCCCCCTTGGCAGAATATGAAAAAACGAAAAAATGTGTTTGGCACCTAATGCCAATGGTCCCCCCTTGGCAGAATATGAAAAAACGAAAAAATGTGTTTGGCACCTAACGCCAATGGTCCCCCCTTGGCAGAATATGAAAAACGAAAATATGTGTTTGGCACCTAATGCCAATTGTCCCCCATTTGCAGAATATGAAAAAACGAAAAAATGTGTTTGGCACCTAATGCCAATGGTCGCCCATTGGCAGAATATGAAAAAACTACAAAATGTGTTTTTCAGCTAACGCCAATGGTCCCCCCTTGGCAGAATATGAAAAAACTACAAAATGTGTTTGGCACCTAATGCCAATGGTCCCCCCTTGGCAGAATATGAAAAAACGAAAAAATGTGTTTGGCACCTAATGCCAATGGTCCCCCCTTGGCAGAAAATGAAAAAACGAAAAAATGTGTTTTTCACCTAATGCCAATGGTCCCCCTTGGCAGAATATGAAAAAACGAAAAAATGTGTTTGGCACCTAACGCCAATGGTCCCCCCTTGGCACAATATGAAAAAACGAAAAAATGTGTTTGGCACCTAATGCCAATGGTCCCCCCTTGGCAGAATATGAAAAAACGAAAAAATGTGTTTGGCACCTAACGCCAATGGTCCCCCCTTGGCAGAATATGAAAAAACGAAAAAATGTGTTTGGCACCTAATGCCAATGGTCCCCCCTTGGCAGAATATGAAAAAATGAAAAAATGTGTTTGGCACCAAATGCCAATGGTCCCCCCTTGCCAGAAAATGAAAAGACGAAAAAATGTGTTTTTCACCTAATGCCAATGGTCCCCCCTTGGCAGAATATGAAAAAACAACAAAATGTGTTTGGCACCTAACGCCAATGGTCCCCCCTTGGCAGAATATGAAAAAACGAAAAAATGTGTTTGGCACCTTATGCCAATGGTCCCCCCTTGGCAGAATATGAAAAAACGAAAAAATGTGTTTGGCACCTAACGCCAATGGTCCCCCCTTGGCAGAATATGAAAAAACGAAAAAAATGTGTTTGGCACCTAATGCCAATGGTCCCCCCTTGGCAGAATATGAAAAAACGAAAAAATGTGTTTGGCACCGAATGCCAATGGTCCCCCCTTGGCAGTATATGAAAAAACGAAAAATTGTGTTTGGCACCTAACGCCAATGGTCCCCCCTTGGCAGAATATGAAAAAACGAAAAAATGTGTTTGGCATCTAATGCCAATGGTCCCCCCTTGACAGAATATGAAAAAACGAAAAAATGTGTTTGCCACCTAATGCCAATGGTCCCCCCTTGGCAGAATATGAAAAAACGAAAAAATGTGTTTGCCACCTAATGCCAATGGTCCCCCCTTGGCAGAATATGAAAAAACGAAAAAATGTGTTTTTCACCTAATGCCAATGGTCCCCCCTTGGCAGAATATGAAAAAACTACAAAATGTGTTTGGCACCTAACGCCAATGGTCCCCCCTTGGCAGAATATGAAAAAACGAAAAAATGTGTTTGGCACCTAATGCCAATGGTCCCCCATTGGCAGAATATGAAAAAACGAAAAAATGTGTTTGGCACCTAATGCCAATGGTCCCCCATTAGCAAAATATGAAAAAACGAAAAAATGTGTTTGGCACCTAACGCCAATGGTCCTCCATTGGCAGAATATGAAAAAACGAAAAAATGTGTTTGGCACCTTATGCCAATGGTGCCCCATTGGCAGAATATGAAAAAACGAAAAAATGTGTTTGCCACCTAACGCCAATGGTCCCCCCTTGGCAGATAATGAAAAAACGAAAAAATGTGTTTGGCACCTAATGCCAATGGTCCTCCATTGGCAGAATATGAAAAAACGATAAAATGCGTTTGGCACTTAACGCCAATGGTCCCCCCTTGGCAGAATATGAAAAAATGTGTTTGGCCCCTAATGCCGATGATCCCCCATTGGCAGAATATGAAAAAACGAAAAAATGTGTTTGGCACCTAATGCCAATGGTCCCCCATTGGCAGAGTATGAAAAAACGAAAAAATGTGTTTGGCACCTAATGCCAATGGTCCCCCCTTGGCAGAATATGAAAAAACGAAAAAATGTGTTTGGCACCTAATGCCAATGGTCCCCCCTTGGCAGAACATGAGAAAACGAAAAAATATGTTTGGCACCTAATGCCAATGGTCCCCCATTGGCAGAATATGAAAAAACGAAAAAATGTGTTTGCCACCTAACGCCAATGGTCCCCCCATGGCAGAATATGAAAGAACGAAAAAATGTGTTTGGCACCTAATGCCAATGGCCCTCATTGGCAGAATATGAAAAAACGAAAATATGTGTTTGGCACCTTATGCCAATGGTCTCCCCTTGGCAGAATATGAAAAAACGAAAAAATGTGTTTGGCACCTAATGCCAATGGTCCCCCCTTGGCAGAGTATGAAAAAACGAAAAAATAAGTTTGGCACCTAATGCCAATGGTCCCCCATTGGCAGAGTATGAAAAAACGAAAAAATTTGTTTGGCACCAAACGCCAATGGTCCCCCCTTGGCAGAATATGAAAAAACTAAAAAATGTTTTTGGCACCTAATGCCAATGGTCCCCCCTTGGCAGAAAATAAAAAAACGAAAAAATGTGTTTTCCACCTAATGAAAATGGTCGCAGAATATGAAAAAACTAAAAAATGTGTTTGGCACCTAATGCCAATGGCCCCCCCTTGGCAGAATATGAAAAAACGAAAAAATGTGTTTGGCACCTAATGCCAATGGTCCTCCCTTGGCAGATAATGAAAAAACGAAAAAATGTGTTTGGCACCTAATGCCAATGGTCCCCCCTTGGCAGATAATGAAAAAACGAAAAAATGTGTTTGGCACCTAATGCCAATGGTCCCCCCTTGGCAGAATATGAAAAAACGAAAAAATGTGTTTGGCACCTAATGCCAATGGTCGCCCATTGGCAGAATATGAAAAAACTACAAAATGTGTTTTTCAGCTAACGCCAATGGTCCCCCCTTGGCAGAATATGAAAAAACTACAAAATGTGTTTGGCACCTAATGCCAATGGTCCCCCCTTGGCAGAATATGAAAAAACGAAAAAATGTGTTTGGCACCTAATGCCAATGGTCCCCCCTTGGCAGAAAATGAAAAAACGAAAAAATGTGTTTTTCACCTAATGCCAATGGTCCCCCTTGGCAGAATATGAAAAAACGAAAAAATGTGTTTGGCACCTAACGCCAATGGTCCCCCCTTGGCACAATATGAAAAAACGAAAAAATGTGTTTGGCACCTAATGCCAATGGTCCCCCCTTGGCAGAATATGAAAAAACGAAAAAATGTGTTTGGCACCTAACGCCAATGGTCCCCCCTTGGCAGAATATGAAAAAACGAAAAAATGTGTTTGGCACCTAATGCCAATGGTCCCCCCTTGGCAGAATATGAAAAAATGAAAAAATGTGTTTGGCACCAAATGCCAATGGTCCCCCCTTGCCAGAAAATGAAAAGACGAAAAAATGTGTTTTTCACCTAATGCCAATGGTCCCCCCTTGGCAGAATATGAAAAAACGAAAATATGTGTTTGACACCTAATGCCAATGGTCCCCCATTGGCAGAATATGAAAAAACTAAAAAATGTGTTTGGCACCTAACGCCAATGGTCCCCCCTTGGCAGAATATGAAAAAACGAAAAACTGTGTTTGCCACCTAACGCCAATGGTCCCCCCTTGGCAGAATATGAAAAAACGAAAAAATGTGTTTGCCACCAACGCCAATGGTCCCCCATTGGCAGAATATGAAAAAACGAAAAAATGTGTTTGGCACCTAATGCCAATGGTCGCCCATTGGCAGAATATGAAAAAACGAAAAAATGTGTTTGGCACCTAATGCCAATGGTCCCCCCTTGGCAGAATATGAAAAAACGAAAAAATGTGTTTGGCACCTTATGCCAATGGTCCCCCCTTGGCAGAATATGAAAAAACGAAAAAATGTGTTTGGCACCTAACGCCAATGGTCCCCCCTTGGCAGAATATGAAAAAACGAAAAACTGTGTTTGCCACCTAACGCCAATGGTCCTCCCTTGGTAGAATATGAAAAAACGAAAAAATGTGTTTGGCACCTAATGCCAATGGTCCCCCCTTGACAGAATATGAAAAAACGAAAAAATGTGTTTGCCACCTAATGCCAATGGTCCCCCCTTGGCAGAATATGAAAAAACGAAAAAATGTGTTTGGCACCTAATGCCAATGGTCCCCCCTTGGCAGAAAATTAAAAAACGAAAAACTGTGTTTGCCACCTAACGCCAATGGTCCCCCCTTGGCAGAATATGAAAAAACGAAAAAATGTGTTTGGCACCTAATGCCAATGGTCCCCCCTTGGCAGAATATGAAAAAACGAAAAAATGTGTTTGCCACCTAACGCCAATGGTCCCCCCCTTGGCAGAATATGAAAAAACGAAAAACTGTGTTTGCCACCTAACGCCAATGGTCCCCCCTTGGCAGAATATGAAAAAACGAAAAAATGTGTTTGCCACCTAATGCCAATGGTCCCCCCTTGGCAGAATATGAAAAAACGAAAAAATGTGTTTGCCACCTAATGCCAATGGTCCCCCCTTGGCAGAATATGAAAAAACGAAAAAATGTGTTTTTCACCTAATGCCAATGGTCCCCCCTTGGCAGAATATGAAAAAACAACAAAATGTGTTTGGCACCTAACGCCAATGGTCCCCCCTTGGCAGAATATGAAAAAACGAAAAAATGTGTTTGGCACCTTATGCCAATGGTCCCCCCTTGGCAGAATATGAAAAAACGAAAAAATGTGTTTGGCACCTAACGCCAATGGTCCCCCCTTGGCAGAATATGAAAAAACGAAAAAAATGTGTTTGGCACCTAATGCCAATGGTCCCCCCTTGGCAGAATATGAAAAAACGAAAAAATGTGTTTGGCACCGAATGCCAATGGTCCCCCCTTGGCAGTATATGAAAAAACGAAAAATTGTGTTTGGCACCTAACGCCAATGGTCCCCCCTTGGCAGAATATGAAAAAACGAAAAAATGTGTTTGGCATCTAATGCCAATGGTCCCCCCTTGACAGAATATGAAAAAACGAAAAAATGTGTTTGCCACCTAATGCCAATGGTCCCCCCTTGGCAGAATATGAAAAAACGAAAAAATGTGTTTGCCACCTAATGCCAATGGTCCCCCCTTGGCAGAATATGAAAAAACGAAAAAATGTGTTTTTCACCTAATGCCAATGGTCCCCCCTTGGCAGAATATGAAAAAACTACAAAATGTGTTTGGCACCTAACGCCAATGGTCCCCCCTTGGCAGAATATGAAAAAACGAAAAAATGTGTTTGGCACCTAATGCCAATGGTCCCTCATTGGCAGAATATGAAAAAACGAAAAAATGTGTTTGGCACCTAATGCCAATGGTCCCCCATTAGCAAAATATGAAAAAACGAAAAAATGTGTTTGGCACCTAACGCCAATGGTCCTCCATTGGCAGAATATGAAAAAACGAAAAAATGTGTTTGGCACCTTATGCCAATGGTGCCCCATTGGCAGAATATGAAAAAACGAAAAAATGTGTTTGCCACCTAACGCCAATGGTCCCCCCTTGGCAGTATATGAAAAAACGAAAAAATGTGTTTGGCACCTAATGCCAATGGTCCCCCATTGGCAGAATATGAAAAAACGAAAAAATGTGTTTGGCACCTAATGCCAATGGTCCTCCATTGGCAGAATATGAAAAAACGATAAAATGCGTTTGGCACTTAACGCCAATGGTCCCCCCTTGGCAGAATATGAAAAAATGTGTTTGGCCCCTAATGCCGATGATCCCCCATTGGCAGAATATGAAAAAACGAAAAAATGTGTTTGGCACCTAATGCCAATGGTCCCCCATTGGCAGAGTATGAAAAAACGAAAAAATGTGTTTGGCACCTAATGCCAATGGTCCCCCCTTGGCAGAATATGAAAAAACGAAAAAATGTGTTTGGCACCTAATGCCAATGGTCCCCCCTTGGCAGAACATGAGAAAACGAAAAAATATGTTTGGCACCTAATGCCAATGGTCCCCCATTGGCAGAATATGAAAAAACGAAAAAATGTGTTTGCCACCTAACGCCAATGGTCCCCCCATGGCAGAATATGAAAGAACGAAAAAATGTGTTTGGCACCTAATGCCAATGGCCCTCATTGGCAGAATATGAAAAAACGAAAATATGTGTTTGGCACCTTATGCCAATGGTCTCCCCTTGGCAGAATATGAAAAAACGAAAAAATGTGTTTGGCACCTAATGCCAATGGTCCCCCCTTGGCAGAGTATGAAAAAACGAAAAAATAAGTTTGGCACCTAATGCCAATGGTCCCCCATTGGCAGAGTATGAAAAAACGAAAAAATTTGTTTGGCACCAAACGCCAATGGTCCCCCCTTGGCAGAATATGAAAAAACTAAAAAATGTTTTTGGCACCTAATGCCAATGGTCCCCCCTTGGCAGAAAATAAAAAAACGAAAAAATGTGTTTTCCACCTAATGAAAATGGTCGCAGAATATGAAAAAACTAAAAAATGTGTTTGGCACCTAATGCCAATGGCCCCCCCTTGGCAGAATATGAAAAAACGAAAAAATGTGTTTGGCACCTAATGCCAATGGTCCTCCCTTGGCAGATAATGAAAAAACGAAAAAATGTGTTTGGCACCTAATGCCAATGGTCCCCCCTTGGCAGAATATGAAAAAACGAAAAAATGTGTTTGGCACCTAATGCCAATGGTCCCCCACTGGCAGAATATGAAAAATCGAAAAAATGTGTTTGGCACCTAACGCCAATGGTCCCCCATTGGCAGAATATGGAAAAACGAAGAAATTTGTTTGGCACCTAATGCCAATGGTCCCCCATTGGCAGAATATGAAAAAACGAAAAAATGTGTTTGGCACCTAATGCCAATGGTCCCCCATTAGCAGAATATGAAAAAACGAAAAAATGTGTTTGGCACCTAACGCCAATGGTCCCCCATTGGCAGACTATGAAAAAACCAAAAAATAAGTGTGGCACCTAATGCCAATGGTCCCCCCTTGGCAGAATATGAAAAAACGAAAAAATGTGTTTGGCACCTAATGCCAATGGTCCCCCTTGGCAGAGTATGAAAAAACGAAAAAATGTGTTTGGCACCAAACGCCAATGGTCCCCCCTTGGCAGAATATGAAAAAACTAAAAAATGTGTTTGGCACCTGACGCCAATGGTCCCCCATTGGCAGAATATGAAAAAACCAAAAAATAAGTGTGGCACCTAATGCCAATGGTCCCCCATTGGCAGAATATGGAAAAACGAAGAAATTTGTTTGGCACCTAATGCCAATGGTCCCCCATTGGCAGAATATGAAAAAACGAAAAAATGTGTTTGGCACCTAATGCCAATGGTCCCCCATTAGCAGAATATGAAAAAACGAAAAAATGTGTTTGGCAAAAAACGCCAATGGTCCCCCCTTGGCAGAATATGAAAAAACGAAAAAATGTGTTTGGCACCTAATGCCAATGGTCCCTCTTGGCAGAATATGAAAAAACGAAAAAATGTGTTTGGCACCTTATGCCAATGGTGCCCCATTGGCAGAATATGAAAAAACGAAAAAATGTGTTTGCCACCTAACGCCAATGGTCCCCCCTTGGCAGAATATGAAAGAATGAAAAAATGTGTTTGGCACCTAATGCCAATGGCCCTCATTGGCAGAATATGAAAAAACGAAAAAATGTGTTTGGCTCTTAATGCCAATGGTCCCCCCTTGGCAGAATATGAAAAAACGAAAAAATGTGTTTGCCACCTAATGAAAATGGTCCCCCCTTGGCAGAATATGAAAAAACTAAAAAATGTGTTTGGCACCTAATGCCAATGGCCCCCCCTTGGCAGAATATGAAAAAACGAAAAAATGTGTTTGGCACCTAATGCCAATGGTCCTCCCTTGGCAGATAATGAAAAAACGAAAAAATGTGTTTGGCACCTAATGCCAATGGTCCCCCCTTGGCAGAATATGAAAAAACGAAAAAATGTGTTTGGCACCTAACGCCAATGGTCCCCCCTTGGCAGAATATGAAAAAACGAAAAACTGTGTTTGCCACCTAACGCCAATGGTCCCCCCTTGGCAGAATATGAAAAAACGAAAAAATGTGTTTGCCACCAACGCCAATGGTCCCCCATTGGCAGAATATGAAAAAACGAAAAAATGTGTTTGGCACCTAATGCCAATGGTCGCCCATTGGCAGAATATGAAACAACGAAAAAATGTGTTTGGCACCTAATGCCAATGGTCCCCCCTTGGCAGAATATGAAAAAACGAAAAAATGTGTTTGGCACCTTATGCCAATGGTCCCCCCCCCTTGGCAGAATATGAAAAAACGAAAAAATGTGTTTGGCACCTAACGCCAATGGTCCCCCCTTGGCAGAATATGAAAAAACGAAAAACTGTGTTTGCCACCTAACGCCAATGGTCCCCCCTTGGCAGAATATGAAAAAACGAAAAAATGTGTTTGGCACCTAATGCCAATGGTCCCCCCTTGACAGAATATGAAAAAACGAAAAAATGTGTTTGGCACCTAATGCCAATGGTCCCCCCTTGGCAGAATATGAAAAAACGAAAAAATGTGTTTGGCACCTAATGCCAATGGTCCCCCCTTGGCAGAAAATTAAAAAACGAAAAAATGTGTTTTTCACCTAATGCCAATGGTCCCCCCTTGGCAGTATATGAAAAAACGAAAAATTGTGTTTGGCACCTAACGCCAATGGTCCCCCCTTGGCAGAATATGAAAAAACGAAAAAATGTGTTTGGCACCTAATGCCAATGGTCCCCCCTTGGCAGAATATGAAAAAACGAAAAAATGTGTTTACCACCTAATGCCAATGGTCCCCCCTTGGCAGAATATGAAAAAACGAAAAAATGTGTTTTTCACCTAATGCCAATGGTCCCCCCTTGGCAGAATATGAAAAAACGAAAAAATGTGTTTGCCACCTAATGCCA
This sequence comes from Criorhina ranunculi, assembly GCA_951813785.1. Lineage (NCBI taxonomy): Eukaryota > Metazoa > Arthropoda > Insecta > Diptera > Syrphidae > Criorhina > Criorhina ranunculi. Next base: position 51,937,856 of record OX638383.1, read on the forward strand.
ATGGTCCCCCCTTGGCAGAATATGAAAAAACGAAAAAATGTGTTTTTCACCTAATGCCAATGGTCCCTCCTTGGCAGAATATGAAAAAACGAAAAAATGTGATTGCCACCTAATGCCAATGGTCCCCCCTTGGCAGAATATGAAAAAACGAAAAAATGTGTTTTTCACCTAATGCCAATGGTCCCCCCTTGGCAGAATATGAAAACACGAAAAAATGTGTTTGGCACCTAACGCCAATGGTCCCCCCTTGGCAGAATATGAAAAAACGAAAAAATATGTTTGGCACCTTATGCCAATGGTCCTCCCTTGGCAGAATATGAAAAAACGAAAAAATGTGTTTGGCACCTAACGCCAATGGTCCCCCCTTGGCAGAATATGAAAAAACGAAAAAATGTGTTTGGTACCTAATGCCAATGGTCCCCCCTTGGCAGAATATGAAAAAACGAAAAAATGTGTTTGGCACCTAATGCCAATGGTCCCCCCTTGGCAGAATATGAAAAAACGAAAAAATGTGTTTGCCACCTAATGCCAATGGTCCCCCCTTGGCAGAATATGAAAAAACGAAAAAATGTGTTTGGCACCTTATGCCAATGGTCCGCCCTTGGCAGAATATGAAAAAACGAAAAAATGTGTTTGGCACGTAATGCCAATGGTCCCCCCTTGGCAGAATATGAAAAAACGAAAAAATGTGTTTGGCACCTAATGCCAATGGTCCCCCCTTGGCGGAATATGAAAAAACGAAAAAATGTGTTTGGCACCTAACGCCAATGGTCCACCCTTGGCAGAATATGAAAAAATGTGTTTGGCACCTTATGCCAATGGTCCCCCCTTGGCAGAATATGAAAAAACGAAAAAATGTGTTTGGCACCTAACGCCAATGGTCCCCCCTTGGCAGAATATGAAAAAACGAAAAAATGTGTTTTGCACCTAATGCCAATGGTCCCCCATTGGCAGAATGTGAAAAAACGGAAAAATGTGTTTGGCACCTAACGCCAATGGTCCCCCCTTGGCAGAATATGAAAAAACGAAAAAATATGTTTGGCACCTTATGCCAATGGTCCTCCCTTGGCAGAATATGAAAAAACGAAAAAATGTGTTTGGCACCTAACGCCAATGGTCCCCCCTTGGCAGAATATGAAAAAACGAAAAAATGTGTTTGGTACCTAATGCCAATGGTCCCCCCTTGGCAGAATATGAAAAAACGAAAAAATGTGTTTGGCACCTAATGCCAATGGTCCCCCCTTGGCAGAATATGAAAAAACGAAAAAATGTGTTTGCCACCTAATGCCAATGGTCCCCCCTTGGCAGAATATGAAAAAACGAAAAAATGTGTTTGGCACCTTATGCCAATGGTCCGCCCTTGGCAGAATATGAAAAAACGAAAAAATGTGTTTGGCACGTAATGCCAATGGTCCCCCCTTGGCAGAATATGAAAAAACGAAAAAATGTGTTTGGCACCTAATGCCAATGGTCCCCCCTTGGCAGAATATGAAAAAACGAAAAAATGTGTTTGGCACCTAATGCCAATGGTCCCCCCTTGGCGGAATATGAAAAAACGAAAAAATGTGTTTGGCACCTAACGCCAATGGTCCACCCTTGGCAGAATATGAAAAAATGTGTTTGGCACCTTATGCCAATGGTCCCCCCTTGGCAGAATATGAAAAAACGAAAAAATGTGTTTGGCACCTAACGCCAATGGTCCCCCCTTGGCAGAATATGAAAAAACGAAAAAATGTGTTTTTCACCTAATGCCAATGGTCCCCCCTTGGCAGAATATGAAAACACGAAAAAATGTGTTTGGCACCTAACGCCAATGGTCCCCCCTTGGCAGAATATGAAAAAACGAAAAAATATGTTTGGCACCTTATGCCAATGGTCCTCCCTTGGCAGAATATGAAAAAACGAAAAAATGTGTTTGGCACCTAACGCCAATGGTCCCCCCTTGGCAGAATATGAAAAAACGAAAAAATGTGTTTGGTACCTAATGCCAATGGTCCCCCCTTGGCAGAATATGAAAAAACGAAAAAATGTGTTTGGCACCTAATGCCAATGGTCCCCCCTTGGCAGAATATGAAAAAACGAAAAAATGTGTTTGCCACCTAATGCCAATGGTCCCCCCTTGGCAGAATATGAAAAAACGAAAAAATGTGTTTGGCACCTTATGCCAATGGTCCGCCCTTGGCAGAATATGAAAAAACGAAAAAATGTGTTTGGCACGTAATGCCAATGGTCCCCCCTTGGCAGAATATGAAAAAACGAAAAAATGTGTTTGGCACCTAATGCCAATGGTCCCCCCTTGGCGGAATATGAAAAAACGAAAAAATGTGTTTGGCACCTAACGCCAATGGTCCACCCTTGGCAGAATATGAAAAAATGTGTTTGGCACCTTATGCCAATGGTCCCCCCTTGGCAGAATATGAAAAAACGAAAAAATGTGTTTGGCACCTAACGCCAATGGTCCCCCCTTGGCAGAATATGAAAAAACGAAAAAATGTGTTTTGCACCTAATGCCAATGGTCCCCCATTGGCAGAATGTGAAAAAACGGAAAAATGTGTTTGGCACCTAACGCCAATGGTCCCCCCTTGGCAGAATATGAAAAAACGAAAAAATGCGTTTGGCACCTAATGCCAATGGTCCCCCCTTGGCAGAATATGAAAAAACGAAAAAATGTGTTTGGCACCTAATGCCAATGGTCCCCCCTTGGTAGAAAATGAAAAAATGTGTTTTTCACCTAATGCCAATGGTCCCCCCTTGGCAGAATATGAAAAAACGAAAATAAGTGTTTGACACCTTATGCCAATGGTCCCCCCTTAGCAGAATATGAAAAAACGAAAAAATGTGTTTGCCACCTAACGCCAATGGTCCCCCCTTGGCAGAATATGAAAAAACGAAAAAATGTGTTTGCCACCTAACGCCAATGGTCCCCCCTTGGCAAACTATGAAAAAACGAAAAAATGTGTTTGGCACCTAATGCCAATGGCCCCCATTGGCAGAATATGAAAAAACGAAAATATGTGTTTGGCACCTTATGCCAATGGTCCCCCCTTGGCAGAATATGAAAAAACGAAAAAATGTGTTTGGCACCTAATGCCAATGGTCCCCCCTTGGCAGAATATGAAAAAACGAAAACAAGTGTTTGACACCTTATGCCAATGGTCCCCCCTTGGCAGAATATGAAAAAACGAAAAAATGTGTTTTTCACCTAATGCCAATGGTCCCCCCTTGGCAGAATATGAAAAAACGAAAAAATGTGTTTGGCACCTTATGCCAATGGTCCCCCCTTGGCAGAATATGAAAAAACGAAAAAATGTGTTTTTCACCTAATGCCAATGGTCCCCCCTTGGCAGAATATGAAAAAACGAAAAAATGTGATTGCCACCTTAATGCCAATGGTCCTCCCTTGGCAGAATATGAAAAAACGAAAAAATGTGTTTGGCACCTAACGCCAATGGTCCCCCCTTGGCAGAATATGAAAAAACGAAAAAATGTGATTGCCACCTTAATGCCAATGGTCCCCCCTTGGCAGAATATGAAAAAACGAAAAAATGTGTTTGGCACCTAATGCCAATGGTCCCCCCTTGGCAAACTATGAAAAAACGAAAAAATGTGTTTGGCACCTTATGCCAATGGTCCTCCCTTGGCAGAATATGAAAAAACGAAAAAATGTGTTTGGCACCTAACGCCAATGGTCCCCCCTTGGCAGAATATGAAAAAACGAAAAAATGTGTTTGCCACCTAACGCCAATGGTCCCCCCTTGGCAGAATATGAAAAAACGAAAAAATGTGATTGCCACCTTAATGCCAATGGTCCTCCCTTGGCAGAATATGAAAAAACGAAAAAATGTGTTTGGCACCTAACGCCAATGGTCCCCCCTTGGCAGAATATGAAAAAACGAAAAAATGTGTTTGCCACCTAACGCCAATGGTCCCCCCTTGGCAGAATATGAAAAAACGAAAAAATGTGATTGCCACCTTAATGCCAATGGTCCCCCCTTGGCAGAATATGAAAAAACGAAAAAATGTGTTTTTCACCTAATGCCAATGGTCCCCCCTTGGCAGTATATGAAAAAACGAAAAAATGTGTTTGGCACCTTATGCCAGTGGTCCCCCCTTGGCAGAATATGAAAAAACGAAAAAATGTGTTTGGCACCTAACGCCAATGGTCCCCCCTTGGCAGAATATGAAAAAACGAAAAAATGTGTTTGGCACCTAATGCCAATGGTCCCCCCTTGGCAGAATATGTGTTTGGCACCTAACGCCAATGGTCCCCCTTGGCAGAATATGAAAAAACGAGAAAATGTGTTTGGCACCTAATGCCAATGGTCCCCCCTTGGCAGAATATGAAAAAACGAAAAAATGTGTTTGGCACCTAACGCCAATGGTCCCCCCTTGCCAGAATATGAAAAAACGAAAAAATGTGTTTGGCACCTAATGCCAATGGTCCCCCCTTGGCAGAATATGTGTTTGGCACCTAACGCCAATGGTCCCCCTTGGCAGAATATGAAAAAACGAGAAAATGTGTTTGGCACCTAATGCCAATGGTCCCCATTGGCAGAATATGAAAAAACGAAAAAATGTGTTTGGCACCTAATGCCAATGGTCCCCCCTTGGTAGAAAATGAAAAAATGTGTTTTTCACCTAATGCCAATGGTCCCCCCTTGGCAGAATATGAAAAAACGAAAATAAGTGTTTGACACCTTATGCCAATGGTCCCCCCTTAGCAGAATATGAAAAAACGAAAAAATGTGTTTGCCACCTAACGCCAATGGTCCCCCCTTGGCAGAATATGAAAAAACGAAAAAATGTGTTTGGCACCTTATGCCAATGGTCCTCCCTTGGCAGAATATGAAAAAACGAAAAAATGTGTTTGGCACCTAACGCCAATGGTCCCCCCTTGGCAGAATATGAAAAAACGAAAAAATTGGTTTGGTACCTAATGCCAATGGTCCCCCCTTGGCAGAATATGAAAAAACGAAAAAATGTGTTTGGCACCTAACGCCAATGGTCCCCCTTGGCAGAATATGAAAAAACGAGAAAATGTGTTTGGCACCTAATGCCAATGGTCCCCCCTTGGCAGAATATGAAAAAACGAAAAAATGTGTTTGGCACCTAACGCCAATGGTCCCCCCTTGGCAGAATATGAAAAAACGAAAAAATGTGTTTGGCACCTAATGCCAATGGTCCCCCCTTGGCAGAATATGTGTTTGGCACCTAACGCCAATGGTCCCCCTTGGCAGAATATGAAAAAACGAGAAAATGTGTTTGGCACCTAATGCCAATGGTCCCCCCTTGGCAGAATATGAAAAAACGAAAAAATGTGTTTGGCACCTAACGCCAATGGTCCCCCCTTGCCAGAATATGAAAAACGAAAAAATGTGTTTGGCACCTAATGCCAATGGTCCCCCCTTGGCAGAATATGAAAAAACGAAAAAATGTGTTTGCCACCTAACGCCAATGGTCCCCCCTTGGCAAACTATGAAAAAACGAAAAAATGTGTTTGGCACCTAATGCCAATGGCCCCCATTGGCAGAATATGAAAAAACGAAAATATGTGTTTGGCACCTAATGCCAATGGTCCCCCCTTGGCAGAATATGAAAAAACTAAAAAATGTGTTTGCCACCTAACGCCAATGGTCCCCCCTTGGCAAACTATGAAAAAACGAAAAAATGTGTTTGGCACCTTATGCCAATGGTCCCCCCTTGGCAGAATATGAAAAAACGAAAAAATGTGTTTGGCACCTAACGCCAATGGTCCCCCCTTGGCACAATATGAAAAAACGAAAAAATGTGTTTGGCACCTAATGCCAATGGTCCCCCCTTGGCAGAATGTGAAAAAACGGAAAAATGTGTTTGGCACCTACCGCCAGTGGTCCCCCCTTGGCAGAATATGAAAAAACGAAAAAATGCGTTTGGCACCTAATGCCAATGGTCCCCCCTTGGCAGAATATGAAAAAACGAGAAAATGTGTTTGGCACCTAATGCCAATGGTCCCCCCTTGGCAGAATATGAAAAAACGAAAAAATGTGTTTGGCACCTAACGCCAATGGTCCCCCCTTGGCAGAATATGAAAAAACGAAAAAATGTGTTCGCCACCTAACGCCAATGGTCCCCCCTTGGCAGAATATGAAAAAACGAAAAAATGTGTTTGGCACCTAATGCCAATGGCCCCCCCTTGGCAAACTATGAAAAAACGAAAAAATGTGTTTGGCACCTTATGCCAATGGTCCCCCTTGGCAGAATATGAAAAAACGAAAAAATGTGTTTGGCACCTAATGCCAATGGCCCCCCCTTGGCAAACTATGAAAAAACGAAAAAATGTGTTTGGCACCTTATGCCAATGGTCCCCCTTGGCAGAATATGAAAAAACGAGAAAATGTGTTTGGCACCTAATGCCAATGGTCCCCCCTTGGCAGAATGTGAAAAAACGGAAAAATGTGTTTGGCACCTACCGCCAGTGGTCCCCCCTTGGCAGAATATGAAAAAACGAAAAAATGCGTTTGGCACCTAATGCCAATGGTCCCCCCTTGGCAGAATATGAAAAAACGAAAAAATGTGTTTGGCACCTAATGCCAATGGTCCCCTCTTGGTAGAAAATGAAAAAACGAAAAAATGTGTTTTTCACCTAATGCCAATGGTCCCCCCTTGGCAGAATATGAAAAAACGAAAATAAGTGTTTGACACCTAACGCCAATGGTCCCCCCTTGGCAGAATATGAAAAAACGAAAAAATGTGTTTGCCACCTAACGCCAATGGTCCCCCCTTGGCAGAATATGAAAAAACGAAAAAATGTGTTTGCCACCAAACGCCAATGGTCCCCCCTTGGCAGAAAATGAAAAAACGAAAAAATGTGTTTGCCACCTAACGCCAATGGTCCCCCCTTGGCAAACTATGAAAAAACGAAAAAATGTGTTTGGCACCTAATGCCAATGGTCCCCCATTGGCAGAATATGAAAAAACGAAAAAATGTGTTTGGCACCTAATGCCAATGGTCCCCCCTTGGCAGTATATGAAAAAACGAAAAATTGTGTTTGGCACCTAACGCCAATGGTCCCCCCTTGGCAGAATATGAAAAAACGAAAAAATGTGTTTGCCACCTAACGCCAATGGTCCCCCCTTGGCAGAATATGAAAAAACGAAAAAATGTGTTTGGCACCTAATGCCAATGGTCCCCCATTGGCAGAATATGAAAAAACGAAAAAATGTGTTTGGCACCTAATGCCAATGGTCCCCCCTTGGCAGTATATGAAAAAACGAAAAATTGTGTTTGGCACCTAACGCCAATGGTCCCCCCTTGGCAGAATATGAAAAAACGAAAAAATGTGTTTGGCACCTAATGCCAATGGTCCCCCCTTGGCAGAATATGAAAAAATGTGTTTTTCACCTAACGCCAATGTCCCCCCCTTGGCAGAATATGAAAAAACGAAAAAATGTGTTTGGCACCTAACGCCAATGGTCCCCCCTTGGCCGAATATGAAAAAACGAAAAAATGTGTTTGGCACCTAATGCCAATGGTCCCCCATTGGCAGAATATGAAAAAACGAAAATATGTGTTTGGCACCTTATGCCAATGGTCCCCCCTTGGCAGAATATGAAAAAACGAAAAAATGTGTTTGGCACCAAACGCCAATGGTACCCCCTTGGCAGAATATGAAAAAATGTGTTTTTCACCTAATGCCAATGGTCCCCCACTGGCAGAATATGAAAAATCGAAAAAATGTGTTTGGCACCTAATGCCAATGGTCCCCCCTTGGCAGAATATGAAAAAACGAAAAAATGTGTTTGCCACCAACGCCAATGGTCCCCCCTTGGCAGAATATGAAAAAACGAAAAAATGTGTTTGGCACCTAACGCCAATGGTCCCCCCTTGGCAGAATATGAAAAAACCAAAAAATGTGTTTGGCACCTAACGCCAATGGTCCCCCCTTGGCAGAATATGAAAAAACGAAAAAATGTGTTTGGCACCTAATGCCAATGGCCCCCATTGGCAGAATATGAAAAAACGAAAAAATGTGTTTGGCACCTTATGCCAATGGTCCCCCCTTGGCAGAATATGAAAAAACTAAAAAATGTGTTTGGCACCTAATGCCAATAATCCGCCCTTGGCAGAATATGAAAAAACGAAAAAATGTGTTTGCCACCTAACGCCAATGGTCCCCCCTTGGCAGAATATGAAAAAACGAAAAAATGTGTTTGCCACCAACGCCAATGGTCCCCCCTTGGCAGAATATGAAAAAACGAAAAAATGCGTTTGGCAGCTAACGCCAATGGTCACCCTTTGGCAGAATATGAAAAAACGAAAAAATGTGTTTGACACCTAAGTCAATGGTCCCCCCTTGGCAGAATATGAAAAAACGAAAAAATGTGTTTGGCACCTAACGCCAATGGTCCCCCCTTGGCAGAATATGAAAAAACGAGAAAATGTGTTTGGCACCTAATGCCAATGGTCCCCCCTTGGCAGAATATGAAAAAACGAAAAAATGTGTTTGGCCCCTTATGCCAAGGGTCTCCCCGTGGCAGAATATGAAAAAACGAAAAAATGTGTTTGGCACCTAATGCCAATGGTCCCCCCTTGGCAGTATATGAAAAAACGAAAAATTGTGTTTGGCACCTAACGCCAATGGTCCCCCCTTGGCGGAATATGAAAAAACGAAAAAATGTGTTTGGCACCTAATGCCAATGGTCCCCCCTTGGCGGAATATGAAAAAACGAAAAAATGTGTTTGCCACCTAACGCCAATGGTCCCCCCTTGGCAGAATATGAAAAAATGAAAAAATGTGTTTGGCACCTAACGCCAATGGTCCCCCCTTGGCAGAATATGAAAAAACGAAAATATGTGTTTGGCACCTTATGCCAATGGTCCCCCCTTGGCGGAATATGAAAAAACGAAAAAATGTGTTTGCCACCTAACGCCAATGGTCCCCCCTTGGCAGAATATGAAAAAACGAAAAAATGTGTTTGCCACCAACGCCAATGGTCCCCCCTTGGCAGAATATGAAAAAACGAAAAAATGTGTTTGGCACCTAACGCCAATGGGCCCCCATTGGCAGAATATGAAAAAACGAAAATATGTGTTTGGCACCTAATGCCAATGGTCCCCCATTGGTAGAATATGAAAAAACGAAAAAATGTGTTTGGCACCTAATGCCAATGGTCCCCCCTTGGCAGAATATGAAAAAACGAAAAAATGTGTTTGGCCCCTTATGCCAAGGGTCTCCCCGTGGCAGAATATGAAAAAACGAAAAAATGTGTTTGGCACCTAATGCCAATGGTCCCCCCTTGGCAGTATATGAAAAAACGAAAAATTGTGTTTGGCACCTAACGCCAATAGTCCCCCCTTGGCGGAATATGAAAAAACGAAAAAATGTGTTTGGCACCTAATGCCAATGGTCCCCCCTTGGCAGAATATGAAAAAACGAAAAAATGTGTTTGGCACCTAACGCCAATGGTCCCCCCTTGGCAGAATATGAAAAAATTAAAAAATGTGTTTGGCACCTAACGCCAATGGTCCCCCCTTGGCAGAATATGAAAAAACGAAAATATGTGTTTGGCACCTTATGCCAATGGTCCCCCCTTGGCGGAATATGAAAAAACGAAAAAATGTGTTTGCCACCTAACGCCAATGGTCCCCCCTTGGCAGAATATGAAAAAACGAAAAAATGTGTTTGCCACCAACGCCAATGGTCCCCCCTTGGCAGAATATGAAAAAACGAAAAAATGTGTTTGGCACCTAACGCCAATGGGCCCCCCTTGGCAGAATATGAAAAAACGAAAAAATGTGTTTGGCACCTAATGCCAATGGTTCCCCATTGGCAGAATATGAAAAAACGAAAATATGTGTTTGGCACCTAACGCCAATGGTCCCCCCTTGGCGGAATATGAAAAAACGAAAAAATGTGTTTGGCACCTAATGCCAATGGTTCCCCCCTTGGCAGAATATGAAAAAACGAAAAAATGTGTTTGCCACCTAACGCCAATGGTCCCCCCTTGGCATAATATGAAAAAACGAAAAAATGTGTTTGGCACCTTATGCCAATGGTCCCCCATTGGCGGAATATGAAAAAACGAAAAAATGTGTTTGGCACCTAATGCCAATGGTCCCCCCTTGGCGGAATATGAAAAAACGAAAAAATGTGTTTGCCACCTATCGCCAATGGTCCTCCCTTGGCAGAATATGAAAAAACGAAAAAATGTGTTTGGCACCTTATGATAATGGTCCCCCCTTGGCAGAATATGAAAACATGTGTTTGGCACCTTATGCCAATGGTCCCCCCTTGGCAGAATATGAAAAAACGAAAAAATGTGTTTGACACCCAATGCCAATGGTCCCCCCTTGGCGGAATATGAAAAAACGAAAAAATGTGTTTGCCACCTAACGCCAATGGTCCCCCCTTGGCAGAATATGAAAAAACGACAAATGTGTTTGGCACCTTATGCCAATGGTCCCCCATTGGCAGAATATGAAAAAACGACAAATGTGTTTGGCACCTTTTGCCAATGGTCCCCCCCTTGGCAGAATATGAAAAAACGAAAAAATGTGTTTGCCACCTAACGCCAATGGTCCCCCCTTGGCAGAATATGAAAAAACGACAAGTGTGTTTGGCACCTAAAGCCAATGGTCTGCCCCCTTGGCATTATATGAAAAAACGAAAAAATGTGTTTGCCACCTAACGCCAATGGTCCCCCCTTGGCAGAATATGAAAAAACGACAAGTGTGTTTGGCACCTAAAGCCAATGTTCTGCCCCCTTGGCATTATATGAAAAAACGAAAAAATGTGTTTGCCACCTAACGCCAATGGCCCCCCCTTGGCAGAATATGAAAAAACGAAAAAATGTGTTAGGCACCTAACGCCAATGGTCCCCCATTGGCAGAATATGAAAAACGAAAAAATGTGTTTGGCACCTTACGCCAATGGTCCCTCCTTTTCAGAATATGAAAAACCGAAAAAATGTGTTTGGCACCTAACGCCAATGGTCCCCCCTTGGCAGAATATGAAAAAACGAAAAAATGTGTTTGCCACCTAACGCCAATGGTCCCCCCTTGGCGGAATATGAAAAAACGAAAAAATGTGTTGGGCACCTAACGCCAATGGTCCCCCCTTGGCAGAATATGAAAAAACGACAAATGTGTTTGGCACCTAATGCCAATGGTCCCCTCTTGGCAGAATATGAAAAAACGAAAAAAATGTGTTTGCCACCTTATGCCAATGGTTCCCCCTTGGCAGAATATGAAAAAACTAAAAAATGTATTTGGCACCTAATGCCAATGGTCCCCCCTTGGCAGAATATGAAAAAACGAAAAAATGTGTTTGCCACCTAACGCCAATGGTCCCCCCTTGGCAGAATATGAAAAAACGAAAAAATGTGTTGGGCACCTAACGCCAATGGTCCCCCCTTGGCAGAATATGAAAAAACGACAAATGTGTTTGGCACCTAATGCCAATGGTCCCCTCTTGGCAGAATATGAAAAAACGAAAAAATGTGTTTGGCACCTTATGCCAATGGTTCCCCCTTGGCAGAATATGAAAAAACTAAAAAATGTATTTGGCACCTAGTGCCAATGGTCCCCCCTTGGCAGAATATGAAAAAATGTGTTTGGCACCTTATGCCAATGGTCCCCCCTTGGCAGAATATGAAAAAACGAAAAAATGTGTTTGGCACCTAACGCCAATGGTCCCCCCTTGGCAGAATATGAAAAAACGACAAATGTGTTTGGCACCTAATGCCAATGGTCCCCCATTGGCAGAATATGAAAAAACGACAAATGTGTTTGGCACCTTATGCCAATGGTCCCCCATTGGCAGAATATGAAAAATCGACAAATGTGTTTGGCACCTTTTGCCAATGGTCCCCCCCTTGGCAGAATATGAAAAAACGAAAAAATGTGTTTGCCACCTAACGCCAATGGTCCCCCCTTGGCAGAATATGAAAAAACGACAAGTGTGTTTGGCACCTAACGCCAATGGTCTCCCCCCTTGGCAGAATATGAAAAAACGAAAAAATGTGTTTGGCACCTAACGCCAATGGTCCCCCCTTGGCGGAATATGAAAAAACGAAAAAATGTGTTTGCCACCTAACGCCAATGGTCCCCCCTTGGCAGAATATGAAAAAACGAAAAAATGTGTTGGGCACCTAACGCCAATGGTCCCCCCTTGGCAGAATATGAAAAACGAAAAAATGTATTTGGCACCTTACGCCAATGGTCCCCCCTTGGCAGAATATGAAAAACCGAAAAAATGTGTTTGCCACCTAACGCCAATGGTCCCCCCTTGGCAGAATATGAAAAAACGAAAAAATGTGTTTGCCACCTAACGCCAATGGTCCCCCCTTGGCAGAATATGAAAAAACGAAAAAATGTGTTGGGCACCTAATGCCAATGGCCCCCATTGGCAGAATATGAAAAAACGAAAAAATGTGTTGGGCACCTAACGCCAATGGTCCCCCCTTGGCAGAATATGAAAAACGAAAAAATGTGTTTGGCACCTTACGCCAATGGTCCCCCCTTGGCAGAATATGAAAAACGAAAAAATGTGTTTGGCACCTTACGCCAATGGTCCCCCCTTGGCAGAATATGAAAAACGAAAAAATGTGTTTGGCACCTTACGCCAATGGTCCCCCATTGGCAGAATATGAAAAAACGAAAAAATGTGTTGGGCACCTAATGCCAATGGCCCCCATTGGCAGAATATGAAAAAACGAAAAAATGTGTTGGGCACCTAACGCCAATGGTCCCCCCTTGGCAGAATATGAAAAACGAAAAAATGTGTTTGGCACCTTACGCCAATGGTCCCCCATTGGCAGAATATGAAAAAACGAAAAAATGTGTTGGGCACCTAACGCCAATGGTCCCCCCTTGGCAGAATATGAAAAACGAAAAAATGTGTTTGGCACCTTACGCCAATGGTCCCCCCTTGGCAGAATATGAAAAACGAAAAAATGTGTTTGGCACCTAATGCCAATGGTCCCCCCTTGGCAGAATATGAAAAAACGAAAAAATGTGTTTGGCACCTAATGCCAATGGTCCCCTCTTGGTAGAAAATGAAAAAACGAAAAAATGTGTTTTTCACCTAATGCCAATGGTCCCCCCTTGGCAGAATATGAAAAAACGAAAATAAGTGTTTGACACCTAACGCCAATGGTCCCCCATTGGCAGAATATGAAAAACGAAAAAATGTGTTTGGCACCTAACGCCAATGGTCCCCCATTGGCAGAATATGAAAAACGAAAAAATGTGTTTGGCACCTTACGCCAATGGTCCCTCCTTTTCAGAATATGAAAAACTGAAAAAATGTGTTTGCCACCTAACGCCAATGGTCCCCCCTTGGCAGAATATGAAAAAACGAAAAAATGTGTTTGCCACCTAACGCCAATGGTCCCCCCTTGGCAGAATATGAAAAAACGAAAAAATGTGTTGGGCACCTGATGCCAATGGTCCCCCATTGGCAGAATATGAAAAAACGAAAAAATGTGTTTGGCACCTAACGCCAATGGTCCCCCATTGGCAGAATATGAAAAACGAAAAAATGTGTTTGGCACCTAACGCCAATGGTCCCCCATTGGCAGAATATGAAAAACGAAAAAATGTGTTTGGCACCTTACGCCAATGGTCCCTCCTTTTCAGAATATGAAAAACTGAAAAAATGTGTTTGCCACCTAACGCCAATGGTCCCCCCTTGGCAGAATATGAAAAAACGAAAAAATGTGTTGGGCACCTAACGCCAATGGTCCCCCATTGGCAGAATATGAAAAACGAAAAAATGTGTTTGGCACCTAACGCCAATGGTCCCCCCTTGGCAGAATATGAAAAAACGACAAGTGTGTTTATCACCTAAAGCCAATAGTCTGCCCCCTTGGCATAATATGAAAAAACGAAAAAATGTGTTTGGCACCTTATGCCAATGGTCCCCCATTGGCGGAATATGAAAAAACGAAAAAATGTGTTTGGCACCTAATGCCAATGGTCCCCCCTTGGCGGAATATGAAAAAACGAAAAAATGTGTTTGCCACCTATCGCCAATGGTCCTCCCTTGGCAGAATATGAAAAAACGAAAAAATGTGTTTGGCACCTTATGATAATGGTCCCCCCTTGGCAGAATATGAAAAAACGAAAAAATGTGTTTGGCACCTAACGCCAATGGTCTCCCCTTGGCAGAATATGAAAACATGTGTTTGGCACCTTATGCCAATGGTCCCCCCTTGGCAGAATATGAAAAAACGAAAAAATGTGTTTGACACCTAATGCCAATGGTCCCCCCTTGGCGGAATATGAAAAAACGAAAAAATGTGTTTGGCACCTAATGCCAATGGTCCCCCCTTGGCGGAATATGAAAAAACGAAAAAATGTGTTTGCCACCTAACGCCAATGGTCCCCCCTTGGCAGAATATGAAAAAACGAAAAAATGTGTTTGGCACCTTATGCCAATGGTCCCCCCTTGGCAGAATATGAAAAAACGAAAAAATGGGTTTGGCACCTTATGCCAATGGTCCCCCCTTGGCAGAATATGAAAAACGAAAAAATGTGTTTGCCACCTATGCCAATGGTCCCCCCTTGGCAGAATATGAAAAAACGAAAAAATGTGTTTGGCACCTAATGCCAATGGTCCCCCCTTGGCGGAATATGAAAAAACGAAAAAATGTGTTTGGCACCTAATGCCAATGGTCCCCCCTTGGCGGAATATGAAAAAACGAAAAAATGTGTTTGCCACCTAACGCCAATGGTCCCCCCTTGGCAGAATATGAAAAAATGAAAAAATGTGTTTGGCACCTAATGCCAATGGTCCCCCCTTGGCAGAATATGAAAAAACGAAAAAATGTGTTTTTCACCTAACGCCAATGGTCCCCCCTTGGCAGAATATGAAAAAACGAAAAAATGTGTTTGGCACCTAATGCCAATGGTCCCCCATTGGCAGAATATGAAAAAACGAAAAAATGTGTTTAGCACCTAATGCCAATGGTCCCCCATTGGCAGAATATGAAAAAACGAAAAAATGTGTTTGGCACCTAACGCCAATGGTCCCCCCTTGGCAGAATATGAAAAAACGAAAAAATGTGTTTTTCACCTAACGCCAATGGTCCCCCCTTGGCAGAATATGAAAAAACGAAAAAATGTGTTTGCCACCTAACGCCAATGGTTCCCCCTTGGCAGAATATGAAAAAACGAAAAAATGTGTTGGGCACCTTATGTCAATGGTCCCCCCTTGGCAGAATATGAAAAAACGAAAAAATGTGTTTGGCACCTAATGCCAATGGTCCCCCCTTGGCGGAATATGAAAAAACGAAAAAATGTGTTTGCCACCTAACGCCAATGGTCCCCGCTTGGCAGAATATGAAAAAACGAAAAAATGTGTTGGGCACCTTATGCCAATGGTCCCCCCTTGGCAGAATATGAAAAAACGAAAAAATGTGTTTGGCACCTAATGCCAATGGTCCCCCCTTGGCAGAATATGAAAAAACGAAAAAATGTGTTTGGCACCTAATGCCAATGGTCCCCCCTTGGCAGAATATGAAAAAACGAAAAAATGTGTTTTTCACCTAACGCCAATGGTCCCCCCTTGGCAGAATATGAAAAAACGAAAAAACGTGTTTGGCACCTAATGCCAATGGTCCCCCATTGGCAGAATATGAAAAAACGACAAGTGTGTTTGGCACCTAACGCCAATGGTCTCCCCCCTTGGCAGAATATGAAAAAACGAAAAAATGTGTTTGGCACCTAACGCCAATGGTCCCCCCTTGGCAGAATATGAAAAAACGAAAAAATGTGTTTTTCACCTAACGCCAATGGTCCCCCCTTGGCAGAATATGAAAAAACGAAAAAATGTGTTTGCCACCTAACGCCAATGTTTCCCCCTTGGCAGAATATGAAAAAACGAAAAAATGTGTTTGCCACCTAACGCCAATGGTCCCCCCTTGACAGAATATGAAAAAACGAAAAAATGTGTTTCACACCTAATGCCAATGGTCCTCCCTTGGCGGAATATGAAAAAACGAAAAAATGTGTTTGCCACCTAACGCCAATGATCCCCCCTTGGCAGAATATGAAAAAACGAAAAAATGTGTTTAGCACCTAATGCCAATGGTCCCCCATTGGCAGAATATGAAAAAACGAAAAAATGTGTTTGGCACCTAACGCCAATGGTCCCCCCTTGGCAGAATATGAAAAAACGAAAAAATGCGTTTGGCACCTAAAGCCAATGGTCCCCCCTTGGCAGAATATGAAAAAACGAAAAAATGTGTTTGGCACCTAATGCCAATGGTCCCCCCTTGGCAGAAAATGAAAAAACGAAAAAATGTGTTTTTCACCTAATGCCAATGGTCCCCCCTTGGCAGAATATGAAAAAAACGAAAATATGTGTTTGACACCTAATGCCAATGGTCCCCCCTTAGCAGAATATGAAAAAAGGAAAAAATGTGTTTGCCACCTAATGC
This sequence comes from Criorhina ranunculi, assembly GCA_951813785.1. Taxonomy (NCBI): domain Eukaryota; kingdom Metazoa; phylum Arthropoda; class Insecta; order Diptera; family Syrphidae; genus Criorhina; species Criorhina ranunculi. The sequence continues at coordinate 51,954,279 of OX638383.1, forward strand.
CAATGGTCCCCCCTTGGCAGAATATGAAAAAACGAAAAAATGTGTTTGGCACCTAATGCCAATGGTCCCCCACTGGCAGAATATGAAAAATCGAAAAAATGTGTTTGGCACCTAATGCCAATGGTCCCCCCTTGGCAGAATATGAAAAAACGAAAAAATGTGTTTGCCACCTAACGCCAATGGTTCCCCCTTGGCAGAATATGAAAAAACGAAAAAATGTGTTTGCCACCTAACGCCAATGGTCCCCCCTTGACAGAATATGAAAAAACGAAAAAATGTGTTTCACACCTAATGCCAATGGTCCTCCCTTGGCGGAATATGAAAAAACGAAAAAATGTGTTTGCCACCTAACGCCAATGATCCCCCCTTGGCAGAATATGAAAAAACGAAAAAATGTGTTTAGCACCTAATGCCAATGGTCCCCCATTGGCAGAATATGAAAAAACGAAAAAATGTGTTTGGCACCTTATGCCAATGGTTCCCCCTTGGCAGAATATGAAAAAACTAAAAAATGTATTTGGCACCTAGTGCCAATGGTCCCCCCTTGGCAGAATATGAAAAAATGTGTTTGGCACCTTATGCCAATGGCCCCCATTGGCAGAATATGAAAAAACGAAAATATGTGTTTGGCACCTTATGCCAATGGTCCCCCCTTGGCAGAATATGAAAAAACGAAAAAATGTGTTTAGCACCTAATGCCAATGGTCCCCCATTGGCAGAATATGAAAAAACGAAAAAATGTGTTTGGCACCTTATGCCAATGGTTCCCCCTTGGCAGAATATGAAAAAACGAAAAAATGCGTTTGGCACCTAAAGCCAATGGTCCCCCCTTGGCAGAATATGAAAAAACGAAAAAATGTGTTTGGCACCTAATGCCAATGGTCCCCCATTGGCAGAATATGAAAAAACGAAAAAATGTGTTTGGCACCTTATGCCAATGGTTCCCCCTTGGCAGAATATGAAAAAACGAAAAAATGTGTTTAGCACCTAATGCCAATGGTCCCCCATTGGCAGAATATGAAAAAACGAAAAAATGTGTTTGGCACCTTATGCCAATGGTTCCCCCTTGGCAGAATATGAAAAAACGAAAAAATGTGTTTAGCACCTAATGCCAATGGTCCCCCATTGGCAGAATATGAAAAAACGAAAAAATGTGTTTGGCACCTTATGCCAATGGTTCCCCCTTGGCAGAATATGAAAAAACGAAAAAATGCGTTTGGCACCTAAAGCCAATGGTCCCCCCTTGGCAGAATATGAAAAAACGAAAAAATGTGTTTGCCACCTAACGCCAATGTTTCCCCCTTGGCAGAATATGAAAAAACGAAAAAATGTGTTTGCCACCTAACGCCAATGGTCCCCCCTTGACAGAATATGAAAAAACGAAAAAATGTGTTTCACACCTAATGCCAATGGTCCTCCCTTGGCGGAATATGAAAAATCGAAAAAATGTGTTTAGCACCTAATGCCAATGGTCCCCCATTGGCAGAATATGAAAAAACGAAAAAATGTGTTTGGCACCTTATGCCAATGGTTCCCCCTTGGCAGAATATGAAAAAACGAAAAAATGCGTTTGGCACCTAAAGCCAATGGTCCCCCCTTGGCAGAATATGAAAAAACGAAAAAATGTGTTTGGCACCTAATGCCAATGGTCCCCCATTGGCAGAATATGAAAAAACGAAAAAATGTGTTTGGCACCTTATGCCAATGGTTCCCCCTTGGCAGAATATGAAAAAACGAAAAAATGTGTTTAGCACCTAATGCCAATGGTCCCCCATTGGCAGAATATGAAAAAACGAAAAAATGTGTTTGGCACCTTATGCCAATGGTTCCCCCTTGGCAGAATATGAAAAAACTAAAAAATGTATTTGGCACCTAGTGCCAATGGTCCCCCCTTGGCAGAATATGAAAAAATGTGTTTGGCACCTTATGCCAATGGCCCCCATTGGCAGAATATGAAAAAACGAAAATATGTGTTTGGCACCTTATGCCAATGGTCCCCCCTTGGCAGAATATGAAAAAACGAAAAAATGTGTTTAGCACCTAATGCCAATGGTCCCCCATTGGCAGAATATGAAAAAACGAAAAAATGTGTTTGGCACCTTATGCCAATGGTTCCCCCTTGGCAGAATATGAAAAAACGAAAAAATGTGTTTAGCACCTAATGCCAATGGTCCCCCATTGGCAGAATATGAAAAAACGAAAAAATGTGTTTGGCACCTTATGCCAATGGTTCCCCCTTGGCAGAATATGAAAAAACGAAAAAATGCGTTTGGCACCTAAAGCCAATGGTCCCCCCTTGGCAGAATATGAAAAAACGAAAAAATGTGTTTGGCACCTAATGCCAATGGCCCCCATTGGCAGAATATGAAAAAACGAAAATATGTGTTTGGCACCTTACGCCAATGGCCCCCCATTGGCAGAATATGAAAAAACGAAAAAATGTGTTTGGCACCAAACGCCAATGGTCCCCCCTTGGCAGAATATGAAAAAACGAAAAAATGTGTTTGGCACCTAATGCCAATGGTCCCCCACTGGCAGAATATGAAAAATCGAAAAAATGTGTTTGGCACCTAATGCCAATGGTCCCCCCTTGGCAGAATATGAAAAAACGAAAAAATGTGTTTGGCACCTTATGCCAATGGTCCCCCCTTGGCAGAATATGAAAAAACGAAAAAATGTGTTTGGCACCTAATGCCAATGGCCCCCATTGGCAGAATATGAAAAAACGAAAATATGTGTTTGGCACCTTATGGCAATGGTCCCCCCTTGGCAGAATATGAAAAAACGAAAAAATGTGTTTGGCACCTAACGCCAATGGTGCCCCCTTAGCAGAATATGAAAAAACGAAAAAATGTGTTTGCCACCTAACGCCAATGGTCCCCCCTTGGCAGAATATGAAAAAACGAAAAAATGTGTTTGGCACCTAATGCCAATGGCCCCCATTGGCAGAATATGAAAAAACGAAAATATGTGTTTGGCACCTTATGGCAATGGTCCCCCCTTGGCAGAATATGAAAAAACGAAAAAATGTGTTTGGCACCTAACGCCAATGGTGCCCCCTTGGCAGAATATGAAAAAACGAAAAAATGTGTTTGGCACCTAACGCCAATGGTCCCCCCTTGGCAGAATATGAAAAAGCGAAAAAATGTGTTTGGCACCTTATGCCAATGGTCCCCCCTTGGCAGAATATGAAAAAACGAAAAAATGTGTTTTTCACCTAATGCCAATGGCCCCCATTGGCAGAATATGAAAAAACGAAAATATGTGTTTGGCACCTTATGGCAATGGTCCCCCCTTGGCAGAATATGAAAAAACGAAAAAATGTGTTTGGCACCTAACGCCAATGGTGCCCCCTTGGCAGAATATGAAAAAACGAAAAAATGTGTTTGGCACCTAATGCCAATGGTCCCCCCTTGGAAGAATATGAAAAAACGAAAAAATGTGTTTGCCACCTAACGCCAATGGTCCCCCCTTGGCAGAATATGAAAAAACGAAAAAATGTGTTTGGCACCTAATGCCAATGGCCCCCATTGGCAGAATATGAAAAAACGAAAATATGTGTTTGGCACCTTATGCCAATGGTCCCCCCTTGGCAGAATATGAAAAAACGAAAATATGTGTTTGGCACCTTATGGCAATGGTCCCCCCTTGGCAGAATATGAAAAAACGACAAGTGTGTTTGGCACCTAATGCCAATGGTCCCCCCTTGGCGGAATATGAAAAAACGAAAAAATGTGTTTGGCACCTAATGCCAATGGTCCCCTCTTGGCAGAATATGAAAAAACGAAAAAATGTGTTTGGCACCTTATGCCAATGGTCCCCCCTTGGCAGAATATGGAAAAACGAAAAATGTGTTTGGCACCTAATGCCAATGGTCCCCCCTTGGCGGAATATGAAAAAACGAAAAAATGTGTTTGGCACCTAATGCCAATGGTCCCCCCTTGGCGGAATATAAAAAAACGAAAAAATGGGTTTGCCACCTAACGCCAATGGTCCCCCCTTGGCAGAACATGAAAAAACGAAAAAATGTGTTTTTCACCTAACGCCAATGGTCCCCCCTTGGCAGAATATGAAAAAACGAAAAAATGTGTTTAGCGCCTTATGCCAATGGTCCCCCCTTGGCAGAATATGAAAAATGAAAAAATGTGTTTGGCACCTTATGCCAATGGTCCCCCCTTGGCAGAATATGAAAAAACGAAAAAATGTGTTTGGCACCTAACGCCAATGGTCCACCCTTGGCAGAATATGAAAAAATGTGTTTGGCACCTTATGCCAATGGTCCCCCCTTGGCAGAATATGAAAAAACGAAAAAATGTGTTTGGCACCTAACGCCAATGGTCCCCCCTTGGCAGAATATGAAAAAACGACAAATGTGTTTGGCACCTAATGCCAATGGTTCCCCATTGGCAGAATATGAAAAAACGAAAAAATGTGTTTTTCACCTAACGCCAATGGTCCCCCCTTGGCAGAATATGAAAAAACGAAAAAATGTATTTGCCACCTAACGCCAATGGTTCCCCCTTGGCAGAATATGAAAAAAGGAAAAAATGTGTTATGCACCTTATGCCAATGGTCCCCCCTTGGCAGAACATGAAAAAACGAAAAAATGTGTTTTTCACCTAACGCCAATGGTCCCCCTTGGCAGAATATGAAAAAACGAAAAAATGTGTTTGGCACCTTATGCCAATGGTCCCCCCTTGGCAGAATATGAAAAAACGAAAAAATGTGTTTGGCACCTAATGCCAATGGTCCCCCCTTGGCAGAATATGAAAAAACGAAAAAATTTGTTTGGCACCTAATGCCAATGGTCCCCCCTTGGCAGAATATGAAAAAACGAAAAAATGTGTTTTTCACCTAACGCCAATGGTCCCCCCTTGGCAGAATATGAAAAAACGAAAAAAATGTGTTTGCCACCTAACGCCAATGGTTCCCCCTTGGCAGAATATGAAAAAACGAAAAAATGTGTTGGGCACCTTATGCCAATGGTCCCCCCTTGGCAGAATATGAAAAAACGAAAAAATGTGTTGGGCACCTTATGCCAATGGTCCCCCCTTGGCAGAATATGAAAAAACGAAAAAATGTGTTTGGCACCTAATGCCAATGGTCCCCCCTTGACAGAATATGAAAAAACGAAAAAATGTGTTTGTCACCTAACGCCAATGGTCCCCCCTTGGCAGAATATGAAAAAACGAAAAAATGTGTTTGCCAACTAACGCCAATGGTTCCCCCTTGGCAGAATATGAAAAAACGAAAAAATGTGCTATGCACCTTATGCCAATGGTCCCCCCTTGGCAGAACATGAAAAAACGAAAAAATGTGTTTTTCACCTAACGCCAATGGTCCCTCCCCCCTTGGCAGAATATGAAAAAACGAAAAAATGTGTTTGCCACCTAACGCCAATGGTTCCCCCATTGGCAGAATATGAAAAAACGAAAAAACGTGTTTGGCACCTAATGCCAATGGTCCCTCCTTGGCGGAATATGAAAAAACGAAAAAATGTGTTTGGCACCTAATGCCAATGGTCCCCCCTTGGCGGAATATGAAAAAACGAAAAAATGTGTTTGCCACCTAACGCCAATGGTCCCCGCTTGGCAGAATATGAAAAAACGAAAAAATGTGTTGGGCACCTTATGCCAATGGTCCCCCCTTGGCAGAATATGAAAAAACGAAAAAATGTGTTTGGCACCTAATGCCAATGGTCCCCCCTTGGCAAAATATGAAAAAACGAAAAAATGTGTTTGGCACCTAATGCCAATGGTCCCCCCTTGGCAGAATATGAAAAAACGAAAAAATGTGTTTGGCACCTAATGCCAATGGTCCCCCCTTGGCAGAATATGAAAAAACGAAAAAATGTGTTTGGCACCTAATGCCAATGGTCCCCCATTGGCAGAATATGAAAAAACGAAGAAATGTGTTTAGCACCTAATGCCAATGGTCCCCCATTGGCAGAATATGAAAAAACGAAAAAATGTGTTTGGCACCTAACGCCAATGGTCCCCCCTTGGCAGAATATGAAAAAACGAAAAAATGTGTTTTTCACCTAACGCCAATGGTCCCCCCTTGGCAGAATATGAAAAAACGAAAAAATGTGTTTGCCACCTAACGCCAATGGTTCCCCCTTGGCAGAATATGAAAAAACGAAAAAATGTGTTTGCCACCTAACGCCAATGGTCCCCCTTGGCAGAATATGAAAAAACGAAAAAATGTGTTTGGCACCTAATGCCAATGGCCCCCATTGGCAGAATATGAAAAAACCAAAATATGTGTTTGACACCTTATGCCAATGGTCCCCCCTTAGCAGAATATGAAAAAACGAAAAAATGTGTTTGCCACCTAACGCCAATGGTCCCCCTTGGCAGAATATGAAAAACGAAAAAATGTGTTTGGCACCTAATGCCAATGGCCCCCATTGGCAGAATATGAAAAAACGAAAATATGTGTTTGGCACCTTACGCCAATGGCCCCCCATTGGCAGAATATGAAAAAACGAAAAAATGTGTTTGGCACCAAAAGCCAATGGTCCCCCCTTGGCAGAATATGAAAAAACGAAAAAATGTGCTTGGCACCTAATGCCAATGGTCCCCCACTGGCAGAATATGAAAAATCGAAAAAATGTGTTTGGCACCTAATGCCAATGGTCCCCCCTTGGCAGAATATGAAAAAACGAAAAAATGTGTTTGGCACCTTATGCCAATGGTCCCCCCTTGGCGGAATATGAAAAAACGAAAAAATGTGTTTGGCACCTAATGCCAATGGCCCCCATTGGCAGAATATGAAAAAACGAAAATATGTGTTTGACACCTTATACCAATGGTCCCCCCTTAGCAGAATATGAAAAAACGAAAAAATGTGTTTGCCACCTAACGCCAATGGTCCCCCCTTGGCAGAATATGAAAAAACGAAAAAATGTGTTTGGCACCTAACGCCAATGGTCCCCCCTTGGCAGAATATGAAAAAACGAAAATATGTGTTTGGCACCTTATGGCAATGGTCCCCCCTTGGCAGAATATGAAAAAACGAAAAAATGTGTTTGGCACCTAACGCCAATGGTCCCCCCTTGGCAGAATATGAAAAAACGAAAAAATGTGTTTGGCACCTAATGCCAATGGTCCCCCCTTGGCAGAATATGAAAAAACGAAAAAATGTGTTTGCCACCTAACGCCAATGGTCCCCCCTTGGCAGAATATGAAAAAACGAAAAAATGTGTTTGGCACCTAATGCCAATGGCCCCCATTGGCAGAATATGAAAAAACGAAAATATGTGTTTGGCACCTTATGGCAATGGTCCCCCCTTGGCAGAATATGAAAAAACGAAAAAATGTGTTTGGCACCTAACGCCAATGGTCCCCCCTTGGCAGAATATGAAAAAACGAAAAAATGTGTTTGGCACCTTATGCCAATGGTCCCCCCTTGGCAGAATATGAAAAAACGAAAAAATGTGTTTTTCCCCTCATGCCAATGGTCCCCTATTGGCAGAATATGAAAAAACGAAAAAATGTGTTTGGCACCTAATGCCAATGGTCCCCCCTTGGCAGAATATGAAAAAACGAAAAAATGTGTTTGGCACCTAATGCCAATGGTCCCCCCTTGGCAGAATATGAAAAAACGAAAAAATGTGTTTGGCACCTAATGCCAATGGTCCCCCCTTGGCAGAATATGAAAAAGCGAAAAAATGTGTTTGCCACCTAACGCCAATGGTCCCCCCTTGGCAAACTATGAAAAAACTAAAAAATGTGTTTGGCACCTTATGCCAATGGTCCCCCCTTGGCAGAATATGAAAAAACGAAAAAATGTGTTTGGCCCCTAATGCCAATGGTCCCCTATTTGCAAAATATGAAAAAACGAAAAAATGTGTTTGGCATCTAATGCCAATGGTCCCCCCTTGGCAGAATATGAAAAAACGAAAAAATGTGTTGGGCACCTAATGCCAATGGTCCCCCATTGGCAGAATATGAAAAAACGAAAAAATGTGTTTGGCACCTAACGCCAATGGTCCCCCCTTGGCAGAATATGAAAAAACGAAAAAATGTGTTTGGCACCTAATGCCAATGGTCCCCCCTTGGCAGAATATGAAAAATCGAAAAAATGTGTTTGCCACCTAACGCCAATGGTCCCCCCTTGGCAGAATATGAAAAAACGAAAAAATGTGTTTGGCACCTAATGCCAATGGCCCCCATTGGCAGAATATGAAAAAACGAAAATATGTGTTTGACACCTTATGCCAATGGTCCCCCCTTAGCAGAATATGAAAAAACGAAAAAATGTGTTTGCCACCTAACGCCAATGGTCCCCCCTTGGCAGAATATGAAAAAACGAAAAAATGTGTTTGGCACCTAATGCCAATGGCCCCCATTGGCAGAATATGAAAAAACGAAAATATGTGTTTGGCACCTTATGCCAATGGTCCCCCTTGGCAGAATATGAAAAAACCAGAATATGTGTTTGGCACCAAACGCCAATGGTCCCCCCTTGGCAGAATATGAAAAAACGAAAAAATGTGTTTGGCACCTAATGCCAATGGTCCCCCATTGGCAGAATATGAAAAAACGACAAGTGTGTTTGGCACCTAATGCCAATGGTCCCCCCTTGACAGAATATGAAAAAACGAAAAAATGTGTTTGGCACCTAATGCCAATGGTCCCCCCTTGGCAGAATATGAAAAAACGAAAAAATGTGTTTTTCACCTAATGCCAATGGTCCCCCCTTGGCAGAATATGAAAAAACGAAAAAATGTGCTTGGCACCTAACGCCAATGGTCCCCCCTTGGCAGAATATGAAAAAACGAAAAAAATTGGTTTTCACCTTATGCCAATGGTCCCCCCTTGGCAGAATATGAAAAAACGAAAAAATTTGTTTGGCGCCTTATGCCAATGGTCCCCCCTTGGCAGAATATGAAAAACGAAAAAGTGTGTTTGGCACCTTATGCCAATGGTCCCCCCTTGGCAGAATATGAAAAAACGACAAATGTGTTTGGCACCTAACGCCAATGGTCCCCCATTGGCAGAATATGAAAAAACGAAAAAATGTGTTTGCCACCTAACGCCAATGGTCCCCCCTTGGCAGAATATGAAAAAACGAAAAACTGTGTTTGGCACCTAATGCCAATGGTACGCCCTTGGCGGAATATGAAAAAACGAAAAAATGTGTTTGGCACCTAACGCCAATGGTCCCCCCTTGGCAGAATATGAAAAAACGAAAAAATGTGTTTGGCACCTTATGCCAATGGTCCCCCCTTGGCAGAATATGAAAAAACGAAAAAATGTGTTTGGCACCTTATGCCAATGGTCCCCCCTTGGCAGAATATGAAAAAACGAAAAAATGTGTTTGGCACCTAATGCCAATGGTCCCCCCTTGGCAGAATATGAAAAAACGAAAAAATGTGTTTGGCACCTTATGCCAATGGTCCCCCATTGGCAGAATATGAAAAAACGAAAAAATGTGTTTGGCACCTTATGCCAATGGTCCCCCATTGGCAGAATATGAAAAAACGAAAAAATGTGTTTGGCACCTTATGCCAATGGTTCCCCCTTGGCAGAATATGAAAAAACGAAAAAATGTGTTTGGCACCTAATGCCAATGGTCCCCCCTTGGCGGAATATGAAAAAACGAAAAAATGTGTTTGCCACCTAACGCCAATGGTCCCCCCTTGGCAGAATATGAAAAAACGAAAAAATGTGTTTGGCACCTAACGCCAATGGTCCCCCCTTGGCAGAATATGAAAAAACGAAAAAATGTGTTTGGCACCTTATGCCAATGGTCCCCCCTTGGCAGAATATGAAAAAACGAAAAAATGTGTTTGGCACCTTATGCCAATGGTCCCCCATTGGCAGAATATGAAAAAACGAAAAAATGTGTTTGGCACCTTATGCCAATGGTCCCCCATTGGCAGAATATGAAAAAACGAAAAAATGTGTTTGGCACCTTATGCCAATGGTCCCCCCTTGGCAGAATATGAAAAAACGAAAAAATGTGTTTGGCACCTAATGCCAATGGTCCCCCCTTGGCGGAATATGAAAAAACGAAAAAATGTGTTTGCCACCTAACGCCAATGGTCCCCCCTTGGCAGAATATGAAAAAACGAAAAAATGTGTTTGGCACCTAACGCCAATGGTCCCCCCTTGGCAGAATATGAAAAAACGAAAAAATGTGTTTGGCACCTTATGCCAATGGTCCCCCCTTGGCAGAATATGAAAAAACGAAAAAATGTGTTTGGCACCTTATGCCAATGGTCCCCCCTTGGCAGAATATGAAAAAACGAAAAAATGTGTTTGGCACCTAATGTCAATGGTCCCCCCTTGGCGGAATATGAAAAAACGAAAAAATGTGTTTGGCACCTAACGCCAATGGTCCCCCCTTGGCAGAATATGAAAAAACGAAAAAATGTGTTTGGCAACTTATGCCAATGGTCCCCCCTTGGCAGAATATGAAAAAACGAAAAAATGTGTTTGGCACCTTATGCCAATGGTCCCCCCTTGGCAGAATATGAAAAAACGAAAAAATGTGTTTGGCACCTAATGCCAATGGTCCCCCCTTGGCAGAATATGAAAAAACGAAAAAATGTGTTTGGCACCTTATGCCAATGGTCCCCCCTTGGCAGAATATGAAAAAACGAAAAAATGTGTTTGGCACCTTATGCCAATGGTCCCCCCTTGGCAGAATATGAAAAAACGAAAAATGTGTTTGGCACCTAATGCCAATGGTCCCCCCTTGGCGGAATATGAAAAAACGAAAAAATGTGTTTGGCACCTTATGCCAATGGTCCCCCCTTGGCAGAATATGAAAAAACGAAAAAATGTGTTTGGCACCTTATGCCAATGGTCCCCCCTTGGCAGAATATGAAAAAACGAAAATATGTGTTTGGCACCTAATGCCAATGGTCCCCCTTGGCAGAATATGAAAAAACGAAAAAATGTGTTTGGCACCTAATGCCAACGGTCCCCCCTTGGCGGAATATGATAAAACGAAAAAATGTGTTTGGCACCTAATGCCAATGGTCCCCCCTTGGCGGAATATGAAAAAACGAAAAAATGTGTTTGCCACCTAACGCCAATGGTCCCCCCTTGGCAGAATATGGAAAAACGAAAAAATGTGTTTGGCACCTTATGCCAATGGTCCCCCCTTGGCAGAATATGAAAAAACGAAAAAATGTGTTTGGCACCTTATGCCAATGGTCCCCCCTTGGCAGAATATGAAAAAACGAAAAATGTGTTTGGCACCTAATGCCAATGGTCCCCCCTTGGCGGAATATGAAAAAACGAAAAAATGTGTTTGGCACCTTATGCCAATGGTCCCCCCTTGGCAGAATATGAAAAAACGAAAAAATGTGTTTGGCACCTAATGCCAATGGTCCCCCCTTGGCGGAATATGAAAAAACGAAAAAATGTGTTTGGCACCTTATGCCAATGGTCCCCCCTTGGCAGAATATGAAAAAAAGAAAAAATGTGTTTGGCACCTTATGCCAATGGTCCCCCCTTGGCAGAATATGAAAAACGAAAAAATGTGTTTGCCACCTTATGCCAATGGTCCCCCCTTGGCAGAATATGAAAAAACGAAAAAATGTGTTTGGCACCTAATGCCAATGGTCCCCCTTGGCGGAATATGAAAAAACGAAAAAATGCATTTGGCACCTAATGCCAATGGTCCCCCCTTGGCGGAATATGAAAAAACGAAAAAATGTGTTTGGCACCTTATGCCAATGGTCCCCCCTTGGCAGAATATAAAAAACGAAAAAATGTGTTTAGCGCCTTATGCCAATGGTCCCCCCTTGGCAGAATATGAAAAACGAAAAAATGTGTTTGGCACCTTATGCCAATGGTCCCCCCTTGGCAGAATATGAAAAAACGAAAAAATGTGTTTGGCACCTAACGCCAATGGTCCACCCTTGGCAGAATATGAAAAAATGTGTTTGGCACCTTATGCCAATGGTCCCCCCTTGGCAGAATATGAAAAAACGAAAAAATGTGTTTGGCACCTAACGCCAATGGTCCCCCCTTGGCAGAATATGAAAAAACGACAAATGTGTTTGGCACCTAATGCCAATGGTCCCCCCTTGGCAGAATATGAAAAAACGATAAGTGTGTTTGGCACCTAACGCCAATGGTCCACCCTTGGCAGAATATGAAAAAATGTGTTGGGCACCTAACGCCAATGGTCCCCCCTTGGCAGAATATGAAAAAACGAAAAAATGTGTTTGCCACCTAACGCCAATGATCCCCCCTTGGCAGAATATGAAAAAACGAAAAAATGTGTTTGGCACCTTTTGCCAATGGTCCCCCCTTGGCAGAATATGAAAAAACGAAAAAATGTGTTTGCCACCTAACGCCAATGGTCACCCCTTGGCAGAATATGAAAAAACGACAAGTGTGTTTGGCACCTAACGCCAATGGTCTTCCCCCTTGGCAGAATATGAAAAAACGAAAAAATGTGTTTGCCACCTAACGCCAATGGTCCCCCATTGGCAGAATATGAAAAAACGAAAAAATGTGTTGGGCACCTAACGCCAATGGTCCCCCATTCGCAGAATATGAAAAACGAAAAAATGTGTTTGGCACCTAATGCCAATGGTCCCCCCTTGGCAGAATATGAAAAAACGAAAAAATGTTTTTGCCACCTAACGCCAATGGTCCCCCATTGGCAGAATATGAAAAAACGACAAATGTGTTTGGCACCTAATGCCAATGGTCCCCCATTGGCAGAATATGAAAAAACGAAAAAATGTGTTTGGCACCTAATGCCAATGGTCCCCCCTTGGCGGAATATGAAAAAACGAAAAAATGTGTTTGCCACCTAACGCCAATGGTCCCCCCTTGGCAGAATATGAAAAAACGAAAAAATGTGTTTGGCACTTAACGCCAATGGTCCCCCCTTGGCAGAATATGAAAAAACGAAAAAATGCGTTTGGCACCTAATGCCAATGGTCCCCCCTTGGCAGAATATGAAAAAACGAAAATATGTGTTTGGCACCTAATGCCAATGGTCCCCCCTTGGCAGAAAATGAAAAAACGAAAAAATGTGTTTTTCACCTAATGCCAATGGTCCCCCCTTGGCAGAATATGAAAAAACGAAAATATGTGTTTGACACCTAATGCCAATGGTCCCCCCTTAGCAGAATATGAAAAAACGAAAAAATGTGTTTGCCACCTAACGCCAATGGTCCCCCCTTGGCAGAATATGAAAAAACGAAAAAATGTGTTTGGCACCTAATGCCAATGGCCCCCATTGGCAGAATATGAAAAAACGAAAATATGTGTTTGGCACCTTACGCCAATGGCCCCCCATTGGCAGAATATGAAAAAACGAAAAAATGTGTTTGGCACCTAACGCCAATGGTCCCCCCTTGGCAGAATATGAAAAAACGAAAAAATGTGTTTGGCACCTAATGCCAATGGTCCCCCACTGGCAGAATATGAAAAAACGAAAAAATGTGTTTGCCACCTAATGCCAATGGCCCCCCCTTGGCAGAATATGAAAAAACGAAAAAATGTGTTTGGCACCTTATGCCAATGGTCCCCCCTTGGCAGAATATGAAAAAACGAAAAAATGTGTTTGGCACCTAATGCCAATGGCCCCCATTGGCAGAATATGAAAAAACGAAAATATGTGTTTGACACCTTATGCCAATGGTCCCCCCTTAGCAAAATATGAAAAAACGAAAAAATGTGTTTGCCACCTAACGCCAATGGTCCCCCCTTGGCAGAATATGAAAAAACGAAAAAATGTGTTTGGCACCTAACGCCAATGGTCCACCCTTGGCAGAATATGAAAAAATGTGTTTGGCACCTTATGCCAATGGTCCCCCCTTGGCAGAATATGAAAAAACGAAAAAATGTGTTTGGCACCTAACGCCAATGGTCCCCCCTTGGCAGAATATGAAAAAACGACAAGTGTGTTTGGCACCTAAAGCCAATGGTCTGCCCCCTTGGCATAATATGAAAAAATGTGTTTGGCACCTTATGCCAATGGTCCCCCCTTGGCAGAATATGAAAAAACGAAAAAATGTGTTGGGCACCTAACGCCAATGGTCCCCCCTTGGCAGAATATGAAAAAACGAAAAAATGTGTTTGCCACCTAACGCCAATGATCCCCCCTTGGCAGAATATGAAAAAACGAAAAAATGTGTTTGGCACCTTTTGCCAATGGTTCCCCCTTGGCAGAATATGAAAAAACGAAAAAATGTGTTTGCCACCTAACGCCAATGGTCCCCCCTTGGCAGAATATGAAAAAACGAAAAAATGTGTTTGGCACCTAACGCCAATGGTCCACCCTTGGCAGAATATGAAAAAATGTGTTTGGCACCTTATGCCAATGGTCCCCCCTTGGCAGAATATGAAAAAACGAAAAAATGTGTTTGCCACCTAACGCCAATGGTCCCCCCTTGGCAGAATATGAAAAAACGACAAGTGTGTTTGGCACCTAACGCCAATGGTCCACCCTTGGCAGAATATGAAAAAATGTGTTTGGCACCTTATGCCAATGGTCCCCCCTTGGCAGAATATGAAAAAACGAAAAAATGTGTTGGGCACCTAACGCCAATGGTCCCCCCTTGGCAGAATATGAAAAAACGAAAAAATGTGTTTGCCACCTAACGCCAATGATCCCCCCTTGGCAGAATATGAAAAAACGAAAAAATGTGTTTGCCACCTTTTGCCAATGGTTCCCCCTTGGCAGAATATGAAAAAACGAAAAAATGTGTTTGCCACCTAACGCCAATGGTCTCCCCTTGGCAGAATATGAAAAAACGACAAGTGTGTTTGGCACCTAACGCCAATGGTCCCCCATTGGCAGAATATGAAAAAACGAAAAAATGTGTTGGGCACCTAACGCCAATGGTCCCCCATTCGCAGAATATGAAAAACGAAAAAATGTGTTTGGCACCTAATGCCAATGGTCCCCCCTTGGCAGAATATGAAAAAACGAAAAAATGTGTTTGGCACCTAATGCCAATGGTCCCCCATTGGCAGAATATGAAAAAACGAAAAAATGTTTTTGCCACCCAACGCCAATGGTCCCCCATTGGCAGAATATGAAAAAACGACAAATGTGTTTGGCACCTAATGCCAATGGTCCCCCATTGGCAGAATATGAAAAAACGAAAATATGTGTTTGGCACCTTACGCCAATGGCCCCCCATTGGCAGAATATGAAAAAACGAAAAAATGTGTTTGGCACCAAACGCCAATGGTCCCCCATTGGCAGAATATGAAAAAACGAAAAAATGTGTTTGACACCAAACGCCAATGGTTCCCCCTTAGCAGAATATGAAAAAACGAAAAAATGTTTTTGCCACCTAACGCCAATGGTCCCCCATTGGCAGAATATGAAAAAACGAAAAAATGTGTTTGGCACCTAATGCCAATGGCCCCCATTGGCAGAATATGAAAAAACGAAAATATGTGTTTGGCACCTTACGCCAATGGCCCCCCATTGGCAGAATATGAAAAAACGAAAAAATGTGTTTGGCACCAAACGCCAATGGTCCCCCCTTGGCAGAATATGAAAAAACGAAAAAATGTGTTTGGCACCTAATGCCAATGGTCCCCCACTGGCAGAATATGAAAAATCGAAAAAATGTGTTTGGCACCTAATGCCAATGGTCCCCCCTTGGCAGAATATGAAAAAATGAAAAAATGTGTTTGGCACCAAATGCCAATGGTCCCCCCTTGCCAGAAAATGAAAAAAACGAAAAAATGTGTTTGGCACCTAATGCCAATGGCCCCCATTGGCAGAATATGAAAAAACGAAAATATGTGTTTGACACCTTATGCCAATGGTCCCCCCTTAGCAGAATATGAAAAAACGAAAAAATGTGTTGGGCACCTAACGCCAATGGTCCCCCATTCGCAGAATATGAAAAACGAAAAAATGTGTTTGGCACCTAATGCCAATGGTCCCCCATTGGCAGAATATGAAAAAACGAAAAAATGTTTTTGCCACCCAACGCCAATGGTCCCCCATTGGCAGAATATGAAAAAACGACAAATGTGTTTGGCACCTAATGCCAATGGTCCCCCATTGGCAGAATATGAAAAAACGAAAATATGTGTTTGGCACCTTACGCCAATCGCCCCCCATTGGCAGAATATGAAAAAACGAAAAAATGTGTTTGGCACCAAACGCCAATGGTCCCCCATTGGCAGAATATGAAAAAACGAAAAAATGTGTTTGACACCAAACGCCAATGGTCCCCCCTTGGCACAATATGAAAAAACGAAAAAATGTGTTTGGCACCTAATGCCAATGGTCCCCCCTTGGCAGAATATGAAAAAACGAAAAAATGTGTTTGGCACCTAACGCCAACGGTCCCCCATTGGCAGAATATGAAAAAACGAAAAAATGTGTTTGCCACCTAACGCCAATGGTCCCCCCCTGGCAGAATATGAAAAAACGAAAAAATGTGTTTGGCACCTAATGCCAATGGCCCCCATTGGCAGAATATGAAAAAACGAAAATATGTGTTTGGCACCTTATGCCAATGGTCCCCCCTTGGCAGAATATGAAATAACGAGAAAATGTGTTTGGCACCAAACGCCAATGGTCCCCCCTTGCCAGAAAATGAAAAAAACGAAAAAATGTGTTTGGCACCTAATGCCAATGGCCCCCATTGGCAGAATATGAAAAAACGAAAATATGTGTTTGACACCTTATGCCAATGGTCCCCCCTTAGCAGAATATGAAAAAACGAAAAAATGTGTTTGGCACCTAATGCCAATGGTCCCCCCTTTTCAGAATATGAAAAAACGAAAAAATGTGTTTGGCACCTAATGCCAATGGCCCCCATTGGCAGAATATGAAAAAACGAAAATATGTGTTTGGCACCTTACGCCAATGGCCCCCCATTGGCAGAATATGAAAAAACGAAAAAATGTGTTTGGCACCAAACGCCAATGGTCCCCCCTTGGCAGAATATGAAAAAACGAAAAAATGTGTTTGGCACCTAATGCCAATGGTCCCCCACTGGCAGAATATGAAAAATCGAAAAAATGTGTTTGGCACCT
This sequence comes from Criorhina ranunculi, assembly GCA_951813785.1. Lineage (NCBI taxonomy): Eukaryota > Metazoa > Arthropoda > Insecta > Diptera > Syrphidae > Criorhina > Criorhina ranunculi. Next base: position 51,971,273 of record OX638383.1, read on the forward strand.
AATGCCAATGGTCCCCCCTTGGCAGAATATGAAAAAATGAAAAAATGTGTTTGGCACCAAATGCCAATGGTCCCCCCTTGCCAGAAAATGAAAAAACGAAAAAATGCATTTGGCACCTAATGCCAATGGTCCCCCATTGGCAGAATATGAAAAAACGAAAAAATGCATTTAGCGCCTAATGCCAATGGTCCCCCATTGGCAGAATATGAAAAAACGAAAAAATGTGTTTGGCACTTAATGCCAATGGTCCCCCCTTGGCAGAATATGAAAAAACGAAAAAATGTGTTTGGCACCTAATGCCAATGGTCCCCCCTTGGCAGAATATGAAAAAACGAAAAAATGTGTTTGCCACCTAACGCCAATGGTCCCCCCTTGGCAGAATATGAAAAAACGAAAAAATGTGTTTGCCACCTAACGCCAATGGTCCCCCCTTGGCAGAATATGAAAAAACGAAAAAATGTGTTTGGCACTTAACGCCAATGGTCCCCCCTTGGCACAATATGAAAAAACGAAAAAATGTGTTTGGCACCTAATGCCAATGGTCCCCCCTTGGCAGAATATGAAAAAACGAAAAAATGTGTTTGGCACCTAACGCCAATGGTCCCCCATTGGCAGAATATGAAAAAACGAAAAAATGTGTTTGCCACCTAACGCCAATGGTCCCCCCCTGGCAGAATATGAAAAAACGAAAAAATGTGTTTGGCACCTAATGCCAATGGCCCCCATTGGCAGAATATGAAAAAACGAAAATATGTGTTTGGCACCTTATGCCAATGGTCCCCCCTTGGCAGAATATGAAATAACGAGAAAATGTGTTTGGCACCAAACGCCAATGTCAATGGTCCCCCCTTGGCAGAATATGAAAAAACGAAAAAATGTGTTTTTCACCTAATGCCAATGGTCCCCCCTTGGCAGAATATGAAAAAACGAAAAAATGTGTTTGGCACCTAACGCCAATGGTCCCCCATTGGCAGAATATGAAAAACGAAAAAATGTGTTTGGCACCTAATGCCAATGGTCCCCCCTTGGCAGAATATGAAAAAACGAAAAAATGTGTTTGCCACCTAACGCCAACGGTCCCCCCTTGGCAGAATATGAAAAAACGAAAAAATGTGTTTGGCACCTAATGCCAATGGCCCCCATTGGCAGAATATGAAAAAACGAAAATATGTGTTTGGCACCTTATGCCAATGGTCCCGCCTTGGCAGAATATGAAAAAACGAGAAAATGTGTTTGGCACCAAACGCCAATGGTCCCCCCTTGGCAGAATATGAAAAAACGACAAATGTGTTTGGCACCTAATGCCAATGGTCCCCCATTGGCAGAATATGAAAAAACGACAAATGTGTTTGGCACCTTATGCCAATGGTCCCCCCTTGGCGGAATGTGAAAAAACGAAAAAATGTGTTTGGCACCTAATGCCAATGGTCCCCCCTTGGCGGAATATGAAAAAACGAAAAAATGTGTTTGCCACCTAACGCCAATGGTCCCCCCTTGGCAGAATATGAAAAAACGAAAAAATGTGTTTGCCACCTAACGCCAATGGTCCCCCCTTGGCAGAATATGAAAAAACGAAAAAATGTGTTTGGCACCTAATGCCAATGGCCCCCATTGGCAGAATATGAAAAAACGAAAATATGTGTTTGGCACCTTATGCCAATGGTCCCCCCTTGGCAGAATATGAAAAAACGAAAAAATGTGTTTGGCACCTAATGCCAATGGTCCCCCCTTGGCGGAATATGAAAAAACGAAAAAATGTGTTTGCCACCTAATGCCAATGGTCCCCCATTGGCAGAATATGAAAAAACGACAAATGTGTTTGGCACCTTATGCCAATGGTCCCCCCTTGGCGGAATGTGAAAAAACGAAAAAATGTGTTTGGCACCTAATGCCAATGGCCCCCATTGGCAGAATATGAAAAAACGAAAATATGTGTTTGGCACCTTATGCCAATGGTCCCCCCTTGGCAGAATATGAAAAAACGACAAATGTGTTTGGCACCTAATGCCAATGGTCCCCCATTGGCAGAATATGAAAAAACGACAAATGTGTTTGCCACCTAACGCCAATGGTCCCCCCTTGGCAGAATATGAAAAAACGAAAAAATGTGTTTGGCACCTAATGCCAATGGCCCCCATTGGCAGAATATGAAAAAACGAAAATATGTGTTTGGCACCTTATGCCAATGGTCCCCCCTTGGCAGAATATGAAAAAACGAGAAAATGTGTTTGGCACCAAACGCCAATGGTCCCCCCTTGGCAGAATATGAAAAAACGACAAATGTGTTTGGCACCTTATGCCAATGGTCCCCCCTTGGCGGAATGTGAAAAAACGAAAAAATGTGTTTGGCACCTAATGCCAATGGTCCCCCCTTGGCGGAATATGAAAAACGAAAAAATGTGTTTGGCACCTAACGCCAATGGTCCCCCCTTGGCACAATATGAAAAATCGAAAAAATGTGTTTGGCACCTAATGCCAATGGTCCCCCCTTGGCAGAATATGAAAAAGCGAAAAAATGTGTTTGGCACCTAACGCCAATGGTCCCCCCTTGGCACAATATGAAAAATCGAAAAAATGTGTTTGGCACCTAATGCCAATGGTCCCCCCTTGGCAGAATATGAAAAAATGTGTTTGGCACCTAACGCCAATGGTCCCCCCTTGGCAGAATATGAAAAAACGAAAAAATGTGTTTGGCACCTAATGCCAATGGTCCCCCCTTGGCAGAATATGAAAAAACGAAAAAATGTGTTTGGCACCTAACGCCAATGGTCCCCCCTTGGCAGAATATGAAAAAACGAAAAAATGTGTTTGGCACCTAATGCCAATGGCCCCCATTGGCAGAATATGAAAAAACGAAAATATGTGTTTGACACCTTATGCCAATGGTCCCCCCTTGGCAGAATATGAAAAAACGAAAAAATGTGTTTGGCACCTAACGCCAATGGTCCCCCCTTGGCAGAATATGAAAAAACGAAAAAATGTGTTTGGCACCTTATGCCAATGGTCCCCCCTTGGCAGAATATGAAAAAACGAAAAAATGTGTTTGCCACCTAACGCCAATGGTCCCCCCTTGGCAGAATATGAAAAAACGAAAAAATGTGTTTGGCACCTAATGCCAATGGCCCCCATTGGCAGAATATGAAAAAACGAAAATATGTGTTTGGCACCTTATGCCAATGGTCCCCCCTTGGCAGAATATGAAATAACGAGAAAATGTGTTTGGCACCAAACGCCAATGTCAATGGTCCCCCCTTGGCAGAATATGAAAAAACGAAAAAATGTGTTTTTCACCTAATGCCAATGGTCCCCCCTTGGCAGAATATGAAAAAACGAAAAAATGTGTTTGGCACCTAACGCCAATGATCTCCCATTGGCAGAATATGAAAAAACGAAAAAATGTGTTTGGCACCTAATGCCAATGGTCCCCCCTTGGCAGAATATGAAAAAACGAAAAAATGTGTTTGGCGCCTTATGCCAATGGTCCCCCCTTGGCAGAATATGAAAAACGAAAAAATGTGTTTGGCACCTTATGCCAATGGTCCCCCCTTGGCAGAATATGAAAAAACGACAAATGTGTTTGGCACCTAATGCCAATGGTCCCCCATTGGCAGAATATGAAAAAACGAAAAAATGTGTTTGCCACCTAACGCCAATGGTCCCCCATTGGCAGAATATGAAAAAACGAAAAAATGTGTTTGGCACCTAATGCCAATGGTCACCCCTTGGCAGAATATGAAAAAACGAAAAAATGTGTTTGGCACCTAACGCCAATGGTCCCCCTTGGCAGAATATGAAAAAACGAAAAAATGTGTTTGGCACCTAACGCCAATGGTCCCCTCTTGGCAGAATATGAAAAAACGAAAAAATGTGTTTGGCACCTTATGCCAATGGTCCCCCCTTGGCAGAATATGAAAAAACTAAAAAATGTGTTTGGCACCTAATGCCAATGGTCCCCCCTTGGCAGAATATGAAAAAATGTGCTTGGCACCTAACGCCAATGGTCCCCCCTTGGCAGAATATGAAAAAACGACAAATGTGTTTGGCACCTAATGCCAATGGTCCCCCATTGGCAGAATATGAAAAAACGACAAATGTGTTTGGCACCTTATGCCAATGGTCCCCCCTTGGCGGAATGTGAAAAAACGAAAAAATGTGTTTGGCACCTAATGCCAATGGTCCCCCCTTGGCGGAATATGAAAAAACGAAAAAATGTGTTTGCCACCTAACGCCAATGGTCCCCCCTTGGCAGAATATGAAAAAACGAAAAAATGTGTTTGGCACCTAACGCCAATGGTCCCCCCTTAGCAGAATATGAAAAAACGAAAAAATGTGTTTGGCACCTAATGCCAATGGTCCCCCCTTGGCGGAATATGAAAAAACGAAAAAATGTGTTTGCCACCTAACGCCAATGGTCCCCCCTTGGCAGAATATGAAAAAACGAAAAAATGTGTTTGGCACTTAACGCCAATGGTCCCCCCTTGGCACAATATGAAAAAACGAAAAAATGTGTTTGGCACCTAATGCCAATGGTCCCCCCTTGGCAGAATATGAAAAAACGAAAAAATGTGTTTGGCACCTAACGCCAATGGTCCCCCATTGGCAGAATATGAAAAAACGAAAAAATGTGTTTGGCACCTAATGCCAATGGTCCCCCCTTGGCAGAATATGAAAAAACGAAAAAATGTGTTTGCCACCTAACGCCAATGGTCCCCCCTTGGCAGAATATGAAAAAACGAAAAAATGTGTTTGGCACCTAATGCCAATGGCCCCCATTGGCAGAATATGAAAAAACGAAAATATGTGTTTGACACCTTATGCCAATGGTCCCCCCTTAGCAGAATATGAAAAAACGAAAAAATGTGTTTGCCACCTAACGCCAATGGTCCCCCCTTGGCAGAATATGAAAAAACGAAAAAATGTGTTTGGCACCTAATGCCAATGGCCCCCATTGGCAGAATATGAAAAAACGAAAATATGTGTTTGGCACCTTATGCCAATGGTCCCCCTTGGCAGAATATGAAAAAACGAAAAAATGTGTTTGGCACCTAATGCCAATGGTCGCCCATTGGCAGAATATGAAAAAACGAAAAAATGTGTTTGGCACCTAATGCCAATGGTCCCCCCTTGGCAGAATATGAAAAAACGAAAAAATGTGTTTGCCACCTAACGCCAATGGTCCCCCCTTGGCAGAATATGAAAAAACGAAAAAATGTGTTTGGCACCTAATGCCAATGGCCCCCATTGGCAGAATATGAAAAAACGAAAATATGTGTTTGGCACCTTATGCCAATGGTCCCCCCTTGGCAGAATATGAAAAAACGAGAAAATGTGTTTGGCACCAAACGCCAATGGTCCCCCCTTGGCAGAATATGAAAAAACGAAAAAATGTGTTTGGCACCTAATGCCAATGGTCCCCCACTGGCAGAATATGAAAAATCGAAGAAATGTGTTTGGCACCTAATGCCAATGGTCCCCCCTTGACAGAATATGAAAAAACGAAAAAATGTGTTTGCCACCTAATGCCAATGGTCCCCCCTTGGCAGAATATGAAAAAACGAAAAAATGTGTTTTTCACCTAATGCCAATGGTCCCCCATTGGCAGAATATGAAAAAACGAAAAAATGTGTTTGGCACCTAACGCCAATGGTCCCCCCTTGGCAGAATATGAAAAAACGAAAAAATGTGTTTGGCACCTTATGCCAATGGTCCCCCCTTGGCAGAATATGAAAAAACGAAAAAATGTGTTTGGCGCCTTATGCCAATGGTCCCCCCTTGGCAGAATATGAAAAACGAAAAAATGTGTTTGGCACCTTATGCCAATGGTCCCCCCTTGGCAGAATATGAAAAAACGACAAATGTGTTTGGCACCTAATGCCAATGGTCCCCCATTGGCAGAATATGAAAAAACGAAAAAATGTGTTTGCCACCTAACGCCAATGGTCCCCCATTGGCAGAATATGAAAAAACGAAAAAATATGAAAAAACGAAAAAATGTGTTTGGCACCTTATGATAATGGTCCCCAGTTGGCAGAATATGAAAAAACGAAAAAATGTGTTTGGCACCAAACGCCAATGGTCCCCCCTTGGCAGAATATGAAAAAATGTGTTTGGCACCTTATGCCAATGGTCCCCCCTTGGCAGAATATGAAAAAACGAAAAAATGTGTTTGGCACCTAATGCCAATGGTCCCCTCTTGGCGGAATATGAAAAAACTAAAAAATGTGTTTGGCACCTAATGCCAATGGTCCCCCCTTGGCGGAATATGAAAAAACGAAAAAATGTGTTTACCACCTAACGCCAATGGTCCCCCCTTGGCAGAATATGAAAAAACGAAAAAATGTGTTTGGCACCTAACGCCAATGGTCCCCCCTTGGCAGAATATGAAAAAACTAAAAAATGTGTTTGGCACCTTATGCCAATGGTCCCCCCTTGGCAGAATATGAAAAAACGAAAAAATGTGTTTGGCACCTTATGCCAATGGTCCCCCCTTGGCAGAATATGAAAAAACGAAAAAATGTGTTTGGCACCTAATGCCAATGGTCCCCCTTGGCGGAATATGAAAAAACGAAAAAATGTGTTTGGCACCTTATGCCAATGGTCCCCCCTTGACAGAATATGATAAAACGAAAAAATGTGTTTGGCACCTTATGCCAATGGTCCCCCCTTGGCAGAATATGAAAAACGAAAAAATGTGTTTGCCACCTTATGCCAATGGTCCCCCCTTGGCAGAATATGAAAAAATGTGTTTGGCACCTTATGCCAATGGTCCCCCATTGGCAGAATATGAAAAAACGAAAAAATGTGTTTGGCACCTAACGCCAATGGTCCACCCTTGGCAGAATATGAAAAAATGTGCTTGGCACCTTATGCCAATGGTCCCCCATTGGCAGAATATGAAAAAACGAAAAAATGTGTTTGGCACCTAACGCCAATGGTCCCCCCTTGGCAGAATATGAAAAAACGACAAGTGTGTTTGGCACCTAAAGCCAATGGTCCCCCCTTGGCAGAATATGAAAAAACGAAAAAATGTGTTTGGCACCTAACGCCAATGGTCCCCCCTTGGCAGAATATGAAAAAACGAAAAAAATGTGTTTGGCACCTTATGCCAATGGTCCCCCCTTGACAGAATATGAAAAAACGAAAAAATGTGTTTGGCACCTTATGCCAATGGTCCCCCCTTGGCAGAATATGAAAAACGAAAAAATGTGTTTGCCACCTTATGCCAATGGTCCCCCCTTGGCAGAATATGAAAAAACGAAAAAATGTGTTTGGCACCTAACGCCAATGGTCCACCCTTGGCAGAATATGAAAAAATGTGCTTGGCACCTTATGCCAATGGTCATCCCTTGGCAGAATATGAAAAAACGAAAAAATGTGTTTGGCACCTAACGCCAATGGTCCCCCCTTGGCAGAATATGAAAAAACGACAAGTGTGTTTGGCACCTAAAGCCAATGGTCTGCCCCCTTGGCATAATATGAAAAAACGAAAAAATGTGTTTGCCACCTAACGCCAATGGTCCCCCCTTGGCAGAATATGAAAAAACGACAAGTGTGTTTGGCACCTAAAGCCAATGGTCCCCCCTTGGCAGAATATGAATAAACGAAAAAATGTGTTTGGCACCTAACGCCAATGGTCCCCCCTTGGCAGAATATGAAAAAACGAAAAAATGTGTTTGGCACCTTATGCCAATTTTCCCCCCTTGGCAGAATATGAAAAAACGAAAAAATGTGTTTGGCACCTTATGCCAATGGTCCCCCCTTGGCAGAATATGAAAAAACGAAAAAATGTGTTTGGCACCTAATGCCAATGGTCCCCCTTGGCGGAATATGAAAAAACGAAAAAAATGTGTTTGGCACCTTATGCCAATGGTCCCCCCTTGACAGAATATGAAAAAACGAAAAAATGTGTTTGGCACCTTATGCCAATGGTCCCCCCTTGGCAGAATATGAAAAACGAAAAAATGTGTTTGCCACCTTATGCCAATGGTCCCCCCTTGGCAGAATATGAAAAAACGAAAAAATGTGTTTGGCACCTAACGCCAATGGTCCACCCTTGGCAGAATATGAAAAAATGTGCTTGGCACCTTATGCCAATGGTCATCCCTTGGCAGAATATGAAAAAACGAAAAAATGTGTTTGGCACCTAACGCCAATGGTCCCCCCTTGGCAGAATATGAAAAAACGACAAGTGTGTTTGGCACCTAAAGCCAATGGTCTGCCCCCTTGGCATAATATGAAAAAACGAAAAAATGTGTTTGCCACCTAACGCCAATGGTCCACCTAACGAAAATGGTCCCCCTTGGCAAAATATGAAAAAACGAAAAAATGTGTTTGGCACCTAACGCCAATGGTCCCCCCTTGGCAGAATATGAAAAAACGACAAATGTGTTTGGCACCTAATGCCAATGGTCCCCCCTTGGCAGAATATGAAAAAACGAAAAAATGTGTTTGGCACCTTATGCCAATGGTCCCCCCTTGGCAGAATATGAAAAAGCTAAAAAATGTGTTTGGCACCTAATGCCAATGGTCCCCCCTTGGCAGAATATGAAAAAATGTGTTTGGCACCTTATGCCAATGGTCCCCCCTTGGCAGAATATGAAAAAACGACAAATGTGTTTGGCACCTAATGCCAATGGTCCCCCATTGGCAGAATATGAAAAAACGACAAATGTGTTTGGCACCTAACGCCAATGGTCCACCCTTGGCAGAATATGAAAAAATGTGCTTGGCACCTTATGCCAATGGTCATCCCTTGGCAGAATATGAAAAAACGAAAAAATGTGTTTGGCACCTAACGCCAATGGTCCCCCCTTGGCAGAATATGAAAAAACGACAAGTGTGTTTGGCACCTAAAGCCAATGGTCTGCCCCCTTGGCATAATATGAAAAAACGAAAAAATGTGTTTGCCACCTAACGCCAATGGTCCACCTAACGAAAATGGTCCCCCATTGGCAGAATATGAAAAAACGACAAATGTGTTTGGCACCTTATGCCAATGGTCCCCCCTTGGCGGAATGTGAAAAAACGAAAAAATGTGTTTGGCACCTAATGCCAATGGTCCCCCCTTGGCGGAATATGAAAAAACGAAAAAATGTGTTTGCCACCTAACGCCAATGGTCCCCCCTTGGCAGAATATGAAAAAACGAAAAAATGTGTTTGGCACCTAACGCCAATGGTCCCCCCTTAGCAGAATATGAAAAAACGAAAAAATGTGTTTGGCACCTAATGCCAATGGTCCCCCCTTGGCGGAATATGAAAAAACGAAAAAATGTGTTTGCCACCTAACGCCAATGGTCCCCCCTTGGCAGAATATGAAAAAACGAAAAAATGTGTTTGGCACTTAACGCCAATGGTCCCCCCTTGGCACAATATGAAAAAACGAAAAAATGTGTTTGGCACCTAATGCCAATGGTCCCCCCTTGGCAGAATATGAAAAAACGAAAAAATGTGTTTGGCACCTAACGCCAATGGTCCCCCATTGGCAGAATATGAAAAAACGAAAAAATGTGTTTGGCACCTAATGCCAATGGTCCCCCCTTGGCAGAATATGAAAAAACGAAAAAATGTGTTTGCCACCTAACGCCAATGGTCCCCCCTTGGCAGAATATGAAAAAACGAAAAAATGTGTTTGGCACCTAATGCCAATGGCCCCCATTGGCAGAATATGAAAAAACGAAAATATGTGTTTGACACCTTATGCCAATGGTCCCCCCTTAGCAGAATATGAAAAAACGAAAAAATGTGTTTGCCACCTAACGCCAATGGTCCCCCCTTGGCAGAATATGAAAAAACGAAAAAATGTGTTTGGCACCTAATGCCAATGGCCCCCATTGGCAGAATATGAAAAAACGAAAATATGTGTTTGGCACCTTATGCCAATGGTCCCCCTTGGCAGAATATGAAAAAACGAAAAAATGTGTTTGGCACCTAATGCCAATGGTCGCCCATTGGCAGAATATGAAAAAACGAAAAAATGTGTTTGGCACCTAATGCCAATGGTCCCCCCTTGGCAGAATATGAAAAAACGAAAAAATGTGTTTGCCACCTAACGCCAATGGTCCCCCCTTGGCAGAATATGAAAAAACGAAAAAATGTGTTTGGCACCTAATGCCAATGGCCCCCATTGGCAGAATATGAAAAAACGAAAATATGTGTTTGGCACCTTATGCCAATGGTCCCCCCTTGGCAGAATATGAAAAAACGAGAAAATGTGTTTGGCACCAAACGCCAATGGTCCCCCCTTGGCAGAATATGAAAAAACGAAAAAATGTGTTTGGCACCTAATGCCAATGGTCCCCCACTGGCAGAATATGAAAAATCGAAGAAATGTGTTTGGCACCTAATGCCAATGGTCCCCCCTTGACAGAATATGAAAAAACGAAAAAATGTGTTTGCCACCTAATGCCAATGGTCCCCCCTTGGCAGAATATGAAAAAACGAAAAAATGTGTTTTTCACCTAATGCCAATGGTCCCCCATTGGCAGAATATGAAAAAACGAAAAAATGTGTTTGGCACCTAACGCCAATGGTCCCCCCTTGGCAGAATATGAAAAAACGAAAAAATGTGTTTGGCACCTTATGCCAATGGTCCCCCCTTGGCAGAATATGAAAAAACGAAAAAATGTGTTTGGCGCCTTATGCCAATGGTCCCCCCTTGGCAGAATATGAAAAACGAAAAAATGTGTTTGGCACCTTATGCCAATGGTCCCCCCTTGGCAGAATATGAAAAAACGACAAATGTGTTTGGCACCTAATGCCAATGGTCCCCCATTGGCAGAATATGAAAAAACGAAAAAATGTGTTTGCCACCTAACGCCAATGGTCCCCCATTGGCAGAATATGAAAAAACGAAAAAATATGAAAAAACGAAAAAATGTGTTTGGCACCTTATGATAATGGTCCCCAGTTGGCAGAATATGAAAAAACGAAAAAATGTGTTTGGCACCAAACGCCAATGGTCCCCCCTTGGCAGAATATGAAAAAATGTGTTTGGCACCTTATGCCAATGGTCCCCCCTTGGCAGAATATGAAAAAACGAAAAAATGTGTTTGGCACCTAATGCCAATGGTCCCCTCTTGGCGGAATATGAAAAAACTAAAAAATGTGTTTGGCACCTAATGCCAATGGTCCCCCCTTGGCGGAATATGAAAAAACGAAAAAATGTGTTTACCACCTAACGCCAATGGTCCCCCCTTGGCAGAATATGAAAAAACGAAAAAATGTGTTTGGCACCTAACGCCAATGGTCCCCCCTTGGCAGAATATGAAAAAACTAAAAAATGTGTTTGGCACCTTATGCCAATGGTCCCCCCTTGGCAGAATATGAAAAAACGAAAAAATGTGTTTGGCACCTTATGCCAATGGTCCCCCCTTGGCAGAATATGCCTAATGCCAATGGTCCCCCTTGGCGGAATATGAAAAAACGAAAAAAATGTGTTTGGCACCTTATGCCAATGGTCCCCCCTTGACAGAATATGAAAAAACGAAAAAATGTGTTTGGCACCTTATGCCAATGGTCCCCCCTTGGCAGAATATGAAAAACGAAAAAATGTGTTTGCCACCTTATGCCAATGGTCCCCCCTTGGCAGAATATGAAAAAACGAAAAAATGTGTTTGGCACCTAACGCCAATGGTCCACCCTTGGCAGAATATGAAAAAATGTGCTTGGCACCTTATGCCAATGGTCATCCCTTGGCAGAATATGAAAAAACGAAAAAATGTGTTTGGCACCTAACGCCAATGGTCCCCCCTTGGCAGAATATGAAAAAACGACAAGTGTGTTTGGCACCTAAAGCCAATGGTCTGCCCCCTTGGCATAATATGAAAAAACGAAAAAATGTGTTTGCCACCTAACGCCAATGGTCCACCTAACGAAAATGGTCCCCCTTGGCAAAATATGAAAAAACGAAAAAATGTGTTTGGCACCTAACGCCAATGGTCCCCCCTTGGCAGAATATGAAAAAACGACAAATGTGTTTGGCACCTAATGCCAATGGTCCCCCCTTGGCAGAATATGAAAAAACGAAAAAATGTGTTTGGCACCTTATGCCAATGGTCCCCCCTTGGCAGAATATGAAAAAGCTAAAAAATGTGTTTGGCACCTAATGCCAATGGTCCCCCCTTGGCAGAATATGAAAAAATGTGTTTGGCACCTTATGCCAATGGTCCCCCCTTGGCAGAATATGAAAAAACGACAAATGTGTTTGGCACCTAATGCCAATGGTCCCCCATTGGCAGAATATGAAAAAACGACAAATGTGTTTGGCACCTAACGCCAATGGTCCACCCTTGGCAGAATATGAAAAAATGTGCTTGGCACCTTATGCCAATGGTCATCCCTTGGCAGAATATGAAAAAACGAAAAAATGTGTTTGGCACCTTATGCCAATGGTCCCCCCTTGGCAGAATATGAAAAAACGAAAAAATGTGTTTGGCACCTTATGCCAATGGTCCCCCCTTGGCAGAATATGAAAAAACGAAAAAATCTGTTTGGCACCTAATGCCAATGGTCCCCCCGTGGCGGAATATGATAAAATGAAAAAATGTGTTTGGCACCTAATGCCAATGGTCCCCCCTTGGCGGAATATGAAAAAACGAAAAAATGTGTTTGCCACCTAACGCCAATGGTCCCCCCTTGGCAGAATATGAAAAAACGAAAAAATGTGTTTGGCACCTAACGCCAATGGTCCCCCCTTGGCAGAATATGAAAAAACGAAAAAATGTGTTTGGCACCTTATGCCAATGGTCCCCCCTTGGCAGAATATGAAAAAACGAAAAAATGTGTTTGGCGCCTTATGCCAATGGTCCCCCCTTGGCAGAATATGAAAAACGAAAAAATGTGTTTGGCACCTTATGCCAATGGTCCCCCCTTGGCAGAATATGAAAAAACGACAAATGTGTTTGGCACCTAATGCCAATGGTCCCCCATTGGCAGAATATGAAAAAACGAAAAAATGTGTTTGCCACCTAACGCCAATGGTCCCCCATTGGCAGAATATGAAAAAACGAAAAAATATGAAAAAACGAAAAAATGTGTTTGGCACCATATGATAATGGTCCCCAGTTGGCAGAATATGAAAAAACGAAAAAATGTGTTTGGCACCAAACGCCAATGGTCCCCCCTTGGCAGAATATGAAAAAATGTGTTTGGCACCTTATGCCAATGGTCCCCCCTTGGCAGAATATGAAAAAACGAAAAAATGTGTTTGGCACCTAATGCCAATGGTCCCCTCTTGGCGGAATATGAAAAAACTAAAAAATGTGTTTGGCACCTAATGCCAATGGTCCCCCCTTGGCGGAATATGAAAAAACGAAAAAATGTGTTTGCCACCTAACGCCAATGGTCCCCCCTTGGCAGAATATGAAAAAACGAAAAAATGTGTTTGGCACCTAACGCCAATGGTCCCCCCTTGGCAGAATATGAAAAAACGAAAAAATGTGTTTGGCACCTTATGCCAATGGTCCCCCCTTGGCAGAATATGAAAAAACGAAAAAATGTGTTTGGCGCCTTATGCCAATGGTCCCCCCTTGGCAGAATATGAAAAACGAAAAAATGTGTTTGGCACCTTATGCCAATGGTCCCCCCTTGGCAGAATATGAAAAAACGACAAATGTGTTTGGCACCTAATGCCAATGGTCCCCCATTGGCAGAATATGAAAAAACGAAAAAATGTGTTTGCCACCTAACGCCAATGGTCCCCCATTGGCAGAATATGAAAAAACGAAAAAATATGAAAAAACGAAATAATGTGTTTGGCACCTTATGATAATGGTCCCCAGTTGGCAGAATATGAAAAAACGAAAAAATGTGTTTGGCACCAAACGCCAATGGTCCCCCCTTGGCAGAATATGAAAAAATGTGTTTGGCACCTTATGCCAATGGTCCCCCCTTGGCAGAATATGAAAAAACGAAAAAATGTGTTTGGCACCTAATGCCAATGGTCCCCTCTTGGCGGAATATGAAAAAACTAAAAAATGTGTTTGGCACCTAATGCCAATGGTCCCCCCTTGGCGGAATATGAAAAAACGAAAAAATGTGTTTACCACCTAACGCCAATGGTCCCCCCTTGGCAGAATATGAAAAAACGAAAAAATGTGTTTGGCACCTAACGCCAATGGTCCCCCCTTGGCAGAATATGAAAAAACTAAAAAATGTGTTTGGCACCTTATGCCAATGGTCCCCCCTTGGCAGAATATGAAAAAACGAAAAAATGTGTTTGGCACCTTATGCCAATGGTCCCCCCTTGGCAGAATATGAAAAAACGAAAAAATGTGTTTGGCACCTAATGCCAATGGTCCCCCTTGGCGGAATATGAAAAAACGAAAAAATGTGTTTGGCACCTAATGCCAATGGTCCCCCCTTGACAGAATATGAAAAAACGAAAAAATGTGTTTGGCACCTTATGCCAATGGTCCCCCCTTGGCAGAATATGAAAAACGAAAAAATGTGTTTGCCACCTTATGCCAATGGTCCCCCCTTGGCAGAATATGAAAAAATGTGTTTGGCACCTTATGCCAATGGTCCCCCATTGGCAGAATATGAAAAAACGAAAAAATGTGTTTGGCACCTAACGCCAATGGTCCACCCTTGGCAGAATATGAAAAAATGTGCTTGGCACCTTATGCCAATGGTCCCCCCTTGGCAGAATATGAAAAAACGAAAAAATGTGTTTGGCACCTAACGCCAATGGTCCCCCCTTGGCAGAATATGAAAAAACGAAAAAATGTGTTTGGCACCTAACGCCAATGGTCCCCCCTTGGCAGAATATGAAAAAACGAAAAAATGTGTTTGGCACCTTATGCCAATGGTCCCCCCTTGGCAGAATATGAAAAAATGAAAAAATGTGTTTGGCACCTTATGCCAATGGTCCCCCCTTGGCAGAATATGAAAAAACGAAAAAATGTGTTTGGCACCTAATGCCAATGGTCCCCCTTGGCGGAATATGAAAAAACGAAAAAATGTGTTTGGCACCTTATGCCAATGGTCCCCCCTTGACAGAATATGAAAAAACGAAAAAATGTGTTTGGCACCTTATGCCAATGGTCCCCCCTTGGCAGAATATGAAAAACGAAAAAATGTGTTTGCCACCTTATGCCAATGGTCCCCCCTTGGCAGAATATGAAAAAATGTGTTTGGCACCTTATGCCAATGGTCCCCCCTTGGCAGAATATGAAAAAACGAAAAAATGTGTTTGGCACCTAACGCCAATGGTCCACCCTTGGCAGAATATGAAAAAATGTGCTTGGCACCTTATGCCAATGGTCATCCCTTGGCAGAATATGAAAAAACGAAAAAATGTGTTTGGCACCTAACGCCAATGGTCCCCCCTTGGCAGAATATGAAAAAACGACAAGTGTGTTTGGCACCTAAAGCCAATGGTCTGCCCCCTTGGCATAATATGAAAAAACGAAAAAATGTGTTTGCCACCTAACGCCAATGGTCCCCCCTTGGCAGAATATGAAAAAACGAAAAAATGTGTTTGCCACCTAACGCCAATGGTCCACCTAACGAAAATGGTCCCCCTTGGCAAAATATGAAAAAACGAAAAAATGTGTTTGGCACCTAACGCCAATGGTCCCCCCTTGGCAGAATATGAAAAAACGACAAATGTGTTTGGCACCTAATGCCAATGGTCCCCCCTTGGCAGAATATGAAAAAACGAAAAAATGTGTTTGGCACCTAATGCCAATGGTCCCCCTTGGCGGAATATGAAAAAACGAAAAAATGTGTTTGGCACCTTATGCCAATGGTCCCCCCTTGACAGAATATGAAAAAACGAAAAAATGTGTTTGGCACCTTATGCCAATGGTCCCCCCTTGGCAGAATATGAAAAACGAAAAAATGTGTTTGCCACCTTATGCCAATGGTCCCCCCTTGGCAGAATATGAAAAAATGTGTTTGGCACCTTATGCCAATGGTCCCCCCTTGGCAGAATATGAAAAAACGAAAAAATGTGTTTGGCACCTAACCCCAATGGTCCACCCTTGGCAGAATATGAAAAAATGTGCTTGGCACCTTATGCCAATGGTCATCCCTTGGCAGAATATGAAAAAACGAAAAAATGTGTTTGGCACCTAACGCCAATGGTCCCCCCTTGGCAGAATATGAAAAAATGTGCTTGGCACCTTATGCCAATGGTCATCCCTTGGCAGAATATGAAAAAACGAAAAAATGTGTTTGGCACCTAACGCCAATGGTCCCCCCTTGGCAGAATATGAAAAAACGACAAATGTGTTTGGCACCTAATGCCAATGGTCCCCCCTTGGCAGAATATGAAAAACGAAAAAATGTGTTTGCCACCTTATGCCAATGGTCCCCCCTTGGCAGAATATGAAAAAATGTGTTTGGCACCTTATGCCAATGGTCCCCCCTTGGCAGAATATGAAAAAACGAAAAAATGTGTTTGGCACCTAACGCCAATGGTCCACCCTTGGCAGAATATGAAAAAATGTGCTTGGCACCTTATGCCAATGGTCATCCCTTGGCAGAATATGAAAAAGCTAAAAAATGTGTTTGGCACCTAATGCCAATGGTCCCCCCTTGGCAGAATATGAAAAAATGTGTTTGGCACCTTATGCCAATGGTCCCCCCTTGGCAGAATATGAAAAAACGACAAATGTGTTTGGCACCTAATGCCAATGGTCCCCCATTGGCAGAATATGAAAAAACGACAAATGTGTTTGGCACCTTATGCCAATGGTCCCCCCTTGGCAGAATATGAAAAAACGAAAAAATGTGTTTGCCACCTAACGCCAATGGTCCCCCCTTGGCAGAATATGAAAAAACGAAAAAATGTGTCTGGCACCTAACGCCAATGGTCCCCCCTTGGCAGAATATGAAAAAACGAAAAAATGTGTTTGGCACCTAACGCCAATGGTCCCCCCTTGGCAGAATATGAAAAAACGAAAAAATGTGTTTGACACCTAATGCCAATGGTCCCCCCTTGGCGGAATATGAAAAAACGAAAAAATGTGTTTGCCACCTAACGCCAATGGTCTTCCCTTGGCAGAATATGAAAAAACGAAAAAATGTGTTTGGCACCTTATGCCAATGGTCCCCCCTTGGCAGAATATGAAAAAACGAAAAAATGTGTTTGGCACCTTATGCCAATGGTCCCCCCTTGGCAGAATATGAAAAAACGAGAAAATGTGTTTGGCACCTAATGCCAATGGTCCCCCCTTGGCGGAATATGAAAAAACGAAAAAATGTGTTTGGCACCTTATGCCAATGGTCCCCCCTTGGCAGAATATGAAAAAACGAAAAAATGTGTTTGGCACCTTATGCCAATGGTCCCCCCTTGGCAGAATATGAAAAAACGAAAAAATCTGTTTGGCACCTAATGCCAATGGTCCCCCCGTGGCGGAATATGATAAAATGAAAAAATGTGTTTGGCACCTAATGCCAATGGTCCCCCCTTGGCGGAATATGAAAAAACGAAAAAATGTGTTTGCCACCTAACGCCAATGGTCCCCCCTTGGCAGAATATGAAAAAACGAAAAAATGTGTTTGGCACCTAACGCCAATGGTCCCCCCTTGGCAGAATATGAAAAAACGAAAAAATGTGTTTGGCACCTTATGCCAATGGTCCCCCCTTGGCAGAATATGAAAAAACGAAAAAATGTGTTTGGCACCTAATGCCAATGGTCCCCCCTTGGCGGAATATGAAAAAACGAAAAAATGTGTTTGGCACCTTATGCCAATGGTCCCCCCTTGGCAGAATATGAAAAAACGAAAAAATGTGTTTGGCACCTAATGCCAATGGTCCCCCCTTGGCGGAATATGAAAAAACGAAAAAATGTGTTTGGCACCTTATGCCAATGGTCCCCCCTTGGCAGAATATGAAAAAACGAAAAAATGTGTTTGGCACCTTATGCCAATGGTCCCCCCTTGGCAGAATATGAAAAAACGAAAAAATGTGTTTGGCACCTAATGCCAATGGTCCCCCCTTGGCGGAATATGAAAAAACGACAAGTGTGTTTGGCACCTAACGCCAATGGTCCCCCCTTGGCAGAATATGAAAAAACGAAAAAATGTGTTTGGCACCTTATGCCAATGGTCCCCCCTTGGCAGAATATGAAAAACGAAAAAATGTGTTTGCCACCTTATGCCAATGGTCCCCCCTTGGCAGAATATGAAAAAACGAAAAAATGTGTTTGGCACCTAATGCCAATGGTCCCCCCTTGGCGGAATATGAAAAAACGAAAAAATGTGTTTGCCACCTAACGCCAATGGTCCCCCCTTGGCAGAATATGAAAAAACGAAAAAATGTGTTTGGCACCTTATGCCAATGGTCCCCCCTTGGCAGAATATGAAAAAACGAAAAAATCTGTTTGGCACCTAATGCCAATGGTCCCCCCGTGGCGGAATATGATAAAATGAAAAAATGTGTTTGGCACCTAATGCCAATGGTCCCCCCTTGGCGGAATATGAAAAAACGAAAAAATGTGTTTGCCACCTAACGCCAATGGTCCCCCCTTGGCAGAATATGAAAAAACGAAAAAATGTGTTTGGCACCTAACGCCAATGGTCCCCCCTTGGCAGAATATGAAAAAACGAAAAAATGTGTTTGGCACCTTATGCCAATGGTCCCCCCTTGGCAGAATATGAAAAAACGAAAAAATGTGTTTGGCACCTAATGCCAATGGTCCCCCCTTGGCGGAATATGAAAAAACGAAAAAATGTGTTTGGCACCTTATGCCAATGGTCCCCCCTTGGCAGAATATGAAAAAACGAAAAAATGTGTTTGGCACCTAATGCCAATGGTCCCCCCTTGGCGGAATATGAAAAAACGAAAAAATGTGTTTGGCACCTTATGCCAATGGTCCCCCCTTGGCAGAATATGAAAAAACGAAAAAATGTGTTTGGCACCTTATGCCAATGGTCCCCCCTGGGCAGAATATGAAAAAACGAAAAAATGTGTTTGGCACCTAATGCCAATGGTCCCCCCTTGGCGGAATATGAAAAAACGAAAAAATGTGTTTGGCACCTTATGCCAATGGTCCCCCCTTGGCAGAATATGAAAAAACGAAAAAATGTGTTTGGCACCTTATGCCAATGGTCCCCCCTTGGCAGAATATGAAAAACGAAAAAATGTGTTTGCCACCTTATGCCAATGGTCCCCCCTTGGCAGAATATGAAAAAACGAAAAAATGTGTTTGGCACCTAATGCCAATGGTCCCCCCTTGGCGGAATATGAAAAAACGAAAAAATGTGTTTGCCACCTAATGCCAATGGTCCCCCATTGGCAGAATATGAAAAAACGAAAAAATGTGTTTGCCACCTAATGCCAATGGTCCCCCATTGGCAGAATATGAAAAACGAAAAAATGTGTTTGGCACCTAATGCCAATGGTCCCCCATTGGCAGAATATGAAAAAACGAAAAAATGTGTTTGCCACCTAACGCCAATGGTCCCCCATTGGCAGAATATGAAAAAACGAAAAAATGTGTTTGGCACCTAATGCCAATGGTCCCCCATTGACAGAATATGAAAAAACGAAAAAATGTGTTTGGCACCTAATGCCAATGGTCCCCCATTGGCAGAATATGAAAAAACGAAAAAATGTGTTTGGCACCTAACGCCAATGGCCCCCCATTGGCAGAATATGAAAAAACGAAAAAATGTGTTTAGCACCTAATGCCAATGGTCCCCCATTGGCAGAATATGAAAAACGTAAAAATGAGTTTGGCACCTAACGCCAATGGTCCCCCATTGGCAGAATATGAAAAAACGAAAAAATGTGTTTAGCACCTAATGCCAATGGTCCCCCATTGGCAGAATATGAAAAAACGAAAAAATGTGTTTGGCACCTAATGCCAATGGTCCCCCATTGGCAGAATATGAAAAACGAAAAAATGTGTTTGGCACCTAACGCCAATGGTCCTCCATTGGCAGAATATGAAAAACGAAAAAATGTGTTTGGCACCTAATGCCAATGGTCCCCCATTGGCAGAATATGAAAAAACGAAAAAATGTGTTTTTCACCTAATGCCAATGGTCCCCCATTGGCAGAATATGAAAAAAACGAAAAAATGTGTTTGGTACCTAATGCCAATGGTCCCCCATTGGCAGAATATGAAAAAACGAAAAAATGTGTTCAGCACCTAATGCCAATGGTCCCCCATTGACAGAATATGAAAAAACGAAAAAATGTGTTTGGCACCTAATGCCAATGGTCCCCCATTGGCAGAATATGAAAAACAAAAAAATGTGTTTGGCACCTAATGCCAATGGTCCCCCATTGGCAGAATATGAAAATCGAAAAAATGTGTTTGGCACCTAACGCCAATGGTCCCCCATTGGCAGAATATGAAAAACGAAAAAATGTGTTTGGCACCTAATGCCAATGGTCCCCCATTGGCAGAATATGAAAAAACGAAAAAATGTGTTTGGCACCTAATGCCAATGGTCCCCCATTGGCAGAATATGAAAAAACGAAAAAATGTGTTTTTCACCTAATGCCAATGGTCCCCCATTGGCAAAATATGAAAAAAACGAAAAAATGTGTTTGGTACCTAATGCCAATGGTCCCCCATTGCCAGAATATGAAAAAACGAAAAAATGTGTTTTTCACCTAATGCCAATGGTCCCCCATTGGCAGAATATGAAAAAAACGAAAAAATGTGTTTGGTACCTAATGCCAATGGTCCCCCATTGGCAGAATTTGAAAAAACGAAAAAATGTGTTTGGCACCTAATGCCAATGGTCCCCCATTGGCAGAATATGAAAAAACGAAAAAATGTGTTTAGCACCTTATGCCAATGGTCCCCCATTGGCAGAATATGAAAAACGAAAAAATGTGTTTGGCACCTAATGCCAATGGTCCCCCATTGGCAGAATATGAAAAAACGAAAAAATGTGTTTGCCACCTAACGCCAATGGTCCCCCATTGGCAGAATATGAAAAAACGAAAAAATGTGTTTGGCACCTAATGCCAATGGTCCCCCATTGACAGAATATGAAAAAACGAAAAAATGTGTTTGGCACCTAACGCCAATGGCCCCCCATTGGCAGAATATGAAAAAACGAAAAAATGTGTTTAGCACCTAATGCCAATGGTCCCCCATTGGCAGAATATGAAAAAACTAAAAAATGTGTTTGGCACCTAATGCCAATGGTCCCCCATTGGCAGAATATGAAAAAACTAAAAAATAAGTTTGGCACCTAATGCCAATGGTCCCCCATTGGCAGAATATGAAAAAACTAAAAAATGTGTTTGGCATCTGACGCCAATGGTCCCCCATTGGCAGAATATGAAAAAACGAAAAAATGTGTTTGGCACCTAATGCCAATGGTCCCCCATTGGCAGAATATGAAAAACGAAAAAATGTGTTTGGCACCTAATGCCAATGGTCCCCCATTGGCAGAATATGAAAATCGAAAACATGTGTTTGGCACCTAACGCCAATGGTCCCCCATTGGCAGAATATGAAAAACGAAAAAATGTGTTTGGCACCTAATGCCAATGGTCCCCCATTGGCAGAATATGAAAAAACGAAAAAATGTGTTTGGCACCTAATGCCAATGGTCCCCCATTGGCAGAATATGAAAAAACGAAAAAATGTGTTTTTCACCTAATGCCAATGGTCCCCCATTGGCAGAATATGAAAAAAACGAAAAAATGTGTTTGGTACCTAATGCCAATGGTCCCCCATTGGCAGAATATGAAAAAACGAAAAAATGTGTTTTTCACCTAATGCCAATGGTCCCCCATTGGCAGAATATGAAAAAAACGAAAAAATGTGTTTGGTACCTAATGCCAATGGTCCCCCATTGGCAGAATTTGAAAAAACGAAAAAATGTGTTTGGCACCTAATGCCAATGGTCCCCCATTGGCAGAATATGAAAAACGAAAAAATGTGTTTGGCACCTAATGCCAATGGTCCCCCATTGGCAGAATATGAAAAACGAAAAAATGTGTTTGGCACCTAACGCCAATGGTCCCCCATTGGCAGAATATGAAAAACGAAAAAATGTGTTTGGCACCTAATGCCAATGGTCCCCCATTGGCAGAATATGAAAAAACTAAAAAGTAAGTTTGGCACCTAACGCCAATGGTCCCCCATTGGCAGAATATGAAAAAACTAAAAAGTAAGTTTGGCACCTAACGCCAATGGTCCCCCATTGGCAGAATATGAAAAAACGAAAAAATGTGTTTGCCACCTAACGCCAATGGTCCCCCATTGGCAGAATATGAAAAAACGAAAAAATGTGTTTGGCACCTAATGCCAATGGTCCCCCATTGACAGAATATGAAAAAACGAAAAAATGTGTTTGGCACCTAATGCCAATGGTCCCCCATTATCAGAATATGAAAAAACGAAAAAATGTGTTTGGCACCTAACGCCAATGGCCCCCCATTGGCAGAATATGAAAAAACGAAAAAATGTGTTTAGCACCTAATGCCAATGGTCCCCCATTGGCAGAATATGAAAAACGTAAAAATGAGTTTGGCACCTAACGCCAATGGTCCCCCATTGGCAGAATATGAAAAAACGGAAAAATGTGTTTGGCACCTAATGCCAATGGTCCCCCATTGGCAGAATATGAAAAACGAAAAAATGTGTTTGGCACCTAATGCCAATGGTCCCCCATTGGCAGAATATGAAAAACGAAAAAATGTGTTTGGCACCTAACGCCAATGGTCCTCCATTGACAGAATATGAAAAACGAAAAAATGTGTTTGGCACCTAATGCCAATGGTCCCCCATTGGCAGAATATGAAAAAACGAAAAAATGTGTTTTTCACCTAATGCCAATGGTCCCCCATTGGCAGAATATGAAAAAACGAAAAAATGTGTTTGGTACCTAATGCCAATGGTCCCCCATTGGCAGAATATGAAAAAACGAAAAAATGTGTTCAGCACCTAATGCCAATGGTCCCCCATTGGCAGAATATGAAAAAACGAAAAAATGTGTTTGGCACCTAATGCCAATGGTCCCCCATTGGCAGAATATGAAAAACGAAAAAATGTGTTTGGCACCTAATGCCAATGGTCCCCCATTGGCAGAATATGAAAATCGAAAAAATGTGTTTGGCACCTAACGCCAATGGTCCCCCATTGGCAGAATATGAAAAACGAAAAAATGTGTTTGGCACCTAATGCCAATGGTCCCCCATTGGCAGAATATGAAAAAACGAAAAAATGTGTTTGGCACCTAATGCCAATGGTCCCCCATTGGCAGAATATGAAAAAACGAAAAAATGTGTTTGCCACCTAATGCCAATGGTCCCCCATTGGCAGAATATGAAAAACGAAAAAATGTGTTTGGCACCTAATGCCAATGGTCCCCCATTGGCAGAATATGAAAAAACGAAAAAATGTGTTTGCCACCTAACGCCAATGGTCCCCCATTGGCAGAATATGAAAAAACGAAAAAATGTGTTTGGCACCTAATGCCAATGGTCCCCCATTGGCAGAATATGAAAATCGAAAAAATGTGTTTGGCACCTAACGCCAATGGTCCCCCATTGGCAGAATATGAAAAACGAAAAAATGTGTTTGGCACCTAATGCCAATGGTCCCCCATTGGCAGAATATGAAAAAACGAAAAAATGTGTTTGGCACCTAACGCCAATGGTCCCCCATTGGCAGAATATGAAAAACGAAAAAATGTGTTTGGCACCTAATGCCAATGGTCCCCCATTGGCAGAATATGAAAAAACGAAAAAATGTGTTTGGCACCTAATGCCAATGGTCCCCCATTGGCAGAATATGAAAAAACGAAAAAATGTGTTTTTCACCTAATGCCAATAGTCCCCCATTGGCAGAATATGAAAAAAACGAAAAAATGTGTTTGCCACCTAACGCCAATGGTCCCCCATTGGCAGAATATGAAAAAACGAAAAAACGTGTTTGGCACCTAACGCCAATGGCCCCCCATTGGCAGAATATGAAATAACGAAAAAATGTGTTTAGCACCTAATGCCAATGGTCTCCCATTGGCAGAATATGAAAAAACGAAAAAATGTGTTTGGCACCTAATGCCAATGGTCCCCCATTGGCAGAATATGAAAAAACGAAAAAATGTGTTTGGCACCTAACGCCAATGGCCCCCCATTGGCAGAATATGAAAAAACGAAAAAATGTGTTTAGCACCTAATGCCAATGGTCCCCCATTGGCAGAATATGAAAAAACGAAAAAATGTGTTTGCCACCTAATGCCAATGGTCCCCCATTGGCAGAATATGAAAAACGAAAAAATGTGTTTGGCACCTAATGCCAATGGTCCCCCATTGGCAGAATATGAAAAAACGAAAAAATGTGTTTGCCACCTAACGCCAATGGTCCCCCATTGGCAGAATATGAAAAAACGAAAAAATGTGTTTGGCACCTAATGCCAATGGTCCCCCATTGACAGAATATGAAAAAACGAAAAAATGTGTTTGGCACCTAATGCCAATGGTCCCCCATTGGCAGAATATGAAAAAACGAAAAAATGTGTTTGGCACCTAACGCCAATGGCCCCCCATTGGCAGAATATGAAAAAACGAAAAAATGTGTTTAGCACCTAATGCCAATGGTCCCCCATTGGCAGAATATGAAAAACGTAAAAATGAGTTTGGCACCTAACGCCAATGGTCCCCCATTGGCAGAATATGAAAAAACGAAAAAATGTGTTTAGCACCTAATGCCAATGGTCCCCCATTGGCAGAATATGAAAAAAACGAAAAAATGTGTTTGGTACCTAATGCCAATGGTCCCCCATTGGCAGAATATGAAAAAACGAAAAAATGTGTTCAGCACCTAATGCCAATGGTCCCCCATTGACAGAATATGAAAAAACGAAAAAATGTGTTTGGCACCTAATGCCAATGGTCCCCCATTGGCAGAATATGAAAAAACGAAAAAATGTGTTTGGCACCTAATGCCAATGGTCCCCCATTGGCAGAATATGAAAATCGAAAAAATGTGTTTGGCACCTAACGCCAATGGTCCCCCATTGGCAGAATATGAAAAACGAAAAAATGTGTTTGGCACCTAATGCCAATGGTCCCCCATTGGCAGAATATGAAAAAACGAAAAAATGTGTTTGGCACCTAATGCCAATGGTCCCCCATTGGCAGAATATGAAAAAACGAAAAAATGTGTTTTTCACCTAATGCCAATGGTCCCCCATTGGCAAAATATGAAAAAAACGAAAAAATGTGTTTGGTACCTAATGCCAATGGTCCCCCATTGCCAGAATATGAAAAAACGAAAAAATGTGTTTTTCACCTAATGCCAATGGTCCCCCATTGGCAGAATATGAAAAAAACGAAAAAATGTGTTTGGTACCTAATGCCAATGGTCCCCCATTGGCAGAATTTGAAAAAACGAAAAAATGTGTTTGGCACCTAATGCCAATGGTCCCCCATTGGCAGAATATGAAAAAACGAAAAAATGTGTTTAGCACCTTATGCCAATGGTCCCCCATTGGCAGAATATGAAAAAACGAAAAAATGTGTTTGGCACCTAATGCCAATGGTCCCCCATTGGCAGAATATGAAAAACGAAAAAATGTGTTTGGCACCTAACGCCAATGGTCCCCCATTGGCAGAATATGAAAAACGAAAAAATGTGTTTGGCACCTAATGCCAATGGTCCCCCATTGGCAGAATATGAAAAACGAAAAAATGTGTTTGGCACCTAACGCCAATGGCCCCCCATTGGCAGAATATGAAAAAACGAAAAAATGTGTTTAGCACCTAATGCCAATGGTCCCCCATTGGCAGAATATGAAAAAACGAAAAAATGTGTTTGGCACCTAATGCCAATGGTCCCCCATTGGCAGAATATGAAAAAACTAAAAAATAAGTTTGGCACCTAATGCCAATGGTCCCCCATTGGCAGAATATGAAAAAACTAAAAAATGTGTTTGGCATCTGACGCCAATGGTCCCCCATTGGCAGAATATGAAAAAACGAAAAAATGTGTTTGGCACCTAATGCCAATGGTCCCCCATTGGCAGAATATGAAAAACGAAAAAATGTGTTTGGCACCTAATGCCAATGGTCCCCCATTGGCAGAATATGAAAAACGAAAAAATGTGTTTGGCACCTACCGCCAATGGTCCCCCATTGGCAGAATATGAAAAACGAAAAAATGTGTTTGGCACCTAATGCCAATGGTCCCCCATTGGCAGAATATGAAAAACGAAAAAATGTGTTTGGCACCTAACGCCAATGGTCCTCCATTGACAGAATATGAAAAACGAAAAAATGTGTTTGGCACCTAATGCCAATGGTCCCCCATTGGCAGAATATGAAAAAACGAAAAAATGTGTTTTTCACCTAATGCCAATGGTCCCCCATTGGCAGAATATGAAAAAACGAAAAAATGTGTTTGGTACCTAATGCCAATGGTCCCCCATTGGCAGAATATGAAAAAACGAAAAAATGTGTTCAGCACCTAATGCCAATGGTCCCCCATTGGCAGAATATGAAAAAACGAAAAAATGTGTTTGGCACCTAATGCCAATGGTCCCCCATTGGCAGAATATGAAAAACGAAAAAATGTGTTTGGCACCTAATGCCAATGGTCCCCCATTGGCAGAATATGAAAATCGAAAAAATGTGTTTGGCACCTAACGCCAATGGTCCCCCATTGGCAGAATATGAAAAACGAAAAAATGTGTTTGGCACCTAATGCCAATGGTCCCCCATTGGCAGAATATGAAAAAACGAAAAAATGTGTTTGGCACCTAATGCCAATGGTCCCCCATTGGCAGAATATGAAAAAACGAAAAAATGTGTTTTTCACCTAATGCCAATGGTCCCCCATTGGCAGAATTTGAAAAAACGAAAAAATGTGTTTGGCACCTAACGCCAATGGCCCCCCATTGGCAGAATATGAAAAAACGAAAAAATGTGTTTAGCACCTAATGCCAATGGTCCCCCATTGGCAGAATATGAAAAACGTAAAAATGAGTTTGGCACCTAACGCCAATGGTCCCCCATTGGCAGAATATGAAAAAACGAAAAAATGTGTTTGGTACCTAATGCCAATGGTCCCCCATTGGCAGAATATGAAAAAACGAAAAAATGTGTTCAGCACCTAATGCCAATGGTCCCCCATTGACAGAATATGAAAAAACGAAAAAATGTGTTTGGCACCTAATGCCAATGGTCCCCCATTGGCAGAATATGAAAAACAAAAAAATGTGTTTGGCACCTAATGCCAATGGTCCCCCATTGGCAGAATATGAAAATCGAAAAAATGTGTTTGGCACCTAACGCCAATGGTCCCCCATTGGCAGAATATGAAAAACGAAAAAATGTGTTTGGCACCTAATGCCAATGGTCCCCCATTGGCAGAATATGAAAAAACGAAAAAATGTGTTTGGCACCTAATGCCAATGGTCCCCCATTGGCAGAATATGAAAAAACGAAAAAATGTGTTTTTCACCTAATGCCAATGGTCCCCCATTGGCAAAATATGAAAAAAACGAAAGAATGTGTTTGGTACCTAATGCCAATGGTCCCCCATTGCCAGAATATGAAAAAACGAAAAAATGTGTTTTTCACCTAATGCCAATGGTCCCCCATTGGCAGAATATGAAAAAAACGAAAAAATGTGTTTGGTACCTAATGCCAATGGTCCCCCATTGGCAGAATTTGAAAAAACGAAAAAATGTGTTTGGCACCTAATGCCAATGGTCCCCCATTGGCAGAATATGAAAAAACGAAAAAATGTGTTTAGCACCTTATGCCAATGGTCCCCCATTGGCAGAATATGAAAAAACGAAAAAATGTGTTTGGCACCTAATGCCAATGGTCCCCCATTGGCAGAATATGAAAAACGAAAAAATGTGTTTGGCACCTAACGCCAATGGTCCCCCATTGGCAGAATATGAAAAACGAAAAAATGTGTTTGGCACCTAATGCCAATGGTCCCCCATTGGCAGAATATGAAAAACGAAAAAATGTGTTTGGCACCTAACGCCAATGGCCCCCCATTGGCAGAATATGAAAAAATGAAAAAATGTGTTTAGCACCTAATGCCAATGGTCCCCCATTGGCAGAATATGAAAAAACGAAAAAATGTGTTTGGCACCTAATGCCAATGGTCCCCCATTGGCAGAATATGAAAAAACTAAAAAATAAGTTTGGCACCTAATGCCAATGGTCCCCCATTGGCAGAATATGAAAAAACTAAAAAATGTGTTTGGCATCTGACGCCAATGGTCCCCCATTGGCAGAATATGAAAAAACGAAAAAATGTGTTTGGCACCTAATGCCAATGGTCCCCCATTGGCAGAATATGAAAAACGAAAAAATGTGTTTGGCACCTAATGCCAATGGTCCCCCATTGGCAGAATATGAAAATCGAAAACATGTGTTTGGCACCTAACGCCAATGGTCCCCCATTGGCAGAATATGAAAAACGAAAAAATGTGTTTGGCACCTAATGCCAATGGTCCCCCATTGGCAGAATATGAAAAAACGAAAAAATGTGTTTGGCACCTAATGCCAATGGTCCCCCATTGGCAGAATATGAAAAAACGAAAAAATGTGTTTTTCACCTAATGCCAATGGTCCCCCATTGGCAGAATATGAAAAAAACGAAAAAATGTGTTTGGTACCTAATGCCAATGGTCCCCCATTGGCAGAATATGAAAAAACGAAAAAATGTGTTTTTCACCTAATGCCAATGGTCCCCCATTGGCAGAATATGAAAAAAACGAAAAAATGTGTTTGGTACCTAATGCCAATGGTCCCCCATTGGCAGAATTTGAAAAAACGAAAAAATGTGTTTGGCACCTAATGCCAATGGTCCTCCATTGGCAGAATATGAAAAAACGAAAAAATGTGTTTAGCACCTTATGCCAATGGTCCCCCATTGGCAGAATATGAAAAAACGAAAAAATGTGTTTGGCACCTAATGCCAATGGTCCCCCATTGGCAGAATATGAAAAACGAAAAAGTGTGTTTGGCACCTAACGCCAATGGTCCCCCATTGGCAGAATATGAAAAACGAAAAAATGTGTTTGGCACCTAATGCCAATGGTCCCCCATTGGCAGAATATGAAAAACGAAAAAATGTGTTTGGCACCTAACGCCAATGGTCCCCCATTGGCAGAATATGAAAAACGAAAAAATGTGTTTGGCACCTAATGCCAATGGTCCCCCATTGACAGAATATGAAAAAACGAAAAAATGTGTTTGGCACCTAATGCCAATGGTCCCCCATTGACAGAATATGAAAAAACGAAAAAATGTGTTTGGCACCTAATGTCAATGGTCCCCCATTGGCAGAATATGAAAAACGAAAAAATGTGTTTGGCACCTAACGCCAATGGTCCCCCATTGGCAGAATATGAAAAACGAAAAAATGTGTTTGGCACCTAATGCCAATGGTCCCCCATTGACAGAATATGAAAAAACGAAAAAATGTGTTTGGCACCTAATGCCAATGGTCCCCCATTGGCAGAATATGAAAAAACTAAAAAGTAAGTTTGGCACCTAACGCCAATGGTCCCCCATTGGCAGAATATGAAAAAACTAAAAAGTAAGTTTGGCACCTAACGCCAATGGTCCCCCATTGGCAGAATATGAAAAAACGAAAAAATGTGTTTGCCACCTAACGCCAATGGTCCCCCATTGGCAGAATATGAAAAAACGAAAAAATGTGTTTGGCACCTAATGCCAATGGTCCCCCATTGACAGAATATGAAAAAACGAAAAAATGTGTTTGGCACCTAATGCCAATGGTCCCCCATTATCAGAATATGAAAAAACGAAAAAATGTGTTTGGCACCTAACGCCAATGGCCCCCCATTGGCAGAATATGAAAAAACGAAAAAATGTGTTTAGCACCTAATGCCAATGGTCCCCCATTGGCAGAATATGAAAAACGTAAAAATGAGTTTGGCACCTAACGCCAATGGTCCCCCATTGGCAGAATATGAAAAAACGAAAAAATGTGTTTAGCACCTAATGCCAATGGTCCCCCATTGGCAGAATATGAAAAAACGAAAAAATGTGTTTGGCACCTAATGCCAATGGTCCCCCATTGGCAGAATATGAAAAACGAAAAAATGTGTTTGGCACCTAACGCCAATGGTCCTCCATTGACAGAATATGAAAAACGAAAAAATGTGTTTGGCACCTAATGCCAATGGTCCCCCATTGGCAGAATATGAAAAAACGAAAAAATGTGTTTTTCACCTAATGCCAATGGTCCCCCATTGGCAGAATATGAAAAAACGAAAAAATGTGTTTGGTACCTAATGCCAATGGTCCCCCATTGGCAGAATATGAAAAACGAAAAAATGTGTTTGGCACCTAATGCCAATGGTCCCCCATTGGCAGAATATGAAAATCGAAAAAATGTGTTTGGCACCTAACGCCAATGGTCCCCCATTGGCAGAATATGAAAAACGAAAAAATGTGTTTGGCACCTAATGCCAATGGTCCCCCATTGGCAGAATATGAAAAAACGAAAAAATGTGTTTGGCACCTAATGCCAATGGTCCCCCATTGGCAGAATATGAAAAAACGAAAAAATGTGTTTTTCACCTAATGCCAATGGTCCCCCATTGGCAGAATATGAAAAAAACGAAAAAATGTGTTTGGCACCTAATGCCAATGGTCCCCCATTGGCAGAATATGAAAAAACGAAAAAATGTGTTTGGCACCTAATGCCAATGGTCCCCCATTGGCAGAATATGAAAAAACGAAAAAATGTGTTTGGTACCTAATGCCAATGGTCCCCCATTGGCAGAATATGAAAAAACGAAAAAATGTGTTTTTCACCTAATGCCAATGGTCCCCCATTGGCAGAATATGAAAAAAACGAAAAAATGTGTTTGGTACCTAATGCCAATGGTCCCCCATTGGCAGAATTTGAAAAAACGAAAAAATGTGTTTGGCACCTAATGCCAATGGTCCCCCATTGGCAGAATATGAAAAAACGAAAAAATGTGTTTAGCACCTTATGCCAATGGTCCCCCATTGGCAGAATATGAAAAAACGAAAAAATGTGTTTGGCACCTAATGCCAATGGTCCCCCATTGGCAGAATATGAAAAACGAAAAAATGTGTTTGGCACCTAACGCCAATGGTCCCCCATTGGCAGAATATGAAAAACGAAAAAATGTGTTTGGCACCTAATGCCAATGGTCCCCCATTGGCAGAATATGAAAAACGAAAAAATGTGTTTGGCACCTAACGCCAATGGTCCCCCATTGGCAGAATATGAAAAACGAAAAAATGTGTTTGGCACCTAATGCCAATGGTCCCCCATTGGCAGAATATGAAAAAACGAAAAAATGTGTTTGGCACCTAATGCCAATGGTCCCCCATTGGCAGAATATGAAAAAACTAAAAAGTAAGTTTGGCACCTAACGCCAATGGTCCCCCATTGGCAGAATATGAAAAAACGAAAAAATGTGTTTGCCACCTAACGCCAATGGTCCCCCATTGGCAGAATATGAAAAAACGAAAAAATGTGTTTGGCACCTAATGCCAATGGTCCCCCATTGACAGAATATGAAAAAACGAAAAAATGTGTTTGGCACCTAATGCCAATGGTCCCCCATTGGCAGAATATGAAAAAACGAAAAAATGTGTTTGGCACCTAACGCCAATGGCCCCCCATTGGCAGAATATGAAAAAACGAAAAAATGTGTTTAGCACCTAATGCCAATTGTCCCCCATTGGCAGAATATGAAAAACGTAAAAATGAGTTTGGCACCTAACGCCAATGGTCCCCCATTGGCAGAATATGAAAAAACGAAAAAATGTGTTTAGCACCTAATGCCAATGGTCCCCCATTGGCAGAATATGAAAAAACGAAAAAATGTGTTTGGCACCTAATGCCAATGGTCCCCCATTGGCAGAATATGAAAAACGAAAAAATGTGTTTGGCACCTAACGCCAATGGTCCTCCATTGACAGAATATGAAAAACGAAAAAATGTGTTTGGCACCTTATGCCAATGGTCCCCCATTGGCAGAATATGAAAAAACGAAAAAATGTGTTTGGCACCTAATGCCAATGGTCCCCCATTGGCAGAATATGAAAAACGAAAAAATGTGTTTGGCACCTAATGCCAATGGTCCCCCATTGGCAGAATATGAAAATCGAAAAAATGTGTTTGGCACCTAACGCCAATGGTCCCCCATTGGCAGAATATGAAAAACGAAAAAATGTGTTTGGCACCTAATGCCAATGGTCCCCCATTGGCAGAATATGAAAAAACGAAAAAATGTGTTTGGCACCTAATGCCAATGGTCCCCCATTGGCAGAATATGAAAAAACGAAAAAATGTGTTTTTCACCTAATGCCAATGGTCCCCCATTGGCAGAATATGAAAAAAACGAAAAAATGTGTTTGGTACCTAATGCCAATGGTCCCCCATTGGCAGAATATGAAAAAACGAAAAAATGTGTTTTTCACCTAATGCCAATGGTCCCCCATTGGCAGAATATGAAAAAAACGAAAAAATGTGTTTGGTACCTAATGCCAATGGTCCCCCATTGGCAGAATTTGAAAAAACGAAAAAATGTGTTTGGCACCTAATGCCAATGGTCCCCCATTGGCAGAATATGAAAAAACGAAAAAATGTGTTTAGCACCTTATGCCAATGGTCCCCCATTGGCAGAATATGAAAAAACGAAAAAATGTGTTTGGCACCTAATGCCAATGGTCCCCCATTGGCAGAATATGAAAAACGAAAAAATGTGTTTGGCACCTAACGCCAATGGTCCCCCATTGGCAGAATATGAAAAACGAAAAAATGTGTTTGGCACCTAATGCCAATGGTCCCCCATTGGCAGAATATGAAAAACGAAAAAATGTGTTTGGCACCTAACGCCAATGGTCCCCCATTGGCAGAATATGAAAAACGAAAAAATGTGTTTGGCACCTAATGCCAATGGTCCCCCATTGGCAGAATATGAAAAAACGAAAAAATGTGTTTGGCACCTAATGCCAATGGTCCCCCATTGGCAGAATATGAAAAAACGAAAAAATGTGTTTGGCACCTGATGCCAATGGTCCCCCATTGGCAGAATATGAAAAAACGAGAAAATGTGTTTGGCACCTAACGCCAATGGCCCCCCATTGGCAGAATATGAAAAAACGAAAAAATGTGTTTAGCACCTAATGCCAATGGTCCCCCATTGGCAGAATATGAAAAAACGAAAAAATGTGTTTGGCACCTAATGCCAATGGTCCCCCATTGGCAGAATATGAAAAAACTAAAAAATTAGTTTGGCACCTAATGCCAATGGTCCCCCATTGGCAGAATATGAAAAAACTAAAAAATGTGTTTGGCATCTGACGCCAATGGTCCCCCATTGGCAGAATATGAAAAACGTAAAAATGTGTTTGGCACCTAACGCCAATGGTCCCCCATTGGCAGAATATGAAAAAACGAAAAAATGTGTTTAGCACCTAATGCCAATGGTCCCCCATTGGCAGAATATGAAAAAACGAAAAAATGTGTTTGGCACCTAATGCCAATGGTCCCCCATTGGCAGAATATGACAAAACGAAAAAATGTGTTTGGCACCTAATGCAAATGGTCCCCCATTGGCAGAATATGAAAAAACGAAAAAATGTGTTTAGCACCTAATGCCAATGGTCCCCCATTGGCAGAATATGAAAAAACGAAAAAATGTGTTTGGCACCTAATGCCAATGGTCCCCCATTGGCAGAATATGAAAAACGAAAAAATGTGTTTGGCACCTAATGCCAATGGTCCCCCATTGGCAGAATATGAAAATCGAAAAAATGTGTTTGGCACCTAACGCCAATGGTCCCCCATTGGCAGAATATGAAAAACGAAAAAATGTGTTTGGCACCTAATGCCAATGGTCCCCCATTGGCAGAATATGAAAAAACGAAAAAATGTGTTTTTCACCTAATGCCAATGGTCCCCCATTGGCAGAATATGAAAAAAACGAAAAAATGTGTTTGGTACCTAATGCCAATGGTCCCCCATTGGCAGAATATGAAAAAACGAAAAAATGTGTTTTTCACCTAATGCCAATGGTCCCCCATTGGCAGAATATGAAAAAAACGAAAAAATGTGTTTGGTACCTAATGCCAATGGTCCCCCATTGGCAGAATTTGAAAAAACCAAAAAATGTGTTTGGCACCTAATGCCAATGGTCCCCCATTGGCAGAATATGAAAAAACGAAAAAATGTGTTTAGCACCTTATGCCAATGGTCCCCCATTGGCAGAATATGAAAAAACGAAAAAATGTGTTTGGCACCTAATGCCAATGGTCCCCCATTGGCAGAATATGAAAAACGAAAAAATGTGTTTGGCACTTAACGCCAATGGTCCCCCATTGGCAGAATATGAAAAACGAAAAAATGTGTTTGGCACCTAATGCCAATGGTCCCCCATTGGCAGAATATGAAAAACGAAAAAATGTGTTTGGCACCTAACGCCAATGGTCCCCCATTGGCAGAATATGAAAAACGAAAAAATGTGTTTGGCACCTAATGCCAATGGTCCCCCATTGGCAGAATATGAAAAAACGAAAAAATGTGTTTGGCACCTAATGCCAATGGTCCCCCCTTGGCAGAATATGAAAAAACGAAAAAATGTGTTTGGCACCTAATGCCAATGGTCCCCCATTGGCAGAATATGAAAAACGAAAAAATGTGTTTGGCACCTAATGCCAATGGTCCCCCATTGGCAGAATATGAAAAAACGAAAAAATGTGTTTTTCACCTAATGCCAATGGTCCCCCATTGGCAGAATATGAAAAAACGAAAAAATGTGTTTAGCACCTAATGCCAATGGTCCCCCATTGGCAGAATATGAAAAAACGAAAAAATGTGTTTGGCACCTAATGCCAATGGTCCCCCATTGGCAGAATATGAAAAAACTAAAAAATAAGTTTGGCACCTAATGCCAATGGTCCCCCATTGGCAGAATATGAAAAAACGAAAAAATGTGTTTGGCATCTGACGCCAATGGTCCCCCATTGGCAGAATATGAAAAACGTAAAAATGTGTTTTTCACCTAATGCCAATGGTCCCCCATTGGCAGAATATGAAAAAACGAAAAAATGTGTTTAGCACCTAATGCCAATGGTCCCCCATTGGCAGAATATGAAAAAACGAAAAAATGTGTTTGGCACCTAATGCCAATGGTCCCCCATTGGCAGAATATGAAAAACGAAAAAATGTGTTTGGCACCTAATGCCAATGGTCCCCCATTGGCAGAATATGAAAATCGAAAAAATGTGTTTGGCACCTAACGCCAATGGTCCCCCATTGGCAGAATATGAAAAACGAAAAAATGTGTTTGGCACCTAATGCCAATGGTCCCCCATTGGCAGAATATGAAAAAACGAAAAAATGTGTTTTTCACCTAATGCCAATGGTCCCCCATTGGCAGAATATGAAAAAAACGAAAAAATGTGTTTGGTACCTAATGCCAATGGTCCCCCATTGGCAGAATATGAAAAAACGAAAAAATGTGTTTTTCACCTAATGCCAATGGTCCCCCATTGGCAGAATATGAAAAAAACGAAAAAATGTGTTTGGTACCTAATGCCAATGGTCCCCCATTGGCAGAATTTGAAAAAACCAAAAAATGTGTTTGGCACCTAATGCCAATGGTCCCCCATTGGCAGAATATGAAAAATCGAAAAAATGTGTTTAGCACCTTATGCCAATGGTCCCCCATTGGCAGAATATGAAAAAACGAAAAAATGTGTTTGGCACCTAATGCCAATGGTCCCCCATTGGCAGAATATGAAAAACGAAAAAATGTGTTTGGCACTTAACGCCAATGGTCCCCCATTGGCAGAATATGAAAAACGAAAAAATGTGTTTGGCACCTAATGCCAATGGTCCACCATTGGCAGAATATGAAAAACGAAAAAATGTGTTTGGCACCTAACGCCAATGGTCCCCCATTGGCAGAATATGAAAAACGAAAAAATGTGTTTGGCACCTAATGCCAATGGTCCCCCATTGGCAGAATATGAAAAAACGAAAAAATGTGTTTGGCACCTAATGCCAATGGTCCCCCCTTGGCAGAATATGAAAAAACGAAAAAATGTGTTTGGCACCTAATGCCAATGGTCCCCCATTGGCAGAATATGAAAAACGAAAAAATGTGTTTGGCACCTAATGCCAATGGTCCCCCATTGGCAGAATATGAAAAAACGAAAAAATGTGTTTTTCACCTAATGCCAATGGTCCCCCATTGGCAGAATATGAAAAAACGAAAAAATGTGTTTAGCACCTAATGCCAATGGTCCCCCATTGGCAGAATATGAAAAAACGAAAAAATGTGTTTGGCACCTAATGCCAATGGTCCCCCATTGGCAGAATATGAAAAAACTAAAAAATAAGTTTGGCACCTAATGCCAATGGTCCCCCATTGGCAGAATATGAAAAAACGAAAAAATGTGTTTGGCATCTGACGCCAATGGTCCCCCATTGGCAGAATATGAAAAACGTAAAAATGTGTTTGGCACCTAACGCCAATGGTCCCCCATTGGCAGAATATGAAAAAACGAAAAAATGTGTTTAGCACCTAATGCCAATGGTCCCCCATTGGCAGAATATGAAAAAACGTAAAAATGTGTTTGGCACCTAACGCCAATGGTCCCCCATTGGCAGAATATGAAAAAACGAAAAAATGTGTTTAGCACCTAATGCCAATGGTCCCCCATTGGCAGAATATGAAAAAACGAAAAAATGTGTTTGGCACCTAATGCCAATGGTCCCCCATTGGCAGAATATGAAAAAACGAAAAAATGTGTTTGGCACCTAATGCCAATGGTCCCCCATTGGCAGAATATGAAAAAACGAAAAAATGTGTTTGGCACCTAATGCCAATGGTCCCCCATTGGCAGAATATGAAAAACGGAAAAATGTGTTTGGCACCTAATGCCAATGGTCCCCCATTGGCAGAATATGAAAAAACGAAAAAATGTGTTTTTCACCTAATACCAATGGTCCCCCATTGGCAGAATATGAAAAAAACGAAAAAATGTGTTTGGTACCTAATGCCAATGGTCCCCCATTGGCAGAATATGAAAAAACGAAAAAATGTGTTTTTCACCTAATGCCAATGGTCCCCCATTGGCAGAATATGAAAAAAACGAAAAAATGTGTTTGGTACCTAATGCCAATGGTCCCCCATTGGCAGAATTTGAAAAAACGAAAAAATGTGTTTGGCACCTAATGCCAATGGTCCCCCATTGGCAGAATATGAAAAAACGAAAAAATGTGTTTAGCACCTAATGCCAATGGTCCCCCATTGGCAGAATATGAAAAAACGAAAAAATGTGTTTGGCACCTAATGCCAATGGTCCCCCATTGGCAGAATATGAAAAACGAAAAAATGTGTTTGGCACCTAACGCCAATGGTCCCCCATTGGCAGAATATGAAAAACGAAAAAATGTGTTTGGCACCTAATGCCAATGGTCCCCCATTGGCAGAATATGAAAAACGAAAAAATGTGTTTGGCACCTAATGCCAATGGTCCCCCATTGGCAGAATATGAAAAACGAAAAAATGTGTTTGGCACCTAACGCCAATGGTCCCCCATTGGCAGAATATGAAAAACGAAAAAATGTGTTTGGCACCTAATGCCAATGGTCCCCCACTGGCAGAATATGAAAAAACGAAAAAATGTGTTTGGCACCTAATGCCAATGGTCCCCCATTGGCAGAATATGAAAAAACGAAAAAATGTGTTTGGCACCTAATGCCAATGGTCCCCCCTTGGCAGAATATGAAAAAACGAAAAAATGTGTTTGGCACCTAATGCCAATGGTCCCCCATTGGCAGAATATGAAAAAACGAAAAAATGTGTTTGGCACCTAATGCCAATGGACCCCATTGGCAGAATATGAAAAAACGAAAAAATGTGTTTAGCACCTAATGCCAATGGTCCCCCATTGGCAGAATATGAAAAAACGAAAAAATGTGTTTGGCACCTAATGCCAATGGGGGACCATTGGCAGAATATGAAAAAACGAAAAAAAGTGTTTGGCACCGAATGCCAATGGTCCCCCATTGGCAGAATATGAAAAAACGAAAAAATGTGTTTGGCACCAAATGCCAATGGTCCCCTATTGGCAGAATATGAAAAAACGAAAAAATGTGTTTGGCACCTAATGCCAATGGTCCCCCATTGGCAGAATATGAAAAAACGAAAAAATGTGTTTGGCACCTAATGCCAATGGTCCCCCATTGGCAGAATATGATAAAACGAAAAAATGTGTTTGGCACCTAACGCCAATGGTCCCCCATTGGCAGAATATGAAAAAACGAAAAAATGTGTTTGGCACCGAATGCCAATGGTCCCCTATTGGCAGAATATGAGAAAACGAAAATATGTGTTTGGCACCTAATGCCAATGGTCCCCCATTGGCAGAATATGAAAAAACGAAAAAATGTGTTTGGCACCTAATGCCAATGGTCCCCCATTGGCAGAATATGAAAAAACGAAAAAATGTGTTTGGCACCTAATGCCAATGGTCCCCCATTGACAGAATATGAAAAAACGAAAAAATGTGTTTGGCACCTAATGCCAATGGTCCCCCATTGGCAGAATATGAAAAAACGAAAAAATGTGTTTGGCACCTAACGCCAATGGCCCCCCATTGGCAGAATATGAAAAAACGAAAAAATGTGTTTAGCACCTAATGCCAATGGTCCCCCATTGGCAGAATATGAAAAAACGAAAAAATGTGTTTGGCACCTAATGCCAATGGTCCCCCATTGGCAGAATATGAAAAAACGAAAAAATGTGTTTGGCACCTAATGCCAATGGTCCCCCCTTGGCAGAATATGAAAAAACGAAAAAATGTGTTTGCCACCTAACGCCAATGGTCCCCATTGGCAGAATATGAAAAAACGAAAAAATGTGTTTGCCACCTAACGCCAATGGTCCCCATTGGCAGAATATGAAAAAACGAAAAAATGTTTTAGCACCTAATGCCAATGGTCCCCCATTGGCAGAATATGAAAAATCGAAAAAATGTGTTTGGCACCTAATGCCAATGGTCCCCCATTGGCAGAATATGAAAAAACGAAAAAAAGTGTTTGGCACCGAATGCCAATGGTCCCCCATTGGCAGAATATGAAAAAACGAAAAAATGTGTTTGGCACCGAATGCCAATGGTCCCCTATTGGCAGAATATGAAAAAACGAAAAAATGTGTTTGGCACCTAATGCCAATGGTCCCCCATTGGCAGAATATGAAAAAACGAAAAAATGTGTTTGGCACCGAGTGCCAATGGTCCCCTATTGGCAGAATATGAAAAAACGAAAATATGTGTTTGGCACCTAATGCCAATGGTCCCCCATTGGCAGAATATGAAAAAACGAAAAAATGTGTTTGGCACCTAATGCCAATGGTCCCCCATTGGCAGAATATGAAAAAACGAAAAAATGTGTTTGGCACCTAATGCCAATGGTCCCCCATTGACAGAATATGAAAAAACGAAAAAATGTGTTTGGCACCTAATGCCAATGGTCCCCCATTGGCAGAATATGAAAAAACGAAAAAATGTGTTTGGCACCTAACGCCAATGGCCCCCCATTGGCAGAATATGAAAAAACGAAAAAATGTGTTTGGCACCTAATGCCAATGGTCCCCCATTGGCAGAATATGAAAAAACGAAAAAATGTGTTTGGCACCTAATGCCAATGGTCCCCCATTGGCAGAATATGAAAAAACGAAAAAATGTGTTTGGCACCTAACGCCAATGGCCCCCCATTGGCAGAATATGAAAAAACGAAAAAATGTGTTTAGCACCTAATGCCAATGGTCCCCCATTGGCAGAATATGAAAAAACGAAAAAATGTGTTTGGCACCTAATGCCAATGGTCCCCCATTGGCAGAATATGAAAAAACTAAAAAATAAGTTTGGCACCTAATGCCAATGGTCCCCCATTGGCAGAATATGAAAAAACGAAAAAATGTGTTTAGCACCTAATGCCAATGGTCCCCCATTGGCAGAATATGAAAAAACGAAAAAAATGTGTTTGGCACCTAATGCCAATGGGGGACCATTGGCAGAATATGAAAAATCGAAAAAAAGTGTTTGGCACCGAATGCCAATGGTCCCCCATTGGCAGAATATGAAAAAACGAAAAAATGTGTTTAGCACCGAATGCCAATGGTCCCCTATTGGCAGAATATGAAAAAACGAAAAAATGTGTTTGGCACCTAATGCCAATGGTCCCCCATTGGCAGAATATGAAAAAACGAAAAAATGTGTTTGGCACCTAATGCCAATGGTCCCCCATTGGCAGAATATGAAAAACGGAAAAATGTGTTTGGCACCTAATGCCAATGGTCCCCCATTGGCAGAATATGAAAAAACGAAAAAATGTGTTTTTCACCTAATACCAATGGTCCCCCATTGGCAGAATATGAAAAAAACGAAAAAATGTGTTTGGTACCTAATGCCAATGGTCCCCCATTGGCAGAATATGAAAAAACGAAAAAATGTGTTTTTCACCTAATGCCAATGGTCCCCCATTGGCAGAATATGAAAAAAACGAAAAAATGTGTTTGGCACCTAATGCCAATGGTCCCCCATTGGCAGAATATGAAAAAACGAAAAAATGTGTTTAGCACCTAATGCCAATGGTCCCCCATTGGCAGAATATGAAAAAACGAAAAAATGTGTTTGGCACCTAATGCCAATGGTCCCCCATTGGCAGAATATGAAAAACGAAAAAATGTGTTTGGCACCTAACGCCAATGGTCCCCCATTGGCAGAATATGAAAAACGAAAAAATGTGTTTGGCACCTAATGCCAATGGTCCCCCATTGGCAGAATATGAAAAACGAAAAAATGTGTTTGGCACCTAATGCCAATGGTCCCCCATTGGCAGAATATGAAAAACGAAAAAATGTGTTTGGCACCTAACGCCAATGGTCCCCCATTGGCAGAATATGAAAAACGAAAAAATGTGTTTGGCACCTAATGCCAATGGTCCCCCATTGGCAGAATATGAAAAAACGAAAAAATGTGTTTGGCACCTAATGCCAATGGTCCCCCATTGGCAGAATATGAAAAAACGAAAAAATGTGTTTGGCACCTAATGCCAATGGTCCCCCCTTGGCAGAATATGAAAAAACGAAAAAATGTGTTTGGCACCTAATGCCAATGGTCCCCCATTGGCAGAATATGAAAAAACGAAAAAATGTGTTTGGCACCTAATGCCAATGGACCCCATTGGCAGAATATGAAAAAACGAAAAAATGTGTTTAGCACCTAATGCCAATGGTCCCCCATTGGCAGAATATGAAAAAACGAAAAAATGTGTTTGGCACCTAATGCCAATGGGGGACCATTGGCAGAATATGAAAAAACGAAAAAAAGTGTTTGGCACCGAATGCCAATGGTCCCCCATTGGCAGAATATGAAAAAACGAAAAAATGTGTTTGGCACCAAATGCCAATGGTCCCCTATTGGCAGAATATGAAAAAACGAAAAAATGTGTTTGGCACCTAATGCCAATGGTCCCCCATTGGCAGAATATGAAAAAACGAAAAAATGTGTTTGGCACCTAATGCCAATGGTCCCCCATTGGCAGAATATGATAAAACGAAAAAATGTGTTTGGCACCTAACGCCAATGGTCCCCCATTGGCAGAATATGAAAAAACGAAAAAATGTGTTTGGCACCGAATGCCAATGGTCCCCTATTGGCAGAATATGAAAAAACGAAAATATGTGTTTGGCACCTAATGCCAATGGTCCCCCATTGGCAGAATATGAAAAAACGAAAAAATGTGTTTGGCACCTAATGCCAATGGTCCCCCATTGGCAGAATATGAAAAAACGAAAAAATGTGTTTGGCACCTAATGCCAATGGTCCCCCATTGACAGAATATGAAAAAACGAAAAAATGTGTTTGGCACCTAATGCCAATGGTCCCCCATTGGCAGAATATGAAAAAACGAAAAAATGTGTTTGGCACCTAACGCCAATGGCCCCCCATTGGCAGAATATGAAAAAACGAAAAAATGTGTTTAGCACCTAATGCCAATGGTCCCCCATTGGCAGAATATGAAAAAACGAAAAAATGTGTTTGGCACCTAATGCCAATGGTCCCCCATTGGCAGAATATGAAAAAACGAAAAAATGTGTTTGGCACCTAATGCCAATGGTCCCCCATTGGCAGAATATGAAAAAACGAAAAAATGTGTTTGCCACCTAACGCCAATGGTCCCCATTGGCAGAATATGAAAAAACGAAAAAATGTGTTTGCCACCTAACGCCAATGGTCCCCATTGGCAGAATATGAAAAAACGAAAAAATGTGTTTAGCACCTAATGCCAATGGTCCCCCATTGGCAGAATATGAAAAAACGAAAAAATGTGTTTGGCACCTAATGCCAATGGTCCCCCATTGGCAGAATATGAAAAAACGAAAAAATGTGTTTGGCACCTAATGCCAATGGTCCCCCATTGGCAGAATATGAAAAACGGAAAAATGTGTTTGGCACCTAATGCCAATGGTCCCCCATTGGCAGAATATGAAAAAACGAAAAAATGTGTTTTTCACCTAATACCAATGGTCCCCCATTGGCAGAATATGAAAAAAACGAAAAAATGTGTTTGGTACCTAATGCCAATGGTCCCCCATTGGCAGAATATGAAAAAACGAAAAAATGTGTTTTTCACCTAATGCCAATGGTCCCCCATTGGCAGAATATGAAAAAAACGAAAAAATGTGTTTGGTACCTAATGCCAATGGTCCCCCATTGGCAGAATTTGAAAAAACGAAAAAATGTGTTTGGCACCTAATGCCAATGGTCCCCCATTGGCAGAATATGAAAAAACGAAAAAATGTGTTTAGCACCTAATGCCAATGGTCCCCCATTGGCAGAATATGAAAAAACGAAAAAATGTGTTTGGCACCTAATGCCAATGGGGGACCATTGGCAGAATATGAAAAAACGAAAAAAAGTGTTTGGCACCGAATGCCAATGGTCCCCCATTGGCAGAATATGAAAAAACGAAAAAATGTGTTTGGCACCGAATGCCAATGGTCCCCTATTGGCAGAATATGAAAAAACGAAAAAATGTGTTTGGCACCTAATGCCAATGGTCCCCCATTGGCAGAATATGAAAAAACGAAAAAATGTGTTTGGCACCGAATGCCAATGGTCCCCTATTGGCAGAATATGAAAAAACGAAAATATGTGTTTGGCACCTAATGCCAATGGTCCCCCATTGGCAGAATATGAAAAAACGAAAAAATGTGTTTGGCACCTAATGCCAATGGTCCCCCATTGGCAGAATATGAAAAAACGAAAAAATGTGTTTGGCACCTAATGCCAATGGTCCCCCATTGACAGAATATGAAAAAACGAAAAAATGTGTTTGGCACCTAATGCCAATGGTCCCCCATTGGCAGAATATGAAAAAACGAAAAAATGTGTTTGGCACCTAACGCCAATGGCCCCCCATTGGCAGAATATGAAAAAACGAAAAAATGTGTTTGGCACCTAATGCCAATGGTCCCCCATTGGCAGAATATGAAAAAACGAAAAAATGTGTTTGGCACCTAATGCCAATGGTCCCCCATTGGCAGAATATGAAAAAACGAAAAAATGTGTTTGGCACCTAACGCCAATGGCCCCCCATTGGCAGAATATGAAAAAACTAAAAAATAAGTTTGGCACCTAATGCCAATGGTCCCCCATTGGCAGAATATGAAAAAACGAAAAAATGTGTTTAGCACCGAATGCCAATGGTCCCCTATTGGCAGAATATGAAAAAACGAAAAAATGTGTTTGGCACCTAATGCCAATGGTCCCCCATTGGCAGAATATGAAAAAACGAAAAAATGTGTTTGGCACCTAATGCCAATGGTCCCCCATTGACAGAATATGAAAAGACGAAAAAATGTGTTTGGCACCTAATGCCAATGGTCCCCCATTGGCAGAATATGAAAAAACGAAAATATGTGTTTGGCACCTAATGCCAATGGTCCCCCATTGGCAGAATATGAAAAAACGAAAAAATGTGTTTGGCACCTAATGCCAATGGTCCCCCATTGGCAGAATATGAAAAAACTAAAAAATAAGTTTGGCACCTAATGCCAATGGTCCCCCATTGGCAGAATATGAAAAAACTAAAAAATGTGTTTGGCATCTGACGCCAATGGTCCCCCATTGGCAGAATATGAAAAACGTAAAAATGTGTTTGGCACCTAACGCCAATGGTCCCCCATTGGCAGAATATGAAAAAACGAAAAAATTTGTTTAGCACCTAATGCCAATGGTCCCCCATTGGCAGAATATGAAAAAACGAAAAAATGTGTTTGGCACCTAATGCCAATGGTCCCCCATTGGCAGAATATGAAAAAACGAAAAAATGTGTTTGGCACCTAATGCCAATGGTCCCCCATTGGCAGAATATGAAAAAACGAAAAAATGTGTTTGGCACCTAACGCCAATGGTCCCCCATTGGCAGAATATGAAAAAACGAAAAAATGTGTTTGGCACCTAATGCCAATGGTCCCCCATTGGCAGAATATGAAAAAACAAAAAAATGTGTTTGGCACCTAATGCCAATGGTCCCCCATTGGCAGAATATGAAAAAACTAAAAAATGTGTTTGGCATCTGACGCCAATGGTCCCCCATTGGCAGAATATGAAAAACGTAAAAATGTGTTTGGCACCTAACGCCAATGGTCCCCCATTGGCAGAATATGAAAAAACGAAAAAATGTGTTTAGCACCTAATGCCAATGGTCCCCCATTGGCAGAATATGAAAAAACGAAAAAATGTGTTTGGCACCTAATGCCAATGGTCCCCCATTGGCAGAATATGAAAAAACGAAAAAATGTGTTTGGCACCTAATGCCAATGGTCCCCCATTGGCAGAATATGAAAAAACGAAAAAATGTGTTTAGCACCTAATGCCAATGGTCCCCCATTGGCAGAATATGAAAAAACGAAAAAATGTGTTTGGCACCTAATGCCAATGG
Organism: Criorhina ranunculi; assembly: GCA_951813785.1. NCBI lineage: Eukaryota > Metazoa > Arthropoda > Insecta > Diptera > Syrphidae > Criorhina > Criorhina ranunculi. Next base: position 52,016,200 of record OX638383.1, read on the forward strand.
TCCCCCATTGGCAGAATATGAAAAACGAAAAAATGTGTTTGGCACCTAATGCCAATGGTCCCCCATTGGCAGAATATGAAAATCGAAAAAATGTGTTTGGCACCTAACGCCAATGGTCCCCCATTGGCAGAATATGAAAAACGAAAAAATGTGTTTGGCACCTAATGCCAATGGTCCCCCATTGGCAGAATATGAAAAAACGAAAAAATGTGTTTTTCAAGTAATGCCAATGGTCCCCCATTGGCAGAATATGAAAAAAACGAAAAAATGTGTTTGGTACCTAATGCCAATGGTCCCCCATTGGCAGAATATGAAAAAACGAAAAAATGTGTTTTTCACCTAATGCCAATGGTCCCCCATTGGCAGAATATGAAAAAAACGAAAAAATGTGTTTGGTATCTAATGCCAATGGTCCCCCATTGGCAGAATTTGAAAAAACGAAAAAATGTGTTTGGCACCTAATGCCAATGGTCCCCCATTGGCAGAATATGAAAAAACGAAAAAATGTGTTTAGCACCTTATGCCAATGGTCCCCCATTGGCAGAATATGAAAAAACGAAAAAATGTGTTTGGCACCTAATGCCAATGGTCCCCCATTGGCAGAATATGAAAAACGAAAAAATGTGTTTGGCACCTAACGCCAATGGTCCCCCATTGGCAGAATATGAAAAACGAAAAAATGTGTTTGGCACCTAATGCCAATGGTCCCCCATTGGCAGAATATGAAAAACGAAAAAATGTGTTTGGCACCTAACGCCAACGGTCCCCCATTGGCAGAATATGAAAAACGAAAAAATGTGTTTGGCACCTAATGCCAATGGTCCCCCATTGGCAGAATATGAAAAAACTAAAAAATAAGTTTGGCACCTAATGCCAATGGTCCCCCATTGGCAGAATATGAAAAAACTAAAAAATGTGTTTGGCATCTGACGCCAATGGTCCCCCATTGGCAGAATATGAAAAACGTAAAAATGTGTTTGGCACCTAACGCCAATGGTCCCCCATTGGCAGAATATGAAAAAACGAAAAAACGTGTTTGGCACCTAATGCCAATGGTCCCACATTGGCAGAATATGGAAAAACGAAAAAATGTGTTTGGCACCTAATGCCAATGGTCCCCCATTGGCAGAATATGAAAAAACAAAAAAATGTGTTTGGCACCTAATGCCAATGGTCCCCCATTGGCAGAATATGAAAAAACGAAAAAATGTGTTTGTCACCTAATGCCAATGGTCCCCCATTGGCAGAATATGGAAAAACGAAAAAATGTGTTTGGCACCTAATGCCAATGGTCCCCCATTGGCAGAATATGAAGAAACAAAAAAATGTGTTTGGCACCTAATGCCAATGGTCCCACATTGGCAGAATATGGAAAAACGAACAAATGTGTTTGGCACCTAATGCCAATGGTCCCCCATTGGTAGAATATGAAAAAACAAAAAAATGTGTTTGGCACCTAATGCCAATGGTCCCCCATTGGCAGAATATGAAAAAACGAAAAAATGTGTTTGGCACCTAACGCCAATGGTCCCCCATTGGCAGAATATGATAAAACGAAAAAATGTGTTTGGCACCTAACGCCAATGGTCCCCCATTGGCAGAATATGAAAAAACGAAAAAATGTGTTTGGCACCTAATGCCAATGGTCCCCCATTGGCAGAATATGAAAAAACGAAAAAATGTGTTTGGCACCGAATGCCAATGGTCCCCCATTGGCAGAATATGTAGAAACGAAAAAATGTGTTTGGCACCTAATGCCAATGGTCCCCCATTGGCAGAATATGAAAAAACGAAAAAATGTGTTTGGCACCTAATGCCAATGGTCCCCCATTGGCAGAATATGAAAAAACGAAAAAATGTGTTTGTCACCTAATGCCAATGGTCCCCCATTGGCAGAATATGAAAAAACGAAAAAATGTGTTTGGCACCGAATGCCAATGGTCCCCCATTGGCAGAATATGAAGAAACGAAAAAATGTGTTTGGCACCTAATGCCAATGGTCCCCCATTGGCAGAATATGAAAAAACGAAAAAATGTGTTTGGCACCGAATGCCAATGGTCCCCCATTGGCAGAATATGTAGAAACGAAAAAATGTGTTTGTCACCTAATGCCAATGGTCCCCCATTGGCAGAATATGAAAAAACGAAAAAATGTGTTTGTCACCTAATGCCAATGGTCCCCCATTGGCAGAATATGAAAAAACGAAAAAATGTGTTTGGCACCGAATGCCAATGGTCCCCCATTGGCAAAATATGTAGAAACGAAAAAATGTGTTTGGCACCTAATGCCAATGGTCCCCCATTGGCAGAATTTGAAAAATCGAAAAAATGTGTTTGGCACCTAATGCCAATGGTCCCCCATTGGCAGAATATGAAAAAACGAAAAAATGTGTTTGGCACCTAATGCCAATGGTCCCCCATTGGCAGAATATGAAAAAACGAAAAAATGTGTTTGTCACCTAATGCCAATGGTCCCCCATTGGCAGAATATGAAAAGACGAAAAAATGTGTTTGGCACCTAACGCCAATGGTCCCCCATTGGCAGAATATGAAAAAAAGAAAAAATGTGTTTGGCACCTAACGCCAATGGTCCCCCATTGGCAGAATATGAAAAAACGAAAAAATGTGTTTGGCACCGAATGCCAATGGTCCCCCATTGGCAAAATATGTAGAAACGAAAAAATGTGTTTGGCACCTAATGCCAATGGTCCCCCATTGGCAGAATTTGAAAAATCGAAAAAATGTGTTTGGCACCTAATGCCAATGGTCCCCCATTGGCAGAATATGAAAAAACGAAAAAATGTGTTTGGCACCTAATGCCAATGGTCCCCCATTGGCAGAATATGAAGAAACGAAAAAATGTGTTTTGCACCTAATGCCAATGGTCCCCCATTGGCAGAATATGAAAAAACGAAAAAATGTGTTTGGCACCTAATGCCAATGGTCCCCCATTGGCAGAATATGAAAAAACGAAAAAATGTGTTTGGCACCGAATGCCAATGGTCCCCCATTGGCAGAATATGTAGAAACGAAAAAATGTGTTTAGCACCTAATGCCAATGGTCCCCCATTGGCAGAATTTGAAAAATCGAAAAAATGTGCTTGGCACCTAATGCCAATGGGACCATTGGCAATATTTGCCAAACACATTCTGTCATATTCTGCCAATGTAATCAAAAAAGTGGCAATACGCAGTGCAGTTAACCTCCAACGCTCGACAGATATCCAGCCTAGCAGTCACATGGCTATCCTATCTGACTTCCCCGAGCTCGAAATGATCAGCACGGTATCGGACTTTATGCCCAAGTTACTCTGTTTTGGCAGAGTAGCTCCTGGGATATCGGAGATCCGTTGCTGAACATAAAAGGACTAGTGTGGCATACTGATGGTTCAAACATGGAAACCGGTGTTGGTGCCGTTGTTTATGGCGCTAATCACAAAGTCTCAAAGGCACTCGGCATGAGTCCTGGTGTCTTTCAGGCGGAATTACATGCCATCGATACCTGCGCCAATATTATTCTAAACGCCGGCATAAAAGGAGTAGCCATCAATATATTCACCGATAGCCAGGCAGCGGTCAAAGCACTGAGTTCTCATTACTTTAACTCAAAAACCGTTCTAGGCTGCTTCAATACTCTCCAGGACCTCTCAAAGCGAAACGAAGTCAAGCTCTGGTGGGTACCAGGACACAGAGGAATTGAAGGCAACGAAATTGCAGATCAACTTGCCAGGATAGGGTCTTCAGAAAGGTACATAGGTGCCGAACCCTTCTGTGGCATCCCTACTTCCGAGTTCAGAATGAGTCTGGACAGATGGGAAAAACAAAACCTCATATTCTTCTGGAACAACACTCAAGGACTCAGACAGCCTAAAATCCACTAAAAATATTCTCAACTATAAAAGTTCCGAGCTTCCTCACCGGTCACTGTAGCCTCAGATACCACTTACATAAACTAAATATAGTTCAGGAATCTGAATGCCGACTTTGCTTAGAGGAAGACGAATCAGCAGAACACGTACTATGTGAGTGCGTGGCTGTCTGCAGAGTCAGGAAGCGCTTTCCCCATAAGGAATTCCTAACATCGGAGGATCTTCGTAACGCCTCGACTGGAGATATTCTTAACTTCATTAAGAAGATAGAAAATCTCCTTGTCTAACTGGCTCCGGGCACAATAGATCTTTAAGGTCGCAGTGCCATATGCGTCTGTCGCAGAGCCTTACCAATAATAATAATTAATAAATACTGCCAATGGGATACAATTGGCCACTAGTGCCAAACACATTCCTTCATATACTGCCAATGGGGGACCATTGGCAACTAGTGCCATACACTGAAAGAAATAAAAAGATAAAACACCAAGATGAAACGAGCAATTTATTCAAATGAAAATAGTTTTCGCTGTTCACGCGATAATCGATAAGAGTCCTTGACTATTGAGGGGTCGACTTGACAGGTTTCGTGTGTATGGGTCGTAATGTGTGTTTGGATATTTCATATGTTTATATAAATTTCAAAAATTCTGGCACGAATAGTATATTTTTTGTGAATGCCTTTTTGTCTTTTACGTTAAAAATGTCTAAAATAATAGATTAAAGTGCGTACGCGGGAGTATGGGAAAGGATTTTGTTTAGGAAACGGACGCAGAAAATCATTTTGGAATACAATAACGAGCGAGTGAGTGAATGAGGTATGGGCGTTTGGATTTTATGCTAATGAGAACGCGCCGTTGGAATGAGGAGATGTTAATGTTATGTGAAAGTTTTTGTTTTGAAAGGATTCCTATTAGCATACGAAATGTGGAAGGAATATGAGTCATGTAAAGTTCAATGACACGAGATTACAACTTCCTTGAGAGAGTCGTTTGCATAATGTACTGGTAAATTATGTTTTCAGAGAACTGCTGACGGGGTAAGTTGATTTTAGCAATTAATTTTGAAGGTTAAGAAATATATTAATATGCATCAATGTGGAACTTCTTAAAATAAACTTTACCGCCGTCTTGTTGCAAAAGTAGTCGCAGGTTCGAGTTTCAGCAAAACGATCAAAAGTTTAGTAAAGGATTGTAAGCCATGGTGAAGTGTTAATGTATCATCAGTTGATGTCAACTTTACTGCATAGGCATAGCACTGGCAGTAGGGTGGTCATATGGCTTGAAGTGTTGATCGTATTGAGATCAGGAAGTTCGAAGGAAATACTATAAACAATGGTAACAATGCCGACTCTCCATCTTCGGAGCAAAGACTGAAACCTAGTACTACCTGAGTTTCAAAGTCACTATACCATCGCTAGCGCTGTGTGAATAGCATCTTAAGGGTATTCAAAACCCCTTGAACGCTTGTGAATTATAAGAAAAAAGGCAGTCGTCGAAGATGATTAACTTTGACTCTATTCAGTTTGAGTTGAACACTTTAACTTTAGTGTTGGATACATAAACATCAATTAAATTTAACTAATGTATCTGAAAGGTCAGCACATCACATCGATCTTTTGAGAAATGAAAAAAATGGATCAACTAACAAGACTGATAGCTATCAAGTGAATAAAACGTTGACATAAGACACATGTGTCGTATGCCGAACATTATGGTGTGTACCTACTGGGCGGGCTAAAACGAGTCATCGACCTCCATGTGTTGCCCCTTGGTGACTTGGACAACTTGAATAAAGGCAAACCAACCGAAAAACATTGGACCCTCAGGAAGTAGGGGACTAGGAAAGCAGTGTCCGAGTTATGATGTTAAGATTGTTTTCAGAGATTTCAATGCCAACATCGGAACGGATTAAATCATTGGTAGAATCATCGGACTACACGACACCACCTCCAGAAATGGACTCAAACTTATTGCAAACATCGAATCAGACCATGACAAGAACGACCACTAAGAAAAGGTTCCAAAGCAGTTCGAAAACAAGAGCCTTTGCCGATTGATTGTCAGTAGAGCGCTCCTGCAGCCGCAACAGCAAGCGCAGCTTTTCTACTAGTGCTAGCAAGCTTTTATAGATGATGCGACTCCCAGCCAACTTTCTCTATAGGTTAGATTAAAGAAAAACCACTAGCCTTTCCTTTTGATGCATCCAAGCACATCGATTAAAACCAACATGTAACATAGCATCGTACAGGACTATTTGGTACTTTCCACTAGCCAATAATGATTCCAGAACCATTCAGGACAACAACGTTTTCTTATAAAATCCCCTTACTGCATGAGTATGTTCTCATTTAAAAAGAATTTTAAGGTGTGTACCAGTTCTTGTATAACACACCCTAAATAGCAAAGACAAAGCTTTCGTAAATTGAGCTTTCTAAACTTTAAGCGGTTGTTATATTAGATATTCAAACAAACAAATATATTCGCTTTTGGTTGTTGAACTAAATACTTAAACCTATTATTCACAGTGGAAAAATAATGGAAGTGTATTCGCGATGATGAGAAGACAAGACGACTGGTGCCAAGTTTGGGGGTACATATCCCCTAAGCCTAAGAGGCTATTTCTCAGCAAAACTAGGCCAAAAGGGATTGCAATGGTTTGGAGGGCTAGCCATGCTGACGCCATTACAATCTGTCGTGTCTATGGAACAAAACGAACTGGCCTGCACAAACAACGGAAGGGGAAGCTAGGGATCACTTTTCTGTTCTTTCTCCTCGGTATGGACACGAATATACGAAGTTTTTTCTTCTCTTTCTTGCCACGCACGAGGAGATATTTGTTGCCTTCTCTTGGTCTTATACCAGCATACTAAGGCCAATAGAAATTATTTAATTTCTGAGGGAATCCACACGTCGAACTATTACCTGTGCCGCCGGATTGCAGAAGGTGTTGTAGAAGAATCCTCTCAATTGGATCTTCCATACTTCCTCTACAGCTCCTGCAACAATGATTTGAGAAGAGGTTTAACCTTGTTGCGTGCTTGTCTATACGACAGTGTCCCAAGCGAAATCAGGCTTTAGAGCGTTTTACATTCAGTTTAGGTCAAATCTTCTTGGTAGTTTGGCTCGTGTTACCACTGGACTACCAACTATCCTGCTGATTACATCCAGCTAAGGACTTGTATGTAGCAAAGGGCCTACCTATATTCCGCAATGCTGGTGAAATTGTCATTACAGTACCGTGCTTGATGAGCTTACCAATCCTATAACCCTATCATGCAGCAAAGGTGAATACATCTCGTCAAGAGATGGGCAACAGTCTAGAAAAAATTGTGTCATATTCTGATCGGTCTTAAGTTGCCTGGATAGTTATGGAATGTATTTTTAATACAAAACACAAAAGACAGGCATTGTTTAGCCTGAGAGACACTACGGTTTGACTGATTTGGAGTTGCAGGCTGATGAAGAAGCGCATTCCACTCTTTACGTGGTTATCACCCAATCCAGCCCATCAAAATGCCATCAGTGCCCATTTTAACAAGGCACACGCTGTAAGACATGAAGTTATGTACATAGCTTAACCGACACACATATCCTTTAAATTTTGAGACTTCTGTTGTATAAAACCAAAAGTCAGCTAAAGATCTATCAATGGACCAAGCATCAATTAGGTACACCTCCCCGCTAACCTTATCTAACTGAACCCAGTCTAAGGATCTATCCAGACACGTACAGAGCCAATCACCCAATGAAAAGCTTTGACATCTGTCTTACTCACTCGACGTCACAAACTTAATTTGTTAAGACGACAACCTACGGACATAACCTGTCATCTAATCACAACCAAATTGCCAAAGGCAAACATTCCTTTTTTCAACAGTCTTTTGCTTTTAACACACTCAATCCCTGTTTGATAAAAAACAGAAAGAAATAAACTTTCCTCACCCAAGAACCTAATTCACTCCCCCCAAAAACCCCTAAGACCTCCGCCCCCAAAAAAAAGGACATTTTCGAAAGAAAACTATTATTTCAAACTCCAAATACAATCCCTGTCATTCACAATTCAAAGGTGTGCCTACCAAGATTATACACCCTTGGCCAACGGCGGCAGTCTTCAAAAACTTTTGGGAATTCGAAGAATTTTCGTGAATCAATTTTTGACGCATGCTTTCAGGCGATAACCTTTCACCTGTAATAAACCCCACCGATTTCTATTATCCAACAAAGGGGACAACGAACAATTCCAAGAACTCCTCTGTGACGCCTCCACTAAGAAGTCAAATTTAAAACAATGTGTCAATAAAAGTCCTTAAACCGAGACAATCTGCCTCCATTGCCATCTTCATCTTCGTCTTCATTCTCTCGCTCATCGCTCGGTCCCCTATAAATGATTACACTCAGAATAAATAAATTTTTCTCCGGGGATTTGTCAGGCTTTCTGGGACACGGCCAACCAAGGATTTTCTTTGGAATCCCAGCTCCATTTGCTACCCGGGCATTAAAATAAGCATAATTGACTGTCACTAGCAATAAATGTTTCGAATATTGATTTTGGTTTGTGTTTGTGTGTGTTTGTCGGTGGCGTTGATTCTAAAATTCCAGGATTACAGGTATACAAGTATAAAAGCCGCTTGTACATAGATTTTTTGGCACACCAGGGATGCACATACTCGTACTAGTATATGTATGTATGGTGCATTGTGCGAGTAAACGATTATCTTTATGCTTTTTCGATCGTCCGGTATCCTTTTTCCATATTTTTGTTGTTGTTGTTGTTGAATATTTCACGTTTGTTTGTTGGTAGGGTTATCACGGCTATAAGATCGAGAACCCAATGTGCACAAGGGGCCGAAACAATTTGCGATGGAAGCGAAAATAATCGATAAACCGTTGGGATTGAGGTCCGATACCACAACAGGTGTAGTTTATGTTTAGCTGGACGTTTTTTTTTTTTATTTTTCTAAACCCTCCCCCGCGAGGATGTTCATAAATTTACAGATTCTCAATGGAGCCGAAGGTATTTAGCTCTGTCGAGCTCCATTTTGGGTGAAATGATGTATGTGCTTGTGAATTGTTTGTTGGAATTTCGAAACGATGAACGGAATTGTGCTTAAGTCCTGAATTAGACTGTGGCTTTGGAATTGTAAAGCAATTGTATTCTATTGTTACTTTTTTGCCGGAATCTGCCTCTAGGTGCACATGAATTAAGGATATTAGTCCTGTTGTAGGTTAGGTGCGGTCTCATTGGATGTGTTTACTTTGAGTAAGGTCATCTGTTGGATAAGAATAAGAGGAAAGACAAACAAACGGATTCGTAGCAACAAATGTAGTTTATGTGTGATTCCATGGCGCCATTCAGATAAGATAAGTGTGTTGACCTTTGAAATATAACACGTGTTGCTGTCGCACGTAGGTTTATAAATTTATTTGGTTCAGATCGTGCTGAAATAAAGTTAATTGGAGGACTATACCTTGCCACCAAAATGCTTGACATGTCTGTCAACATTTGAAGCAATTAAAGTGGCGTAGGAAGTTGTTGTGTGGGAAGATGCGTAGGCAAGCATGTTACCAAATGGATGGTATCGATTGTCTCTTCCATGAAAGATTGTTTCATCAGAATATGAACCACAAAGCTGTGACAGGACCCAATTCAAACAAAATAAAATAAAAATTGCAAAAGCGTTCTAAGGCTGTTACTTGTTGGGGATGCCTTCATTAATGACATGTGTAAGGATGTCACATTTCCAGGCGTTTTTTTTTTTAACTTTATTGAAGTCTTCTCCTGGCGTGTGTCTTCTCAGATGATTTGTTTATCCATTCATAAAAGGTGCACCTGCTGTTTTTGAGTTAGTCTAAGCATGTAGGCATTGATTATCTTATTAAGGCGACATTTATTGCTTGCAATGGTTTCTATCAACGTTAAGTTAAATACAACTAGAGAACTTGCTCATTGATTTTGGGGCTGTCATGCATCCACCTGAGTACCATTGTAAGATGTGCTCCTTGATGGTGTGAAGTTCTAGTTCTTTCAGATTGTTGAGGAATGGATTGCCCACGTGCGTCTGGTATTAGTCAAAGCAGGGGTTTCTCTTTCCTTTACGTCCTGGCAGCTATGACAGTGGATGTTGAAGGCAATTTTGCAATAAGACATTGGCTCGTAGGGACCGCTGTGTATCTATGTCCGTACGTGTGCTGTTTATTTATTCGGTTGTCATTAGCAGGTTGAAAGTAGGCCAAATCTTTTATATTTAACTGTTCCACCTATGGTTTGGCCTCAAATTAGGAGTGTGTGGAAATTACTCCTATCTACATACCCAGTGGTATGAGTAGTATATAGAGACAAGCTGTACAATGCCATGTCGGCTCGTGCATCTGAGCCGAATGTCTATGAAGTACGCTCGCTGCTCCGTTAAGGAAGGTAATGTCACGATGAGCTGTCCTACGATCGGGAGAACCACAAAAGCCAACATTAGAGGCTTGTTTTTTAGAAATCTGTTCAACTACTCGCGTATACCGATGTCATGTCAACGATGACATAGGCTGTCAGTGATGCATTTGCGAGTATCAAAACAGAAATGACTTAGGTGGATCCAATAATCTCGCATCAAGAAAGGACAACCAACATCGACGACTAAGGCAAAACTTCACAGATTCCAGCAATAATTTCGAAATAGTGAAGGACTTTATCTACCTAGACTCAGTTGTTAATACGAAAAATGGATACCTCCTGCCAATCACTGTTTCTTTGGCAATTGAGTAGTAAGACCATCTCAACAATAGCCAAGCATCTAGGTCCTTTTTTACGCAAAAGCATTGACATAATCAAAGCCGGATGAAGATATGCCTGGCCATTTAGGAAGACAACTTTATCGCACGATTTTCGATCATGTCTTTCTTAAAAGAGTGTGGAAAAGAGACGAACTCATCGAGCTGTATCAACTTAGCCAGCAAAATTGGAGTACATCGACTTAGTTATTTGTGACATCAACGCTCTGGCCCGCAGCGTCTTTGAATCAAACCCAGAGGGGCAAGGCAGTAGGGAAAGACCTTCCCATCGGTGGCGCCCAAAGGTGGAGAGGGATCTCGAGCAACTTTATGTTCATAAATGGAGACAGCTAGAACTTATTGGTTAGGGTTCAGGACCACCTCGGACTTAAGCGTCATGGAAAAGTTAAGTTTGGACATGGCCAGCCAGATCACCCGATTTAACCAACCCAGACTATTTGAAGGCATATGTTTACATGAATTAGCCAACGGCTTTACACTAACTAAAGGATAATATTCAACACGAATTTAGTCCGAAAATGCCTTCAAATATGATCCTAACACCACCTTCGAAAAATTTGCAAAGTTTGAACCAAAATATGCATCGAAATAGCAACTAAAACTTCACCCACCTACAGGGTGGCTCTGTATTCTCCTTGAACTATTCAAAAGCATAAGTTTGTTCTGATGCAAGCTAATTCCATGTAGCTACACAACTCGCTACTCACCATTCATTATTAATTTTAATCTACATTCTCCGCATTGCTTTGGACCTTAACTCATGTGCACAAACACTTTGCAGCAATCTCAGTGTACGCACTTGAATATCTGACGATCCTACAGATATGCATACTTCCTAAAGTATTCAGGTCGAGTCACTGAATCACTGAATCACTGAATCACTACGACCTCCTTGATACTCCTTCTTCATTCAAATTGACTCCATGTTTTATGCACATTTCATTTTAAAGTTTAAATTTCTTGGTCCTTTTTTTCCCCCCTCGTTTTTTTAATAAGAAATTTTAATACCTTTGCTAATGCAGCTCAACATCGCCTTGCCTTGTGTATTCTCACCGTATAATCCAAATCCGTAAGGTGTTGAAGTGGGCTAAGTAATGGGATGCAGGAATCCAAGAATATCTCCCTCCAGCATCCGCAGAGAAACATACCACAAACTCAACCCTTGAATGCAACCCACTGGCCAACTTTCAATGCACAAAATGGTGTACCATCTGTACCAAAGTCTACACACACCACACCGGCTTCCTTGCTCAACCTCATTCCTGCTAATATTCGCATCCTCACATCTGGATATTCATCTGCACCGGAGCACATAAATAACAATCCAAAATAAACTGTGCATTCGCTCTTTGAACTATGTGTGTGCTGTGCTGGTGGTACACTTCCGCTTATGCCTTTGAATTGAATCCAAGCCCTATGTGCTCTAACTTAATTAGTGCACGCAAATACATGTAAACAAGTTTTTATTTTGTATGTCAATTTTGCAGTTCAGTTAAGAGGAACTCGAGCCTTTTCGCTTTTTTTCCCCCTATTCATATTTGAATCCTAGAAGCACCTCAACGTCACCGCTACAGCCGCAAGACTACTCGGTGCGGTTGCATTCACTCCATCAAGCACCACAACGAGAGCTACAAAAACACTGTTCCCTTCATGTGGACATAATTGTAGCAGCAAGCTTCCGCTTCCTGTTCGCTCAGTCATTGTACGCAGCAAATGCATGTTGGACTTTTCGTCAGCCCCGGTGGCAATTTAAACAAACAATGTTTTGTAAACTTTATTTAAGTTTAATTCACATTGGCAAAAAGTCAAGGCACAGTAATTAGTTGCTCCATCCTCTAGCGACGAGCGACGATGCTTATCCCAAGGCTATCGTTTGCATATGGTAAGCAATAACTTTTTAGTTGTTGTGTCGTTCTTAAATGTTCACAATAGCTAATGGAACTACCAGAGAAACTCTCCCATTCTGTAATTGAATAATAAATACAATTATCGAAAACATATCCTTGATATCATTATGAACCTGGAAATATGCCAACTTTAATATAATTAAAATCATGCAACGGACCGTGGGAGAAAAAAAATATCCTTAAATCAATTCCTGTATTAAATTCGTTGCGAAAAAAAAAAAATGATTTACCCGTCATTCGTCGAACATACAGTTTTATATAATCAAAGCAGACAGCATATGTACAAGTATGAACAGTGGCGTCAGAAAGTTATGAAGCACTGTATGTATACTAGATGTCATTTGGATTGAAAGAACATGCGACAGTTGCTTGTCACACTTAATTCCATTTGTCGTGAGAAAATTATTATTACTTTCGTTAACTTTGACACTTCATAAGTAGTGCATGTGACCATTTTTCAATGAACTGTCACTAATGACAGTTCCATGTGAAATTCATGTCCATGTGACTTAAGAAAAAGATTACGAGCACAGAAACTGGAAACTGCTCTGACATTTCTCTTCTGACATTTCTAACTTTCTTAATGGGCTCTGGAAGCTTGGAGAGTCTCCCGTTGGGACAGATAGCCTTATATCCTCTTCGATGTTGCCGCCAGTTTTAAGGCCAAGATTCCTTGTATACCTGATCACTTGAACTTTCAAACCGAGGTTTGGTTTGATGTAGTCCTCACTTTTTGGAGAACATCTACATCCGGATACGGCTCACATAGTTAAAGGTTATATCTTACTCTCTATTCGCCTTCTTCGTACACAGGACCGGAAGTACGATAAAGATCAGTATAGAACTTGTAGAGTTAGAGGTTTGACTTGAGCATTAACTTGGTCCTTTTTAGTAGAAGCTATGAACGCATTTGTTTTGACAATCCGAAGATCGGTTTTGGTTTAAAGTGATCGGTTTTGCTAAAGGGATAGTAGCTCGTAACGTGAAGAGTGTAAAATTTCGTGCAAAAAAAAAGTGGTGGCAGGGTAAAACAGTCAAGGAAGAGCGGAAACCCCTAGGGACGAAGGAAGCGGAAGGAAAACAAAAGCTAAGTATCATTCAAAGTGTGTAGATTGGCAGTAAATATACAGTTGTGTAGTAGAAGAATCTTGTACCGTAGTATCCCGAGAGAGTACGAGACGCGCGACCCTTTTATTAGCTTGAACGTTAAGGACTTGCCGATAGTGAGCTAATCCATGGCGATACTGTAAGTCTTCTAAAATAAATAAATCAGCGGTAGCTCCCAAGGAGCATAACAACGTTTAAACGCGAGTTTTATTGTAGTGTCGTTGGTTTTCTTGGGAAGTGTGTTTCCGGGGTTTCCCAATCTCTCGAGAAAGATTGGGTGGCGCCCTTGAAAAAGGTAGAAAAGCAAAAACCGAGCAACCCTTTGCTAGTGCTAGGTAGCGCAATACGGTGAACTCACCCCAGCTGAGTGGTCGGCGCAGGCAGCACCCAACAGGCTGCAGTTGCGCTGAACGGCTTAGATCCCGCCCTAGGCAAGAGCCATTCGAGAACAAAAGTGCAACAACAGCGGTTTCGCAGGGTTATTCTTCGTCTAATCGCCAATATGGTATCGTTGTGGAATTAATATTTACTCCGACGAAGAGGAACATGACGTTTTGTCCTAATCATTGGACCGATAGATTATTTTTTTCATTGATTTCAACAAGTACATTACTTATTTGCTACTCTGTACTTGTACTCAAGCTGTTGTTCCTCTTTTGTATCCCTCAAATTATTTTTAAATATTTGTTGACTTTCGCCTTTTTTCGAATCATATCATTTCCAACGTGGCCGACTGTCAATCGAAACCGCCTCTGGCTTCTGGGGTTAAGTTCAACGCATTGTTTCTGTATCAAGATATGAAAATGTAAGTTAATGATAGCACAGACCTTCTAGACACAAGTTAGTTCTAAAATTCTTCAGAAGATGTAAAAGAGATTTTTTTGCTTAAAGTGAATGTAGATATAAGGTTTAAATTCATGCAAAGCTTGATCAAATGCTCCCAATCCCTTTAAGAGGCATTTGACCAAAAACCGGGCAAAAGTGGAAAAGTGTTACAACGGTGTGCACATTTTTGAAGCTCATATTGAACCTATTGAAATGATTTTTTAATTAAGTCTTTTCATTTGGCAATAAGCAACTTAATGTTGGATAAGTTGTCATGGCTTCTATCTATTCTATCTAATAACCAACTGACATTTTGAAGGCATTTTTTTTAACTACTTACTCTCTCTTTCCGATCTTTAGCTTTCCGTTCGCCTTAAAGGATACAAGTCCTAACTAGCAATGAACATTTTAAAATCTAAACTTCTTGAATTTTTTTTTAACAATTCTCCTCTTTATATTGACTACATCCAGCTGTCACCTTTTTATCCCAATGTTCCTGGAAAGTTGACCACCTACCAATAAATCATTAAAATTGAGAAAAGTTCCACCTTGCCTACAAGGGTTGGCTTGGCATCGGCACGTGCTATATGACAAACTAAAGGAACGACCACAGAAACAAACAAACACGACAAAGGTGGGTTGAAATCAACACTCCCTAAAAAAAAGATTTTTGTTTTTTTTTCTTGGGATTTTTCCATGGACCGACAATATGGTTGTCATAGGAATTGTGTTTCGGAGGGAAACAAAATTTTCAAAGTGTAAATATTTCACAGGTATTCGAAATATGACAGCAATATTGAATTGTAAGTGACTCACTGGCTTACTGGATTATTTTTTTTGAGGGTTTAAAGCTATTTAAACATTTCAATCTAACGTCTGTTTATACCTACTGGTGTTTGTGTACTTAAAACAATTTATCTTTGCCTTTTTGCTTTGCGTTAACCTTGAACAAGTGGCTAAAGTTTAATTTAAGGATTCTGATGCTACCAAATAGGGAGTCACGGAGACTTTGAGGCATCGCCCTGAACTATCTGTTAGTGGGATGATCAATGCGAACTAAAGCAAAAGGATCAGTATTAAGAAATACACAAATGGCGATCTCCTCCGCCTCTATCTGCGTGAATAGATAATGCAGGGCGCCCTAAGTTGATCGGTCTTTATGATAAGCATATTCACTAGGATGCAGAGGTGTAAAGGTTTAGAAAGCTCGCTGGTTTTATTACTTAGCTAAGGGATGAAAACGACATTAATTTCCTGCCAAGTGTGTGAAATGTGTCTGTGGTTAAAAGAAGTCATAAATAAGGCAATCAAGAGTGAGATGCTATAGTCCAGACAGGGTGAGAACCGGTAAGACTCTATCTTGTAGTGGTGCTTTGAAGGGTTTAAATGCGCCAACTGACCATTCAACTTTGTCCGGGCTGAATTACTTGCCATAAAGACTGTACTGCACTTATATATATAAACAGTAGCCTCAGTGATGACATCAGGGACATCTGACCGTAAAGCTTATCCTGGGAAGTACACCTTGAGCAGAGTCTCTAGGGTGTTCCTTTGGGTAGCAGTGAAGTTGTCATCTGATTCAAGAAACATCCCTTGTTCACTTAAATGCTCTAAGTAGATAGCTCTATGGATACAACCTGCAACTGGCAGAGTTTCTATACTCTCACAGCTTTTCCTTCAAATCCCTTGGATTTTCTTAACTCAATGCTATACCTGGTTGAAGTGGATCTACACACCATTTTACCGTGCCTCTATGCGTTAGGTTTCATGCTAGAATGAAGAATTGTATTACCGACTCCAAACCACGTTCGTTCAATGAGAAAACATCTAGTGGTTTTTGCTGAGATTCGAACTTGCGTCAGCTTGCAAAGCAGTCCACTAACCACTAACCACTTTCTGTTTCGTCGCTTCGGTTTGAAAACAGTTTTTGGATTCGAAATCTTTTTTTTTTTTCAAAAAGTTGTCAATCAATGATGAATTGCTTCAAGTTCCTTCGTCGTTGACATCAGCCTGATGATCTTCCATAATCCAATTTGCATTTCACAGAATTTTCGAACAGTTTTTGCTACTAACAGTGAACCTTTTAAAACCAAGTGATAGATCTATGAAATCTACACCTATTCTTGCCTCATTTATGACTGATAGTTGTGAATTCTATTGTTTTAACCTAATCAAAAGGCAGCAGGTAAATCGGCATTTTCACAAATTAACTGCTTCAAACGAAACTGCATCTTATACGTCTTTCCTAGTTCTTTTGTTGCCATCGTATCAGAGTTAAATGTAAAAGACGAATCCAATGATGTTAAATCATCTACTGACAGAAATAGAAAACATACTTTTGTTGCAATGCTTCAAGTTCCCACCTTCGAACCAAACCCAATTTCATTGTAATCCCCTTCACAAAAAGCAAAAAAACGCTTTTCATTTCCCATCCTTTCAAAAGGAAACAACTATTGATTTGTATTTGAGTGTCCAGAACAAATCCAATTCTTCATCCATTTCCGTAAGGTGATCCCCTCACCGTACAACTTGAGATCCAAATCTTGCTGCTCAATGAAAAGCATCTGATTATACAGAATCCCGATGGAATGTTTTAGTTTTCTCAGGCAATCCCAAGAATATGTAAAACGGTCGGAAATCCAGTGAAAAGAAATCCCATCAGAATGCTCATTGTAGTTTTAGTTCATTTCTTTGTATTGTAAGGAGACTGTGTGTGTCCAATTTGTAAGGAAGAATTGCATGACCATTCGGTGTCCTTGAACTTTTTCGAAAAGCATTTTGTTAGTTCATTTCCGGTGTTCTCTTTATCATAAGTAGAATCAAGCTTGAATCCCTAAAATTTGTTTTCTTTATTCATAAAGGATGCATTAATTTTATTAATTAGAAGAAGGTAGCAAAAAATGTATATTGAAGAGGCTTTGAATCCCCATATTCTGGTCCAATATCTCATGTTCCGCATTCTTAAGTCCAGCTTCTCGAAAAACTATAAAATGTCAAGAAATGAGGACAAAGCCAAGTGCATGCTATCAACAAACGTTAACAGTACCTTCGAAGTAGTCAAGGAGTTTATCTGCCTCGAAGTAAACATCAGTCTCGAATGATACCCTAGTGGAGATTCGACGAAGACTCTCCCTAGGAAATTGTTGCTCTTTCGGTTTGGCGAAACAAATGGAAACTCCTAACTCTGACGACGAAATGCATGCCCTACAAAACACTGATCCTGCCAGTCCTGCTATAGGTGCTAAGCAGAAAAGCAAATTTAAAGATAAATATTTGGTCCTTTATATGAGAAGGGCGAATGGAGGAGAAGACACAACCCTGGACCCCATGAGCTGTATCAAAATGTAGATAAAGTTGAAAAGCCAAAACACGTCGACTACACTGGCCCAGCTACATCGAGCGAATGGACAATAATGTTCCAGTCAAGATGATCTTTGAATCGTAGCCCCCAAGGTTCAAGGCGACGAAGAAGATCGAATCTCCATTTTAAGGACCAAACTTTGTCTAGAAAACTAAAAACAGTGTGCTCGGGATCAAAGTGGATGAAAGGCTACAATTTCTCAAACGAGGACCCTCCACAGGAGCCCATTAAGTAAGTAAGTATAAGACGTAAAGAGCCTGCAATATCTAAAGATCCAAATGAAGTACTAGTAACCCTTCTCCTACTCCTATTGCATATTCTCAAGGGACTCACACTTACTCACCGTACTGTGAATATAAAGTCAACTGAACAAATACTTGAGCTTGTACCTGGCTTCAATGGATGGGTATGAATTTATTTTTGATGAGCTTCAATGTACAGCAGCATCCGGGTTGAAAGCGTGCACGTATCCAGGATATCAGTCATTCAACATGTGCTCCTTTAAAATGAAAATGTTGTTAGTTTTTGTGTAGCCAAGGTATGGCAGGGAATAGGAAAACTTTTATGCAATAATTCGTTGACAGTTTTCCTCTATGTGTGAGCGGGATGGGGATGAAAATGCATTTCCCACAAATTGGGCTGATATATAAAATTTTCCTTTTTTATTTGTTTCGTTTTGTTGTTGATGTTAATTAAAGTTATTTAGGTCTTGTTTTAGGTGTTCTGACAATTTAGGTGATTTGCTACAACTGTGATGTTGAAAACGTTTTTGTAGCTTTGACATCCCGTTTTTATAACATAAGAGGGTGCATAACTTTGTTATCCTATTAGGCTTTGGATTTATCAATTTACTGTTGACTGGTGTATGAGTGAAATGTCAATAAGGATTTAAAATATTTGAATACCAAGGTATGTAAAGTTAAGCGAATCGGCCACACTGGCAGTATTGAAATCATTTGCATAGATTTTCCTAAGATGCTTTTCTGATGTTGAAAACGGCGGAACAAGCACCTCGTGCAGAAATCGTTAAAGATTCCAGAAAAGAAACAATGAGACTTGCGGTGTACATTCATTCAGTGGCAGTGGAATCCACTGTAAAACATTCGAAATGCGAATCTGCCTAGATTTGAAATCCAAGCTATCTTGGAGCTTGACAGTCCACACCCAAATATCTCTGGTACAAGGTTGTTAAAAGTTTCATCAGTATCCATGCACTCCAATGACATTTCAAGTCGTGCGTAGGAGGGAATGCAAAGCTATTTCCACCCATCTATATATATAATTAGCTTGACAATATATGTACAAATAGGAAGCAATCAATCAGGCTTTCTAGGGTTTTTACAAACATATATGAGGGATTTATGGGTCTAAGGTTTTGAGACTTTTCTGTGCTGAGTAAAGACCAATAAATTCATTTTGGCTAATGGATAGCAACTCAATACATGATACCTAAATACTAATGTTAGGGTAACAGGCTGCATTTAAAACCCACACTTAGAACAGGGAAGGTCATTTGATGCCATAAGGATCTCTGATATCGTCCAAAAAAAACTCGGAGCTTAATATGAAGCACTGGAGACTGCTAATGCTAGTGTCCGCCAATTCGTTAAAACTACAGGAGAAGATGGCACCTCGAACGAGAAAGGCGACAAAGTGAAGAAGCCCCAACATGATTGTGAGCACGTTGCGCTATTCGCCCCCCACGAAGAAATGCCAAGACAGCGGTACCGTGGGGAGAAAGGGCAAAGAAAGAGATGAGTTTAGTGGGTGGAAATTTCACACTGTAACTAGGTACGGGCCCAGTTTTGTCTTTAAAAGATTCCCACCTCCCAACGCAAAAAAAAAAAAAAACAGGAGAAGATGGCTTCTAAGTAGACTCTTCTTTGAGCAAAGAGGGCTGGTGACGTACAGACAAAGTGGCAAATCATCTCTTCCTTCCTCTCGCTTCTACAAAAATTATTGTAAAGGAGGCCCAACCTATTGGCGTGCCTGCCAATGGTGCAGTGTCGCATTATAACACCCACCACCTTTTTTGTGTGATTAGGTAGTAAGACCGTTTGTTATGCCAGATCTATTTAGTTGTGAGGCAGATTTAGCTATCCATCTACCTGTAGCTGGTGATATCGCTCACGTTCCTTTTGAGTAGCAACCTGCAAGTGGCGAAAAGCGTATTTAGATTTCCCTTTACCGGTATGAATCGAAAGAAATGTTCCATGTCTGGCGAGTTCAAATGTCCCTATGCCTCGACACTCAAATACGTTGAATTTTGAATTGTACTGAACGCAGTTAGTTGCTATCCGCATTTTTAAACTCCACTCCAGAGCTAAAGCCTTTAAACTAGATTTAAAGTCAGCACGACAGTTGTCTTAATATGATCTCTAACTAGATTTCATCTGCTGATAGGTACGATAAAGAATTCATTTGTCTTCAAGGATAAGATTCTATTTAACCTTTTCTTATATGCCATCATCTATTGTTGTGCGACAAGTTAGGGCTGATGCTATTTCATTAATTCCAACTACCAGTCTCCCTTCCAGTGATTTACCCAATCTCTATGCTGGATGTTCCTATTCAATATTTCCATTCAAATCAAAATGTTATCGTTATGAGTCCTTTGGGTCTCTTTTCTAATATCATCAGCATTCGATATTAAACTATTGAAACTAGCCTAACGGTGTCTGTCTATAAAGAAAGCAATCCCATAGAACTCTCGTTCTTTCACAAAAGATACACAAGGCCTAATCAACTGCTTAATGTTTTGAAAAATGAACACAGTCTGTTCGCATTTAAGTAAAATTAAAAATCCATCACACAGCTCGTTCAATCACCCAATCGTCCAATTAAATCTACTGAGCTTCTTTTACTAATGTTATGTCATCGATAAATTGCCAAGCATTTGCTACTCGTATTTCTAAGCTTCTTCACTGTCATTTCCCTTAGAAAAGACAGCGAACTAAATAACTGTAAAATCTTGACTGCTGCTGTTCACATTTCCCTACGTCTAGACAAGGGCGAAACTTTTCCTTCGAACGAAAAGTATCTCATTCTCATGATTAGTTAATAATGACACGAAAGTCATTAAGTGGACATTAGATACTGTTATTTGCTCTCTTTGCTGTTTCTACGCTTTTTTTTTCAAGTGCACACTGTACTGTATAGGGGTTGTATTACATTTCACAAAGTCATTAGTAGTCACATAGAACTTTCTTGCAGAACTTCATCTGCGTACCACCATTTTGAAGAAAAAGAAAAGCAGAAACCGATGGAGAGAAAAACTGTCATCAGTTAAGGAAAAACGAAGGAAAATCTTTATAAAAACTTAAACTTGAAGGACTTTTTTGTTGCTGTTTATCATTCTATTCGGATAAGTAATGCAAATTTCATTTGCGTACGAGATGATGGACGGATATTTATGTCGCTCGAGTGAGATAGAGAGGATTAAGGATATGATCCATCTGTTAACGGCAGTGATGAAGAAGAAAGTCGGACACTGACCTTTAGATTAGGAAGTGGAGTGTATAGATTTTAAGCAGAATACTTCAGAAGTCTAGACATGAGATGATTTAAATCTTCTGTCGACTAGGATGAGACATTCGCAAAGCAAATGTTCTAATATCACGGTGAACGGCGAGGCTAATTAGAGACGTTGCTGAATGGAGTGGCGAAGTAAACTACCAAATTGCCCAGTTCCTAACCGGACTTCAATGCATACCTCCATTTGATGGGAAAAGTAGGGACCCAGTAGGTGACGCAAACCACACTTTTTCATCTGAAGCAGATGGGCAGTAGAAAGAACCAGGCTCGATTGTTAGGCAATCAACATCACTCCAGAAAACTTCGTGGGAATAATGACTTCGAAAAACGAAAGATGGAACCAAGAAGGTTCCTTTATCGAGTCAGTGTTGCAAAGGAAGAAGAAAGAGGAAGACAAAACCATACCATTTCCATAAGAATATGGTAAAAAATCAAATCGGAGCCCTATTGGGTATAAGGAAGACCCCCTCTGAAGTAATCTCAACCGAAGATATCAAAGGCAGAAGGGGAGTTTAAGAAGTACGAATCTGATACACCAGGTGAGTGTAACAACCGCTTATGTCCTAGTTGATCCAAGGAGTAATTGATCTGCTTATTGCTTCATCGCCGATTTTCTCCTCAGTCCGGCCTCAAATTGGAATGATGCAGTACCAACCTTAAGAGGTACATACTTATATCTTACTTAAGGTGGCGCTACAGTCCGTGTGGGACCTGGCCCTCTACCAACAACTGTCTCCAGCCAGCCCGATCTTTAGTTAGCTGCCTTTAGTTTTGCACGTTAAGTTGGTTGAGGTCCCCTTTAACTTACGTGCGCCATCTGAGTCGCGGTCTTCTTCTACTGCGCTGTCTCTCGAGGGTGGATTCGAAGATTTTTCGGACCGGAGCATTGGTGTCCATCCGCTCTACATGACTCAGCCACCTTAGTCGTTGGACCTTTAAACTTATATCTGTCAAGCTTATTTCCATTCTGTTGATTATCTACTCCTGTTACCATCGTAAGGTCGCCGCAGTGACTGTAGCTTGTAGTTTACATGTTTTGACGCTTTCTTCGTCCAAACTTTCTCTTGATGGGAAGAGTGTTTGAAGTCATGGTGCGGGACTACATCTACATCAGTTTTTGTTTCCAACTCCGTCCATCTATCGATACTAGTACGACCTATTTGACTCTTCTTCCAAAAGTAAGATGCCTGTAGTCGTAGGACCCTCTTTGCTGACATTTCTTAAGTGTATAAGTCGAGCGACTATAAGTTAGAGTATCCTTTCAAGGGCTACTACCGGGGACGTTCTTATAGCGCTTGTTATGTTGATGCATTCTAATCCTTGGAGTGTTAAATGGTTGACCACAAGTCCAGAAATCCATAAATTAGAATTGACCTATTTTTTTTTTTTTATTCACTAGCACTAAAGGGGTTATGAATACCCTTATGATGCTATTCACACAGCACTAGTGTTGGTGTAGTGATTTTTGAAACTCAGGTGGTATTAGGTTTCAGTCTTTTTGCTCCGAGGGTGGTGTCCAGAATGACTGCGGAGAATTATTGGTTCTGTTGCCATTGCTTATAATTCACAGTATTTCTTTCGAACATCCCGATGGCATGATGGTCGTATACGTCCAGTGGATTATGGTGGGTCTTGGTTCCCTTTTTTTTGCAATCTAGAGTTATTTGTTAAAAAAATTTACTGCTCACATCTCCTGGATGGAGGAAGTCTTCTTCTAGAAAATAGCCTTACTCTTGTCTTAGTTGGAACCGAATTAAGAAACTTCGCTTTAATTTAATCACCAACAACTATTTTATTGTTTCCCTTAAGTATAATCCCTACTCTGTCACCCCCATGTGATGATGAATGGAAACTTTTTACGACTAAATATGGAGTATGTCTGCAGATACTATTTATGAGTACATAAAAATAAACACACCATCTGTCAATCCGCGCTGTCACAGTCCTTGACTCACCACCCTCATGACACTTCCAGATATGAACCCACAAAACAATCTAAAACCTGAAACAGTTCTGAAAATGCTGTCAGGCCTCTTCGTATGTAAATAATATGCGTCGCCATGAAGTATCCTGCCATGGACATTACCACCCGTGGCGATTGGTTACATTATACCCCAAAGCACTATGGTTATTCTAAATTGAGGCAGTTGCCTCAACATTTGACACATCTAATTGTGAAGTTTGAGTGGCTATGACAATTAAATATTAAAAATAAAAAAAAAAACAATTTAAAACGATTTTATTCTTAAATTTTTAAAGGTCATTCAAAACTGTATGTCTTTCCAAATATGTATACCTACGGATAAATGTTTTAATAAATTTTCTCAACTTACAACATAAACACTGATGGAATCGTGTAACACTCATTTTCGTTAATTATTCGACACCTTGCGGGTACTTCTTTAATAATTCATCTGGAAGCAGATTGGTCAATTAGCGAAGCACTTTATCTACCAACAAAATGGCAGGCCATTATGTCCTTTGGTTATGGCATAAGAACGAGATTGCTGTAATTGAGATGATTTCCTTTGCAATTATCATTCTTATTCATCGTGTTTAGAAGGATGTCTGAAGTGTGAGAAGTGAAAATTGACTTTTGCTATGGCACACTGAGACACATTGTGTTAATGACTTAAGGTTTCCTAATTTTTGGTTATGGTGTAGATTTTTTCTAGCACTTGGCGTATTCGAGACTTCCACTATTGTCTTTTATTTCAATTATTGTGCTTCGAATAAAAATTTATGTCGCGTTGGGAAATTGAAGCACGACAAAGATGTTGGTTGGTAGGCCGTTTTGCGAGTTTATTTCACCGAACGAAATTACCCTTCATGAGGCCTTATAAGAAGACTTCTAATTTGGAAAACCACCTAGAAAGGAAAAGGAAACTCAGGAGTTTCCTAAAATCAAAGAAGTTACTAGAGAGGCGTTCTTTCACGCTAGCAAAATGACAGCGTTAGCTTTTCCATCTGTCCTACTCATTTGGTCTCTTTGCGGGTAGATGTAAATTTACATTTGTCCAGCCCGTCGCTAAAAAAGGCGATTCTCTTTCTTCTTCTTCCAACTACCAACCACCGAAAACTCCTCACCTCCATCACTAGAGACAAGAGTCTAGAGACTAGAGACTAGACACTAGAGGCAAGAGATGAGAGACTAGAGACTAGAGACTAGAGACACGAGACACGAGACTAGAGACTAGAGATGAGAGACTAGAGAAGAGAGACTAGAGACTAGAGACTAGAAATGAGAGGCTAGAGCCTAGATACTAGAGACTAGAGACTAGGGACGAGGGACTAGAGACTAGACACTAGAGGCTAGAGATGAGAGACTAGAGAAGAGAGACTAGAGACTAGAGATGAGAGACTAGAGAAGAGAGACTAGAGACTAGAGACTAGAAATGAGAGGCTAGAGCCTAGATACTAAAGACTAGAGACTAGGGACGAGGGACTAGAGACTAGACACTAGAGGCTAGAGATGAGAGACTAGAGACTAGAGACTAGAGACTAGAGACTAGAGACAAGAGTCTAGAGACTAGAGACCAGACACTAGAGGCAAGAGATGAGAGACTAGAGACTAGAGGGTAGAGACTAGAGACTAGAGACTAGAGACTAGAGACTAGAGATTAGAGACTAGAGACTAGAGACAAGAGAGTAGAGACTAGAGACTAGAGACCAGAGGCTAGGGATTAGAGACTAGAGACTAGACACTAGAGACTAGGGACTAGAGACTATAGACTAGAGACTAGAGGCTAGAGATTTGAGACTAGAGACTAGAGACTAGAGACTAGAGACTAGAGACTAGAGACTAGAGACTAGAGACTAGAGACTAGAGACTAGAGACTAGAGACTAGGGACTAGGGACAAGAGACTAGAGACTAGAGACTAGAGACTAGAGACTAGGGACTAGAGATTAGAGACTAGAGTCTAGAGACTAGAGACTAGAGACTAGAGACCAGAGACTAGAGACTAGAGACTAGAGACTAGGGACAAGAGACTAGAGACTAGAGACAGGAGACTAGAGACTAGAAACTAGAGACGTGAGACTAGAGACTAGAGACTAGAGACTAGAGACTAGAGACTAGAGACTAGAGACTAGAGACTAGAGACTAGAGACTAGAGACAAGGGACAAGAGACTAGAGACGAGAGACTAGAGACTAGAGAATTGATACTTAAGACTTGTGACTAGAGACAAGAGGCTAAAGACCAGTAAATCTTTTGAAGATATTCACTTTCTAATGCAAACAAAACATTGTACAAAGAAGAACGGACTGAACTCCAATGATGGTGAAACAAATTCGTTATGGTACTGAGTGCACTTTTCAACTATGTAGACCCAGAATCAATGTTAAAAAAACGATTGCTCTCAACGATATAAAAAATACATGTATGAGCAAGAGTATAACTCACTAAATATACAAAAGTCAACCAGAACAACACAAATGCAACGAAGAGTTAAGTCTGAACCCTCTCGGCAATGAGATTTTTAACCGACGAATCCCTAGGTAACAAGAGTCTATACGTAAGTTAGTCTTGTCAAAATACCAGAAACTACTGAACAACATACACCGGATTAAACAATTAAAAACTTTAAATACCTTAAGACACTTAAAATGGTTGCGTTTACTTCAATATTCAAACAAAAAAAAAATAAAAAAAACTTTCAACTTAAAGTTTTGGGAGCCAATCTCTTTGCCACAGTCAGTCCTTCTTTTGTTTTTTGTTTCTTTTCTCTTAATTTCTTTCGTTTATTGTGCACTTTTTCTTTTTTTTTTTGCTTTTTTCTTTGTTAATTTGTCTTCTGTTGTCGGTTCCTTTTGTTTTTTTTTTTTTTTTGGTTCTTTAGTTTTGTGTTTTGTTGGCTTTTGTCTTAAAAGTCTTGTCAAACTTGTCATGCAATCTTCAATTACAAAAGCACATAAGAGACAAACTCTGACATATACATAAGTAGTTTCTCTTGTTCCTGTCTCCAACTTGTTTATTCAACAACCTAAATGACGAGAATGACATCCTGTGTACTGACAATGTGGTTCGTTACCATTCAAAATTGTTCATCTGTCATTTAAATTCTTCTGTGTAAACGTTTCTGTGACTGCTTAGGTTCATGTCAAAAGTTTATCCCTTCCATATACAATATATACCAGTAGTTTTGCGAACCGTACATATTGAATACGTGTAGGAATTTTCTTAGTAAATATCCTAGACCTCAGTCTGGTAAGACTTTTCAAGAAGAAATATGGTAAATCCGCAGCTTGCCTGACGTGAAAAAACGATTCAACATCCAATCGAGACTCCATTCCTTTTCCTGGCAGTTAAGGTTAGGTTAGATATGTGGGCCGGCGAAGAAGAGTTTCTCAGCGCCACACTCAGGTCTCTAAGATCCATTGTGCTATCCATAGGGGGGAATTTTTACCCGCATAAAAAGTGTACTAGTAACTACTTACTGCGTAAGTGGTTCAAACCATCCTGTAGATTTGATAGAGCCGTTCAGATCGTTCACCGGTTTACTAGATAGTTCCTCGAGAACCCGGAAGATTCTATGTCTGTGATGGTACAGGCCGGGGCAGTGGCAGAGGAAGTGGGTTGTGTCCCCATGGGCTTCCTCGTCTCCGCAGCCTCTACATAGGTCTTCTTCCGTAACATGGAGTTTCTTCATGTGGTACCGCAGAGTGTTATGACCCGTAATAAGACTTGTAGGTCTTGTGGTGGAGAGGGATTTTCTATCCTTTTGTATAACTGTGGCGGTCCTAGCCTTATCAAATACAGGCCATAACTTCCTTGTGATGGCACAAGTGTCTAATGAGGACCATCTGTTATTTGCCTCCTTTGAGCTTTGTTCCCTGCTCGAGCTTCAATGAGCAAGGCGGGATGTTCACCGCGAGGTCGGCTTGTTCTAGACTTAGTGCCGAGCCCTCTCCACCCAATTCATCAGTTCTCTCATTCTCTGGTATGCCCTCATGCCCAGTGACTCAGTAAACCGTAATCTTGTGTTGTGTTCCAAGAACCCTGAGCTCTTTTCGACAGCACCTCACAAGCTTCGATTTTATTTTCATAGCAGAAATTGCTTTTTTTGCTGCCTGGCTGTCAATGAAAAATGTAATATCATCGCGCGATATTGCCTTCATCGCAGTCTCGCGGGCGGCTGTTGTCACTGCTAAGAAAACACTGCTGTGGTTCGGAAGGCGGACAGATTTTCTTTCTTATTGCCAGCGGTTCGCAGAAGATTCCTGCACCAACGCGAATGTCTAATTTAGATCCGTCGGTATAGACGGCTATTGATTGCATATTAGGTGCTTGACCGCTTTTCCATTCTCCCCTGCTTGGAAAGACGCTCTTTCGAAGTCTAGGTATAGCATTGTGTAGTCAGCGGTAGACGTATTACCTAGATACTGGCAGTCAAAGACCATACTCTGCCACTACACCATCCAAACTACATAAGTAAAATATCAGCAACTTTTACAAGTCACAGGACTTTATTGGGTAAGCCTTTGGACACTGGTCCATCGGCTTTGAATTTAAGATGAAGGAACAAAGACAAACAGTCCTCAAACCGAAGAGCTTAACAAGGAGAAATAACAAATTCCAGGAGCTGGCACGGTATATAGTTAAAAATCAAAGATAAACTCAGCACAGTGCTTAAGTTTATGCCTTCTGCAGGTCCTGCCTACCTACTTTGGGAGAAGGTTTTAAATAAAGATCTCTGGCATTGAAACCTAGTGGAGATTCGACGAAGGATAACCTTAACAATCGCTGCTTCTTCGGTTTGTCCAAACAACTAGGATCCAAACTCCTAACTCGAAGGACCAAAATCATGCTCTACAAAACTCTGATCTTGCCAGACCTGCTTTATGGAGCTGAATGTTGGACGATTAGTAAGACAGCGGATCAGATCTTGGGATCCTTTGAAAGAAAAATCCTACATCGAATATTTGGTCAAGTCTGCGAAGAGAGCGAATGGAGGAGAAGATACAACCGCGAACTCTACGAGCTGTACAAAGATGTGGATGTAGTCCGGAAGGCAAAAATCCGTCGACTGCAATGGCTCGGCCACATCGAGCGAATAGACGAGAATGCTCCAGCTAAAGGGATCCTCGAATCCCAGCCACCTGGTTCACGAAGAAGAGGAAGACCAAACCTCCGGTTTAAAGATCAGGCAATCGCGGACACCAGAAACCTTGGTCTAGCTATATGGAAGCAGCGTGCCCGGGACCGTAAAGGATGGAAAGCGGTATTAGTTCAGACTCAGACCCTCCATGGGTCGCTGGCCTGATAAGTATGTAGACATTGAAACTTAAACAAATAAAAGACATTCTTACGCCTTGGATCCAATCGAAAAATAATTTCAGTACGAGTGTGTCCAGACTTTTACCAATTCCAGCTCCATCCACTGGCAACGTGGCAGAATTCATTTAAATAATATCGTTGAGAGTGGACTCGGCTCCTTTCTCCAAAAAAGTAGATTAACTTCTGATCGATTATGCAATACAAAACATCTACCTATTCATGAAAACCCTGTTCAAGTACACCCGGTGAACTGTCCACCTCCGAAGGATTCATTTCACATAATCAATTCCATGGCCAAACAGATTTACTTACTAAAAAAAAAAAAACTTTCCTAATCACACTGATCTCCATGTTTATGACAAATACAAAGTTACAGACTTCTTCGCTTTCACTTAATCACCCAGGACTTCAACTCCTTTCAAAAACAAACTGAATTAAAGAATAATCCTGATGCTGGTACAAAACCAAAGCAGAAAGACAATCTCCTGTGCCTTAAGACATCCGTTCTCATGTTACTCCATTAAAAGTGTCATTAAAACTTCCATTTACTTCCGAGCAAATAATTCACCTTGTCCCCCCGTGTGTGTATGTGTGTATTGTGCACGGTAAAGTCCTTACAAAGAGATGAAACACAAAGATATCGCATTAAGGCCTAAGTGATGTGAGGGACACATCAAACCACCATCCCGTCCTACCGCAGGAGAACATCCAAAGCAAACAATTAAACTTGACTGACTGATACGAAAAAAAAAACCGTCTCTTCCGAATCCACATTCAGCATCTCTGTCGGATATGATTCCTGTAAACAGGATGAAGCAGCACACACAAAAGGAAAATTTCATTTTTCCTCATACACGCTGGGACCATTGTGTGGTTCCACCATCATCCCCCCCCCCACAATCGGTCTTTTACGTATGTATCCGCTTTAGTCATTGTCCTCCTGAAACACTTCTCGCTTCGAGTCAAAAGCGTAAGCGATGAAAAAAAAAAACAAAAACTTGCTCGCCCCAAAGGTATCGCAAATACGAAGTCCCGTCAGTGGACAGCGGATGCATCTCTGGATTTCGAAAGATCCTTAGGTGTAATTATTTCTGCCACCAACAGGACACACAATCCTGCTGTTCCATGGACAATAGGCCAACTATGAGTGGATTAAATGCCATCAGCCATTTATATTGGGCACAGTTCGAGAGCAAGATGAGACGACTGCAAATGGGCGAACTGCAGATGATCCGCATAATAAGTTTCCCGTTGAAAGGACAACACCCAGGGAAAGGACGAATAGTTTCGTTTTTTGTTTTTATTCTGAGAATTGTTTTTTGACCCATAAAACGTAGTGAAAAAAAAAACAAAAAATCGAGTACAAGTAGTAGAAACTGTCTCAGCAAAAGGACTAGTTGCCAGCTTTGGGCTACGAAAACGGATTACGAGATTATTAAATTTCAACCATTGCCTTTCCATTCTCTCTCTCTCTGGCTCGATCTGAGAGTTGCTGCATCACCTACCGCAGTACTTACTCTAATTTTACGACTCTCGTGCATATCCCATACACACCAGTACATCCAAAGATACACAGAAAATAAATCCTTTCATTTGTGGACGAAAAATAAAAATAGCTAAAAAATAGGAGCAGGAAAAAATCATACAACATACAGCCGTAAGGTGAATGCACACAAGGATGAGAAGGAGCAAGGAAGGATTTGGGTTTTAAAAGAGGACTCCCTTTTGCAACTCAAGTTAGAAAAAATAAATAAAAATCTAGGATAACGACAATTCGCAAAGAAAAACACCCGTGTACACACGTTGTGTAGTGCATAATGGATCCGAGAATATCCTCGAAAATAAGGTAAAAGCTAACGTCAGTGCCAAGAGGCACATCTAAACCGACACATACATTCTCAGAATGCATGCGAAAAAGAATAAGAAAATTTAAGATATTCTAAGAAGTTTACCTGAAAATTTACTTCAAAATTTAATGAAAGCAAGAGACAGCGACGACGATGACGGTAGGAAAGGACATTTTATTTTATTCCCTTATTCCCTGGAAAATGATTGCAATAAAATGGGAAAACCTGTACTCCTGTCTTTCGGTTAGGTTGAAACTCATTTAGAGAACGAGATCAGATTTTGGTGTTTGATTACGCAAGGTAAGGTCGACGTCGTCGATGGCGGAGGAGAGCACACACGTGTGTTTGGATACACACGGTACGATGGTTACGTATACGACATGTAGGCCAACAGTGCGGATGGATGGAGTTATGATGATAATGGTGATGTGGTTTTTGTGGGTTTTGACTTTACGGTGTTGTTTGGTTACTTGTGGTTCAGATGGTGAGTGAATGATGAGCTTTCTTTGTTTTTTTTTTTTCTTTCTCTCTATAAACACAGAGATAAGTGTATTTCCCTTACTCAATTGATTTAATGTCCTTCCAAGGTACAACACAATTTAAGTGATTTCTTGTTCAAGGCGACCATCAAGTTTGTTTGCAGACTTGAGAAAAAAATAAAATAAAAATAAATTATATTTCTTTGTTTTCTGACTTTTATATTATTGACGCCCGCCCACTCAATGATTCTCGATTTCATTTAGCTCCTTCTTCAACATGACCTCCATTTGGAAAGGCTATCTATATGACATGGCAATGCGAACGAGAAACGAAAGGACAAACAATAATCAACAACTTTGCTCCTCCAGTCACTATACTAACAGAACTGAGTCACAAACTCAAACGAGTATTTACTTATGACTTTTCGTTCGTGGCTTTTGGAATGGGCTACGCAAACGAATTATTTGTACGAGACTATGGAATTGAATATGGAAAATGGTCTCATTTTTGATTTAAAAAATAATAATTTAACATTAAGGCAGAGTTTAACCAAATAAATTTCCTTTGAAGACAAATTATTCCAGATTCAACAATGTTTTCTGGATGAGTTTCCAATCGCAACAGAAAGCCATTAAATTTATATAAATCCTAACCTTTAAAATATGCTAAATCCTTGTTAAATCGAGTTATTTGCCGTATTATTTCAGGCGTCCTTGATTTTTATCATTCGACACAAATTGCCTTGAAATCGATCGATTTCGGTGTGTATTAAGAGGAATTCACAAACACGGATGTGCTTCATTAAATTTTTGCGCTCAATTGAAGCGTCATTAGATTTTTCATTGAGATTTTTTCAACCTTCACCGAGATGCCTTCTGGTTTGATTGATTATTTTAAGTATATTTTACATATGCTTTCAGGCAAAGTATGTCATATAATGTGGGGCCATGCAAACGTTTCATGTGATTTTATGAAGATCCTTTTAAAAAAAAAAACGAAAACCCATCCTTTTTCTTTACATTTATCTGTACTTCTGAGTTCAATTGATGACTCTTAGATGGCACTACAGTCTGAAAGAAACCCTGACCTCTAATGGTATTTCTTTCTTTTCCACCTATGTATGTCAATAGCCGTGTTTTTTTGGGAGCTGTATACCCAGCCCAGTAGAATTTTACACACAAAGCAATAACAACACACCAAGTGGGGATAAAATTTCCCAATAGCAGCAAGTGAGAATAGAACTTCATAAGTTGACCACCAGAGCGTGAAAAATCTCATAAATTAGCTCTTAGCCGATCGTATTTGTTGCTTTTCCTCGGTTTTGACATTTACAAACTGTCAAATGAAGAAAAAGAAATCGAGCCGCAAACCAATTGGTTGGTGCGGCTGCTACTGAGTATAAATCGTTTTTTTGACTGAAGTGAGTATAGTTCTCAAAAAAACACGGCTAATGCCTTTCTCAAATACATTTAAAGACTATCCGATGCTAGCATTATTTTCGTATATTCCAACCCACTCGGTTGGACTTTTCTAACTCAAGATGTCACTGTATAACCTCCTCTCCTCCTTAATCAAAGTTTAAAATAGTCGACTCAATTTTTACCAAATCTTAATAAAAATCCATATTTCAACCCCTTACATCAGGACTGTACTAAACAAAGTTACCCTAGTTTTTCAGTAGAGAACTTCATTCATTTTAAGAGTAGTGAATTTACATGACAGTGTGTCGACTTATCTTAGTCTTTTGTTGACATCAAATGTCTTGAAAAATACATTGTCCACCTTGTAAATTAGATGTTTTATCCTGCACAGATCCGATCTTATTCAACCCTTACGAAGCCATCTGTCGTCAGTAGCTAGGCTATCAGATCTTGGTTGCACTTAATTTAAGTCACTTCTTCTGGTCATCGTCATCCAGATAGTGAAATGTTTGGTAAGGTTAAAGTGGCTGCCAGTTATAGCCAGCACACCATTGTAATACCACATGGCTCTGAAGAGATCTCCATACCTACTCGTCAAACCAATTGGAGCTTTTTATGAAGCGAAGGAGGTTTCTGATATCCGTGTTTATCAGATCGCCTAAGTCGTTTGAGTAGAATTCCCCTAAATGGAGTGTTCTTTTACGGGAGAGAGCTGGACAGTTACAAAAAAGGTGGGGAATCGTTTCCTCCTCCTCTTCGTCCATGCAGCTTCTACAGAAGTCGTTTGAATGGACGTCAACCCTTGTTGCATACTTGCCTATTAGACAGTGTCCCGTGATGACACCTACTATGGAACTGATGTGCGATCTGTTGGGAGAAATCAAATTCTTAGAGCGTTTCGGATCCAACCGAAACCAAATCTGCTTTGTCGCTAGACACGTTATACCATTTGTCTACCTAGAATTTGTTTTCTCAATAGCATTCAGCTTGAGTTTAAGTTTACATGTAGCGATCGGTATACCCAGGGTGTATCTTTCTGTGAGCACGGGTACGGTTGTTCCATATCTGGCGAGTTTATCAGCCTTGCAGTTCCCTGGAATATTTCTATGCCCCGGCATCCAACAATGGTGAATATTGAACTGCTCCGCCATCTCTATGAGAATGAATTTGAAGAGACTGATTCCAGGGACCTGATCGCTGCCTGACTGTCTGAAAAGATACGTATAGACAGTCAGGCAGTGAAATGTTACTCGTCATCGTTGTAAATAGTCTACTTTGCTTGATGACCATATATGTTTACTTGGTTTTATCCTCATGCATTTCAAAATCTGGTTTACCTTCTATGGCCTGGCCTGACTATGATGATGAAAATAGCATGTACAAATCCCAACAGCTGGATGGATTTATGAACGTTAAGAACAAGCCAAACAAGTTGGTCTTACAATAAATGAGAAGAATCCAAAGTACATTCTGTCAATCAAAAATTGAACCATGTAACACCCTGTAGGACAGAATGTAACAATCACTACGAAGCACTTCACAACAGATCCGATGAAGAATATTCTTAGGCAAAACCAACCAGCTAGGATTCAAACTCCTAACTTGAAGGACAAAAATCATGCTCTCAAAACTCTGAGCAATGAGTAAGATAGCACAGAAGATCTTGGAAATCTTCGAACATTTGGTCCTTTTTGCGGGGAGGACGAATGAATAAGAAAAAACTACCAAAACTGCCAACTCTTCGAGCTGTATAAAGATGTGGATGTAGTCCCGAACGACGAACAACGATTGCACAGATTCGGCCACATCGAACGAATGGAAGAAATGCTTCGGCTAAGAGAGTCTTCGAATCCCTGTCACCTAGTTTATAGAGAAAAGGGAGACCGAACCTCCAGTATAAAGATTAAGTAATAGTCGACACTTGTAAACTCAGTCTAGTAAACTAAAAGCAGCGTGCCCGGGATAATAAAAGATGGAAGGTGACGTTAGTTCAGGCACGGGTCGCTGTCCTGATGAATATAAAAGTGTAGGGATAGAATTCCCATTTAAGCTAGTCTTTAAAAGTTCAAAAAGTTAAAAGTTAAAAAAAGCAAATAGTCAACATAACCTTTTTCCAAAAATGCACAATCCTTGCAAATATTTTACAAATATTAAATCATGAAAAATTTGTTACAAAATTAAATATTTATTAAAGTTAAAAAAAATTTATTCAAATATGCAAACCATTTTATAGTGCTTTCACCACTCAGGGCATTTGTATAACAAAAAAACAACTCCTCATCGGGGTTAATTTTAAAATAATGATTATTTATATGCCGCAGGCAAATACAGTGCACAATTGACCAAAAACAAAGGTTTGTTATTTATATTATTTTTTAGCGGATTTTGTTTATTTAATTTGCAAATTTATTGCTTTTAATTGGTAGTTTATTATTTTTTAGTTGAGTGAAAAGTTTAAAGAGGGATTTCAGAATAATTAACCTAAATTATGTATAAACACGCAAACTTATCATTATCACTCTAATGTTTATATACAAATTTGAAATTTCATTTACTTTAAGTGATTTAATGATATAATTAAAAATAAAAGGAAGATAAACCATCAAATTACGTCGTCGGCGTCAGGAAATAATTCATTCCCATGCTGAGCAAAACTAATTTGTTAGTCCTTTCTACAAAATTTCATCTCTGTTTAAAGTTTTTGTTTTTTTTTTTTTATACAAAAACCAAAGTTCATTTCACTCTATTCTTTGCACATGGTTCCTTGTTGGCAGGTGTCCTGAAATTACACAATCCTCTGTCAAATTATTAGACGCTCAGTAACTAAACTTAATAAATGATGTAGTAAAGGAGTCAAATTAACGCACGTGCTCCAAATTGTCATAACGTCACACAAAAACACATAAACACACACATGCACATATGAGTGGCGTGGCAATATGGCCGGATGTTATCCCAAAAACCTTTGGTAGGGATATGACGCCATATAAAATAATGATTTTTCTTGGAAATCTATTTGAATCGGAGAGAAACGTAAAATACCAATGGCAGTCCCATTTGGGAGGGAGAGTATGGGACATTTGGGAAGAAGCCTTGTTTTCATTTGTTTCGTACGGCAAATCAATTTTATGTTCGTATAGTAAAAATTTATTGTGTGCTTTGGCATCGCCGGTGTCACGAAAATTGTGTTTATTATGTTTTTATTCCGAGATTGCAGGTGAAAGGATAAATCAAATTCAAAAAGCGACATTTAAACTTATTGCTCACATACGGTTGAGATGAATATGCTTGTATGCGTATTGAACTAGACATTTAGATTCCAGTCGTAAGGTGGACAAATGAGAAATAGTCGTTCAATAGCAATTAAGAAGATATATCGTTGTGAGATGATTATTAATTATGTACGACAGTTAACAACAGAACATGGCTATCGGCAGAGACCTGAGGACGAATAGAAGAATGTATTTCGAAGAAGGGAAATCCAAACTTGATAGGATTCCGAAAAGAAACCGAAATGCCAACTGTGGACAACCCTCCCGAACATGCACATAACATAGGTTACCACGTAACATAACATAAAGGAAGGAAATTCAGGGTAGGGTTGAGGGCGACAAGCATAACCCCCTCTAAGAATTAACTTTACAAGCCGAAGAAACATGAAATATGAGGTGCAAGGGCGATAGCAGGAGCGAAGCTCCAAATAACACATGATAAAAAGTTTCTTCGGCTCTCTTCTGACTTCGGGAGATCGTGAGATTATTTCACATTAGTTTTACGCCAGTTCGACGACAACGTTATGGTCGAATGAGCCTTCTAAACAACGAATTCCAGAACACGCACCGGGCGTCCCAGCAACACAGAGATTACAATCGTGGTCAGAGTCCTTAAGACCAATAAAGCGGTAGGCATTGAAGGCATTCATGTCGAAATATTTCAAGCCATGCCAACCCACACTTGCAACAATAAAAATGTTTTCCCAAACACGAGATTATCATCAAGGCACCTATCCTTGCGATACCAGAATTACGATCGATGGGGCATCCTACCTATCCTGGCATAGACCAGAAGAGAACTGCGTTCACAAAAATATTTGGTACCAATCAAAGTTCTACAACAACTTGAGAAAGTTGTGATTCTGATCAAGATCGAGGTTACGGAGGATCAGGATCATGTTTTCGGATAAATGATTGATTACGTTTGGGGAAATAAACATCTCTCTCTTGCCTGCTTCGAGCTATAGCGGGACATTCCCGCAAGATGTGTTCCATAGATTCTGTCCATGAGGCTTATGTTCAACTTGTTAAACATAGAAAGTTGTTGATTGAACAATATCTATTGAAAAAGACAAAAGACAGCAACACGCTAACTTTTCAGCTCTCGAAGTTTTTGTGGTTAAATTCGATTTTAAGAGCTTTTCTTGGTGCTCCCATGAGTTGAATTACAACTTTTATGTGCCTGGTATATAAGCCAGCATCCCACGGGACACCTATCTACCTAACCTAACCTAGATAAGCCACAGAAGTTGATCTGACTTACAAATGTTGATTGAGATCCTTGTCTGACGATCTCATCGACGCTTAATGCCTTTGTTCCCGAAAATAACTCCAGACAAGCTCTAAATCAAAACGATATGGTCTTTTAGCTTTTATTGCTGCCTGGCTGTCAGAGAAGATGACATTCTATGGCGCACAACTTGATTGCATCTACGTCTTCCTGAAAGGCAGATCTGGAGCAGCAAAGACAGACTGCTTGCTTGAAGTTCAGACTGTGCATTCACGCCTACTCTGTTTTCTTTTTTTTTCCGTCCATATAATACACTATCTGGGAACTGTTGGTGATTGGACTACCCTTGTCCTATACTGTGGGTTCTAGGATGAAACATGAAGTTCGTAGTACAAACAGCCCCAGAGGATAGGAATAGAATTAAGAACTATATAGCTGATGAAAGGGGCTTAAAATTTAGTGTAATATCCAATTATTTGATTTCAAAAAAAACTCCCAAAAGGTTTCGTGACATTGTGCGAAGCGACATTATGCCAAACATACAAATTCGGCATAATGAAGCTTTTGAAAGTGACATTAGGCTAAATTTGAACATTTAGCCTTATGAAACTTTCAAAAAGCGACATAGAGTCAAACTTTTTTAAGACATAACACCAAATGAGAAATTAGCAAAAACCTGTTGCTCCTCAACGATTTTTGACATAAAAGGACCGTCGCAGCGAATCGGAGCGGTAGCGGAGCGAAGCGGTGCAATACAGCTTCCCAATATTTCAAAGCGTTTCAACAAAGACGCGACATATAGCCAAATTGACCAGGTGTCACTTTGAGAAAGTGACATTATGCCAAATGTTAATATTCGGCCTAATGTCAGTTCCAAAAGCGTCATTATGCCAATTTGTTGTATTTGGCATAATGTAACGTCGCCCTCTCAAAACACTTGGGAAGTGGCAATATTCACGTAGAATAGCTGAAAATAATAAAGCTTTTACAGTTCGCAAAAAAGAACATTAAAAAAGTAACACAGCTCAGTCACCCAAAGAAACCTGTTATACCAAATATTTGTTTATCAAACAATTTATCTACGCAGCATATTTTTCATTCTGCAACTATAAACTAATTAAATCAAAACAAATTTACTTTCGCCTACTTTCGGTTTACGAGGCCCTAAAATATCGTTCACCACATTGTCCCACCATAAATCCCAAAATAAACTCAACCTCCCACCATCGACAATTCCCTCCAAGGATCTTCGTCAAAATGACAAACAATTAAAATCCACCACAACGGATTCAATT
This sequence comes from Criorhina ranunculi, assembly GCA_951813785.1. NCBI lineage: Eukaryota > Metazoa > Arthropoda > Insecta > Diptera > Syrphidae > Criorhina > Criorhina ranunculi. The sequence goes on from OX638383.1 coordinate 52,054,413, forward strand.
AAAGTGAAAACCTTAAATTCCCGCCACACCGCAATTTTTTTTCAATCTTCTCCCCCCGCTTGCCATCTCCATCGTCCTTTTTTGTTCGCTTTCGCGCTTTCATTTTTCGTTTTTCTTTTTTTTTTTTTTTCCTTATTGCACTTTTTTTTATCTTTTCATCTGGTCGGGCATTTTATTTTCACATCTTTTATCCTCAATATTTCCATGTTTCCTGGTAATTGAGTCGTGGCTATTCACAGCGCACAATGAACAAGGCCATTAAATTTGATGGATAGCAGGACAAAAGGAGGAGCTAACTGAATACCTACTTCTACTGCTTCTTCGTCGTCGGTTGTCGTTATGCTTTCATTTTTCAGCTGTTGCCTGTCGGCCTTGCGCTGCCAAAAACAAAACGATCCTGTTCGTATCCAGATTCAATTAGTTGAAAAATTGAGTGGTGTCCGAAGGATTGAAATGAAATGTGAGAGCGATGCCCCCATCGCCGCCGCTATGAACCCGGAGGATACTCTTGATGATGAAAAAGCTGTGATTTTATGATTGGAATGTCATCTGTCACCGTGGAGTCAGTTTGGCAGCGCGGGAAATTATTTGAGAAGATTTTATCTTAATTCGTTTTGATTAACCGAAGCAGAAAATTTGATGCACTCGCGCGAAAGTGAAATGCAAAACGGATACAATGGCGCACGAGAGGTCGGTAGCCAAGAGTACTTGAGGAAATTTGCATCCGCAATTGGGCATGTCATGAATTTTGAAGATTTTATGATTTGCTTAGTTTTTAATGGAGCTTTGGGGGGAACTATTCCCCGAAGCATTCATTCGAGTTAATTGTGAAATGAGGTTGAATACAGAGTTGTAGTTGTACATCGAATGAACGCAACAGATCAACATTGCCTTAGGAACCGAATTAATCAGCAGCATTGTGGGAAATGTTTTTGTAACGGATGCATACACATGTCGCTAAAAGACAGAGAAGCACATCAATAGACAGCTGAAGGCGGATTGAATTTTACTTAAACTTCGGATTGCAGCAGCTTCAGCAGTGGAGAAATCCGAACTTAAAGCCATGACAAACCTACAAGGGGTAGACGTGCGAAAAAATAAAACACGCAAAACATGAATGGTTGCGAGATGCTACCCCTTATAGCCTTCTAGGCGGACTGTCCAAACAACTAGGATCCAAACTCCTAACTCGAAGGACCAAAATCATGCTCTACAAAACCCTGATCTTGCCAGTCCTGCTTTATGGAACTGAATGCTGGACGATAAGTAAGACAGCGGATCAGATCTTGGGATCCTTCGAAAGAAAATCCCTACATCGAATATTTGGTCCAGTCTGCGAGGAGGGCCAATGGAGGAGAAGATATAACCGCGAACTCTACAAAGATGTGGATGTAGTCCGGAAGTCAAAAATCCGTCGACTGCAGTGGCTCGGCCACATCGAGCGAATGGACGAGAATGCTCCAGCTAAGAGAGTCTTCGAATCCCAGCCACCTGGTTCACGATGAAGAGGAAGACCGAACCTCCTCCGGTTTAAAGATCAGGCAATCAGAATCCTTGGTCTAGTAAACTGGAAGCAGCGTGCCCGGGACCGTAAAGGATGGAAAGCGGCATTAGTTCAGGCTCAGACCCTCCAAGGACAAAGAAGTACTGCGTGTGATTATAAAAATTAAACAATTTGAGAAGCTCCCCACAAAAGACCTCAAACTCTATGCTTACGAAACTCATTGAACACAGGAATTCAAGCCACCAAATAACCCTCCGGTGTGGTGTATTTTAAAACGAAAACTAGGACATCAGTAAACAATGAGCGACCAAAATACAATTTAATTGAAAAGTCATAAATTTTAACATCCTTCTCATGTACCAAAATATATATACGTATGTACATAGCTACCATCCTTGTTCAATTCCAATTCAATATGGCATCTTGTAAATCCAGTAGACAGCCATCAAATCTGGCCCAGCCCAATACAACTTATTGAACATTCAAACATGCATGCCTATGCCTGAAGGCATATAAAAAGCTTTTCAACACCATAAGGTGTAATATAACATGGAACAACATCACTCCCATTTGTACAAATATATTCTGTTGCTACGTCAAGTGTTCTCCACCGGAAACAGTTTAATAAAATACAGTCTCAGTTTATTGTCTAATAACATTCGCATTTGACCCGCACCAGCACCCATCCTCCTGCGACGGCGGCCAACAGCATTACTCACCCGAACAATGCTCCATTTTGTCCGAATGGATTTACACAACCTCTGCACTTTCCATTTACCGCGCTCACAATAACGTTATTCATCGTGTCCCTACACCCGTCCTCCCTGCTGAATCTATTCACTGCACGTTTGTGTACGCTTGCTTCTGGCTCACCCAGCTTCCATTCAAAGTTCATAGGTATCCCCTTGCAAGGATTCTATTCTGAGAGTCTGAGTATTGAAACGAAAACATGAGACCGTCCAAAGAAAAACGGACATTTTCGGGTCGCCTTCTATGTAAAGGGCCAAGGAAAACATTTTGTATTCACTGTGTATGTGGATGTCTGTGAATGGCTTAGTCGGTGGTCCTACAAATCGAACCAAGAACACCTCTCCCTCTCCTGACCCACATCAAGTTGGTCGTCGTCGTCGGTTGGCTATTTTTTCGGCTGGTATTCAATTGAAAATGTTTTCGTCCTTCAATGGAATTTTAATAAACAGGATTCTATAAGCGAAAAAAAAAATTATTTTTTTTTTGTTGTGCTATAGATGAACAAACAAAAGAAAGTTCCCATTTTTTTTTTTTTTTTGTCCTGTACGTGCTCCCATCCAGCCTCAAATGTTTTTTTTTTTTTTTTTGCGACGGAAGGATACGGGATGCCTTCTGCTCGAAAATATATATTTTTGTGTCGAAAATAGATGAGTTTTTGGTTCCGTTTTCGTTTATTTTATTTTTATTTTTTTTTTTTTGTTGTACTGTTCCGCCGTAGGATCCAAGAATGGCTAATTAACTTGAGCATACACTTAATAATCTGTAATCCGAGCGAATGCGAGGAAATCCTTGAATTCTGTGGGTAAATCTGATCCACACGTAGCTTTGGTTGCTAGTGGTATACGCGTATAGATACGTGTTTCGCCGCAACGTATCTTTAGCAAGAATTATTTCTGGGAATGAGCTCTGTGCGGCATGGGGATGGCTGGAAGCCATTATTAGCTAGATGTGGGTTAATAAATCAAAATTCCGCACAAAGGTTCATTAAAGAAGGAGGCGGGTAGAACGATAACTCCCCTACAGTTGGTGCCTTCATATACACGCGGCACACTGGTACATGTCGACAAAGGTACTCGCATACGTATACGAGTACATACCGGGTACCCAGTCGTGTTTAAATTGAAAAACAGGATCAGATTCGTTTAGATAAAGGATGCACGAGTAAGGTTAAGATAATAGCACCTAGAGCTAACGGATGGCATGTATAATTAATGGCTGAGGGGTAAAAATATTCTCTTTTCACTTCACAGGATGCGGGTGCCAAACAATTTTCCAATTTTCTATAAAAGATACAAATTTGATCGTGTTGCGCTTTCTAAAAAAGGATTCTTAATTACTTTTTTCGATGTTTTTTTTTTTTCTTCTTATTCTTAACGTTCTGAGTTAAGGGTTAAAAGTTAATTAGGTTCAAATGCGTGTGAGCTAGTGGAACGGAAAGAACAAGTTTACACTTTAAATATTGACTTTTGAGAGGGTGATGATTCTTTCTTATCTTATTTTCTTTCAATGTGTGCGGGGGAAAAGGATATAATTGGTTACTAATTGCAAAACAAAAAAGAACGGAAGTCAGCTTAAGAGTCAAGTGAAGTTGTTGATTAACGAAGTTTTGCTAAAGTTGGAATGTGGATTGTGCACAGAGTGCCTTATTCCACCAAGTAACTGATTCATTGCCTAATGTTCCATGGTGATGGATGTTTGAACATAGTTTTGCAATAGTGTGGATTGAATGGAGCAATAACTTTAAAACTGAATATTGAATCATCTCTGACGAAGTGGAAATGGTAATTTTACAAGTTTTTGAATGTGTATTAATCGACTTTACTGATTAAAAGGTTTGAAATGGAAATGTTCACCAAGCAATGTTTACCAGAAACCATTGTGAACGTAATGAGAACGAAGTAGGACTGTAGAAGGACGATTGTTTACGTTTTCGACAGTAAAATTGATTTTGCTGTAATTTTCGTGATATTTCTGATCTGTGACCTATAGAATGCTGACGGCTTTCATTGCGATATTCTTGATATTTTGGGCCAACATGACTTTTTGAAGGTTTGCGTCTTGGGAAAAGCAACTTTCCAATAGCTGAGTAGTTACGGTTGACATCGTCATCAAAAAGTGACTTTCAGTGCCATCTGTGTAGAAGACATTAGTCATAGCTTAAAGAAGATCATCTGAGTTCTTCCATTTGACCCTCTCAGCCAAGCTAACTTCTGCCGAACATGACGAAACAGCTCATATTATCGATAGGCATCATGAACAAAAGACATTGCTTAGAGATTTTACGATGTCCTTCGTGTCAGACTCCGTTGTTTTTGAGTCGACTTAACCCTTCTATTGCCATATCCAGGTTTAGCAAATTAAGCATTGCAAGCCGACTTCTCTTTGACTTCTGGGAAGTAAAATACAAGAAGATTTAACTTTAGTCCTTGCCCACCATACTACAGACACAAGTGTGTAAATTGGCACTTCGACACTACGGAAAGATTCTAAGAGTTCGAAACGATATCAGTTCGTCATACGTTTTCTACGTCAGTTATTATTATTATTATTTTTAAGGCTCTGCGACAAACGCATATGGCACTGCGACCTAAAAGATCTATTGTGCCTGGAGCCAGTTAGACAAGGAGATCCTCTATCTTCTTAATGAAGTTGAGAATATCTCCTGTCGAGGCGTTACGAATATCCTCCGATGTTAGGAATTCCTTATGGGGAAAGCGCTTCCTGACTCTGCAGACAGCCGCGCACTCACATAGTACGTGTTCTGCTGATTCGTCTTCCTCTAAGCAAAGCCGGCATTCAGATTCCTGAACTATATTTAGTTTATGTAAGTGATATCTGAGGCTACAGTCACCGGTGAGGAAGCCGGAAAGTCTTCTGATATCGTCTCTTTTATGGTTGAGAATATTTTTAGTGGTTTTGTTCAGGGGTCGGATAGCCCTTTAGCCTGTCTGAGTCCCTGAGTGTTGTTCCAGTAGGATCTGTCCAGACTCATTCTGAACTCGGAAGTAGGGATGCCACAGAAGGGTTCGGCACCTATGTACCTTTCTGAAGACCCTATCCTAGCAAGTTGATCTGCAATTTCGTTGCCTTCAATTCCTCTGTGTCCTGGTACCCACCAGAGCTTGACTTTGTTTCGCTTTGAGAGGTCCTGGAGAGTATTGAAGCGGCCTAGAATGGCTTTTGAGTTAAAGTAATGAAAACTCAGTGCTTTGAGCGCTGCCTGGCTATCGGTGAATATATTGATGGCTACTCCCTTTATGCCGGAGTCTAGATTAATATTGACGCAGGTATCGATGGCATGTAATTCCGCCTGAAAGATACTAGGACTCATTCCAAGTGCCTTTGAGGCTTTGTGATTATAAACACCGGCACCAACACCGGTTTCCATCTTTTCTACGTCAGTTAGCTGTACCAGGATCGGTTTGATTGTACTCAGGATCACTTAAGTGTCCAGGTAAGAATACGTTCACTTTGAGTACGAGGACCGTTTGCAGATTTATCAAGCCGTACCTTATCGATACCGTTTTCTTGAATAAAAAGGTTCTTGTTTTTATAAAACGAATGATTTAAAGCGAACAAAAAATGTATAAGTCAAAAGGCTTATCAAAGTTGCTAACTTCCTCGCGGCGACATAACAAACTTACTCGTTAGCTTGTAAGCAAAACAAAATTTGATTGCACTCAACGCTTTAATTTTAATTTATTCCATAACAAGGACTCATAAGTTTCACCAAACATTTCTTCAACATACTTAACTTACCTACATGTTCTCGGAACTTTTACCTTCCATTTCCAGGTAATACACCTACATACGAATGTACAGTTCCAATCCCTTGTCACCAAACACCGCGATCTTTGTCATTTTTAAATTGACTACCCAAGTCGTGTCGTAAAGGAAAAGATATACTTTCAACTCATTAATCATCCTCTGTGGCATATCAGACTCGTCTGACAGGAGAACAATGTATCGTATGCGTACATAAGCAAAGTCATTTGTCTTCTTGTACTTGGACCTCCTTTTTATGAAATTTTCTCATGTAAATCATTTTTATCATTGTAATTGAAAAATGTAGCTTTAAGGAAGAGGTTCCAAGAAATTGAGATCAACATCAACCTATGTCACACAGTTTTGATACAATGTGAGAATAATTCAATGATAACCATCAAAAGCTGTCGTTGGACGCGATCTGACTGTAAGGAGTTCATTTATGGTGGTGACTTATGAAGATGAAAAACAACCCAACAAAGAGGTACTGATAAGGCAATCGAAAGAACTCTTTCCATTTGTTTAAAGAAAATGAAACTTAAGGCGCCTTGATTTCTATGATTTCTTGATGCATATTTTTGAATAACCTAGGACCAATTTGACATGAGATCATCAAAGTTTTCTGAGCAAAACAAAAACGTTTGGGTGCCATCTGGGTGGTCCTAGACGTTGTGGATGTATAAATTTTCCACTAACTCCATAAGATATATTGGTATTAATCATCTAGCCGGAGAATAACATCTATGTACCTACACATATCTCTGCCAAGTTTCTTTGATGTTATAAGAAGCAAAAGGCTGCCCCAAGGCTGTTGTGATTAGCAGCTTAACCTACAGACTCACAGAGAACTCTTCACAAAGTTTATGACTCGTGCGTTGATAAGGTACGTTACAAACAGGTCATTTGCAATGAGATGAACAACAAAACTTCCCAAGCAAGTAGCTATCATATGGGCATATCGTCGAATGTATTCCAAAATCTGAAGTTTGACTTGAAAAGTTAAATACAAATATTTGGCGCGACAGCTTGTTGAGAACCAAGATCTGACTTCCAGCAACTATTTGCAAGAATGGAAGTTCTTACTGCCGACTTCGAGTGGCATGCTGGGCTTTGACATATTATACTCTCAGAAGTTTGTCAATATCTACCGAAAGGTGGTGCCATGAAAAACACGTTTGGTTGTTTTTACTGAGATACGAACCTGTGTCAGCTTGCTAAGCAATCCAACGCACTTCGACAAAAGGTTTAAGATTAAGATCCGAAGCCAGAAAACCTGAGCTCCTTTCTGTTTAGCCCTAAAGGAAATGTGTGGTATATAGGTATATCTGCGAATAGTTCAGAAAACGATTGTGGTACATCCGGGATTTAAACCACAAAGTTTCCGAAAAGACTTCAGGGGCGCCTCATTTCATATACTCACGAAGCTGCATGAATTTAAAACACGAAGTGTGTCCTTTTTTCTCTAAGGCTTATCTACTACCAACACAATAAGGTCAAGATCTGGTGGGTATGGCGGCATAAAGGTACTGGAGGCAATAAAATTGTCGACCAACAGTCACAAATGGTTCCTTTAAAATACACATAGAACCCAAACCTTTCAACAAAGTCCATGATCCATGAGAAATGCCCAGGAGCTTACTTAGCCTACGTGCAAACACTCTTGCATACAGGCGAGATACTTTTACCACCGTAGATACCACCTTCGCCGAATACTACGAGACACATCTCCTATAAGGGCATCCTTAAAGAAAAGTCCAACAGCCGCCTTCTTTAAAGCTGACTTTCTGGTTCAGTCCTGTAGGTCTCAGTGCTTTCCTTGTTCGAAACGAAAATCTTTAAAAAAAAAAAATTTATTTGGAACGACACAAATTTACTTCGACATGACAACAAGCATTGCTCCTCTATTTCGTCAAGTAGCTCAGCCTGTGATTTCCAGGACCAAAGATGCTAATTCTTAACTAAAAAATTACTTAAATTAATGGTATGTAACTATTTATCGTCTCCATTGTTGTCGTCGTTTCATGTTACAAATTGGAATAATGAATTCCTAACAAAATAAAGGACATACAGTACCAGGTCTGGAATAACTTAGAACCAGACTCATCCAAAGTTCATTAAATATTCAGAGTATGTCTGGCTTGTTATGCTCCTCCATGTATAATTAGACCGTCTTTATGCTACCCTTCACCCAACAAATGTTTCCATTTGCTCTCGAAACAAAAGTAACAGAAGCCACAAGCCACAGAAAAGAGCCTACGTATGTACGTGGTATAAAATGTGGACCCAACCTGTATTCAACCACAACCACCGAAGCAACCAGCATAGCATAACTTATCGGGAAAATCGTCTACAAATTCGGTAATCCTGGTGGTCTCGTTGCCAATGTCAACGCAACCACACACTCACTTTCCAGTCAATTTACTTTTATAGCTCCGTCATAAAAGTCTAGCCTGACAAGTGTAACAACTCTTTTGTACATCCACGCCGAGTGCCACAATTAAACTGATAGACATCTGGTGGATGGAATTTCTGAAAAACAAATACTGCCTCTCATGCTCGTTAACAATTATAAATTCATTTAAAAGGCTTAATCTATGCCAGGATCCAAGGACATCATGCTTGTTGTCAACGTTTCATGCAAAATTCAACATTCAGTTGAATTTATTCAGTTGTGTTTGACAGTTTCGATTTGCATGCGCCAGCATAAACGTTGCGAATTTGTTTTGGATGTCATCTACGAGTACATTTCCGGATGTACATAGACGACCTGCATGCCATTCGGCAGCGTGACAGGATGGAATAGAAAAAATTGTTTGCTTTCTTGTGAAAGTTTTATCTCTTAAAATTGACAAAAAATTCATTTTCTAAGGATTTATTCGGAATCAGAAGTTTTGCTTCAAAAATTAATACTGCTACGAAACAGGACGAAAGTTTCTCAGGACTTTAAAAGAATTTGTAACGAAAAATTAAAATACACCATGTGCTGCTGGTATGAGTTTAAACTCGTATCGTTAGTCTCACATTCAACTGGGGATGGTATCGTGGCTTGGCAATTACATAGGGAATTTCTAAACAATGTCAGTGATTAGATTTTTGTGGCCAGAATACCGGCCCTGGTATTGGTGTATGAATATGTAAAAGGGTTTTCGAAGGTATTACAGGTGAATTGTGAGGTTAGAGGAATATACGAGAAATTAGCATGCAAGTGGATTGGGCAGATACATATTATATTGGCAATGTGCCATTTGGGGTGGTCATCGACTTTCAGGAATGATGTAACAACAAGATGTATTTCGAGGTTAGAAATAGGTACGTGGAAGGTGTTTTGTTTTGTTAGAAGTTGTTGTGGCAAAATGTTGTGTTGCCAAATGTGACACATGAGTACCCAACCACAAAAAACATATCGATTTATCTTTTGGATTTCGGTCTCCTCGTCGTCGGAGAGCTAGATAAGTAGGTTTTTGTTGTTTGTTATTGCTTTGAGACTTTTTGAAGTGAAATTTTTTTAGCAACGGTAGGGAAATTTCGTTCGTTAGGAAATCGGAGGGAAATGTATAGTTTTTGGCACATACTCGTAGGCGTACCTACACATGCAGTGGGGCTACAGTCCGGGGTGGACCTGGGCCTCAATCAGATCCGTCTTTATCTGAGGCCTGTTGTTGCTTCGTAATTATAGATTTTTCTTCATGGCCGGCGGCACAACCCTCAACCTGGAGAGCTCGTTCCAATATAGAAACCCCTAGGACGAGGGGTCAGTTAGACCGAAGCCAGTAGCCCGCTCAGGGATGTGAGCTCTGCCATTAAGGGCTCGTCTTTTCCAAGACCCTGACTTAGTCTCGGATATCTTTACGGGCCTGAGCTCCAAATACATCAGAATAGCCTGGATAAGGTCTTGTTTTCTTTGTTCCGGAATTTTTCTTCACCGTTGGTTCCATCTGGGGAACTCATCCGTCGTCCCATTTATAGTGCTGCTATTTTTGTCTGCTGGTCAGCACTCGCGTTTATAAGTTTGGCAAGTCGACTCCGGAAAGACATCGACCAGTACCCGATGGTTACCACTTGGAGGTGAAATAAACACAATGTATGTGTAGAAACAGTTACAATGCTGGGCATCGCCAAGTTGACACCTCTCAGTGGCTACCCTATTTCTACAGCACCCAAGCATCATATCCTCACTCAACTTCATCTTAAAAAAGAAGCTTGACTTCCATCGTCGTCCAAGATTTAGAACTCTCTTAGCTAAAGTCAGGCTTGGATTCAAATCCAATTCTTTTCATAAGATATTCCTTGTTGCGATTCTCTAAACGATGATCTGAGGCTCTGAAGTCGATAATTAAGTTGTGAAGATACTGCCTAAGTTCCAAAATCTCACTTAGTGTAAAATAGTCATCGCCAGTCTTCCCACTAGTTTAAAAAAACACAACTGATGCGAGCCAATCAAAGTGTTACACAGGGATAGGGAAGTTTAAAAGGAAAGCTGTGCTATAGTCCATGAGCAGTTAAGGTTAATCCGCAAACCATTATTTCAAAAGCAAAGCTCTTAAGCCCCACCCTCTGTTAAGAATATCCCAATCCCGTGGCACTTAAAAAGTCGATTCATTCACCTAATTATGTATGTACATGCGTCAATCAAATGTTCCTCTTTCAAAAGCCATAAGTACAAATTAATTTGTTTCATCCCCAAGGATTATGTTACAGTACACTTGTCTAGGTCAACTGCAACATATGCCCACACATTCGTTCAATTGAAATCTTTTTCCACAAAACAAAAATAACCTTCCAATCCATTCAATGAGTCGTACACTTTCACCACCCCCCCTATTGCGGTCAATTTCAATCCCAAATCACCTCTGACAAACGAAGCAAAAAAAAAAACGGTTCTGTTTATTTTCCCTCACCATGCGACAATAATGGAACAATAAGCTCGTTGTGTATGTGTTTTCCTCTAACCAAATAACATCGCTCTTTTGCAAACCTCTCTGTCCTTAATCCAACCACACATAATCGATTTCCAATTCAACGCAAATAAAATTAAATGCGCTTCGCTTAACTGCGCATTACCTTCCGAAAACAGAACGAACAAAAAAACGGATAGAAACAAAACTACCCTCTCATGATGCAATTCAAGTTCCGTTCTATACTGTAGTTACCGTTGGAAATTCATACAAAATGCATCGCTTTTTCCTCTTCCTCTCTTTATGCACTCGCGGTAAAATGAATACCACACCATCGACCATGACCCCATTTTAAACTTATCCCCAGCCAACTGCTATATTAACGCCCACCCTTCGCCCCAGAGCGTAGACAAGGATTTGAAGCACTCCGCACGACTGTTTCAATTAAAAATCGGACATAATGCTCATGGAAGATGATTCTGCTGGAGAACAAAACATCCTACCGCACGGTATCCTGAATCTTGACAAAATGCAGTAGAAAAAGACAACAACGACGGGGGGAAAAAAAAAGTAACTGACTACGCCAGGATGACGACGGAAAAAAGATCCAAACCGCAGGACGAACAAAAAAAAAACTAAAAAAAATTCCACCAGACAATTTGAATTTGCATAAAAATAAGCTGACAATGAATGAAAAAGATATGGCAGGACTCGCTCATTGTTGTGTGTGCAAAAATGTGACGACGACGACGATGACGACAACGAAACACTTTCAAGTTCGTCCTGCGATTGTTGTTCGTCGTCATTCTCGGTGGCTACTGTAAATCTGCCGCAATTAGACGTAATATGATGAAGAAGGCCAAAAGTGGAGGGGAGGCTTCTACTTTGCATAACCTTGAACTTTTGCAACCCCTAAAATAACACCCCTTAGCAACATGAACAACGACAAAATGCCTCCTGTTTCAGAGCATGCATAACTTTGGTTCATAACTTCATTTTAGCTGAGAGCGCGTCCTGTTCCGAATGGCTTTTCATTAAGCAAGTAAATAAGACGTTACTGTACGAACTACTCTCGTGACTTGCATAGTCCTTGTCAAAGTAACGTTCGCCCTTTCGCAGGACAAATTTTCTTCTTCGTCCTTTGTTCTGCAGAGAGATTAACACGATACAAGTACACGTACTTGTTATCGCTGTTCCGCTGTACGTTGTCGTCGTAGTCGTTGTTGTCGTTGTCGAGTTTGAAGTCAGTTTGTTTTTGTTTTTTTTTTTTAGCTATCAAGCATCTATATAGCTGCAATCCTTAGTAAGAAGAGGAAGAATCCTTTTTTCTTTTTTTTTTTGTAATGCATTTTCCAAAGGACATAGCTTCACCATTTTATCTGCTACTTTCGGCAAAACAAACAAATTTTCGTTGCAATTGCATGGAAGTTATCCTTTCAGTGGGTGGCCGCCCGAAGATACTGAAGAGCTTTTCTATATCTATATCTCAGGGATGTACACGACCTTCAGTCGTTGTAGCGTGTAAATTATTTTTTTTCTTTCTGCCAAATGAACAAAAGGAAAAAGCAGATAATCTCTGTGTCGTTTGCAGGAGGAATGTTTTGACATCGCCCCAGAGAGCGGTACGAAACTACGCTGTAAGGGAATAAAAATAAACACCTGCAACACTCAAAAGTTTCAATGCATGCGCGTTAAGGACGAAACTTTTTGTGGGAAACTTTCAAGAGAATGAGAGAAATAACTTTTTTATGGGCAACGTTTTGTTGAAATGTTGCTGAGAGTAAAGAAATGTTGCAGAGCTTTGGAGAAAACTTTCAAATCTGCACCGGATGGGGATGCTGGAAACATTTTTCTCTGCAAATTTAGTGGAGTCGACGCAGTAACTAGAAAGGGGATGCTGAGTCTGTTTTAAAGGGGAAAATCTAGTTAATTTGAATAAACTGCATTTGTGGTTGGATGATTAAACCAAACAGTGTACAGAAGTCACGTTATTTGGATTCAATTAAGGAACAACCACAACATTTGTTTTATTTTTTGGTTGGAGGATGTATGAAAAGGTACCATTGCTGCCCACCTTCATGTGTGGGTGGGTATATTTGTCACCATATGGCTGTAAAGTTGGATGTCCATCGTACCGGGAGGCTTTAAAAAGTTTTCGCTTTCACAATTAAAATGTATGAGAAGTCCTGAGGAGATTTAACATTTTCATTTTTATTTTTTTTTCAAAAGAATTTCCATAAGGTTAAAGTTTTGTTTCATTCATAAGGTTGTACACTGCCTTATGGCATCGGACATACAAGCTTTGTTTTTGAAGCGAAAGTGGGTTGAATTTCAGCAAGTCATTGGCCTTTCATAATTTCGTTGAACTGGGAAACTGAAAACCCAGGATGATGGCAATGTTTCATGGGGGAAGGATTATTATTCGTTTGTGGTGCGTAAAGTTTTGGGATGTTTTGACTTTTGAAGGGGGGATAGTGCCAAGCACAATTCGATTTAATAGGACTGTCGAGAGACAAAAGTTAAGATATGTTGAACTAAGGTTAGTCCTAATACTCTTGCTGTTGTCTAGGTTGGAGCTCGTAGTTTGACAGGTAGATGTGGTGGTTTAGACAATTTTGCCGCAAGCTATATTGTTGTTGCGCATATAAAGATGTGGTAGGTTGGTTACAGAAGTTCCCTTGGTGTGAAATATCTTGTCTGAAGGAAAAAAGATGAAAGGATCTTTGTCTGGTGGTTGTTCGGTCTCCTTGAAACATTCCGAGCTCATTATAAGTTTTAGAATGTTTTGTTTTTTTTTGGCTTCTTAGACAGACCACCGAGTTCATTGAATTAGTATTCACCAACGGAGTTCTTTTTGGTTCTGCATCGGAAGTTGGCAGTGCTCTCTTCTGCATCTATAACGCCGCAGCCTCTTCATAGGTCAACAGTGCTTAAGCTCATTCTTCTATGTAGAGCGTTAAGTGTGATCTATTTAGCGCAAGGATGTGTCTCGTTGTTAAATATTTGTACAGAGTTCTTTGGGGTTACATGTCTCGTCAGCCTGTCGTTGAAAGTCTGGTGCTATACTGGATATAACGAGTGCTAAGGACAGAACTGAATTGTGGGTTGCTATGAGTGTTTTGAGCTAGTTGCAGAAATGTTTCCCAAGCTTTGACATTACTATCGTCGACGAAATAGATTCATCCCAGCGTCATACCTTAATCCTTAGTCTGATGTCAGGAGATGGTATGAGATATTCCACTTTCAAAAAATGGGATTCTTTACAACTTGCACTTTTCTCGTCTGTTTCCTTCAGGTAGAAGTCTATTAGTATAGTTTCAAGGGCTGCAGTTGGAGTGCTTCTTTTCGAACTAGTGGTGTCTTTACATGCTAGTTATTGGATTTGGTAAATTTCTTGAGATTTGTGGCCTTTCTTTCCGCTGGCCATCAATTCGATAGCCATAAGTCACAATGACACTGACTGTATGCATCCAACAGATGATGGCGGGTTTGGATCCCAATTTGTTACCACAAGTCTTACTCTACGCGTAAAAGGCGATCAACAATTTCGTTGTACTTTCTGAGGTATTATCTCGCCATGTAAGTTTTCGGTCGAGAACCTCGCCGTATCCCTTTTCGAACGTCATTCTTGTTTCAAACTCCAAAAGAGAAATTTTGAAGGACAACAGGGAGGATACCAAAAGTAATGGACTGGCTGATTTGAAAGGAAATAAAAGAGCCCACCATTTCAAACAAAATACCAACAGACAGATGGTTCAAAAAAGTATTCAAAACTTTAGATACACATTGAGTATTAATTTCGAAAAATTCAAAACAAGTATTGACGGGATATTCCTTTAAAATTTGTTTTCCAATTTCAATTTCTGATCCCTCTGATGTCCAGGTAGTATCATCAACTGCTTTCTATTTTCTAAGCCAATTAAGTTTTCTGGAATATACAGATCCTGCGATTGTTTCCTGAAAGACATATCTTGAAACGAACAATATGAACCCCATTGCAGTATTGAAGCTCATTTGCTTTATCATGTTTGATGTGCATCAGTTATACTCTCCTTTGAAAATAGCTCTTTAGGAACAGCATTCGTAGAACAATTTGCCTAAGACATCAGATGTTTGCCTTTCGTGAAAGAAATGAAAAGCCATACTGTTTTTTTCAAATTAATCTTTGACAACCAACTGATGCAGATAAGTAATTCCTTGTATTGAATGCATCTGCTATAACTACTCTTGGGGCGATACAAATGAAAATGACTGTTCCGATTATTTATTCAAGGTCCAATGCACAGGAAACTGAAAAGGAATTGGAAATTCTGTAGAATGGTGACAGATTGTATTGGGTGTCTAGTCAACCTTCGTATACAGGAAAGGCACTTAAATAAAGTCCCTCATCAAACTGGCTGATGGTTGGTACTTTGTCTTTGAAAATATAAGGTTCTTTCTAAGCCCGGGCAGGGAGCATCTATAAATAGTTACTGAAAACATTTGTGTCTTTTACCTATTCATGTCTAAATGTAAGGACGTGCCGATTCCAGTTAAAGTAACACCGTAAGGAGCTGCGATTTTTTATGAATACAATGGGTTCAATGCTTGTGCTTAGAACAAATTTCTTGACATTTACGTCAAGGTATCCAAGTTGAATATTGATTTCAAAATAAAGTTCTAAATATAGAATCGCGTTGTTACCTCTCTAGTTGTCATGTTGACTTCTGTCAAATATAAAGGGATAGAAACAAAATCCTCAGGGATGGCAGGCAATACAAATCTACCGGCGCTAATGTTTGGAAGGAATATGAAGGAGTTAATGTAGTGACCTTTGTGTATAAACAACCCTATGGGAAGGTTAATTGAGGTTCAGCCTACCTAACCTCTCTCAAACATGTCACCAAATACCGCTAGGCTTCAACTATTTTGAAACAAACTGATTTGGGGTTTGGGTAAGTGAATTTCGATACAAATTTCTGTTTTCTTAGACGAACTGTCCCCCGCCAATAGCATAGGGCATATGATTACCCTTAAAATAGAGCACAGGCATAAGGGACATATCAGAAGAGACGGAGGCGATTTTAAACCTTCTTGGTTGAGCTCGGTCATCACATCCTCCTTTTTTAATAATTCACTAGCGCTATAGAGGTTATGAATACCCTTTTGATGCTATTCACACAGCGCTAGTATTGGTGTAGTGATTTCGAAACTCAGATGGCATTAGGTTCCAGTCTTTTTGCTCCGAGGGTGGTGTCCAGAATGTCCGGGAGAATTTTTGGTTTTGCTGCCGTTGCTTATAATTCACAGTATTTCTTTCGAACATCCCGATGTCATTAGTACGTTCAACACTTTCAAGCCATATGACCACCCTATTGCCAGCCTATGCAGTAGAGTTGACGTCAGCTTTTTTCGCAGTTGATCGACTCTTTGTTTTTGACATCGGGACTCGAACCCGGAACCTTCAGCGTGACAACCGATGATGTAACCACTACACCGTGGCCACACCTTTTCTTAAAAAGGACATCCAAATGGGCGAAGGCTGGGTTATCATAGACGAAGTGTAAAGCCATTTCGTCTGCCTCAAGGCAAACACTTTTCTAGGCCCAGGTTTAATGTCCGTTTAGGATGTCACTTAACAGACATTACTCCAAAGTGTTATTTAAAGCTCCAGCAGGCTTACTAAATAGGATAAGAACATACGTCTAATCTGTATTTTAACCTTACAATGATCCAATTGGATTCTTTAGAGTTGAGCTACGAAATCTGTTGACAAATCAATCCTTAAGAAATCGTAAGTACTTCTTCAGTTTAAAATCGATCACTCGCCTGCCTTCCTGTTTGTTTGTCAGCTAATAACTTGAGAAAAACATGACCAATTTTGTTCCAGTCTTCTTTTTCTTATAACTTGAGTCTTCAAATATACTATGCTTCAATTCCAATACTTAAATACAATACAATTACTTAAAGAAAGTCAAAAAAAACAACGAATTCTTCAACGCGAGAAGAATTGCTACCACAGCAAGTCCTTCATACGATAGTTCACAGATATGATCCGCTCGATAAAATAACTATATACAAGCTGTAAACAAACTTTATTTAAGCACTTTAGTTCTTATTTTCAAGACAAATTTTCATTTATCCCATTAAATATCCATAAAAAGCACATAAAAATTCTTTTGGATCACAAAGGTCCTCCCTCTTTCTCTCATCTCCTGGTATTTCAGCCCCCAATACGTGTTTGTCTGTTTCGATTCATTACCCATTATGTACATGTCCTATCATGTGTATATATCTTGCCATGTCCAGATAACCCCATTTTGTATATGATAAAAAACCCCTTCAGAACTTTTATACCATGCAGCGGCCGTTAGACAAAAAATAAAAAATAAAATAAAAAATATTACCTACCAACACATATATCGATTTCAGGCCATCGACAGAATATTATAAAAAAACATAAAACTAAGGTTATCTCCAGCATAAGGGTTGATAATAGTTGGCACCGCAAAATGGGAACAAAATCCATCATACCCTCGACACGTTAACTGACCTGAAAATGAAGGAAGGACTAAAAATAAATAACAAAAGAAAAAAAATATGAAAAAAAAATGAATCAAGTTTATTGTACTCGGTCATCAAAAACAGAAACATCTCCTTTTCCTCACATGAGCTACATTGTGGTTGACTTGGAGCGTGCCAAGGTTTAAAGGCTCAAAAGGGTTTTTTTTTTTTTTGGTTTTTTGCAATAAAATGATGCGTCAAATGATTCCACGAATTCCATTGAAATTCCCAAATCATTAGTGTAGATTCATCAACCACGCAATTACGCAATTTTTCGTATATTCATCTTAATCCTTAAATCGGATTTTAAAATTTTTTTTTTAAGCACATGTTCTGTTTATTTGTGTGAGCATATGTGTGTGTGTCAAGAACAGCGTTCCATTCTATATATCATATGGCAGATAAAATGTCATGGGATACGGTATAACTGTTGGAAAAGAGAACGTATTCAAAAAAAATAAGATGCTTGGGATGTTATTCTCTTCTTTGTTCTCATCACAGTATCTGCTGTGATGACATGTTTTACCTTCAAAGGGAATATGTCTTCCCCCATGCCCAACGTGCTTGCCCAAGAAAAGTTAAAAAAAAAAACCAAGAAATCGATAAGCGTAATTTTCAATTTTTTATTTTTTTTTTGCCTTTTCCTCTCTTTGAAAGGAATCCGAGAATTGACAACGTAAGTCATTAAAAGTTTCCTAAGCACCTTTTACCCAAAAGTCCTACTGGGATGTCACATGGAAGGGAATTGGTCAAAAAGTTTGATTCACATCTCTTTCTCTTGATGTTTTGATTGTAAGAACGTAATAGATTCGGGGCATTGAAGACATTATCGTACATTCCCAGACAGTGTTTGAAATCGAATCGGAAAAACAAAAAGGATTGCATCTGGACAATATTGGATGACATTGTTTCAATGATTCAATGGAGCAAGTCAAAGGAAACAATGCTTGGATAAATCCTGGAATGTACAATTTGTGTTGAGGAATTACCAGCATTGTTTGGTTTTCTTCTTTTTTACTGAAATTGAAGACCTTTTACAGCTCTAGGTACTGAGTGGTTATCCTTAATACTGATGATGATGAAGGATTAATCGATTTACTCTTAAAGGAAGTGGGTGGCATGTGTCATAGACTATGTCATTCCCCATTTGGAGTGGATAGTTTCGTTCTGAAATAGACTCATGAACATTGAGGACATGCTTTCTTGAGACGATAATAACGACATCAACATGAAATGCCTTTATGATGATGAGACGTGAGCACTAATATAGTTAATGGAACTCTCGAACGACCATGATATATAATATCAATTGGAATATAAAGATGTACTCGTACACTGGCACAAAAATGTTTCCTTTTGGTATCACACACTCACCGTTAGATGTAAGAGAAAAGTTTTACATTCAATTTTAAACTTTGTAGACACAATTTTCGATGAACTTAAGCGCACATATGTATCTTTTAGGAAATTCAATTTTGGAAATTTCATTAAGGTACTATTTTGTGTCTTGGGTTTCTTTGATTGGAGGCATTTTAAGAACGTATACGGTCATTTTATTTTGTTAACTTTGTCTGATACTGTGACCCGACAGACCTATTATGCTGATTAGCCTAAAAGACGTTTCAACCTCCAAATGAAATGAAGCATGTCCTCAGAATAGGCATTTCTGAAACTTTCGGTGAAGGACGTTCTTTTTTGGTTCCATAAAATACCAGACGTTCACAGAGAACGTCCCACTAAGCAGGGACCCGCTTAGGCCAGAATGAAGGCCCATTGTGATACCGCGTATAGAAACCAGAAACCAGCCTCCGAAACCTCACACGCGGAATTCACTATAGAATAAAAGGAGTATAAGCTCTGGATAACCGTATCGGTGTAAACCCTATACTGTGTCGCACTAAGTGCAGAACCAAGAATTTTCACCTTAGAGACAAAAAACAGTTGTCTCTATTGGTAAGCGAAGGAAGTGGTCACAACCTTTAAAGATGCCACTAACTGAATCAACATTTAACCGACTATTGCATAGACTGTGGTAAAGAAGAAGGAGATACCTTCCACTTTCTATGTCACTGTCCAAGCCTCTGCCATCAAAGACACAAAACTGTAGGCAGTTACTTATTCCATCACCTAACTAAGCTATGCATCATTTTCCTTGCAAATCTTTTCAGATTCTTAAGGTCGTAAGGTTAAAGAAAATTGGACATCCAGACTGGTTAGTCGTCGTTCTTTTTTTTTATTTTATTTTTATATATAGCGCGGCTAAAAGGATTATGACTACCCTTAAACTAGAGCACGGGCGTTAGGGAAATTAGAGGAGAGACGAAGAGGTACCGATGCACGTTGGCTTTAAATGCTTGTGGGTTGTAGTGATGAGGGAACACAGAGCTATGTAGATCATTCCACATTCGTGTGGAATATTTGACAGTACGTCCGAAAGTAGACTTGAGGGTAAACTGATGTGCACTCGAGGCATGGCGAGTATTGCGGATGAATTTTTGCAGGGGAGGAATGCAGCTGGCTATTTCGCTAGAGCACTTTTTGTAGAAGAATCGATAAAACAGTGAGAGACAGGCTTGGGGCTGGGCTGGGCTGTGACAAAGGAGACAGACTCCGTTTCTTCTTTGTCTCGACAACTTGTGCAGAAATCGTTTTTTCAGATCTCTAACCTTCTGGTCAAGTTTCCTAAAGCGTAGTGCTCAGTTGTAACACCAATAAGCGTTCGGATGTAGCCGATTCCAAAAGACAACATGGTTATTATTTTGTTCTTTTTCGATTAGTTCGTCTGTTTTTTCATTCTCTTCCACTCCAAAGTGTCCAGCAGAGCGAAACTGTGTGGTATTTTGTTGGTCTTAATGCCATGAGTCATTCATTCATACATTTCAACTTAGTCAGATCTGAGTCTAATGCGATTTCGATCGCTGGTAGTCCTAATGACAGGACGGTCTGAACCGCTTTCTTATTCGCATAAATCTCGAAGCTTTATTTCATAATCCAAAAATACCTTCCCATGGTTTCAAACATAGTCCTTCATTCCTGATACATCGTATTGTAACTATTTCATAGCGGATACCTGCCTGAACTATGTCCTGGAATTTCCTCGATCATTTGACACTGATTAACGTGCCTGAAATTTCATAAAATAGTTTCAAACTCGATTGGTTTCAGTGGCTTGTGAGAAGGCTCAATTTGTTTCGAAAAGGGAACCCTTCGTCTGCTTTAATCTCATGTAATCCCGTGCTTAAAGCTAAATCATTTCCCCTTTTTCTTGTAGAATTTCCTCTTTAAAATCCATAACATGGTACTCCTTGCAGGCCTTTTTTTTCAAACCAAAAATTAACTTTTAATCTCTTTCTGTTGATATCGTTCAGAATTCAACAAATATCGAACAGTATGCATAAAATGTATAAATTCGTTTCATCTTCTTTGAAATACATTTCCAGCATCAATATCTCTCCCATTAAACTAGGTTAACAACCCACGTGCGTCTATCAAAAACCGTGTTCCCACAATAAAGTCAGAAGAGCGATTTAAAATTCAAGCTGCTCAGGCATTTGTAAACACTTCAACGCGCCACCAATAGAATTTCAAAGAGTGTTTCATCATAGAAAATTTATCTGCGGCTTCGCCATCGCCACATTGTAAACTTTGCCTCAACCACAGAATATAAAATAGAATTCTACGAAAACCTAATTTAAAAGTTCAGCTAACTCTCAATCGAAATCCCATCAATGTCTCTTACAAACCACTGAGATGTGGTTCCTCCGCAAACCAAAAAAAAAACTCAAAGTCAAACGACTTTCGCATCTCCGATACAGACGCCGAGAGACTACAAGAGACCGCAGCCACATTTGCAGGCACCTCAACCTACTCTGAGACAAGTACTTTCATTAATCACATCGTTGAAACTATGTCAAGAAAGTTTTAGAACTCTCGGTCCGGCCACCATCCGCCAGCCAAACATAATAAAGTAACTCTCTTTGTATCTGTCACGCAAAAAAAAAAAAAGGAAAAGGAGACCCAATCCGGCTTCTTACCCTGGGGATGCCTGCCATAAATACCAATGCCAATTGAATCTTAAGACTTTGGTTACATCGCCACTATCCACACACGCAACGGCAGCAACATGTAGGCACTGGCGACTTGGCGGCAACCTCCCTCATCGTTAGGCAAACAAACGGTTTACACACGAAATGGTTTCAGGGCCACATACGAAGTTTCCTTGGGTGTGCGCGGCCCCACCCAACTGGAAAGTTTACGTTTGAAGTTTAGCTCCTTAAACTTTGGAAGGAACTTTGAACCGACCAATTCCAACAACGACGACGACGACGACGTCAACAACCTCTATACGCTCTCAAGTGTCACTGGGTTATTTTGTTATTTAGTGCGAAAGGCACCTCCAGAAGGATAATAGTAATTTCAGCTACCGCTCGCTCCCCCATCGACCGAAGGGCGACGATAAGGTAATTCAACTTTACAGAGCGGCTCAAGTTCAAAATCTCTATCACCGTCGGCAGACATGCAGCCTGGCAGTCAATCTCGGAACGTACACCCTAATACAGTTATTAATGGAAGGTATATGCAAATGATTCTATCAGGATATCCCTTCTAGCTGTAGACTTCCTCCTCCCACTGTCGATAGGCAATCGAGAGGGTTGCTTGTAAGTAAACACGTTAAAGCTCGTCGAATCGGCTTTAGGAGGAGGAGGAATATGTAGGTAGGTGGTGGTAACATCACATCGTCTACGGATGTATCTTCCTGCACAAGGAAACATTCGATGGCCCTGTACGTATCCTTTTCGGTGCTATTATCAGCTCTTGGTCGGGCGCACGGGTAGCAGGGCATGATAATGATGAATGGCAAGGATTTGGCATTCTGCATGAGTGCGTATAAGCACCCATTCGGGACACATCATTTGGATTTTATTTTCCATGGCATGGGGATCGTTGTTCCGTCGTAGACTCAATTGTTTGCCCCTCTTCCAGAGATGTGTCCCTTCAAAAAAGGATGTGTCTTGTGTGCGCGTATGGGTGAACTGATTTTTTATTGTCAATGTCAATTTCCTGACGAATAAGTGACCGTTAGAGAGCTTGATAGCCCTTATTAAGTTTTTCAAGGGTCCTCACAGGTGCACATGAGGTTGATATCCTTTTGCCGACCCAAAAATTACCGGGCAAATATTTACAGATTATCCCGAGTGTAATCGCATTGATTATGATGTCCAATATATTATACCGACCGGGGTCCTGTTTAAATATTTGGCAGAAGGTTATTTGCCGATAATAGGCCTAATGCAGGGTTCAATTTAAAGTCGACCCTCTCGCCCCGCTCGGATATGTAAGTAAACAGTGCTTCGAGGTACAAACTACTTAGGCAGATTGGAAATCATGTTCGAGAGTAATAAATGATGTTAGCTTAGCTCTGGCACGAGAGCTTGCGCGTGTGAGTGTATGTGTGTGTGTGTGTGTGTGTGCTTTGAACGGAAGTCAAAATAAATGGAGTGTCATTTATGATTGATGATCGGATGTCGAGAGTGTCGGAACCACTTTGTAGGCGGTTCGGTTCCACTGTGGCATGGGCGTTTTAAAATTCAGCCAAAGTAACCTTTTTAGTGTGGGGCATGGGAATTTCCTTAGTTTAATTGAAGAACGGATTCCTCAAGAAGGATACTAATGGAAATTTATTGCGTTGAAGTTTTCCAAGGGGCAATAGTTTTTATTAAGTGGTGTGAGAAGAAGGCTCCTTCTTATGCCTCGTGCTGTATAAGAAATGGCGCATCAGATAAATTTAAGATTTTCCTACCGAAATTCAACAAGGACTTATTGTACAAAGGACTTAAGGGATTATCCTTAAAGGAAATATTTATACGTACTTGGTCCAATTAACTTTGATAATATTAGATTTAAGTGGCGGCTTAACCTTAGAGCAAACCGAAAAGAATAACTTAACCAAGGGATGTTCTTGAAATCCGGAACAACCAACTAACTAAGGTGATTATAGAGGCAAGACCCTAAATTTAACTTCATTCTAAAAAGGGGAAATTGGAAAAGTGAAAAAGAACAAACGGAACACTTATACCTGATTCTTTAGAAAAAAAAAATACAACATGTGTGTGAGTGCTAGCCAAGGTAATAAGTTTTTACAAAGGCTGCTAGGTTTGGTTAGGTTCCAATGACTGTAACTAGCATTAGCCCAAATAAGATCTGTTGTTATCTATTTTATCTGGGTGCCTAATTGATTTAATTTAGCTTGTAATCATCGTGATGGTCGAAGAAGAATGCTCCTAAGTAGGACCGTCTTCTGTTGGGCAAAGCAAAGTTTCTCTTCTTCAATCCTTTAGCTTCGGCAAAAGTCGTTAGAGAATCGGTCGGGTAGTAACGTTGTACAAAGGACACGCAAAATTCAGGTATCATGTGAAGAAGATGGTTATTCTAGAAGATGATACTTGTCGGCTGTGCCTAAAGGACGTGGAAACAACTATACCTAAACGGCACTGACTAGTGAAAGAAATTATATTTTTTACTGCCATTGGACTCAAATCCAGAGGCCAAGACAATTATCTTTCAAAAATCAAACGCTGGCGTTGCCACCATGAATCGAGGTCAGAGAAATCCGAAGGGCACCTATAACTGAAGCGACTTGTGGAAGATTTGTGGCTTTAAACATTCAAGGGAAGGATGCCGTTCTAAACACTCGCATTTATCACGGTTATCCGATGATTTAAGCCGACCAACCGCAAATGTGCCGCCATCCTTCTCACCTGCACCGAAGTTGCCTCTGTGGCCCTACCCTGGCACACAACAGTGCTTCGTTATTATTTCGAAGGTAAAGAAATATGAAAGGATAAAGGAGTTTACTATGAAAAGGAAACCACTGTCACCTCAAGAGTCCTCAATACAAAAAGACACATTAAGCGTTGTGCTTTCTGTGAAAAAAGCAACCTTCGGTCTCCAGATTGTCTTGGTCGCCAACCAAGTCAAACCACTTACTGAGTGATGCATGACAAGAATTAAACACCCTACATGTGAAAGCAGTCCTTGGTCGATCACTGATTTAGTTCATGACTATCAAATCGAAAAGCAAGACTCTGTGTAGAAGACTCCGCATAATCATCGAAGAGGTAGTCATAAGCCATACTTAGCCTAAAAAAAAAGGAGAAGGATCTTCTCATAGTCTCGCGAATAGCTGAGCATCTAGGTTTTAGATGATCAAAGGACATGGCGACATCGATCCTGGCCATCTGTAGGCTTAGCCAGTAAAGCAGTTGAAATAGTTTTTATATAAATCAAGCTTAATGAATTGTTCTTAAGGTAAACGAGGATAAAAACAAACATGTACATGCTCTCGACAAACCAAGAAGCATAGGTGTGTCTTGGCTTAAGATCCAACAAAAGGACGAAATTAACGTGTACACCTTTCTTAAACTTTCCTAAGCCTCCCAGTGGTTTAATACTCCAATCAGAATGAATCACTGATTCAGATTTATCAAGCCTTTTCAAGCGGCTTTTTGCAAAGAAAAAAAGTCATAAGTCTCACAAATCGACTGCCACATGGGGAACAATGGCTGATCCCGATTTTTCATCGATTTTCAATTCATTCATACAAGCAACATTTCCATCTTTGTTTCAAATGTTCACAAACCCAGAAATTCTTATAACAAAAGATTTCCATTTGAATTCCCATGGACCGACAATCATCATCTGCTTATCCCGCATTGAACAAGATTAAGGAATGCCAAGCAATGTGATTACCAACACCTTTTTTCTTACACCATACGACGCTGTATTTCACGTCGCCACCATCCCGAAGAAGAAAAAAAGAAAAAACTCCCGAAATAAACCTCTTTTGCCTCCCCTATATGTTTGTCTGTATAGGTACATATGTATATCCTTACAACAAAAATGTGAGCATTTTATCCACATCTAAGCCTAGGAAACTTTATCAAAACTTTTGGGTTAGGTCACCACCAAATCCCTTCTCGGAATCCCATGGGACATTTATTCTAAGTGCCTCTTTCGGAATCCTTTGACTACACCCTTGTAAGTAACCAAATCCGCCCTGTAACACCACGACCATAGCTTCCCCCTCATCAACCGAGCCCTCAAGGATAACATTCGTAAATTTATGAACGGTAAAACCGTGATTGCTGCAATTTTCTCGTGTTCCGTGTGACACACTCAGCAACTACGACTGGGGTGATGTCGACACAACATCCTCTCAGCTCAACCCCAACCGTAATGAGGTACTCATTGTAACGAACGACGACAACGCACAGGATGGAGCTGATGGTTTTCGGAACCTTCACCGCCATCCATCCCGTTGTGTCGGTCCTACTTTCATGTCCTACGTTGCTCCTCTAATTGTCAGGATTTAGTGTCGCTTTTTGCATTCCGTGGCACCTTCAGATAGCGTTGTTGGTTTACGTTAGTAATTTTCATTGCTTCATTTTTAGAAACGGGACGGGCACCGAAATTAAGGGGTGGTGCCCTCATCTGGCACATTTAGCAGCCGACGACGACGCGACGTGCCAGATAAACGTGTTTCAAGTTGAGTATGTTGCTGCGTCATTACAGCTCAGCTCATCAGGACTTTCATCGAGTCTTTCATCGGTGCGTATAGCAAGCAGGCAACCCAGCGACATGGTAAATAAATTTGATGAAGCTTCCGGTTGGAAGCCTGATGATTAATTGTGAATTGTGCTTGACTGCTGTGTGAATGAGCGGCGACGACGGTGAGGGGGATTGCGTGCAAAGTGTGCGTATTGAAAACTGAATAAAACTCAGTCGTACGTGAGAGTAAACATGGGAGTTATTTGGCAGTGGAACGGGACAGGAAGACAAATTGCCACACGGGACATTTGAAAAGTTATCAGACGAATTTTTTGGACACTTTGCCATGCACGTTTCTGAAGGTATAATTAAGTATTTGTAACATGCGCTTCCGACAGGAAGCTTAAGGATCTCCGTCATTTAATTTCAACACACTTTAACTTTACATGGGTAACTTTCTGGCCTTTAAATGTGGCTCTTCATTACCCACCTCTCTAGATCCAATCCATCTTGCTGTCGCGTCTCTTTACTTTTTTCTTGACTGCAAATTTAATCTGTTTCGTGCATGTGATACAAACTTAACTTCGTTATCATGATCCTTTAGGAAGGGCATGGGGATTTATTGACTTTCGTCAGCTTGGGTAGATTAAAGTTTTTGATGCAAATTGCCTTTGATGGAGTTGCAAGCAATGCGGATGCCGATAACGAAGCCGTCCAATCGATTTGAAATCCTTTTAAGAGATAAAATGTCTCGACAAGTTTTTAGGATCAACTTTGCATGCTTATTGAGTTTAAAAGTTTCTGTCAAGAAGAACAGTTAAACGTGTCAAATAATCTCGAAGTAGTAAGAGACCTTGTCTACCTCGGCTCTGTTATCACTTCTGACAACGACATCTTATCAGAAATCAAAAGAATGCCAACTTCTGGTAATCTTTGAGTAAATATACCCTACTCTTCTAGGGATACCATCCCTTATCATGCCAGTCCTGGTCTATGGCGGATGAAGATATCGTTGGTCATTGCGAGTGAAAAGGTATTTTGGTACTTTGGAGGAGGAGATGCAACAACGAGCTAAAAAAAATTATACATCGAGTACAGCTTAATCAAAAGATTGGATGTTTAAACTGGCTAGAGAGTCTTCGAATCCAATCCGGATGGACAATGCAGTAAAGGAAGACTTCGCGGCGAGCATAAAAAAATTGTGATCTCAACAAACTTGAATTGCACGACTGGAAAAGCTGCTTGTTAAGCACTCCAATCTGGAGTGACTGCCGCTTTTATACGATTTTCTCTCCAAACTGATGATCATTTGTAAGAACAGATCTAGAATCTACAGCCCAAGATTCAACGATGGAAGCAGCACTGAATTGGTCACGGCTCTAGAGCCATAATTAAACTACATTTCGTGATAACATAAACGCACGTACTTTTGCAATACGATGTCAAACTGTTGGTCCTTTCTCAATAAAAAAAAAAACGATGGCAAGACTCCACTAAGGCCACAGGATTTCATTTTTATTTCATTGTTTCCGTAGGATCTCCCAAGTTTCTGTTTTAGCCATGGGATCACGAGTTAGTCTATTTAGTCAACCGGCCTTTATTCTCTTGGATTTTTAAAAATATGAAAACATTCAAGACCATTCTCACTTCAGGACGTTTGACTCCAGTAAAAGCAAGTTGCATAGACGGTGAGTAGAGGAGGAGATACAACAACGAACTGTACGGGCTGTACTGCGACATCGACTTAGGCAGAAGAGTGAAGGTCCAACTACTGAGGTGGCTGGGTCATGTAGAGCGGATTGTTACCAATGCTTCGGTCCGAAAAATCTTCGAATCTGCCCCCGAGGGACAGCGCAGTAGAGGAAGACCGCAACTCAGGTGGAAGGGGACCTCAACCAACTTAGCGTGCGAAACTGGTTAAACATCGAACTGGCTGGAGACGTTTGTTGGTTGAGGCCCAGGTCCACCCGGACTGTAGCGCCACCTTAAGTTAGTAAGTAAAAGCAAGTTTAAACCCCCTTTCCATCTTGTCAGTGATGTGCTGCACACTTTTAACGCACACTCTTGTGCAGTAGTAAGAAATCAAAATTGCATTCACCAAAACGGTTCCTCCACTTGTCATTTCAATCAAAGTAAACCCCCATTAACACCTCAGCAGTTCCAGTCATGTCTGATGGGAACTTCAAAGCAATTATTTTCCAACCGTATTATCCCATGACGCACATGAAACCCCACTCGTTAGGCTATGCTGTAAGCTCTATGCCTTGAAAATCTCATTATCCTTCGAATAATGCTTCATTTTGTGAGTCCTTCAATTAACGCTGACTGATTTTACCATCGTCGTCGTCCTCCCTATCATCGTAGATCGTGAGGATTTCAGCTTTGAATTTACACTTCATCGTTCGACAATCACAAAACGTCGACTAAATCTTTGCAATTGGAATCTCTAACTCTTGCACATACACCACGAAACAATACCAATACCAGGTTCAACCACAACCGAAAATTCATCACCTTTTAAAACTTAGAACGATGGGTGTATCGTAAAGAGAGACAGTCAGAGGAGACCTTGCCTCCAATCCACTTATAATGGTATAATTTGCATGCCAGTCCCTTATTTCACTGCAGTCGGTTAGGTAGTCAGTCAGCCGAGGACCCAAAGTCAGTCGTCACCGGGAGAATAATGAGAATCAGCATCCGTGTGTGTGCAACAGGATGGCAGTGTAAAACTGACTTCCAACTAGTATACTGCTTGATGGACTGCCACTCTATCACTTTGATTCCATGCCACAGGATACGTGGATGCAAATTGGCACAAACTCTCCAAAATATACACACATGCAGATATAAAGTCATATTCATGCACCTGAAGGAATCCCATGAGGCTGTAGATTGCCCCAACCACAACGAATACATATATAGCGTACCAGCATCCTTTCACCATCGAGTGGGGGATTCATTAATCGGACGACGAGTCAAACGCATTCAAGTGTGGCTAGGAAAATCCATTCGCCATTCGCTATTTGCCATCACCATGTCCTTGTTCTGGTTTCTCCGATACGCTGTGCTCCCATTTTGTGCAAATGATGCATATTCCGTGCTCTATGGTTCAAATGGAATCTCTTTTTTTTTTTTTTTTTTTCTTCCAAGTAGTCCTTTATATCCCAGCTCGTTGCCGTCGTCGCTGTCGTTGCCATTGCCGATGCCGTCCTCGACATGCTCATCGTCCTCATAGTCATAGTATCTCTGTTATTTGATAGATTTCCGTTTGGTTTGATGTTACACAGGAAGAATCTTCGTTGACTTTGAGGTTTCCGCTTCATTGCATTTGGGATGACGCTGACGGGGCACTATGGTATGGAGCAATGGAAGTGAGACATTTGCCAATAGAGAGCAGATCTGTGGTAATATACCATTAGTGATGACATCACATTGGATGCTCCAGAAAGACAACTACGTAGAGGTACCTTCGTAGTAAGGACGAATTCCAGAATTGATTTAGTTTTAACTGATATTCGGGGGTAGTTTGCACGGATTGAATTTCGAAATGCGAAAGGATTTTATGAACAGAGATTTGTGGCTCATGGGAATTGCAGACGAAGAAATTCCATTTCTCCTTAGATGTTTACAAATCGGTGCAGAGAGGCGGCAGAGACAAGACTTATTTTGGGAAAGGGATTTAATTTGCGCTTTATTGGAACAGATTATTTTGTTAATCGCCCAATAGTGACACATTGAGCATTTGCCAGAGATGGGGAACGGATGGCAAACGGAATGCGGTGATAATTAAGGATTTCCTAATAGTGCTGTTGACACTTCTCTTTAATTGAATGAACCCTAATCGTCGTGGTAAATGAAATGAAATCCTGATTCCAAATCGAATCAATTAGGTGGCAAAGTTTTAATTGCTGTTATATTGTACAAGTATGTATGTAGCACACGTAGCTTTGTATGTGAGAACTTTAGGGTTGAGGATTTTGTAGATTTTAATCAACTAAGTCTCCTGCTCCTGTTTGTTTGTTTAAAGTGTTACAGTAAGGGATTTAAAAGAAGATCCAGCAGTGTTGTGGTGGCACAGCCGGTACATTGTGGTACAATGGTAGTCAAGCAATCGCAACTTTTTTACGTTTTACCGCGAAACTTCCTTAGCCAAGGTAGAGTGAGCTTTCTCGCGTGAAACGAGGCGTATTTTGTGACATATCCGCAGGAGCTGAAATTAATCAAAGCAAATCCGTTGGTGGGAATTGAGTTAAATTTTCGCGGAAGTAATGGAAGTGAACGATAGTTGACGCTGACATTGAGACCATGAATCGTGAGAAGGCCAAATTTCACGACCAGGTCCTTGGACGGATATAACTCTTCGCAACCATTAACATTTTTCACACAATTGGAAGGGACCTATAGATATAATGGCTGATTCTTAATAGCGGATTGAGAAGCTTTTCAGGACAAATGGCGGAGAGGTAATTCCTTTAAAAGACTTTTTGGCGGCTTACAAGGACGAAGACGAGTGAAGTTTAGAATATACTAGGTAATTCTTTGAGCTGTACATATAGTGTAAGTGAAGGTCAAAGCTTTAGGCAAGAATATCTTCGAATCGATGGCGTTAAGTTTAAAATGTTAAGGAAGAAGGAAGACAAAATCTCTGCTCTCAAGTTCAAACGGTCGCAAATGGATTATTTGGGTTCCCTTGTGCAAAAGACGTGCACCTGATGAACTAATAGCCAATAGCAACTTAAGATGAGTCAAAGTGTCATGTTCTTATCCGACAAAGTGGGGCTCGACAAGGCTGCATTCTGTCATCAATATTGTTTTATTGTTAATTAGCGATGTGTCCTGGCTACTTTTTCGTTGGGAAACCGGAAGGATTTGATGAACTCTTACATCTTAATTCAATCTGCTTTACGCTGATGACGTATGTCTACTATCGCATAGGGTTATGGACCTCCACCAAATGACAATGGGTATTGAGACACAGAACATCGTCGCATAGTCAAAACTAACGAAAGAACTCATCAGCTCAAGTAAGCATTTCTTGTCAAAAAGAGAGTAAATGTCCCTATGTCCCTATGACGGAATGATAAAATCGAACAAGATTTTATGACTGTTCCAATGTTCCAATGGGTGAAACATTTGAAAAATTACCTCTAATCTATCACGAGAGAGCTGCAAAATTTTATTAAGATCTATGTTGAGAACTTTTTACGAAAAACCCCATCTCGGACGAGCATCTTTATCAGAGAACAAGTCAGGAACCAATAAGCACAACCGTCAAACAACGAAAGTGGCAATAGATTTCGAAAAGACAACAACTGAAGCTACTTACACAGGGGGAATTGGCTAACCCAAGATGGCAAAAGAACGGATCGACTAGGAAATACATGGCACAGAATAGTCGAGAGTCACAGCAATCGAGAAAAAGTTAGGTTAGGTTAGATCCTTTCTCCGTCACACTTAGACCCTTTGTGGTACCCTAGGAGTTGTAGCCCCCCTTACTAGGAACCATTAGCCTATGTTCTGTCGAGCCATTCCGAGGCGCGGATAAGTCTGTGTATATCGACCACAAACTTGTCGGACAGTTCTTCTTGAACCTAAAAGAAGTGTTTTCCTAGGGTTTCGAATCTTTTATAGCAGAGCGCTGGACAGTGGCAAAAAAAGTGAAGGGTGTCCTCATCTACTTCTTCGTCGCCACATCCTCTGCATAGGTCATCCGTGTTTAATCCCAGTCTTCTTGGATGGTAGTTAAGCATATTATGCCCGGTGATGATAGGGATTTTTTTATCGATTTGCAGGATTCTATCACTTTTCTATTTATTGTAGAATGGCCATAGTTTCCAAGTTATGACACAGGAACTAAGCGCATTCTATCTACCATTAGCGGTCTTTTGAATTTTGCTCCCAATCTCCTGTTTGAGGTTACAGGGTGGAGTTTTAGCGGTGGAATCAGCTTGGTCGGGGTCTAAAGAAGATCCTTCCCTTGTCAGCTCATCATCCGTCTCGTTACCAGGCACCCCTTTGTAGCCAGGGACCCAGCAAAGCAGAGAAAAAGTTAAAAAGATTTGAAACCGTATATGCTGGCGCGTAAGCCTTATAAGTAAAGTAGCTTATGTTAGAAAACCGCCTATTCTATACGTACAATAACCAACGTCAATTTAAAGGTTTATCCAGGGAACATGCACAACATGGAATTGTTAACCTATGAAATATTAATAATTCACACGTTAATTTAAATCCGCAATAATTAACGTGAAGTCATTAATATCTCTTAAAATATGCATAACCAACAAAAGGATAATTCTGCTATTGTAATTATACTCGAATTAATTTTATAGTGGCAAAAACAGTTGTGCAATGAACTTACATAACCGCAGAACATATCGGTCGTTCCATTAGACTGGATTAAAATAAATCTCTCCGAATGTTTGTTTAGGCTGTTGACAGCATGTGAATCGCCACAACTGACATATCCGGGCACATTTCCGTTTTATTGTGAATTTTATAAGCATGATAAAACTGTTTTTATTTAAATTTAATTTGACCAAAGGCAGGAATCCATGAAACTAATGGACGGATTTGAAAGATAATAAAAGTACTGCACACCTGTAACACAGCAATATATTTTGTCAAAACAAGACTTACAGTGAATTGCAAGAGATAAACTTTGTCACTGTCCACATCCTGTTGGCACGTCACTAAAACATCAGCAACTTTTTTAACATGGCCAAACAAGAGATATAAAAACTTTTCTCACTCAAAGGAGCTTCAAATGAAGTTAACCAAGCTTGCTGGACCCAGATTGGTAATTAATAAAAGTTTTTATAACGAAAAAGGATCACAGTGTTTGTTTTAATGGTTGAAACTTGTTGTGAGTTTAATACATAAAAGGGGTTCATTAAAATTGGTAGGATAGTTATTTTGAAAACAACAACTTTGATTATTAAAAGAAGAATTTGATCATGTTTAAATGTGCTACGAAATGGGAAAAATTTTTAAAATTAAGTACTAGTTATCCTTTCTTTTTATTTTAATGTACTGCGTTCCTTGAGGAGTAAGTCCGTGATAGTTTATTACAACAAAGTGATGGAGAGAAAGGAAGACGTATACCTATAGAGCTGAGCAGAGTCCGAGATTAGAGATGAAAGGAAGGAGAATCTTTCCAGATTGCAGGAGGGCAAAATGTTCCACATTCTTGTTGAGTGGTTAAAAAACAAAAGCAGGCTTTAAGATATAAAAGTGTGTCGCCCGTGTACTTTTATTTAACAGACAGACAAGGGGGACACAACTGCATATATATTTCATCGGAATAGTTGTGATGGGAATACAGGTTTTTGAAAGCTAAGCATCCAACATTCCGGCGCTATTTGAGAGAAGGGATATGCCTGCAAATAGGCCGATCACCGAACAGTCCAAACACTTGCCGCTTAACACGATCGGATAAACACAAGTAGGTATGTTGCAGCAGCTTCTAACCAAACATGCTAACTGGTGAATGTAACCCTTATAGATACATACCATGGGAGTGAGAAACCAAACTTAATCGTTTAAGGAAACCGAGACATCTAGCACAACCTTTTACAAAATCTGTTATTTGCTCGTTTCAACGAGGGTGAGGGCTATCATGGGTTTTTTACGCATTGAATGCAACACGGTATATTTGCACCCCTGTCGATGATTGCATCCGAGTTGAGTTCAATTGACACTAGCTGTAGCTCGAACGTAATGACATGAAGTTCTTGTTGTGAAGTCAAAACAGAACAAGCTATGTCAAGAGTGCTATCATCCGTAAAAAAATGGATTGAATTGAGAGTGAAGGAAAGAAAGCTGAACCCTGAGCGACACCAGCATAAGGTTGAAAAGGGGATAGAAACACATCCACCTTCTTTTACCTGTATTCATCGATTACCTTAAAGCTCGCAATCCATTTTGAGAAGACAAAACCAACACCATAAGCTTGAAGCTTGTTTCCCCCTTTGTTGCGTAAAAGTTGATATCAACTCTGCTACATAGGCATAACACTGACGGAAGGGTAGTCAGTCATATGACTTGTAACACAAAAGGTTCCAATGCGCACCAGCAGTCGATTAAAATCGACGTGCATGAGGATCTACGGCACTTTCAGTGACTAAAGGTTCCTCCTCATTTTCTTCCTCATTTTCAACACATTCGTCATGTCGTTACACGGTCTCCCACTTTGTTTCGAATATACCCTACTCCCCTTATGAACAATCCTCTTTCCTTCCCTCCTTCTCTGCCTCTCTCCCCCTCTTCCCCTCTCCTGCTCTCCACATCTCTCCATCTCTCTCTATCTCTCTTTAGTTTCCCTTTTAAATAGTAGGCGAGCAGGATACTCTTAGGTCCACTTAGTCCTCAGCCGTTGCGCTCCCATCTTTTCCCGTCAGAACTGTAGAAGTATGTCACGTTTGTTTAAGGTGTGTGTTGGGAAGGATTTACGAAAATTGGGTTTTCCTGATGAAAGCCATGATATCACAGATTATTTTTTACATGAAGTACTTCAGATTCGGTATTCTTATAGACCGAAGGATCTTCTTTCGAATTCTCGCCAAAGTTGTTCAATATTCGATGTTCTCTTCTTCCTTGCAGTTCTGCGTTCGTTTTGTTGACAATCGTCGGCTTTCTTGTTCCTCGTGATACTTTCATGACTCGGTAGATAATGCAGATGTGATCTGGATGTTGGATTTTTAATAATTTAAGTACAGCTTGGCTGTACGAATAGATTTATATTTTCGTGCCTTTGGCGTTTCAAAAGATCTCCGACTTCTCTTAAAATGACAATTACTTCATCTTAAAACATCAAAAGTCTGCGTTAGTACAATCGAACTTCTTTTCTTATGCGTTTTTGAACGCTACTGCTTCTTAGAATATGCGCAATCAAGACGAAGAACTGCAGTCAGAAAAATTTGTCTAAGGCCCCTATTGTGAGTGTCGATAGCTGATCGATGAACGACATCTATCGATCATCGATTGTAGATTTTGGTATTGTGTATTTTGATTGTGAACGACATTTGTCGATTTGACAGTCGCTTGTTGTCGATCAGAAATTTCTGGTCGATGGTTTGTTTTCGAGAAAAGTGGAAGAGTTTTGTGCGTATGAAATGTAAGTAATTTAAGTAAAAATAAAATATTTATATTAAGGAAAATAAAAATATATTAAATAAAATTCTATCGATTGAGTTACACAATGCCATAGTTCAAATCAATCGACGCAATCGACAATTGTCGAGACGATTGTTGATCGACACTCACAATAAGGGCCTAACCTACCTGCACGACGCTGACGGTATATTGACGTTTATGAACGAGAGGTACTGCAGTTCGACTAGGTTCGTTCGACTGAAAATCTGCTTTTATGAACGCAACTAACGCAGTTCTTTGAAAGTCTGACGTTTATGAATTCACCCTTATCGATGAGTTGTTGCAGGCGAGCTGCCTGCGATGCTGCAGCCGTTCATGGACACAGTTATCCCATCATGGCTTCTTTTATCGTCCTTACTAGATATATGGGAATCCTGTTTTGAAATTGTTGACAAAGTAATCTTCACCACAACCCCGTTTGGGTCATCTAGTCATGAGCTCTTTACTCCACCACTACATATCGTTACTACTTCCATAACTTATTTTCACCCAAATCTTGTTTTCGCCTACGAATATGTGATAAAAAATATATGTTTCACTTTTTGTCACACCACGACTTCAAACGAAATTTAAAGAACTGTTGTGCTAGTCTTGGATTTTTTGAGCTGGGGGCTGCAATGTAGTGGTTTCATCCTCCATCAACACTTTTCAAACTCCGTACGAATACGTGCGGAAAAATAAAACTTCTTACCTCTCATAGTAGTATAATTTATTTTCTCTAAATTTTTCAATATTTCATATAATAATATATATGTATATCAATATCAATAAGTTTTTTTTTTGTTGTTTTCAATGTTATAGTTAAACTTGTTTTGTGTTTTCTTATTTTTCCATTAAAAATTGTTGACTTGATTTAGTTTTATTTTAATAAAAACCAAAACTAATTTTATTTATTTATTCATACAATGTTTTACTCATGTGTCTTTTATAAGTTTATCAATTTGTTTTTTTTTTTTGTTATTATAGTCTAGTTAGTATTTCTTTTCTTCCTTTTCGATTAGTTTAATATAAAATACATGTTTGTAACCATAGAACGAAAAGAAAACACAAAGAAAATAAACAAACACGTGTACACAAAATTGAAACATAACAGTGGACATAAAAAATATAAAAAAAAGTTATTCTTTTCTTTTTCGACAACTTCGTTTAGCTATTAATTTAATTATTATTTTTAACTTAATTCTTTAATATCAGTTGTTTTCGTTTTTTTTTTCTTTTTTGGTTTATTTATTTTTAATTCATTATCTTTTGTATTACATCGTAATGATCAAAAAGGGACGGTGAAAATTACAATAAAATCGAATGATCAAAGAATTATTTTATAGTAAATATGTTTTTTTAATGTTTTGTCAAAAAAATTCGTTAAATTTAACGATGGTTCCACTTCTTTTGTTTTTTAAGTTTATATTTAACATACGAGTATGTTTGTTTTGTTTTCTTTTTTAATTGCAAATACATATTTTGTTTTAGTTTAGTTAATTATTCTACATACATTCACATAAATTGTTCAATTAGTTGTTTTGTTTTACTTTGTTGTTGAATTGGTTCTTAAGATGAGTGAGTGTTTGGTTTTTCTTTTTTGATGAATTTATTTTGTGAATGCGTTTTCTTTTTTTAATAAATTCAATTGAATGGCTCGGTATAGATTGTTTTTAATAATTTTTTCTTTTTTTTATTCTTATACTTAACCAACTAATTTATAAACTTCGATTTTTTTTAAATTTATTGCGACGGTTTTTTGTTTTTTTCTTTTTTTATTATTAAATTCTTTATTTAAATTTAAATTTTAAGGGAAAAGTCAGGTAGAAAGGTAGAAAGAAAAAATATGATTAGGGATTCGATGTTAGCCTGGAATGGTTAATGACTATCTTAAGTCAGTAAATTGCAAAAAAAAATATCATTGTAGCTAATTATAATAATTTTTTGGAGCTAATATTAGTTAGTTTTTTTGAGTTATTTATAATAGTATTTCACTACATATATCCAATTTATTGAATTGACGAACTTCGATTTTGAAAAGTGACTACGGATAAGCAATAAATTTTACTTAAGGAATTATTTGTAAATATTTGTATTTTATTGTATACCAATAGGATATGCGTAGTTCTAGTTAATAATTTATTTCATACTTGTATATGGAATTAATTTGTCTACTAATAAACTCAACTACTGGGCGTATACGCAACATATGTATTTCATTATATTTCTTGTTATTTTATTAAGAATTTATTTGATGCTTTATTAACTTGATATTATGGTCTGTTTGGATTATCGAATATTTTTTGATTATTCTACGATAAATTTGGATTTTCTTTTTATGAAGCAAATTATATACCGAACTCTCATTAAATGTATGCTAAATCGGATAGTTAGTCAAAAGAACCTCACATGAAAGCATTCTGATTACTAATAATAGGGCGACATCCGAAATTGAAGCATTCAAGTAAAGTGCTCTTGACTTGTGCTTTCAAAAAACGGCAGATGTTGGTAAGATAAACCATCATGATGATTCAAGATGACACTTGTTGGCAGCAAAATCACCCTTAAGCAGAAAATACAAAGCAAAGCCAACGTTTTTATGAAAAGATGACGCTAAATGCGTTTGTAGATTTTCGACGAAGATGGCAACCGGTAGGTACTGCTTTAATTAGAAATGGTCGTCATTTTATGTAAGCTAGAGCAGAACGATTTTACAAATCAAAACGCACAAATCAAAGCAAACAAAAACCTCTAGGCAGAAAAGTGCTTACAAATAATTGACCTTAGCGGTAAACGAACATGGAGAAATCTGTGCCATACAAAATCTAACTCACTGCCGGCTCAAAATCCATAGAATTAGCTAAATTCTTATGGCCAACAAGTGATACTTGCAGAAGAAAACCTTTTGTTGTTTTGCTTCAATTCGAACTAGCAGTCCAACAAAATAAATACTGAAACCGAAAGGATATACAAAACATCCCTCAAACGATGGATTGGTGGAAGTTAAGATAACACTGCAATGAGACGAGTTATCGTTGCATTGATCCAAAATCTGCAATTAAGTTCATACTCGTCATATTCTTCAATATACGAGTAACATCGAATTAATATGGACATCACCGTTCTGTGTCAAATAAAACAGAATTGCCGCCTGAAGTGTAGTTTTGACGGTTAAGATAACAGACAACTGTTTTGTCTTTCGTAATATACCAAAAGAAATTTGGAGACAACTTCACAGAAAACTAGTAGTTTCCAATTGTCTTAATTGAGCAATTGGGTGTGACCACAACGGAAGTTGTATTCTTTAGAAGTGCCATAAGTTTCTTAAACTTTTCATTAAAAAAACGTTCCAGATCAATACACTGCAAAGCAAAGGCTAACGATAACAATCCACCAACAGGTGAATAATACATAATACCGCCTGCAACAGGCCGTCGGTAGAGCCTTTAACCAGGCTATTTCACAAATGTCAAACTCCTGCACTCGTCAAATTTTTTCTCACGCATGGAAGAGCCCTGGTTTTATGCCGAATGCGAACGAAAGCCGTTAAAAAACTCATCTTGACAAATTTTGATCTCGACTGCTTGTTACCGACTGTTTAAGCGTGGTGCCATAAATAAAAGTTTGGCTGTTGTTGGAATTCGTCCCTCTGAAAGAAAGTCGTCAAAATGCTCAGCAGTTCAACCCGCTAATCACTTAAATTACCAATTCGTAAAAACAATACCTTCATGTGAGACTACATACATTGATTGCTCATACATTCTCATATTTTGTTTTAATTTTCGTTTATTGTTCAAACTACCTTATGTAATTCTAAATATTCCTACACCACTACCATAAACTTTGTTTTGCTATAAAATATTCTGATTTTAGTTTTTCTTTTCTATACAAATTTATTTTTCCATTCCAGGCCTCTACATACAGAATAAAACATAAAAGAAAGAAAACATTTCCCGAAAAACACCGAAATTTCTTAAATAAACTGAATTTCATTACAATAAATATAATAAATTACAAACATTTTCTGTTTTGCCATACAAATGTTTTGTATAAAATAATTTCATTTCTATTAAACATTTATTTAAATATATATTTTATACTTATGCTTTTTCCTTTTTATATTTTTTTATAAAAATCACAACAATAAACAAATAGATTTGTGTGTGTACGTGTGTGGAAGGATATATTGATGATGAAATAAAAATACATTTCTCAAGTATAATAAGGAAATAGATTAGATTTGTTATAATAGTTTAGTAGAAAATAAATTGCAGAGCCACAAAAAAATACAATTAAATTCACTTTCAATGATGGACGATTTATTTTTCTTATTATTTTTCGTTTAAAAATATTTTTCACTTCATTACTATGTTATAAAATTGTTGTTTTTCTTTTTTTAATTAATAATAACTTATTAGCTTAAGTTCAGATATTATTTATTTACTAGAGTTTGTTTAGTTTTAATAAATATTACGTTTTTGTCTTAGAGACTATAAAATATTGTTTGCTGCCTTTGTTAGCTGTTATTTTTCACTTGCAGTACATATTTATTTTTTTTTATTTAGAACAAGTAGTGACAAGTTCTTTGTTTTTTTCTTGTTAAAGATTAAATAAACAATAGGAATTTATGTATATAAAAGTTAAACAAAACAAATTCATCGAGAATTTTTTTCGCGTACAGCTGCTTTCAAAATACCAATTGAACAAAAAATAAATAAAAATTAACTTTCGAAATTTTTTTCTTTTTTTTTTTAACTTTAATTCAAAATATTAAGTAACATACCGTTCATACTGATAATATTAATAATAATAATAATAACTTTAACCACAGTACACCAAGTGGGAGGGGAGAGAAATGAAGGTACTATCGCGCTCCGTTGTGATATGCCACATTTTTGTTTTGTTTTGTT
This sequence comes from Criorhina ranunculi, assembly GCA_951813785.1. Taxonomy (NCBI): domain Eukaryota; kingdom Metazoa; phylum Arthropoda; class Insecta; order Diptera; family Syrphidae; genus Criorhina; species Criorhina ranunculi. Next base: position 52,094,459 of record OX638383.1, read on the forward strand.
TTGTTTTATTGTGTTGATACGAAAATTGGACGTTGTGGCAATAGGAACGAATGTTCTCTCCCCATTCTTGGTTGACTTCATTTGTAGTAATATTAGTAAATAACGATTTTATAAGACTTTCTTTTTTTGTTTTTGTTTTTTTTTTGGGAGTATAAATAAAATTAACAAAATTTTTATAACTTAAGTAAAGTATAAACTAAGGCTAAAAGTTTACGCTGCACGCTGATTTTATGTTAGAAGGGATTCTGATTATTTGCAGCAGGATTTCGTGTTGATGGTCGGGAAAAGGATGATTTACCGCTGGCGCCACGCGGTGGCTGCATTGGTCGGCGAACATGTCGCATTTCACTGAAATAAGTAAACAATTATATTGAAATGAATTAAGCAGGCGACAAGGAAAAATATTTTCTTTCGTTGTTGATATTAAGTTTAAGAATAGAGCGGGAAATATTTGTTTTGTTGTTATTATAGATACTTTGAGGCAGGGAAAAGTTTTTGTGTGCGCATTCAAAACATTCTATCGTGCTACAATTAGACATGAAAAAAAATACAGACAAAATAATAAGTAGTGTGTCACAACTTTAAATTGAAAAATTCAGCGAGCAACCAATTTTTTGTTTTTAAGAAGCATCGGATGACATCAACGTTGAAATAACTTCGGGAATATGGGCACCGGAACTGCGTCTGACAAACCGTATCGTGTCAGTCCAATTTCATGTCACATTTTCCAAATGTTGTGGCCTTATTTAATCAATGACGCGAGTTATTTTGGCTTATAATGCGTCAATTGTTGCTGGTTTTACGGCACGTATTCCCAAAGAAAATAATTGAGCCATTGACCGTAATTTTTCATTTCAAAAGAAATAAAATTCTAGGGCTCAAGCTCCTAATATGAAACGCAGATGGTAAAAACCCCAGAAATGGAAGACATTTCCCGCCATATTTGCATAAAAACGTTCTCTACTCGATGGAATTCAGCATGTCTCTTGCTAAGGATAAAAAAATAGTATTTGCCAGATTTCGTATCTTAGATCTTAAAAAAGCTTCTTCATTGTCGGTCACAATCTGTAAAATATACCTGGAGATTCAAAGTAAACACAACTAGCGACCCATCTACAACTAATACGCGTAAGTACAACTAACCTCTACAGTGGCTGTGACTACATACAATGATGAAGAAGAGATCACAACACATTTTCTCTGCGAATGAACAAGCCCAGGTGAATTGTCAAACAATGGTTAACTGATTGTTCTTGTTCTTTTCTTAGTTTTTGGATCCATTGTGTTCTAAATAAGCCAGCACAGTAAACAGCACAGACAACCGCTTCAATTAACCTATGTCTGGAGAGTTATGCTGACAAATTCTTCCGACTACTAATCTATACAGCGAACTAGACGTGTCTTTAAACATTTCCAAAACATAGAAGATGATTGGCAAGCACTTTCCAAAAGACTTTGAGATAACACACATCTGTTTTACTTAGAAAGCCGAGCAAGTGTCAAGTAAGAACATGGGAAAGTGCTTGGGTTATTAATAATAGAATTGCTATATTCTCGAACTGAACCAAAAGGCAGCTATTCTGGGAAACCAGAATAAAGTTCTGTGAGGCCTCTTACCTACCAGGGTGAGACTGGTAAAGCACTGCACACTAGAAGATTTTTTGAACCGAGCAAGGTTTGCCCACAACTGGCAAATGTTGTGATCCTAAACAAGATAAAGGTCATAGATGAACCTTAGGATCGTATTTTTCTTGACTACTTATTCTATTACTCTTCAATTCTAATGTGCACCGCTGCGTTATTGTGATTTAAGCAAAGCGATTCAATTCGAAAAACAATTTATATTTAGCACTTAAAACAAAATATATACAAATAACATCGCCTAAAAAATTTACAGAATTAGTGACGCATTTTGTCTGCAATCAATGTAGCAAGACGCAAGGCTTTAAGGGTATTGTTTTGCATTTTTCTCGGGTTAGTACATGCACATCAACTGAGCAAATCAATTCTTACCAATTTTTAATGGATATCGGGTCAATAATTACTTTTTTTTTAATTTTTTCAAATTAAATTATAAAAGAGAAACGAAAATAAAATCTCAAAAATAAAATTCGCTGTCTACTTCGCTCTCTGTCTCGCATTCTTTCTTTCTTTCTGTTTTTGTTTTTGTTTGTGGTATCGATCCTTTGTATCTCACAAAACAAAAAACAACTACTTTGAGTTCTAATTATTGACGAAAAGCAACCCACCGATCCATCTCCATCTCCTCTAAACGTTGTGTCAGCCCTAACTTCTGCTGCACAGCGAGTCTTAGCAATTGATTGAGGGTCTTCTTCTCCTCCTCAGCTGCTTCCAATTGACGATTCAGGTCATCAACCTGAGTGACATATTCCTCGCAGCGTGCTGCGAACATTGCACGAAGACCTAAAATCAATGGAAATTTTTTATTTAAATCGTATTTAAGGGTGTGGGATGGATTTCTATTTTACTCACTTGAGAATGTTGCTGCATCCTCCTTTAGGATCTTCAGTTCGTTCCTCAATTTGGACATTGTGTCGCTCACGACCAATTTCTCGTTCTCGTACTTCGATTTGAGATTGGTAAGTGCAACTTCGGCAGTCTGTTTATTGGACTTGAGTACTGTGCGCAGGGTTGCGATTTGCTCGCGTTTTGTCGACAAAAGACTCTTGAGCTTAATAATTTGCTCCTGTAGTTCCTCGATTTCTTCGCGGTTGAACTTGTCTAAAGAGGGAGCATAGGTGTCAATAGGACATCCAGGAGAGAAAACGCAAATGTCTTACCCTCGCTGACATCACCTCGAACTTTGTTTTTGTTCAGATCGATTGTGTGCTCCACAGCGGTCTTTAGGTATTTTATTTGATCGTTGACTGTATCAACGTACTTCTTGATTTCTACCGAGTCAGCCAAGCCCTGTAGGTCTTCAACAATTTGTGATCTTGAAAGGAACACATCGGACTTAAACTGTGACTGGATTGCGGTCAGAGAATCGTTTTCAAAGCTGTAAATAGATATATCAATTAGTTTTTATGTTTAAAAAAAAATATTTAAATGAAATGTAGTTTTATACGGTGTATTTGTTTGGATGAAAATGTTTGTGTGATTTTTACAGTGTAACACAAGAAGCCTTTTCTGTTCAGAAAATGGTGTATTAACTTACTGTTCACAGCTTTTCTTCTTTTTAATTTTGATTTTAATTTTCATTTTTCTTATTATTTTCTTAAGTTATGTTCTGTTTTAAATTCCTCTTGACCCATCTGCAATTGTTGGATAACAGCTAAAGAAAACTTACATTATGAAAGGCACATGAAACTTCAAAGACTATATTTTCCAAACAGAATGATTCTAGATGAACTCTCATACCGAAGGCATTCCACAAACGTTTGATATACGCATTTCCGAAGAACCAACGAACACTAATCTAGATTTAATAATTAACAATGGAATTTCTACAGTTGCAATTAGAAACCGTTCTGGTTTCCTCTAGCAGATTTTTACATTTTTCTTGTGTTATCCCTTCAATCTCATGTTACAGTGTAGATCAAGTAGTTGTAGGTTTTCCTCGTTTTTAAGGTTGAAGATCAGGTAACCAGAATTGATTGAAGAAAAAGCCTAATACATGATATTGGCACATAAATACGCATCCTTCAATCGCTTAAAACTAAAGCCAGCGTACGCCTATCTCGAATCCAATTTATGACTCCGCACGTGGTAAGTTCTTGAGGATCCAACAAAGAAAGCAACACAACTACTACCTCGAATTGGCAAGAATTCTAAGCTCAAGTTTCATTACTCATGACAAAATATTGTTTTGGTTTCGAATGCTGGTTCATAAATTCGTTCGAATGATAAACCATTCGTCATTTAGTTCGGTGAATTGCAGCACAATTCCTATAAAATCTTACATGCATCACGGTTTACTACAGTCTACAGGTGAAAAATTACAAAGTAGACCATATCTCTGCTTCCATACTTAAGCTGTCGTCGATGCTTAGAAACTCATTGAAATTGACAGACAACTGAGTGGTCCATGAAGGGTTCGTGGAATTTCATTTCGATTTACAATTCATGGTCAGCAAAGCAGGCAAAGCATTGAAAATGTTATTTAAACCGCAATACCCTATATACACACGTATAACATAAAACCGATTACAATCAAGAGACAATTCAGATATCGGGACCATCACATACCTCATGTCATCGTTCTTATGATCCAGCAGCACCCTTGTTGGCGTTTCTCCATTCACCGTACAGACTAGATGATACAATTGAGCCAAGTCATCACTTAGCGCCACCAATGTTGACCTGGCCGAACCCAAGCTCTGCCCAGCATTCTGCGAGATGTGCGTCAAAGTGTGCACATCACTCTGCAAATCTAATGATTTCTGTTCCGAGGATAGTAGTTTATTTTTCAAATTTGTAATCTCATTGCGCAGCGTAGCCATAGCATCAGAGTAGTTCAAGCCCTTTTGCAATTCACTGATATCAGTCTTGAGGCCATCGATCTCCTTCGAACTGAGTGTGAACCAATTGGCATACTGCGTGAGTACATCACGCAACTTTTGATTCATATTCAATTCGTCGCTCTTATTTTTGCTGATTTTGATCAATGTCGTCATATTGTCATCCTTTGTGTCGATCTGCTTTTTAAGTTGCGTCAATGCGTCTACATGCGCTGCAAGCAGCGCCAGTCTAGACATAAAGTTTTGCAACTCATTTTGACTCTTATCCAGATTTGTTTGAGCTTCGCGCAGGTTCGACGTTAAGTGTGCCTTTTCGTTTTCCATTGACTCTAATTGTTTTTCCAGTTTTTTCAGCTCATTCAGATGAATCTCTGAGAAGAGATCCACTTTTGTGCCATCGGGTGATTTCAACTCTGTCGTTAGGTCAGCTTCAAGACGCTTCAATGCCAAATTCTCCTCCTCACCATCACTGTTGCCGCCGGCGTTATCGTCTATGTTACGGATGTTGTAAGCCAAATTGCTGATGTGATACATCGATTCTCGGTTGATATGTCCATCGAGTTCCTTCTTTAAAGCGTATTTCGCTTCTCGTTCACCCTAAGAAATAAAAAATTGAAAAAATTGCAAAATAAAAAATAAATAAAAACCACAGTTCTCATGTGAACTTACTTGTAAAGCTTCCAGAGCTTCTTCCATCTGTTTCTCGGCAATCTTTTTCAGATTTGTCAACTCATCTACTTGATTGTTAAGGAGCTCCAACTCTTCAGTGAGTCTTCGAATTTCATGTTTGGCACCTTCGAATTCAACCTAAAATTTAACGAAAAGAAAAATATTCATAAGCCATTGTTTTATAACAACCCCATAATGTACTCACTTGTGAACTTCTCAAACTGGACACCTGCTTCTGCAGCGATATGTTCTCCTCTTCCAATTCAGAGTATTCAGTTAACATGCGGGTTTCACGAAACTTAAGCTCTTTCAGCTCAGCTTTGAGTCGTATTTTTTCCGCCTCATTGTCGGACTTATCGCGACCAATGTCAGAGTTTTCTTGTAACATACGATCACGTTCGTTACGCACACGTTCCAGCTCGTGCCGCTGCTGTTTGACTTCATTTTCCAAATCAAAAATTTGTAAATTGAGGGAGGTCTCAATTGCAGCGGATTCATTGAGAAGCGTTTCTTCTTGCTCGATGCCAGTTTTTGTTGTGACCTTTTGTGACGTCTGGAATTTTGCAAGTGCCTAGAAAGAGAAAATGAAAGATAAGTTGGAATTATTACATTTTAGATGGGATATTTCGAAACTAATGTAAACAAAGACCACAAAACACAACCACATCAGTTGAGAGGAAATTACCATTTTTGTGACTGACTTGAAAATATCTGAGACTCGACACACAACTCAGTTATACGTCGTGCCCCACAGAAGCAACAGGAAGCTACTACTTATTCCTAAATTGATGGCCACTTCAGAGTGAAATTAAATAACAGATTCTAGACTAGAACAATGAAAATTACGTTCGTGGGTACTCGTAAATGGATGACATTGATATTATTAGAAGAACTGTCAGTGAGGCATTTACCAGTATTGAGGCGGCATGGATGGGTTTGGCAGTGAACGAAAACAAAACGAAGTATATGTTGGTAAGTGGGCCAGCGGGAAGGCTATCAACCCGACGAAAATTTCGATTTTCACAGACGGGTCAAAAACCGACTTCCGAACCATGGAAGTATATTCCAAGCGGAAGTCCTAGCCATCGCCGAGGCAGCCCGTGAACTATCAATGAAGCTAGTCTCTAAGAAAACTATCGACATCTACAAAGATAGCCAAGCCGCTATTAAACCCATTTCAGCCACTGTAGTTAAGTCAAAAATCGTAAAACGCTGTCGCGAAGAACTCAAAACCCTTACCGCGAACCACAACGTTACACTCTGGTGGATCCCGGGACACAAAGGTATCCACGGGAACGAAATGGCGGATGAACTAGCCAGGAAGGGCTCGTAACAGGACCTATCACTGGTCGACCACTTAGTTCTGCCCCCCCTAGCTCTCGTTAAATCGAGCATTGCACTAGATTTTCACAGACAAGCTGATGTGAGATGGAGCGCACTCTCGTCATCGACAAGATAAAAACGGGGCACATTCTCGCGCTAAACAGATCAAACTTAGTCCTCTTCATAGGAATCATCACAGGCCACAACCTACTGGCGGCCCACCGCAGAAGAATGCGGCTTAGTACAGACGAACTATGCAGAGGCTGCGGTAATACAGACGCGGAAGAGAATACAACCCACTTCTTATGCGAATGTCCCAGCCTATATAGAACAAGGAAGACGGCCCTCGGTGAATATAATTTCAACGACCTGGGCGAGCTGTCCAACAAGCCACCAAAAGCCATTTTAAAATTCACAACGAATTCGGGATGGTTCAGGGAGGCCGAACGTTCGTAGCTGCACTCATCTAGACCCGTCCTTTCTTTCTTATAATTTCAGAATGGTCACTCCATGACAGAGGAACACTATGGATCCATTGGAGATCCGAGTGAAGGCTGCACCACGCGATGCATCCACCTCTTTAGCCTACCTACCTATATGTTGGTATCCCAACATGATGGCGAATAGGACAAAACGTCACCATAAACAACTACAACTTCGAAGTGGTTTGCGATTTTGTCTGCCTAGTCTTTGCCAATCGCTTTTTTTTTGGACTAAGAAGACAATTTAGAAGTAAAACCCTCTCAAGAACTACTAAAAGGACTTCATATAAGACACTGATTATCCCAGTCCTGCTACAAGACGAAGAAACGTGGACATTACCAGAAGTGGTTATTTCGAAAGAAGGATTCTTCGTGTAAGGTTGGGTCTAATTTGTATCAACGTTGTGTGGAGGATAAGACTCAAGATCGATGTATACGCGCGACGTTGATCTAATCAATAAGATGCGAATCCAGCGTCTAAAATGGTTAGGATATCTGAAGCTGGTTAGAGAGACTTTCTGAGTAAGTCTCTGGTCTATCCTGGACTGTAATGTTATCTAAAGCAAAGTTAGTAATGTAACGCGATTTAGCGGATATATCAGTGGTGTAATGATAGTTATAGTAACATTAAGTACCCTTGAATATATATCGGTGGACGAACAAGTGCGTCCAAATGCACGTAATCTTTGTTTGAATTGTGTGCTCAATTCAGTTCCATAAGTTGACATCTTATCTCTGAAAAACATCTTTGTTTGACCAGCTTTCCACAATAAACAAAGAAGCTTTTCATTAAAAAAAAAAATGGACAAACACTATAAAATGAACTTTATCCTTGAATGTACACAACACACCTTGTGATTTTTACTGAAATTCACAGCACACTCAGTGCCTTGCATAAACCGACTCACTCTTCTGTAATGGCCATGATATAAGAAAACAAAAACTTCAAATTATTTCATAGAAGATGTCCTACAAGTGGAGAAAACTTAAAAATGTCTACAAAATTACAAACTTAGCTCAAAGCTAAAATAACACACATTTCCATGTCCTTTCGGTGTGCACAAAGTTCTTAGGAAAATTAAAAAAAAAAAAACCCCAAACCAAATCTCACTTTCCATTTGCATAATCTCGGTGCTAAGCATCCTTGCATTTGTATACACAATCGCATGGATGCATCAACAGCCGCACATAGTGGGCCGAATAGGCTGCGGAGAAGGCGGGTTAGTTGGAGATATCTAAAATGAGAAATCATAATGACAAGGATAAACACTCGAATAAATTATTCATGCCTCTAGTTTCGAATTGTGAAATAGTTCAGCCTGTCCCCCCCTCCAATGCTACTTAGTGTTAGCACACTTAAATGGGAGAAGTCTAGTTGCGTCACTGTTTGCATTCCACATGAAAGGATGTGCATTGGTTAATGAAAAAAATAACACAACATAAGCATTTCTCTTGAAATCAAACACACAAGAGTGATGTCCTTAAACTTTGCATCAGCCTGTATCTGATACTATGTTAAAAGTGTGGGAAAAATGAATCCTGGAAACTGCTGAAAGCGGATATTAAATTTCCACAGTTTGACCAGAGAAGAGTTTTCGGCTTTTTTCCATGGTTAACCGCCTCCACTCAGACTGATTGAGATACACATGACTAAAATGCGACTGTGGGCGTTGGATCACCCACTTGCTAGGTGTAACACAATGCCGCACCCATTTCCTATTAAGCATTCATTCACTTTGTCGAAATGGGTAAATACAATTTAGCTTAACAGCAGCAGAGTAGCAACAAGCCGCCATCAGTCCGGCACTTTAGAGTACCCAGTCCGCCAGTCATCCACCTACCCCATTTGTCAAAACCCCTCGCCTTCGTATAACCCTTAATGTTTATTGCGTTCGCTGTTGTTTTTGTTGCATTATTTCTGTTGTGGCGGGCTTATACGAAATGAGATCTACATTCCACAAATACCCTCACTGCTCACAGTTGGCCTCTCGAATAAATGCGGGGAGATTTTGAAGCAGAGCCCCTTTCCTTTGGTTGCTCACTCGGTTATGCATGTAAATTGTGAGGGTGGCCTTGGGAGCGCACATTACACCTTTGTGTAATTTTGTATGCTGAGCCGGAGAGTCTGTTTTTCATATTCCAACGTTTCGACTGATTCGCTGATTTCATTCTTTTTTTTTCGTTTTATGTGGACGCATTTTTACCGCGCGAGCCGCCTCTCTTGCTCTTCTCGTCTTCTTTTGTTTGAATATTTAAATCTATTATGCTGCCTCGCACTTTTATAACTTTCGAATGAGGTAGAGCAGGGGGATTTTGCAGATTCACTTATGCGCTTTTTCGCCGACAATGGGGGGTTGTAAACAATCAAATTAATTGCGAGTTTGTGCTGTGCTCTAATTTTCTTTTATATTTAGCAAATAAGGTTACACACCATTTTTTTATTAAAATTAAGGGAGATACCTCGCGACTTATGATGAGTCCGAGGGGGAAGGTAGCTGCGGGAGCAGTTCAAACAGACAGGTTGAAAAACGCGTAAAAAAAAGTCTTCAATAATGCGGGGGCCGAAACACTAACGATAAACGGTTCGGTACTAGACCAAACAACTGTCAACCACTTATGCAGTCGCAACCCTATAGAGTTCTTAAAATCTAGCATGAGTAAGGATTTCCAAAAGCTAGCTGATGAAAGATAAAGTAAAACAAATATTCTCCTTGATAGGCGTAGGCTGCAATCTGATGACGGATCGTAGGGACACAATCACCACAGGGTCGGCACAGCAAATTGACGTTTGTGCTTTAGTTCGTGCAAAACTCACCAAGTGGAGGTCTGCGAAGGGTCCAGTTCTTGCAAAAGTCTAAAAATTGAGAATTTCTCATGCAGACTTTCATACATTTTTGGCCGGCGCTATGCAAGCGGTAGTTGATCCACCAAAGAACCTGTTGTTTGCAATTTTTCAACAATACGCCGGGCAGCGTGTTGACTATAAGACATTCAGTACTAGACCAAACAATGGTGTCAGTCGTAACGTAACAGGCCCTCAACCTTGCCTTGGTTTTTAGAACGCGCAACGCGATAAACTTCTTTAAAAGCGAATCAAGAAACTGGAGAATTGGTATCTTCTCAGACTGGGCCGTACAAATCCTATTCTGAGATTCTAAAATTAGTCTCTGAGCGGTCTCCTACCTGCGAGAAATGCAAAGCTTTCCTTCAACTGGAAAACGTTGTGATCCTTAACAAGATCGAGGTCATAAAGGATTAGTATTGTGCTTGCGGATGAATGGTTTAGTGGTTCTTAGAAGATGAATCTTCAGAAGAAGTTTTTTTTTGGCCTGCTTTGAGCTATTGCGAACCTTTTTGCACATGAATCCATGAGACTTATAACCAACTTATTGAGATGGTAGTTGAGTAAGCAATATCCAGTGAGGAAGTCTTTTAAGAGCTAAGCATCACGCTTGCTTATTGCAAGTATTTCTTAACTTCTCTTCAACTGGAGATTTCGTATCTCCAAGGATCCATTGTGTTGCCGGGATATATACTAACCAGAGATTCAACGCAGAGTCAAATACCCCGTGAAATGTGAATGGAAACCCTGTTTACTGGTTCTTTTGGAAACCAAATTCGTATCTTCGAAATCTATTCAATCTAAGACTTAGTTAGACCATCCTTATTATCCCAAGTAAGAACTTCAAAAAAAAACTCTTAATCTGTAGAATAAAGACTTAAGTGACATGCTCACCGTTGACAAATTTCAGAAGATGCTGAATGACTCAAGCCTCATAACAGTAATACTCTGGAATGTCAACATAGCAGCCACTCATTAACGAGAACCTACAGTAAAACAAGAAATTCTCTATTTTAATTAATAAGTCCTTATCCGCTGTGAAACGTTAACCGTGACTAAAAACCATCAAGAAGGTCGTTAGCCTGATACTTCATCCCACTTATGTCACCAAATTAACGTCATATTCCTTCCTCTCATTTCGGTCTCTTCTTCTTCATCTTCATCTTCTTCGTTCGTTAGAATTACCCCCAATTAGCGGTAAAATTACATCTCGAAATCTGTCACTTCATAAATTTTCAATTATCCTGAGTGTAAATTATAAGGAACTCCCCTCCTAGTCCCACACTTTTCCCATCGGTAATTTACTACCCTCTCTCGAATTTAAGCACATTTCTTTAGTTCTCCGTTCGCCTTTATGCTCACTCTTCTAGGGCGCAGGAAATTGCAATTAAATCCATTGTCATTAAACGTAATTAACGTCAAAGCTCTTTTGCATGAAACTAGAAAGAGAAAGCGAAGAGATTCAACTCCTCTACACCGAGAAGCCATCGTCAGAGCCTATTTTACCGAAGAAGATACACAGAACCGAGGACATAGTACCCAGAATCAACCAGAACCTAGAGAAATGAGAATGAAAATGAGAACACAACACAAAACGCGCATTCTGTGAAATAAGAATGAGAGCGCTATAAACACTTCCCGATGCGTGCTTGATTCCAATTAAGCCATTGAAAGCAACGATATAAGCATCGTCGCACCAGCGGCAAATACTCTGGAACACTCTCTATATATACTATGTAGTATGTGGGGCTCTGGAGAACAATGCTATTTGTTTTTAGTATTACAACGGAGAAGAGGGGGAATTAACTCTTTTCTCGTTGTCCCCACGCCTACATCTGAGAAAAACACTTGGAACGAACGCAGAGGAAATAATTCAACAAAATACATTGCACTACCAGTTGCTAGCTGGTTCCACCTAACCTCGTTTATCGTCATTTCTGGAACTGAAAGAGACCCCGTTAACATCCCTCCAAGGCTCGGCCTTTTTGCCTTTCCTTTAAAAGTGAACATACTCTTATTTTTCGGAGGATTGTTTGAAAAGAAACACAGAAAATACCCCCTCTGGACTTATTGTTCTCTGGGTAGATTTTATAGGTCAAGTGACAAATGGTTGACAGTTACTACGAGCGTTCAGGGGACGTTCTTTGACAGAAGGCGATTCGGTCAAAATGTTGTGGAATTATTTTCATAGCTTTTGTGTAATCCCACTTTATTCCGCTTGTCGTGTTTCGAGTGTGCGGCGGCACCGGAAGGAGTTAGGGCGCACGTTCTCATTATCATCAACCCTTATAATTGGTGAGCAGCGTAGGCTTGCCTTCATTATTAAAACAGCAAATAGACGATTATTCTCACCTCGTCGGCTGAGGAACAGTAAAATACCGGAACACCAGGTGGGTGGCATGGCACCGGATGTTGCATGAAGGTGTGGAATTTTACCAACACACGTACATAAATATAGTCTGCACTACACTAATTTAGGCTTATTGCAGAGATGGGCGGGGGGGGAGGCTTTTTAGGAACACGACGAAGGCAAAGGATTTCATTTTGTAATTAGGGAAGAACACGAACCTGAACACTGAACACTGAGCACACATGATGTAGATAAGACACTCATCGGATCTTTTTACTTGTCAGATGGTGGCACAACCCCACCGAAGCCGGTTAATTTAGAGAGAATTTAATTTGCATATGGTGCCACACACTAGTACACTACTTAGTCCACAAATTGGGTATAGTAGTAGCATCATCATCATCATTGCATGGCAATCTGTGTGAAATTAGATGGTGACACTGGTGCTGGAACGTTGCTTCTGTGTTGGTTGTCCCGGGTCCGGGATGCCGGTGGTGATTTAAAATTGATGGAGATTGAGAATGAACACGAGCATAGGCATAGGGGGAGATTAGTGGGTTGATTGTGGATCGTCGGGTTTGTTGCAGCATGGGATCTACTGAATTTTAATTGCATTTGAAATGACAACGAAAAAGGGAGCATAAGGGCCTCGACGGTGCACTGGTATTTCTTATTTAAGATGGCAATTCTAGAGGGTATTTTGAGTAGACGAAGTACTTTGATGTGTACCGGCAATGAGTCATAGTAATGTTTGCTTTCATTAAGCTAAAACATCGAAAAACTAAATATTATCTCTGCGGCATTGTAAGTATAGAAACAATATTAGACTTATTGAAAGGGCGCTTTTGGCAAGACATGGGGTCTATCACCGAAAAGAATCCTATGGCTCTATAAAGCGATTGTAAGACCTTCCTTAGCATATGCGTCGGTTGTGTGAATAAGCTTTCGTGCAAAAACGTGACTGTTATTTTCACTAAACTCCAAAGAAAGGTTTGTTTCGGCTGCACCAGGGCTTTCCCCAGTTACCAGCCATCTTCCGTTTAAAAAGAAGTGGTTTTTGGTTTAAAACGCACTGGAGTTTTGATGACCTTGCGCGAGGAATATCTTTTGACTCAAATCCTATGGATATGCCATCTGACGCAATAGTTCCGCAATTAAGACTACTGTGTAGATTTACGGTCAACTTTCCCTGTGCACAGGAGTTGTTTTCACCACTTTCTGAGCCGGGTAAGGAATGTTGTCAAATTTTCACATTTGGCTACAAGACCAGTGAAGACTCAGGTGCTGGAGTCTTTGTGGAAAGCGGCAACATTAGACTGCACTTTCCCCTAGACATCTGTCTTCCAAGCGGAGATTTTTGCAATACTTATGACTGCGAACTATATTGTGAAAAACCAGCGGAGGGGACGGCGTCTGTAGCAACAGTCAGGCTTCGCTTAAGGCCTTGCTCAATCCTCTTACTAGATCCAAAATAGTTCGGGAATACAGGTCTAGTTTGAATTCGGTTGGAAGACTGAATTTGCTAAGACTTGTCTGGGTCCCTGGACACAGCGGGATTACCGGAAATGAAGTCTCCGATGAGCTTGCCAGTCAAGGTTCAAAGGATAACTTCTCCGGCCCTGAACCCACGTTAGGTTTGCCCGTATCTTCGGTTAGGGCTTCTATCGATGGTTGGGTTTCTAGCAAACACAACTGTAGATGGCATGACTCTGCAGGATGCAGGCAGACTAAACAGATCCTTCCCGGCGTCTGTAAGAAATCCGCGGCATTCTTGCTGTCTTTCAGTAGAAAAGAATGCAGACAACTTATTGGCGTTATTACGGGACATTTTTCCTTTGCCAAACATCTCAACGTGTTAGGTTAAAGTGACACCACTGTCTGTGACGCTTGTGGAGAGGGCGACGACACTGCGGAACATTTCCCATGTGATTGTCATGCCTTTGCTCGTATCAGGTGGCAGATTTTTGGGGCTGATGTGATGAGTGCTGGTAACCTAAGTGCTGGGTTGTACCTGCTGGTAGTACAATGGACCTGTTTTTGCGTCTGTGTGCTCCAGCGTGGTGTTCCAACGCCCCGACAGAAAAAAAAAGGAGGCCTATCGTAGGAAGATGGAATAACAACGTGCTAAAAGGTTAATGAGTACTCGATGAATAGTACTAGGGAGAGACGAAAGAGATACCGATGCACGTTGGTTTTAAAGGTTTGAAATACTTGCGGGTTGTAGTGATGAGGAAACACAGAGCTTAGTTCATAAATCAATCCACATTCGTGTTGTAGGGCTTAGCAAAAAATTGTCCATATGGATGCTGGTTTTGAACCTGAACTCAGCAGTTTAACGCACTAAGCTTTTGAACCATTTGAAACACATTTTACGCTAATTAAAATTCGCCTCGCAACGCTTTGGATTCAATGGCGATTCTAATAAGCCAAATATATTTTACAAAGTTTAATTAGGCTAATTTCAATTGTCATAATTAGATCAGCCCCCAGAGCAATAAAGGATTCCTTTTCCTTGGTTTTTGCACACAAAATGTTATGTCATACATTGAAAGGCCAAATGGCTAGCGGTCAAACGAGTGGTCGAAAAGGTCAAACATATTTCAATAATTTACTAAAATGAAACCCGTGCCGTGAGCAGCGCAAACCCAGTGAGGACGGTGTCAGGTTTTTTTTTACAAATCAAAGTCGAACAATGCAATTAGTCCTTTGATGGACGTAGGTATTCAGTTTTTTTTTAATTAATTCCGTTTCTTTCAACTCTCCCACCCCGGTTCGGTTTGACTGCACAACCTTTCATCATTTATATGAACCTTCAGCACAATTGAAAACTTTGCCCACAACTACATCTGTTATTTTACGTCCTTCAAACTTTCGGAACCCCCCCAAGCCATATTTCAACACTGCCGTCGGATTGCATTTTGGATTTTCATCAACTTGTGAAGTGGACAACGAGATTGCAATAAGCCAATCGACAATTGGCTCTGAAAATTCCACAAAAAAGGCGCACAGCACACAGTCCCAACCCCCCCTCAACAAACAAAGGATAGTGTGCAATACGAAGGTGGAGGAGACGAAAAATACTCGAAAAAAATATAAGCCCCGACTTTGTTCTCATCCCTGGAAAAAATAAAGTTTTCCACAGTCGTAATTCCCCTCATCATCGTCGAAGTCGTCATCGTGTTCATAGTCTCATTCAACAAGCCAGCACCGCAGTAGCAAGAGCGCTCTTCGAGTGCCATTAAACCGAAAAATAATTTTTCCGTTCTCGTTTTTTTTATTTTTTTTTTATCGTTTGCTGTGCTCTCCTCCTCCAGTTTTTTCTTTTTGTCTTTGTGCTCTATTTTAGCAAGCAATCCCCTGAACGGCCTTTATTTAGCCTCCTCTTTTGGGTTACGTCTCATTTCATTCGAATTCTCGACTTTACCAAAGCAGTTTATGCAATTTTTTTCTTCTCTCGTAGAAAAGTGAAAAACTTTTCATATTTAAAATACAAAACATCCAGTCCGGGCGTCCTTTCGACCGACCGCCTGGTCCATGTTTATGCATGCGAGTTTCCAACTCTCATCCAGCACTTAACTCGGAATGAATTGAAGTGAAAACGATTTCACTGCACTATTAGTAGCATCATTTGTGTCTGAACTCTGCCCGAGGTTCTTCTAGGCTACGTCTCTCTCTCTCTCTCTGTCTCAGCCAGCGTGTCCAAACGAACGATAAATGTGGGCAACATAGCATCCCTCTCGTTCGTATGTTTGTAGTAGTAGTCATAACCCCTATTAAATGCAAACAGGGTGCAAGTTTTGCAACACAGCTACACACTCTGTACATACTGAACATGCCCCAAACACACTCCACTTCCACTAAGACCCGACCGACACACACTGCATTCATGTTGTGTTTATGTTTAGTAGCGCTGCAGGCAGCGGAAGTCTCTTTTTATTTTTGCCTTTTGTTTCTGATGCATCTTCCTTCACCGGGTCTTTTGTTGCCAGCCTTCGTGTTTCGCACTTGCCTTGGGAATATTCTTCTTTTTTTTCATTTTTATTTTTTTTTAAGGCAATTGCAGAGGCAGGACTTTTTTAAATGTCCCAGTTGATTTAGAAAAAAACTAAAAAATAGTGATAATGCTCGAAGGCAGTTGTGGAAGGTTGAGTTCAGACATACCAACGCCGTAAGGTGTTTCCTTTTTCTTTCTTCTTGTGAACTACGATTGTCTACTGTGTTTAGTATGAAGGATCTTATAAATAAGCTTTACAAAAGCAAAAAAGAAAACAAATAGCTATGGGATTACAGGATAAACATGAGTAGGTGACAAGCACGTTCGAAGAATGAATCAAATTTTACAATGACAATGATTTCAACATCGTTGCTTTCTTTCATGGAAAACTTGCAAAATTAGCCGCTCATAGTTCATACAGCGATTGTTAAGCTTATTTTAACGAAAGATTCACTCGTAGAATGCTATATTTCAAGTCTGACAAAGATCAATCTGCATGAGGATCATGGGTTCTTTAAGATTGACACCTTCAACCGCAGTGGTACAGCCAAAATCGCACTTAGGCTCAAAAAGGCAGGACTCTCTCCGTCTACTACGGGATAGAAAACATTGATAAATCAACTGACTACCTAGCCATGAATCTAGGAGGTTCCATACTAGAAGTCCTAATAGAGACGAATGAATGAATGAAGAAAAACTTGCCTTATATACCGATGAATCCAAAACGAAAATCGGCACATAAACGGACTTGCTCTGTGAGATTCTTGATTCATGACTGCAGCGCATTTCAAACCAAGGTCAGTACCATTATCCAAGTGGCAGAGATTATCAAAAACATAAATCTGACCATGGAGGTACCAACTATTTACAACGACAGCCAGGCTCTAGATCAGCAAACAATTAAATCGACAAAACAAGAGTTATCTTCCTGATAAGACTTAGTCCAAATAAAACACGAACTATCTCAGGCATCCTAACAAGTCACTTGCCAGTGACACCCATGCAGAGAGAGTGTGTGTTTACCCACAATGACTACTGCAGAGGCTATAGAGACAAGAAGGACATTAGTTCCGTCCGTCATCTCCACTATAAATGTCCCGATATAACTTTCGGACTTTCTTCCTTTTCGATTTCTTTCACCTAAGTCATACTAAGTTGAAGCCTCCTGATGTTCAACTCCCTATCTGCATGATTTTTATTCTATGGTATATGTATTTCTACTCCTAGTGTATATGAGACATCTTATGAGGCAATCAAATCTTCGGTGGGCAGGTGTGTAGACACATCGATTATGAACATCAACACGCGATCAAAACAGCTCAAAGCTTCTATTCAAGATTGCTGAATAAATAACTACACCTTTGTGACTCATCTGTCAAACTTGTCATTAAGTTAACCACGAGTGATGCAGATCGACTGGAATGCTGCTCGGAACGATGCGAAATGACACTAAAACAAAGAAAAGATATTTTCGCTATCCACCGGTTGAAAATCTGTCAATCATAGTGACGACAGTGATGTCATTGCTCACAATCCTAACCCCATCGGAGGCCCCACTGAAAGGCAGTTCGTATGATTGATTCATCAAACTATTCGTAGAAAATCAAAGAAGAATGACATACAAAACTTGTTTAATTGTTCAGACACCCGCAAAGAACAATAAACATACAAACGATAAGCGCTATCTAATATGTACATCACAGCGAAATGTTTATTTCATGTGTGCGAAGAAAAATAAATAAACATTGATACCCGATACATCGTACAAGCAATCAAATCGCAAAATTTCTCTTTTGCTTGCGCTGTTTTGGTTTCATTTCCCCTTTGGTCTACATTAGACCAATGGAACAGAAAAAAAAATACCCACATGCTGGAGCAACCTCTAAATTGTCGCACTTAATCTTGTCGGTTGACGTATTAATTTCCAATTATACCGAGATCAGTTCTCCTCTTCAGTCCGTACCCACATTTGTACACTTGAAATATTTGAAACGCTCTTTTTCTTTCTTTTTTTCTAACTCCAACATCCAAATGGAAATATATAAATGTGTCGTGGTGTACCCGTATTTTAAGTCTAATCTAAATTTTAATGAAATTGAGAAATGACACTTATGTAGGTGGTGGCTGCTACTGGCGGTTCTTGCCGGCGCCACTTTACTAGGTTCTTCAGGAAAGGAATACCACACCAGCAGCAGTGTATCTTCTCTCGATTTGAACCTAACGAGGTTAATTGA
The DNA here is from genome assembly GCA_951813785.1 of Criorhina ranunculi. Lineage (NCBI taxonomy): Eukaryota > Metazoa > Arthropoda > Insecta > Diptera > Syrphidae > Criorhina > Criorhina ranunculi. The sequence continues at coordinate 52,112,834 of OX638383.1, forward strand.
CCATAAAATAACGCTTCAACTAGATTGGCAAATTAGAGGCAAAGCTGTAACGGCAGCACCAGTCATCTCCCATCGAGTCTGTAACTGAATCGTCCTTTAATTTTGTAATTATTTCTGCATTTCGTTGCACAGGTGAATCCTGTAAATCCAGGGAGAAGCCAACCCTTATCTGCGAATGCAACTTGAAAATACTTCATGCTTGCAATTAGAAATACGAGTTGAGCCTTTGAATTCATTTAAATTTATATCTGTACTCCTCAACGCGGGTAGCTCCGTTTCTGGAGGATATTTCTGTTCCCTTGGGCATCAATCGAAACTTTATTTCATTGAATGATGCCACTTGTGGATTTTTATTTTTCATTTTGCTGATTCAATTTGATGAGTGGTGCTGGTTTTAACTTTGAGCGTTAACTAGACACGCTCTAATAAATAGAAATGTAGTTAAGTATTTGTATGCCCCCATAGCTTCTCCCTAGATAGATCTTGATAATTAATCTTTGAGTGAAGTATGTTGCCAAACTGAAATGAGATCAAACATAAGCTCGGGATTAATTAAAAGAACACCTACAGATTTTGCTTGTAACAACTTACACACTTTATCCCAGAGATGGATTAGGAGAAGTACGGGATGATCATCGAAGTTTTGATTAAAATAAGACTCGGATGCGCACTTTATTTCACACTCAAGAACTTTTTGCGTACAAGGATTAATTAATTTTTCCTCGTCGACTAAGGGGTGCTTTCCCATCTGTCTGCCTATGGGAAAATCCATCAATTTATTTTGCAAAGGACTTTGTTGGAGTGGTGATTTGCTCAGCGATTGGGCTTCATAACCTCTACTGGATAACTATCGGATAGTGAATGATAGACGTCTGACTGTACGTGTGCGGCTGAGCACTTGGACATATAAAAACACACGTGCCTCAAAATTCTTACAAGAGTTCCTCAGAAGAAGAATTTCATTGCTGTATTCAAAAGTCAGACTAACGGAGACTTTACATGAACAAAGTTCAGATCATTAATGATTTCTCAAGACTGAGTCACGGTACCCCCTCGCCTAAGGGTTTCTAGCTCTCAAGGTTAGGGATTGTGGCAAAAATGATAAGCGTGGTAGAAATCAAAAACAAGCCAGATAAAGCCGGAAATAGAAGACCACGATAGCTTTCTACACGTGCAGTAGGATTCTCGTAAAATATAGTAACCAAGTCCCAAAATCATATACATATGTATGTACACTGCTTTCATAATACCCACACTCACACCAGCCTAGTCTGAAGCTCCCAACAAAACCATAAAATTCGTGGTCATCATCAAAAATAGCGAATAGAAAGACTCGAAGCCATTCTTAGTCTCCTTCCAGTAGACCTTTTTATGCAAGAATCAGTGATCAAAAATGCCCTTAGAATGGGCTACACGATGATCACAAATGCAGCAATCATTGGGGCACCACAGGTTACGATGACGAAAAAGCTTTTAAGGATACAACCCACTTCCTTGGACATTGTCCAGACCTCTACCATCTGAAACACAAATTCCTTGGAAGGCACTTCTAAGTAATCGAGGAGCTACCACATGTATTGGTAAATGACATGTGCAGCTAGACACATGTTTATCAACCTAAAGGCATAGGGCAATAGAAGAAGACCTCACGCACGATATATGGCAAGCACAAGTAGAAAGGTAACTTAATCAACTTGAGGTACAAAACTGGGGAATAGGCTTCTTAGTTAAGGTGACAGTAGATGAAAACTAACGAATGGCGAGTGACTGCAACAAACGTCAAATCATGTCAAACTAATAATCTCAAAACGTCAGTTAAAAGTTCCAACCCCTCCCTGGCTCTGTGAACGTATCACGGCGAATCGACATTCAAAAGCGTTAGAAATGATATAATGTCAATGCCGTTCCTAAAAGGCCTTCTGTACGAGCATTAGAGAAAATTGTTTTGAAATTAAAAAAATGATTTACGAACCAAGAAACCGGCACTCTACCCTCATTCAGTATCTTGGATTCCTTGACAAACAAAATGGTAATAAATTCGTAACTATAACCAACATGTCCCATACCCCAAAGGACTATTCCTGAGCCCTACATTACCATAAACAAGAAACATCTCCAAGTTAAGAAATCCATAAACCAATGGGTAAGATAAATATCCTTGCATCCTTCCGCCTTTTATCGCGATTTTAGTGGAAAACTTTTGCCCTATTATAGCTCATACCACACAGCACATCCCCTCGTGCATTCCAATGATATAGCCAAAGTTGTGTTGCAGAGGGTATCCTTTGCCAATGCATTGTTAAAATTTTATCTCGACATAATATGAAACTTTATTTATGTACAATTTACAATAAAGTAACGACGAGTTATTTTTTCGAAAATTTTTCTCAAAAAATGTAATCATTTCCCTCGAATCGGTTGTGGAGGATAGGATACGTAAGATATCCCAAAAGTTTTTACAAAACTTGAATGCAACATTGCATTGCACCATCATTAAATTAAAAAGTTTTTCTTTTACTCATTCTTTATTAAATTGAAAGGATGAATGACAGCAGTGGCAACAAAAAAAATCCTTCGAGTTCGAATGGGAAAAAACTGGCGCGTTCAAAAATTTGTCCCAACTGTCACCTGCTGCACTGTCAATGGTGCTCTCGACAGAATAGAGGTAAAGGTAAAATTTAATTCGATCAATGGAATTTTTAAAAATGATATCGACAAGCCAGGCTATGTTTCAACTTTTTTTTTCCCCTGTTCATCCAGGAAGAGGATAACGAACTTTTTTTTTTCAAATTTTCCCAAACTGAAATAACACCGTCAGCGCGGATATTAATTAAAAGTTGTACGTGGTTTTTACTTTGGTTCAACTTCTGTAACGAAAAGCTGGATATGGATTTTTATAATACCCCGGGAAATTACGTCTGGTTTTTCTTTTTCTTTTTCAGGTAAAATCCTTTTTAAATCTTTCTTAGGACGATTCCATTTTTCAGGTACACATTTCATGATTTATGGTTATTTATTGCCTAATGGTTGTCCTTTCTGTTTTAGGGGAAAAAAAATCCATAATTCCCAGCGATTATGGCGGAAGTTCAATAAATTTTACGCGCGGTAATCTGTTGCAGTGTGTACAAGGATGGCAGAAATAAAAGGATAATTTAGCATGTGTCTAGTCGAGCAATTGCGGAATTTCTGTCCGACGCGTTTAAGTACTTTTGGATTTATGAGACGAGGTGGTGCAAATAGAGTCGTAAATATGCACACGTACCGTTTTGGGAATTATTGTCAAGGTATGTGATTAGAATTTAGAAATTTTCGGTGGCGTCTCTGGATTAGCGAAATGATTTTTGCCTAGACAGATTTTGATTGACAGATGATGCGGCTTAACTAGGGGAAAAGTTAGGTTTTTTTTTTTTCTTTGGTCAGGAAATATGATAATTTCGTTTTGGGTCTTTCGTTTGATGAATTTCTTTTGTCCCTGAATTTTATGCGAAGACCTTGGGAAATGAAATATGGAAGTGATTTATGATGGACGTCTGTTGATCCGGGAAAATCTCTGAGGCTTAAGAATACCCAGTTTTAGTTAGTATTCTGTAGCATTTGAGAAAACTCCTTCCAATGATTCATTGAATTTTATAGATTTATTCATTCCGATACAAAAAAAACTTCAAGATCATTTTAAGGCTGCCACAGCTTTGAATGAAAAGGCGAAGTAAAGGAACGCATGTGTGCACATTTGTGTATGGAGCGTATTCTTTGTTTCAAACGAAGAATGCTCTTAATTTATTATAACATTTACTTTTAGCAGTCAAAGGTTCTCATTTTTAGACTCACTCGATTCGGACTCGAAAGTCTTTCGAAACTTTCCCAAACAGAGCTCGTTTCAACGTACAGAAAACCACTAGGTGTTTGATATGGAGAATCGAGCGCAGAAATCTACTTGTTTAACATCGAGAAAGACTCCTTCTAACACTTCACTGGGGGTGTTGAATTGAAATGTTCATCTTCTTCGTGATTCCCCGCTTTCACATTTTGCTCAGAGATGTCAGATAGGTAGGGAGGTTAAAAATGCGATTCAGTAGTGTCAATCACCCAGTTGTACGAATGTGTTGCTGAGACATTTAGATCCATCCGGTGGAGTTTATAAAAAGAGTTAATTCGCCAATCTTTTTCTTACATATTTATTCAATGTTTTCGAAAAGGACGTTTGTCTAGTGCAGATTGCCTGGCTCTCACTAAAGACAGACATTTGTAAAGAAAAACAAAAAGCAGAAGTGTTGTGGCCTCCGACTGACCAATGTACTATAGTAAAAGCTACAGTTCTGACAACATGTACGCGAATTCTGTTTAGAAGCCCATTTGTTTTAGATCTGCTAAAACCGAACCAAATTTCCACATAAGATTGACCAATTTCAAGAGACTGCGTCAACTACAATGGCATTAGTATTCTTAGCATTGCGTGCAAGATTTTATATGCTATTTTGTGTGAATGCCTGAAACTTTTGTTAACAACCTGATCGGCACCTATGAAAGCGGTTTTAGGTCGGAAAAGTCCACACGTTTTAACACTAAACACGAAGGATTCTGCCAAAAACGCAAGAAGTTCAAAAAGATACCCATCATCTCTTTATAGATTATACGACCGTTTATGGCATGATTTATAGAGCTGAGCTATACAGAGCCAGACTTCGGCATACCTGCCAAACTCATGAGTTTACGCAGGATGATAGAGCATGCGCTTGTGGCTCCATCAAGATAATTATAAATCTCATCGAGACCTTTGATGTCCAAAAAGATTGTGAACAAAATGATGCCCTTTGGCATCATCCTTGAAAGGATTATGCATTAGAAGCACAATCTTTGAACTTGCGTACCCCGACGACATTGAATTCATCGAAAGAACTCAGCGAACTGTTCGCGAGTATTGAGGCAGAAGCAGGCAAGATGGATTTAGCAGTAAACAAAGTCAAAAACAAGTATTTGCTGTCAACAAGAAGCGGCAGCCAACTTTCGGGATCCGGTTAGTGCGCATTGGACATTTGAGATTGCTGGGGCATATAAAGTGAATCGACACTTATTGTTCTGACACGTAGAGCCTACGGATCTAACCCGGAGACACAATGAAGTATAGGAACCCCTTGCCTTAAATGAAGCGCTTAAATAGAAAAAACCCCAACCAACTTGAAGTGCGTAACTAGAGGCAGTTAGCTTAGGAACGGGCAAACTGAAAAGGCCCAAGTTCAAGTAAGTTAATTGCTCTTAACACCTCATAATACAATGGAATCTCTTTCCACTAGTAAGCCGTTAAACTCAAATCCTCCATTCCATCTGGAAGGCACCAGCAAAATATGGTAAATGATATGACATTGATATTTTCGAGCCATAAACCAGCAAAAAGAAAATGCTTCCTGGCGCTTAGCTTGGAATGAATATACATCCAGTATTGTCAAGTCCACTTACACGAGCCAGTGACCAGAGCTATTATTATTGTAGACATACATAGAAGAGCACTTCTCTTCACAAAGAAATCTCTAATTATGTCAACACTGTTGATTACCCATAAGGCTATAACCACACCCAACTGCATGAAAACATGTAAAATTAGTATTAACACGAAATTGCAATTTTCTTCAAAATGTACGTGATTACAACAAGATAACACTCATCGCAATACACGCCTGTTCTCCAAGTAAAATTCATCAACATTTATAATAATGGACATGTTTCAGTTCCGCTTTGAACAAGTAGCACGGTTGGCAGAACCAAATAGCTTGAGAAATACTTCGGACGTCTATTCAGGAAGTAAATGATAGCAGCACAACACCTAACAAAAAAAAATCAAAATCGACTTGCATAATCCAATCTATTCTAAAATGTTTACATTCAACTCGAAATTTCTACCAGAAGACGACCCCCACCGAAAGAGTCTCCATTTGTTGCTCGCAAATCTCATATCAATTTTAATTTCCGCAAACAACCATAACAGTATCTGTGGTTCTCTCAACAAAAATAGAATGACAACCTTGAAAATGCACATCCAATTCATGTCGAATCATTTTAACGAAAGTGTGACTTATCTCCGAACTGCTTCCATAAAATTCGTTACGCGGAATTCCATGTTATCTCTCATATCTCTATATTCCAACGTTTATCACTTTCTAAATTGATCCCGAATGTAGGACAAAGAGATTTCCCAAAACAGCCTCAAAAGAAAATGAGAAAAAAAACCCCAAAGTTGACCTCCGGCGCAACGAAATAAACAAAAGGTGAACTATTCCAAAAATCCTCATAAAACCAACCAACAAAGCTGCTGAATTGGGAATCTTTTATGGTTCATTCCACTAGGTCCGTCATAAAAAAAAATTAAACAAAAAAAAAAAGTTATAACAAACACGTCGAAGAAAAACGTGCGAACTGTGCAAAATGATAAAAGACGAAAAAAAAAAGAAGACAGAACCATTGACAGTAGATACATGATACTAAGGAACAGCGATGGAGTGAAAGAGTAAGAAACCCAAGATGATTACTCATTAGTTAATAACCACCACCAACAGCAGTAAATAGGGGGCTCAGACACTACTACCATTCATCTATGGGTTACGTGTTTGCTTGAGTTTGTTGCCACACTGGCATCAGCGACCAAGTAGAACCTTGCCAACGAGAAAAAAAATATATATATTAGAGAGTCATTACCTCACGTTACCGTTTGTTAATTAATTAAAAAATAAAATATGTTTTCCCAACCGTCGTCGAAGGGGGTGTATTTTGCAATGAGATTGCAATTCGCAATGAAATCATGCCAAATGCCCACTGAAGAGGCACGACATTAGGATCGACTTGTCAGTAGAGGCAGACCATAGAGGTATCTCCCCGGAGAGTGTACTATCACTTGGAACGCCATCATCATTCATTGCCACTCGCAATTCGCTAACAGGTTTCATGATGAATCATATGTTCATTTTTTATTTTTATTTATTCGGGCTGAACTCAAGAGTGGAGGTTGCCTATAGTTACCACGATTTACGCTGTGATGTGTGCGTCCGGTTGAGATTAGACGGTTGGTTGCCATTCCTACTGTCGTAGCCAAACACATTGATAAATCCACATACTCCAACTACTCCCCCTCACTGTCACTTCAGTATTTACTTCAATTGTTACTAATTTTCAATGCAAATGTAGGCTATTTGTGGTATGACGATGATGATGTTAGGTGAAGAGCCTCACACACACGCTTAACATGTTCCGTGTTTGGAATTGGCAAACGGAGATAAATTTGACGAGTCGTTGAAGGGGTTATCTAATGATTGCATAACTATTCTTGATTTTGTATTAGAAGTCGTGTGGTTCAACTAATCCAATCTAAAGAACTCATGCACACGTGAGCCCTATGCCCAAAAATCGAGAAAATCGAGAAAAACGGTGAGCTAGATCGCAAAGCGACATCAGTTCGAAGGCATCAGCCCATAGAAAGCAGACGATGTGTTCCAATACTGCATGATGTGTTAGCAAACAAATTTACATCAACGCTCTTGCTTAACAAGGAGAATTGAACTGTGTCGCAAAGCCTCTTCAGTATAAAAGCAAACACTTGGAGGTCGATCAAAGGGCTAGTATAGCTCACTTTACTACTGGAATTGCATGCAACTTAGCAGCGCAGGGAGAGCACACCGTAAGTTCCAGTTTATGTGTTGGCAAACAAGTTTACATCCACGCCCTTGCTTAAACTGGATCGCAAAGCCTCTTCAGAATGAAGGCAAACACCTTAAAGTAGACCAAATGGCTAATGTGGCTCACTTGGCTGCTGGAATTGCATTAAGAGCAGACCGAGAGTTCCATCACTGCATGGAGTGATGATAACATCCACTTGTCGAACCGCGGAAAACAGAAAATAAATGAGCGAGCATGACCATAGCCTACAAAAAAAAAGGATTAAAAATATGTACGTAGATCAACTTTGATATAACCAAACGAGTTCCAATGGAAAAAGGAATCAAACCCATTCAAACCCAATGAAGTCATAAGACAACATGCAGCTTTTTTGTTCTTAAAAAGAAACAATTGCTCATCTGTTCTATAAATAGTAAAACAGTTGCGGGTTGCAATGCCCCACTGTGAAATTCTTATCATAGAGGTCTAGGAAATTGCTTTGGATTCATGTTATCTTGTTCAGGAATTATCTCTCTTTGCTGTTCTCGAAGCTTAGATTCGTTTATCAAATCTAAACAGAATGAAACGAAACTAATTTAAATCTGTTTTAGAGATGAGAATGATATCGTATTAACAACTGAAATGTCCACATGACGTAAACATAAACTGGATGCACTGTAGCTGCAGTACAAGTCAACATCACACAATTGCTGGTCAAGAATATATTCATACGCGAACCCATCAATCGCCAAAACAATGGTAAACAATCAAAAATCATAGTCATACAGATGATTGACTCCAGCATTCAGAACAGAAGAAAAGGGAAAAACTTTGTTGCGGTTGATTCGGTTAAATCTATGTACGTGCCACACTCAATACTTTCTCTACTACAAATCTTTGTAACTGTTGAAGTTTCAATGACACTGTGCAACCAACCGTAATGATTACAGGAAATAATTTACAAATTACTGGAACATTAATCTTTGCATAGAACGCACATTCGAAACAAGTAACAATAGAAATTTAGTTGTTCATGTTCATACATGAAATACATACTTAACATATTGAAGCAGAAGCAAGGTTATTACCCTCAAGGGATTTGAAAAAGCTTAGCAGCTGCTAGTCTTGTAAACATTTTTTTGAGCATAGATGATAGCGTGACCAAATGCAAGTCAAGATAACTTAATGAAATCGAATTCAGCCTCTATAAAGTTGCTTATCGTTCTGACATGTCAAGCCACACCATTAAAAATAAATTATTGAATTAACTATCCAAGTATCAGTATACCGCGTTTGAATTAAGTGCATTCCTGCCTTGCTATTCCAATGACTGCACCCACTTATTGGGAAATTCTAAACATCCAGGAAGACTGGAACAAAGATATGTTTAGCAAAACTCACATAAAGGAGTGTTATTTAATGGATTACAGAAACTGAAACACAATGACATCCTTATAAATACCCAGCTATACTCTGGACAGAGTAAAGGAACACTTGCAGTCAGTTCGCGATGACGAATAAACAAAGTTGTGTGCTGAATTTCCAACCATTCACCACAAATAGAAAAACATGCAATGCTTGGCGTAATCATAGATCTTTACATCACCTGCTCTTCACCAAGAAAGCATTTGGCCATAAAAATACTTTATTTATGTAACACTAAGGCAGTATGTGATCTAGAGACGTACTGTAATATATATCCATCCTCTTTTGATTCGGACAGGATTGGATGAACGCGGTGGCTTAATTTTAAGTGTAAACCGCATGCTTATTCTAGATTAAATTAGTAAGTTGATGAGGTCAGACAGTGTTTTTATCTGGAAGATCTCACTCATACTGTCAGAAATTGCATAATCTTTTCCGATGGATGACAGAAAAGGTATAGCAAAGACCATACTCTATTTGCTCTCATCACAAATGTCTACCTTTCCTCATTCTGTATTGCAAACAACTTTCATGGACTAGAAAAGAAAAGAGATCTCATCAATCTTTATGCACAATCAACAAATTGGGTTCATGAATAGATTTAGTCTGTGAAAATGTAACTTTATGAGGCAGTGACCACTGGTTACATCGGTAATAATTTTTATAGCATTCCTGTTCAAGTTCACAAACATGTTCGATATCTTATGCGAGCGTACGAGGTGTCTGCATTAGAGTAGACAATTAAATGCATTAGCTTTGATATTTTCTATGCCTTATGTTGACTCCATCAAAATGCTCAAGGCTGAAATGAGTTAGCTGCCCCGGTTTTAGTAAGCCAGTCAGCCCTATGATTGAAATCAACTGTAGATTCGACGTCAGATCCATTGTGATTTGGAGGTTTTATCAATAAAGCGTTCGAGCTACGGATTCTAAATACAATTTCATTCCAGAATAAATACAGTGCACCTACTTGGATTTTTGTAGAAATTGTTTTGTCTGTGGTTAACTTCTTGGATTAACAGTGGGGGCCTTCTTTGCCTGGGTGCCATCCCTGTATGTCTTCCAGAGAGCGAATTGAACTCAGTTACCAGACGATATTTTGAAAATATTCACTGATGATGGTGGCTGAGTCGTCAGCATAGTCGATTGCGTCACAGCGGATCTATTTGTTCTGTCTACCTCCCAGTTCTCACTTTGTGATTGTTGAAGGTGAAAATTGGATTAAGGCTTATACAATAACCATAAGTTTGATATGGCATCTGTTCTCGAAATTGGCTAAGATGTTGCTAACTATCGATGTCCATTTAACTACTTCAGATTGCATAAAGGCGTCAAATACCACACTTCATGCGCTAGAACCCAATCGATTACGCAAATAAAATATAAGCCTTTCTATCTACTTAGAACTGTGTCATCTTTGCATTGCACAGGCAACTTGCTGCTTCCATTGTTGCCTTATTATATTGTAGTGGGTCGCATTCCAATCTACTAACGATTTACAAGTTCAATTCGCTCAACTATTTCGCTCGCACAATAACGTCTGAGTTATTGAAAAGGAGAATCAAACGCGAAAACAATGATGTCTGCTGAATGGAGGGCGGGAAATATCACACATTCTTCGAGGGATGAAATGAAGTTAGTTAAATGTTTTGCTTTACAAAGCAAATTATAACAATCGAATCGAAAATCTATTTGAAAGTTTTAGATTGGGATGTGAAACAATAAAATAGAATTACAAAGCTAAAAGCGGAAACTAATTAGTCTCAGTAATCTCACCCCATTCATCTTAAATACCCACAAGAGGATTAACATTCTTTTTCTTCGAATTAATAAGTATCTAGACAACAGATTCCGAATTTATAATTCGAAAGCATCCGTTCTACGACACCCCTCTGCGTGCCGTACTTAAGTGGCCACGATTTTATGACTAATACAAATACTGAATATCATTACAACAGATAGCTAGAAATAATAAGCTTACTTCTAGTGTACTCTCTAACAAATACCGCTTTAGAAACAAGATATTTTTTTTTAAAACAAATTAATTTTAATTATTCAAGTGGAGGTATTCATGAGACATCAAGAGGGAATGCTATACCTTTGCATTCTTAAATAATGAATGGCTTCATACACAACGATAGAGTGCTTTATAAATTTTAAGTGAAATCATAGGCAGTGCGTGTTTATATTAAGGACACTGCGTCCATATCACCTCCAAACAGAGCGAATGTGTCGTAAATTAACCAAATTATGGATCCATTAACCCAAAAATAAGAACTCACCTCCTGTGTGATATCCAATTCATGCTTTGTATTCTCATACAACGTCTCTAGTTCTTCGCATTTGTGTTGCAGGCTGCTCTTCTCGTCGAGCAACACCAAACCGAATTGGGCGGATTGAATTTTCTCACTGCTGGCTTGGTCTAGCTCCCGGGAAAGGCGCTCGATTTCCAAACGTAACTCCTCAATGGTGGCTGCATCAGCAGCTGTTACAGCGCTGCCACCTCCCCCAGCTGCGACAGGAGAAGTCGTCGAGGACATGGTTTACTCGCGGCGACAATTCTGACAGACGAACAGGAACTTTCCCGATGTAGCAGGCGTTGGGAGGCACTCCACACACACTCCCCACAGGAAGCTGTTTGTTATTTTTTTGTTTTCACTTGTTCGTTCGTTGTTTTTCGATTTATTTTCTTTTTTTTAGAAATTAATGAGCCGATCACTCCTGTTTGGAACACCGAAGGCAACCAAACGCACACACTTTCGGATTATTGCCACATACACAACAATTTATCACGAATGGGAAACAATCCTTTTTTTTTTAATTTCTATTCGGTTCTTTCTTTTAGTTTTGCGTTCTTTTTTTTCAATGCCAATTGTTTTTTCGTTTTTTGTTGGGTGAAACTTTTTTTTCCTCGTATCTTATGTTCAGTGTTCTTTCGCTGGACGTTTGTTCACTTTTTTTTTTTTTTTGTGGATTACTTTTGGTCTGCTCTTCGCTCAGGTGGAAAATACACAAGAATAATTTTTTTTTTTCTTTGTTGGACTATGTTGACGAAGAAGTTTTGATGATTTATTTTTAAAGTAATGAAAGCGTTTGGATGGAAAAATGAATGAAGGAAGGGAAGAATTGTTTGAATGCAGAGTTTTATATAAAAAAAAAGAAAAATAATTAATTTTTTTCACTTTTCCTCCCCTTTTCACGTCAAAAGTACTTTTGCGTGCGACAGTGTGTGGCGGAATGTCGTGGAAAATTGAGAAAAAGCGAAAAATGAGGCAATCTAGTTCGATGGTATTCGGAACTGTCAAAATGTCTAGAAAGTGAATCGGCTAGAGAGAAGAAAAGAGAGCAAAGTATAATCATAAGGGGTATGTTCGGCAAGTTAAAGATGTGTATTTGTCCCTGCGCAATGGAAATGTTCAATAAAGCGCGGAGTTATTTTTACGAAGAATTTCAAAATATTTATACTGTTCAGCTCTTTATCTTGCCACATTTATACATTTATTATGTCAAATGAAATTAATAAATTGCAAATGATTTTGAGGGAATGACGACTTTATGGTGGAAATTCTTAAATCTAAAGGCCCAACCATAAAAGACTTTAGTGGGATTAACCTTATGTCAAAACCGAACGAAAAGCCCACTCAATTTCTGCCAAACGTTTAAGATACCCATAATGAACTTGAGCAAGCTTCGTGATCTGTCAAATTGTTTTCATTCGGTTTGGTTTCATAAAGACATATTTTCTTTCTACTAGTGGAATTAAAACAGTTAAAAAGTCGTATTCAGAAGTAATTTCCACTGCCGTCGTTGTTTTGTTATTTTTTAAAGTTTTTTTGTCATCTGTCAAATTTCCGTACGGAATGTCTCATTCCATTGAGACGTTCCGTAAGCCCACGAAAGTCAACGAAAACTTGACGAAACCGTGAATAATCCCATTTTGGGTATAAGCCCAACCACAATGTGCATAACCTTGCATATGCAAAATTGTCAAAATACAACGAATGCCTGGCTGTGCACGGTTATGCATTGTCAATGCATAGTCAACCCACAATGGCATATGCAAACTGACAATTCTATAATCTACCAAAAGTGAGTTGAGAATATTGAATAATTTAAAGAAAAACTTAGAAGACTTGTCGAAATTAAAAGACTTATTTAGCATGTTAAATGAACTTAACAAATTTCCTTCATACTCATCACTCTGATTTTATTTTAAAATGATTATTTTTCCAATGTCAAATATCCGTATGCAATGTTCGGTGGCTAGCGTACTTTGCATAAGCTTAACAAAACAGAAACAAGTTAACGAACGTATGTGTATTCCTATTGCGGTTTATTAAAGGGAATCTAGTGTGTTCGTACTTTGCAGACCTTTTGCATATGCAAGGTTATGCACATTGTGGTTGGGCTTTATGCCATACGATTTGCATGTAATGGGACATTTCATTAAGCTGGCGTAAGCTCATGAAGTCTATTATGGTTGGGCCTTAAGATTCTGATGCGAAATCTTCAACTATTCTTCAACTTAACAGAAAAATAACTCACTAACGGCAAATGCTATTTTAAAAAAAGTGTATTCTCTAGTTACTACAAGCCATATTTATGTAGAATTTGTTTAACAACTTCTTAGAGTTATCAAGTTTCAAACAAAAGAACTTCAGTTGCTTATGTCTTCGGGTCTTCTATTGGAATTATAAAATGTTCGTGACAGATCTTAATATTTGCAAGCAAATTTAACAATTTTCTTATGAAAAGACTCCTCGGTGGAGGATCATCGTTGAACCTGCAAGTTCCTCAGAGCTCTACATGTTCCAGATTAGTCGCCGTAACCGAACCCTTTTCATACTTTTCGTCACTGTATCTTTTTCTGCTCGCACCGTTTATACTGACGAGATCGTAGATCATCCGAAGAATTTTTCTTTCAAAAAACAACCGAGGTCAACCGGAGCCACTCCAGAAAAAGTTCATACCTCTCAGCGTTTGTATTGTCTGAATTAATAGCTACGCTACGTTTTCCTTTCTTTGCAAGATTGCGTCTCTGATATTCGCGATTCAGTTTTGCACAATTCTTTGAAGAAGAAATAAATCGTACGACACTATGTCGCCATGTCTTAATCAATACGGTAGATTGTGTAAGCGATGGTGAGGAGACTTATACTTTTATGGTTAGCGCAATTAAAATGTTCTCTTTTCATGAGAATCGGATCGGACAAACAATGCTGAGATTCCATTCATCGGACATATTTTGTAAAGGAGTTGGTACATGCTTCTTTAAAAGTCATTTTCTGCTGCTTTAAGAAGCTTAACAGCTAAACCATCAACTCTGGCTGCTTTGCTCGGCATAAGTTTCAGTTTTCCTTCTGAAAAGCCGGTTTTCATTCTTTTTTTTCTGTTCTTACAGCTCGCAAGCAGCTGGTCTTTCTAGGCATTGCCATCCTGCATGCCTCTTGCATGTGCTGATCGACATTCATCATCGAACCAGAGGCTCGGTGCGATAGCTGGAAGAAACTCAGCTCATCAATGACGGCATCTGTGATGACTTTTTGGCAGTGTTGCATCTTACTTCTTGAAAGTAGTATCTTTTGTAAAATGATAAATTTATGACATGGCTTACTTTTGATGACTCTACTGTTTGGAGTGAATCAACACACCTCTCCAGTAAGCTCAATCTTTAGCCCGCTATCTCCATTTGCGAACATTGAGTTGTTTAGGGCCCTCCTCCATTAACACACGCAATTGAAGATTATATCGTCCTCTTCTGCTTTGTCCTTTAGGGGCCGCGTCGAAGACACTTCGAGCCGGAGCACTCTACAGGTAAATGAGCTACCTTAATGGTTGATGTTATACACGTATTTTGTTGACCAGGTTAATGTTACTTTTTCTGTTTCGTCGTCGATGTGACTCAGTGGTTGGAGCGTTGGACTGCTAAGCAAGCTGACACTGTTTTGAGTCAGCATTTACAACCAAACGTTGGCAGCCCTTCCTTCCGGCAGCCAATGACAAACCTCCGAGAGTATTATTTATCATGAAAAAAAATTCTCTATCCGTTTTCCTGTGTCGGAAATAAAAATATCATTGGTTCTTTACGAGTTGTTGCACCAAATATTTGCATTTTCATATCGCTGTACAGTTCGTTGTTGAATCATCTTCTCTATATATCATAACGACTACCTTGCATCGATCAAATAAATTGAAATAAAATTATTGCATCACATAAAACAAATTCATCAACAAGCGTCCATTATTTGCTCACCGTACTGTATGGTGGGTCCGTCGATCGTACAGTTGCCATTTGCCACCCTTCCCAACTGTCATCGATTCCAACAAAGAATCACCACCACATGCCACCACACAAAACGCGTTTAGCAACCACCACCATTCATGCGGGTGTAGTTAGTACCCCAGTCTCAAAATGCTAAAAATTCCACCACTTCAGTTGCCTTGGCCGTTGCGGTATGGTGGTAATTCACTCTCTATTCAAACACACCAAAGACGAGGAAAAAAAAAAACAAGAAAAAAAAAACTCTTAACTCACACCAACCCTGTGCGATGATGAGATCCCATATGGCCACCCGTCGCCACAAGAGCGAGCGAGGTGGCGAGAGTGATGTCAGGTGCGCTTTTTTTTGTTATGTTGTTTTCAATTTGAAATGGCATTTTTTTTTTCCGTCATTTTCTGTTGTTTTATCTTGTTTGGTTTGCAGCGGAAGTGAACTGTCAAAAAATGGTATGTGTCGATAGCGCAGCAGCGGCAGCCAGAGCGAGAAAGGACGCTTATAACGTTGAATGTGTGTTGAATATCATTTCGTTGCCGTCGTCGTCGTCGTAGTCGTAGTCGTATTCGTCTCCGTCTTCGTCTGCGCTTATAGTTCGACCCTCTAGTTGTGAAGGAATTACAGAATGAAATTAGTGTGTGATGTCCAAATCGAAAGTGCACAGAGATAAAAATATACAAAATTCTAATTGTTCGCTCGCGTGAGATACTGAGATATCAGAGTCAGTGTTTAAAAAGAAATAGATAAAGAGTGAAAATCGGCCAACTAAAAAAACGATTTTTTTATGAATCAGTGCGTAATTCGCGGTGCAAATTAATGAACGAACGAAAAAAAAAAATCCAAAAAGAACTAAAGAACTGAATGTGGATCATGCGCAAGTGCGATAATAGACTTCGTAGTCGTCGTTGTCGTTGCCGTATCCGGAGGATCACTTGTTGAACGCCTTTTCTCGTTTTTTTTTTCTTTTCTTTGATTCGTGTTTTTTTTTTTTTTCTACAACTATACACACGATCGATTCTATCCATGAATGAACTGAAGAGGAAGTAATTTTTTTTTTTTCTTACCTACCGACATACATACAACTGTGAGAGAAAATAGAAAAGAGAGAGAGAGAGAGAGCGGACTGCGGAGCGCCAGGAAAGATCGTTCATTTCATTGTGGTGCTACGATCGCGGGGAAAAACTGACAGACAGAGAGAGAGGCAGAGAGTATGGTGTGTGGCCTTTTTTTTTGTAATAATTTATTATTATTTTTAGTTAATTTTGTTTTATTTATTTGAAATAGTTTATCCCTTTCAAAAAAAATGAAAAAAATTTGAAAAGATCGTAAAGAAAAGAATCACTTCCTTCGATCCTCTTCCTCCTCCTCCAACTACTACTACTATTTTCTGTTCCTATTTTGATTTTTGTTTTTTACCTTTTATTTTTTTATTTTTTTGGTTTCATTTTCTATTAGAATTTTTTTAATTTTGCATCGATGATCAACTTCTTGTTGTGTTTACTGTTTACATATAGTATAAATGGGCAAAACGTATAATCCACTACTATCTTTCGTAATATCTGTACATACGCACCACATACACTACTAAAAAAAAGATATAGTATAACTATATATAATTTAAGAATCACAAAATAAAAAAAAAAATTGAGATCACACTAAAACATAAGATGCGATTGAAAAAGAATCGTAAAGTTACATTTCTACCGAATTTCGTTCAGGGTAAGAATGTATTCATAAAGGAGGAGCAGCACCATCAGCATCAGCAGCAGGATTCGTCGTTGCCGGGAACCGAAGATGGGGCAACGCTGCGCAGTTTGTCCGATCTGTCAGACCATGAGGCATCGCTGGATGTGCCGGCACAGATACCACCGTTTACGCCGGGAACGAATAAGAAGGTTGCCGAGGTGCTAAAGGCGTCGTTCGCCTCCTGGGAGAAGGAAGTACAAAATTGTAATATCACCAAAGATCCACGTGAATGGACTGAAGGTCATGTGATTTATTGGCTGAATTGGGCCACCAAGGAGTTCTCATTGGAATCGATGAATATCCAGCCGTTTGTCAAGATGACCGGACGAGCAATGGTGGCGCTGGGTCGAGAGAGATTTCTGGCGATCGCACCACCCTTTACTGGCGATATACTTTGGGAGCATTTGGAGATTCTACAGAAAGATTGCGAGGATGGTGGCGGTATCGGTAGCGGTTGTGGTGGTGCTGGAGCAACTTCGTATTTGAGTGGCTCAACACCTGTCTGTGGATCGGACCAAATAGCCAATTATTTAGGTAACAACAATAATCAAAGATTAACCGCACACGATTACTCTTCTAGTGATAACAGCAGTTTTCATTCGACCTCGCATGGGTCAGTGGCGGTAGGAGCATCAGTGACGCCGCATAGCGGCACACCACCACCACAGCAGCAACAGCAACAGCAACAAATGTCACAACAACTATCCCAGTCAGATAGAGTGGGGCTCAGCATTCATCCGGTGATAGCAACGCATTCGACTCAGCAGCAACACCACCAAGTGGTGACGAATAGTAGTACGACGAGTAGCAGCAGTAGTAGCAATAGCAGCGGCTCAACAATAGTGACACATGGTGACACGCGAAACACCGCCGATTACTCGCACAATAACAACTCGGCTGCATTGAACCTCAGTTACATGCATATGGCTATGAGTGCTAGCGGCAGTTCAAATTCCGGGCCACCACTGTACCACCAAATCAAGGAAGAACCAGGTCTCAGTAACAATGATGGCTATCACGACCCGACGATGATGGATCACCATCATTCGCATCATGCGCCGCCGCCTTCCTATCAAATGGACAGCGGAGGTGGTGGTGGTGGTGGTGGCGGCGGCGGCGGAGGAGGTGGCAGTGGGTCCGCATCCAATCACGGACCAGGACCAGATTATTACTCCGGCATCCTAGGCGAGCACAAGTACAATCCGTACGCACGACCACGGTATCACGATTCCTACCGATCGCAAGATTTCGTATCCTATCACCCACCTCCACCTCCTTCAGCGTTTCAGAGCAGTCATCACCCGCCGTCGTCATCGCATCAACCTAACCTCCCACCTGATCAGTGGAGTCCGCACAATCTGGCGGCCTACATGAGTTCGATGGGCCTGGAGAAAGGTCTCGGCGGTGGAGGATACCCCACAACACCCGGCGGAGTTCCCTGCTTCACTGGATCAGGACCCATTCAACTGTGGCAATTCCTACTCGAACTGCTCATGGACAAAACCTGCCAAAGTTTCATCTCCTGGACCGGCGATGGATGGGAATTCAAGCTAACCGATCCTGACGAAGTAGCCCGACGATGGGGCATCCGAAAGAATAAGCCAAAAATGAACTACGAGAAGCTGAGTCGTGGTCTACGGTACTATTACGATAAGAATATTATACACAAAACGGCGGGCAAGCGATATGTCTACCGATTCGTGGGTGATCTGCAGAACCTAATAGGCCTGTCGCCCGAGGAACTCTGTGCTAAATATGATCTTAAAACTGACAATAAGGATGATGATTAGAAGTGTAAGAGATGTAGCAGTGAAACATGTGCACAAAATGTAATCCAAAATACACAAAAAAAAAAGAAGAACTATATAAATATATTTTTTTTATTAATGATAATTTATTTTTGATTTGTTTGTGTCTTTATTTCCTAACAATTAGGAGACATTTATAATTATTGTAATTTGTAATTTTATTTTATATTACTTTTAATTTGTACGAGCAACAAAAAAAAAAAAAAACAAGAACACGCATCCACAAAACATGTTATGATATATACATTTTATATGTACACAACAATATTTATACCAATATTTTAGTTGAAAACAAAGTAAAAGAGGAAAAGAAATTATATTGTAATGTTAATGTAATGATAAATAATAATGAAAGGGGGCTTCCGAAAGACTCAGTAAAAATATATTTAATAAAATAAAATATTTTATGTATCAAAACTTTTTGACAGTATCAACAAATAAATATTTTACACACAATATGCATTTTGTTACTTTTTATGGAAAAGATTCGATTATTGCTTATACCTCTGGTAAGTTTTAAGGTAATGAAATGACTGGAGTGCAATCTAAGGTGGAAGTTAACAAGCAATATTGATGGGTTAACGAAGTTTTCATTGACTGGAGCAAACATACTCTAAAATGAGTTAAGTCCACAGCTCTACTACATCATCTGGACAAGTGTTTAAATCGGATATTTGTTTCGAACTTGTTTGGGATGTAGAAGGAGCGTTTAATATTTTGTTTAAATTTTATTACCAACGGATGGTTTGACATAGTAGATTGAGAACTTTGGAATCATTTAAAAATAGAAGAATTTCTAGAAAAGTCGTGAATCAAATACAGACTTCCGGTAAACGAGTTTTTTTATAGATTTGGAGAATTAAGTGGACATCCGTTGGGTCGAACCATTTGTGGTATTACTTTAAAGTCGTAGTTATCGAAAGTTTGAATAAGCAAATGATTCAGCTATCAAATCAACGAATGGATGTCACATCATCACCTTAGCCAAGACATTTTTTTACGACTACCCTTGTACTGGAACATGGGCACTAGGAAAATTCGAGAGACGAAGGAGATATCGATGCACGTTGGTTTTAAATGCTTGCGGAAGCCAGTGGAATGTAAGTCAGTTAAGTGCTGCTTCGATGCCGTAGATACAATCATTTGCCAGATACAACGTCACACTTCGTTCGGTGGCTGGTTACCAAGAAATTTAAAGACAGGAATCTGCGGATGAACTAGCTTGGAGTGGTTTAGCTTTTGCCTTCTTGGGACTGGAACAATTGTCATTAAGACAATTGCCACAGCGTTGAATAATGAATGGAAATTTCAACGTTGGCTAGTCCATTCGGAAAATGCTCTAGGGCTTAGAAGACCCAAAATATTAACCAAGCCGAACTCCTATACACAAATTCTTAGCCAAGCCAAGGAAAGCGTAAGGTAATTAATGCGCTTGGAAACAGGGTACAGGGTTTGTCCGGAAGAGGAGGAAACATCTCTTTGAATGTCCACAGCTTTATGCTGGTTAAGAAGACTTATTTTTCAATGTATGTTGTAAATTCCGCTACAGAGAATTTATGTATACACGTTTAGAAGGGTGGTAAGGTCTTCTAAGCTGATACTCTTGACACTCTTGATACAATAAATCTTTTAGGAAGCAGAGTCAACCAAAAGGGCAAATGCGACTGGACGGGCAAGAAAAGTGGATCTATCAAAACGAAGAACTGGAAGTAGTGAAGGAATATAAGTTTCTCGGTGTAATTATTACTCTTCAAGTCTCATGCAAATACCATCCGGGAGAAAAACTAAGAAAAGCAAAAAGGGCTGTAAATTGTAGTTTGAAGGGGATCCTAGATAAAAAGAATGTCCCGTCGAACACCAAATCCAAAGTTTTAAAGCGATTATGAGGGCTATTATGTGGGTTTTCGTCAAAATAATGTTCAGATTACTCGAAAACTCGTCGAACTAAATGCTCCATTTGTCGAATGTCCTACCACCAAAGCTGTCTTCCAAAACAGGTTATACATCGTAGACTGCAATTCTTCAAAGAATAGTCAACGGAGTATAATGCAGAATCTTGGACAAAAAGCCTTCGGAATCTGTTAATTAGTATCGAAGAATCTTCACGAGCACGTTTTAAAGTGAAACCACAACAAAGTGAAACGAATTCTTAACAATGAGCTTGGAAAAAGAAACTATTTCCACGACCCTTACAGTTTGGATATAAAATCAACAATCTTCAGGGGCAGAGGTGAATTATTTTGGCTAAACTTTATGCCGCACCGAAGGGATAGGAATTATAATCTACGTCGAAAAACATATGTTCTCCACTTTATCGGTGAAAGCCTATACGCTTTCGCCAAGCGAGAGGTTAAATGGATTAAATAGTCAAGACTGGAGGATATTAGCTAGCTATGTTAAATTTGCAATATAGATAGCAAATCATAAACGAAACTGGAAGAACTAAGAAGTTCAATGAATTGTCGAATATAAAGCCTAAATCGTTTCATTTTATATACTTCTTTTTTAAATATTTGAATTGAATTTATCTAGTTACAGAGAAAGACTATTGTAACTTCTTCATATTGTATATGGCAACACAGAATAACAGCACCAAGGCTTTCGAACAAGCCTACATATCGGAGGTTGTAAAATATTTAGACTTAACTACTTGACTTGATAAACTGATATCGATATTGACATATATTTTCGATTTTATCGTAAGTCTATAACTTCTAAGAAATTCACCATGCATATGACGTAAGTTGTAAAACAAATTCAAATTTTGGAAATCCCCGTAAGAAAATGCACATTAGGTAAATAAAAAACAAAAAAATTCATAAATATTTGATAAGAATTTAATTTCTAAGAAAACAATTTATTTAACAGATTACGATCGAATATTTGTGCCTGGTAAGTAAATAAATTTGAATTTTTAATTTATAACTATCGAGGTGTTTAAACTTTTCCATCTAGCACTTCAGGGAATTAGAAATATTGGTAATTTAATTAAGCAATAATTCTTATTTTATTTTGAAGCACTATATCAAATAGACCTGTTTCCTCCTTTTGCAACAAAATGGCCGCTTAGCTACTAGGAGTTGATAACTTCCAAAACTCCATTTTGGCCCTAGATTTTTCTCTGTTGATTAGATACAATATTTAGATAAATTATAAGAAATATTTTAAAAATTAAAAATAAGGCTAACAGACTCATTTCAAGTTTTTAAAACTTAAGCTTATCTTTTTAATTCTTGGATGTTATCAACTTCGTTGACACGTTAGCCGGTTCAAGTCGATGAAACAGTTAAAATTCTCATATATCCCCTAGCAAGTTAGGCAAGTATTGAAGTATGATGTGATCGTATTGTGGATGGCCTTGGACAAAGCTATAAACCTCAATCATTTACCTACTAAAGATACAGAGAGCACTCTGCGTTTGCATTACTGGGACTTTACACTTTAAGGACCACATACCCTCAGCTGCTTTTGACATCTTGTTTCATCTGATTCCCATAGATATAAGTCGTGTTTTTTGGGAGCTGTATACCTAATCCAGTAAAATTTTACACACAAAACAACAACAAAGCACCAAGTGGCGATAACTTTCCCAGTAATCGCAATTGAGGATAGCGGCTACATAAATTGGCACCTAAAGCGCGAAAAATCTCATAAATTAGCTTTTAGCCGATTGTATTTGTTGTTTTTGCTCGGTTTTAACATTTAAAACTGTCAACAAAAAAATAAAAAACCTGGTCGCTGGAGTGAGTATAGTTCTCAAAAAAAAAAAAACACGGCTATTGTAAGCAAACTACAATTCAGTCCCTGAAATCGATCTCGCCTTAGAATGCTGTTTATCTCTCGACGAGATGACTGAGCACCTACTGTGTATACCTGGACACAGAGACATTTGGGAAACTGTATTCTGACGAACTTGAATATATGATAAACATAGTTTTAAAGATTCTACCGGAGAAGGGAAACCACAGCATTGTTCCCGCTGTATGTAAACTGTTACTTTAACCGGATACGATCAATAAACCTAATCATTTTTGGGAACATTACACCACGTGCCAAGCCACTAGACAGATTTGGCCTCAACTGGGTTTCAGACATCTCCACTTTGAAAGATTTTGTGGCAATATTTAGTTTTTGGGAAACACTGTCAACGAAAGAAAAGCCACAATCCAGACCGTTGTAGACAGGTAACGTGGACTTATAAACAGAGGTTTTACCTCTTCAATATGAATGCTTTAAATTTCTTGGAAATCATATATTTCCATGATTTCAATTTTTGGATACCATTTTTCTCGATTCGTGGAAGTGGAATTAGCAATTGTTTACAAACATATACCTGATAAAATAAATAATACATCTAAAATAGGCTCATAGTAAAAAAGATAAGTTGTATTGCTCACTGCAATCTTTATAACTTTAAAATTAAAAAAAAAGAATTATGTATTTCTCTTTGCTCGTAATTCATTGATAAGAAATTTTCGCGCCGTTTTTTTTTTTTCATTTTTCTTTAAGAAATACACTCATTGAATAAAATGTTTATCAAAAGGTTATATCAAATTTAATTCCACATGTGTACATGTATGTACATGTGTACAATATCAAACAAGCAATAAATGATGACACCTTAAGAAAAACACCGACTACGCTTTAAATTTATTTAGTTTTGTTTTTTGCTTAATGCCATCCCTGAACGGATATCAAGATCATAAATTACCATATAGGGTAAGTATATAAATTATTGGCGCCATGTCGAATGAGATGACTCAGTAGGAGTTTCGATAATTAATTAGCTTTTGTTTTTTGTATTGTTTTATGGATTAGTTAATTAGATTTGACAAAAGAGCAATTTCGCTATTTCGGTGTGTGGGAAGAGGTTAACCACAGATTGAATATTTAAGTGGCAATGTCGAATTAAACATGACGATCGAAAATAAGAGTGCCGACAGTAGTGGCGTATAAAGTCGGGTGGCAACTGTATATCTAGATTATTATTATTTTGCAGAAATGTTTCAATTTCTAAAGATTACTTAAATATTTGATCGAGACTTAGCAAGATAACATGGACAATATAAGAAGGAAGTGAGTAATGTCTTTGCTGAGTTGCACAAGGCAATGGCCTGTATGACAACATTTATAGAGATGAGCTTTACAGGGGAAATTTCTAGTTTTGGCATCCCTACAAAACACGTCTAATTGTCCAGAATGACGATGGAGAATGCGGGCTACTCCATGAAGGTTGGTTAAGATATCAAAAAAGGATTAAGACAAGGCGACGACGCGCTGCAATACGAGATCTTTATCATCATTCGTTTAATAATTGTGCAAAATTCACACGCCAACACCACGAGTACGATCTTTCAAAAGTTCGCAAAAACGCATTGTGATGTTAGTTGCGCGAAGGTGGGTTTAACGGTCAACGAAGGCAAACCAAAATATATGATATCCAACACCATTTCGGACAAAACGTAACCCTAGACGGATTTATCTTTATGGCATCTGGGGACTTATTTCCGCAGTCCTTCTTCATTGTACGGAGGCATGGTCTTTGTCAAGAATGCATAAGGTTGTTGTAAGAGAAAAATCTTTTGGGATTACTTTGGTTCCGTTTACATAGACGATGAGTAGAGAAGGAAATACAACGATGAAATACATTGTCATTAGAAACTGCATGGAAGAAGATAAGGAGGAAACCATTCCCCACCTTCTTTGTACCTGCGCAGCTCCCTCCCATAAAAAAGGTTCCAGTTAGGAGACTTCTACTTTAGCAACTTAGGCGATCTGATGAACACAGATGTTAGAAGCTTCCTCCACTGCATAAGAAGCTCTAATTGGTTCAACGAGTCCGTAAGAAGATCTCTTCAGATCCATGTGCTATCACAATGGACCTATCACTGAAATAAGTGAGCTGGCAACAGCTGGTAGCCACTTCTACCTATCCTATCCTAGTCATAAGAGTCCAGGGGTCGAATTACGGCATCAGTTATCGAGTAACTCGTCACGTACAAATGAGCATGAAATAACGTAGCTTCTATCTAGCGAGGGTCGTGCCCTAATTCTGTATTTCTGGTGAAATTGGTGTTTTATATAGGGCCTCGTCTGACAAGCCTTATAGTTCCCGGGTATGCATAGGTGAATTTTGTATTATTTTGCCATCTCGTGAAGAGATGACCGGCAATCTAGGCTACATTCTAACATACTACTACTCATAACATTTCTCTCTAGCCAAAACAAATCATTTTCAATCCCCATAGCTTCCAGGATTGTTCAAGAGAGGCATCGTTGGTCCTAGAGCCATTCATGTGGAAGGATATATTCTTCTTTTCCAAAGTGGTGCCATCATACCAAAACAATCTGTTAGCAATGGAGACTTGGAAGTGAGGACTTAAAAGATGTCCTTTCAGAAATGGAATGATGATTTAAAATTATGGAGTGCCCAGTTTGGATGCCAGAAATGGCTTTGGTCGAATCATGCCAGTTCTGCTGTATAGCATCGATTGCCGGATGATAAGCAAAACGCGGAGAACATACTGAGTTCTTTAGATAAAGTAATACTTCGTCGGATATTCGGTTCTATTTGCGAGGAGGGCGAATTAAGGAGGAGAACCCGAACGCGAACTCAATAATCTCAAACGTGGACTCTATGAGCTCTACCGAGATGTGAATATAGTTCGGACAGCTAAATTATGCCGACAGCATTGGCTTTTCAAGTGAATGGATACTAATGCTCCGGAAGTTATAAAATTAGCTTGATTAAAGGTGAAAAAACTAAAAAAAAAATATTAGTATTTATTGTGATTTGATAATTTCTCTAGTTGAAATCACTTACGGCTCAATAAAGTCAAGAAAATTCAAGCGACAGTCATATCACAAAGTCCTACCTACATTTTAATTCATATTTCTCTAGAATTTTATAAAATTTGAGCGAAGCAGTTGGAAACGTTGAAGTAATGTTCCTTCCAATTTTCAATTGGCATTGCCACGTAACTTATGCACGATTGACTGTGTACTCTTTATCTTATCTTTTAGGGGCGTGCCTTCCAACATTGTAAAGATTAAAGTGATGACAGTAAGAACCTGTTTTATTTGCGATTGCAACGTAAGAGTTTTTCGTTCTTCGTATGTTTTATATGAAGAGCCTAGTCAATCATTGGAAAAAGAAGAAAATATTCTTTGCTTTGTAACAATACAACTTGACGAAGGTCCATTATTAGTTTTGCTCCTACTATCGTTCCATAAAGATCTTTTACTTTTCTTTCATTGATGAAAACCGTATTCAAATTTAAAAAAACACGTTGCTGTTTTTTTAATAAAAATTCAATCGTCAAGTAAGTGTTTTTTTTATAATATTTCACAAACCGACAGCATTGGCTTTTCAAGTGAATGGATACTAATGCTCCGGAAGTTATAAAATTAGCTTGATTAAAGGTGAAAAAACTAAAAAAAAAATATTAGTATTTATTGTGATTTGATAATTTCTCTAGTTGAAATCACTTACGGCTCAATAAAGTCAAGAAAATTCAAGCGACAGTCATATCACAAAGTCCTACCTACATTTTAATTCATATTTCTCTAGAATTTTATAAAATTTGAGCGAAGCAGTTGGAAACGTTGAAGTAATGTTCCTTCCAATTTTCAATTGGCATTGCCACGTAACTTATGCACGATTGACTGTGTACTCTTTATCTTATCTTTTAGGGGCGTGCCTTCCAACATTGTAAAGATTAAAGTGATGACAGTAAGAACCTGTTTTATTTGCGATTGCAACGTAAGAGTTTTTCGTTCTTCGTATGTTTTATATGAAGAGCCTAGTCAATCATTGGAAAAAGAAGAAAATATTCTTTGCTTTGTAACAATACAACTTGACGAAGGTCCATTATTAGTTTTGCTCCTACTATCGTTCCATAAAGATCTTTTACTTTTCTTTCATTGATGAAAACCGTATTCAAATTTAAAAAAACACGTTGCTGTTTTTTTAATAAAAATTCAATCGTCAAGTAAGTGTTTTTTTTATAATATTTCACAAAAATAAGTTTACTTCATTTCCATTCGAATTTTCACCATCTCTGTAAAACGACCAATTCGCATCCATATTGCGACTAACAGCGGACCCCATCACTGACAATTCACCGCCCGTGCTTGTCATTTCTGACATTTGTTAACCAGCTGCGCTGCAGTTTTTCTGCAATTTGTTTGTGTCTCGCAAAAAAACCGAAATTGTTTTCTTTCGCAAAACAAAGAAACTTTTATCAAGAATTGTTAAGTTTTTACAAAAACAAGTTAATCAATGTGCAATGTAATTAATTGTACTCTGAATAAGTTATTGTGTTGAAACGAACAAACAAAATCAAGCGTGCTTTTGATATAAAATCGAAAAACCATTTTTACTCACCCACTCTTCTTGTCCCACCACCCACCTGGTATGAAATAATTGAAATTCTCCTGCGTCCACCCAGTTGATTGTCAATTTCCGATTGTTACTGACACCAATTTCAAGTGAATCTTTATTTTTAATTTTCAATTGGTTTTCGCGACTAAATTGGAGTTAATAATATCATTCTGTGGTCATCTGTTTTGCAGGAGACTGCTAGTGGTTGTGGTACTAAGGACTTCTTTGTCTGTTAGCTGTCTTCATGAAGATGGAGATGAAAATGGTGCTGCACAAGGAAGGACGAGATGCAAAGAATTTGCTTGCCTATCAAATAAGTGCAAATGATGAGACGACGGCTAACGAAAGTGAGTTCATAATTTTTCCGAATAAGAATTTTTATTATTTTTATTTTTTGTTATGGTTGGCTTTGTAACGAAGCAAGCGACATCTGTGTGTAAAATCTAAAGAAATAAGGTTGTAACATTGGTTGTGGTTCGATTTCAATGAATTTGAATTTGAAATTTTCGTTAACGATAGGGATTTGGACACTGCTTAGCAAAAGTAATCATAAACTAACCCGCAGGTCGCTATCAAGCCGTAGATTCGGCTACCAGTTTTTCAAAACTGGTAGATCCTGATTCATGTTTGAATATTATAGCTCTTGGCCTTGTAGAAGACTTTTTGTTCATGAAGTTCACATATTCAATACAGGTATGCTTATGTGCAGCCCCTCGAACCTCGTTTCTATGCACAGGATAAAGTTAGAAACTCTGAATAGCCAAACATGTTCTCCATTGATCACTTTTCTTATAAGCAAATCAACTAATCTCACTTCTTTTCCAGGAAACTCTTTATTGCATCGCAAGCCGCCCAGATCACCACTGCTAACCCCGAATAGAAAACACCAAGAACAAATACGTGCCACTAAACAAAACTCTGGACCAAGGGTACGTAGTGCCTCAACAGGTCGCGATAAAAAATCAGAACTTCAAGCTAGATACTGGGCGCTTCTTTTTGGCAATCTTCAAAGGGCAGTCAATGAAATCTATCAAACTGTCGAGTGCTATGAAAACATTTCCTCATGTCAGGAGACAATTCTCGTGCTAGAGAATTATGTCCGCGATTTCAAAGCGCTTAGTGAATGGTTTAAGGTTTCATGGGATTACGAAGCAACACCATTGCCACAACGACCACATTCACTGGCATGGGAGGTGCGCAAAAGTAATCCAGTTCCTCGAGTACGTGCCAAAAGTCTATCCAGTCCGGTATCAGTTTCGGGCAAATCAAGTCCGTGCTTCTCGGGCAAGAGTAGTCCCTGTTCTACTATTGAAGAGAAACAATTATCACCGCGAAAGAATTTCACATCGAAAAGTGCAACACGTGTGAACATTCGAGAGTTGTTCGCTTCAAGTAAACGAAATCCGCCAACAGAAATTCCAGTAGTAAGTAAATTAGAAGATTCTCCTAAACAACAACAGCAGCCACTGGAGGATGAGACGAAAATTAGTTGGCATCAGATGGTCGAAATGGAGAATTCCGTTGAGATCGCTGTCGAGAAGAAAGATCAGTACGCTCAGACAGATTTGGAAGATGAGAATCTCACACTGGCGGAAATTCGTGAGAAAATGCGAAAGCTGGAGGAGCAAGCGAATGAGAGCACCCAGGAGAGTGAATGTTCTGTGATCAGTCGAGAACCAACAGCTGTTGAAATGACTGTCAAAAAGCTAAATGCAATGGAGAATGAGATTCTGACCAAGGATGCAACGAAACCTGCCACTCCACCATCGACAGAGGTCAAGAAAATGGACCCTGTGAAGCCAATCGAACCGAAAAAGGTGCAAAGTAGTCCTCTGAAGTATTCAAGCGTTCTTAACCGACCGCCTGCCAATCGAATTGTCGGTGTAGCCAAGGTTAATACCACACGTCCAGTTCGGCCTATGAACTCAGTGCAATCTGTGCAGAAACCACCACTCGCAGCAGTGCGACGTTTTCCAACTCCGAAGCCGATGACGGCTCCAATTAGCGTTGCACGCCGAAACCCTCCTGCTCCATTATCAGCGCGGGCTAATACAAGGCCAACAAATGGGGGCACCAGGCTGTCAACACGATCTCGGACGATGATCGAAATGCCTAATAAAAATCAACGATCATTCCAAGCGGCTGCTTCGATGAAATCTTCACGAGAAGATATCACCAGTTCTAGTTCTACGCTGAAGGCGAGCAACGAGAAGTTAGGATCATCCAGGGGAAGTGTGATTGATCTTCAGGAGCGGAAATCTGAACCCAAGCAGTTGACCATCGAAAGCAATAACGAGGGTGGGTGGTTAACTGTAAAAAATCGGCGACGTTCCAGTCTCCATTGGGCGAATCGCTTTAATCAACCAACAGGCTATGCAAGTCTACCTACTTTGGCATTGTTGAACGAGAAAGAGGAGCAGCAGAAAGCTGAAGAAATATTGTCAACTGCATCGAATCGCAGATCTTCCAAGGAGAAGGTTGTAACGAAGCCCGCACCGAAGGTGGCTCCAGAGAAGCCAGCAAAGGCTTTAGTCAGACCTGAAATAAAGAATGCCAAGGCGAAAGTAAACTCTCTCCCACTGAGAGCGGGTACGAAACCTTCAGCTTTAGCAAGTGTTGGGAACTCATCAACTTCATTATCAGGAGCGCCGACAACTCGACAGACATTCATTAAACGCCAGAAGTCCGATCTCACTGGCTTAAAGATTACTTCACTGCACAAGGAATACATGCGCAGCGAGAAGTTCCATAAGATTCCCAGTACAGAGAAGGAAACCAATGACAAAGAGGACTCAGAGAATTCTCCGGAGATGGTTAAAAGCGCCACACCTGACCTAGATGGTGATGCCAGTAAGATTGACATCAAGATCCAAACTAATCGTGACTTCTCCAAAGCCATAGGTGATTTATACCAGGCAGTGGCAGCGAGTCAAATCCTTTCCAGTTGCGATGAGAGTGAAGAGAAAGATGACACGGATTGTGATGAGGATCAGCGGAAGCTGTTAGAGGAGCAAGAATCTCTTGAGAGGCAGATCCGTGAATTGGAGAATACAGAAATCGATGTGGACACGGAAACAGATGAAACGGATTGTGAGGTACTGCTAGAAAAGGAGCGTGAATTCGATGATGATAACGATGCAAGTGTGGTTTTTGTTGACGATGAGAATTTAAGTCTTGAGATGCGGTATCAAGCATTATTATCCGATATGTCATGGGGAGAACGAGAAGAAGCACTGGCCACTTTGCAAGCATATGTAAGCCGACATCCCGGGCGAGCGCAGGAACTCCATCAAAAACTGTCGAGTCCATCAAGAAGGAGATCTCTTCAGGAAACCCTCAAGAAATATCAAGCAAAACAGGCGCGTGCCCAACAAAAGCGAGAGTTGCTTCAAAAAGAGAAAGCCATTAAGATCCAGCATCTGCTTGCGCGAGTAGAAGATGTCAAGGCTGCCAAACGACACCTGATCGAAGAGAAACGTCTGAAGATGGAAGGACGTTTGCAACGTGCTGCCGAAAACCGCCATCAGTACCTCCGACAGATCATTGAAAAGGCACACGACGAGGAGAAGAAGCTAAAGGAAATCAACTTCATAAAAAACATCGAAGCTCAGAACAAACGTTTGGATTTGATTGAATCGTCCAAAGAAACCGAAGGTCGTTTGCAAGATCTTGAGCAAGAAAGACAGAAACGCTTGGAAGAGAAAGCAGCTAAAGAAGCTGCAGTCGAACGAAGAAGGCAGGAGTTGGAACAGGCTCGACAAAGAAAACTAGAAAAGATGAATGAGACACGATTGGAAAAAGAGCAGCGAATAGGGAAGATGCAAGAGCAAAAAGAAAAACAAAGACAAGCGTTAGCTCGAGAAAAAGCTAGAGATCGAGAGGAGAGATTGTTGGCTTTGCAAGTACAGCAACAGCAAACTACAGAGGAACTGCAGCGAAAGATACTACAGAAGCAAAAAGAATCAGCAAGGCGTCATGAAGAGAACATTGAACATATACGCCAGAGAGCGTTAGAGTTGACAATTCCCAGTCGAAACGTCGACGAGAATGGTCAAAGAGAGGACGGCGAAGATGGCGAAGGCGATGCTACAAACGGTGATGGTGATTTGTCGTCAACAGTTTCAGATGTTAGCCGAGAACATTCCAGGGGATATAAGAAGAAGATGAAGAAAATGAAGCTGAGAATGTCGATGAGGTAAGTAGGTGATTCAGATTTCCAATTGAATATTTATATTTTCTATTTTCCAGCGCGGAGGAGTACTTGAAAGAGTTGCAGCCAGTTCCAATGCACATGAAGCGCGAAAGCCAAGTTCCGAAGTTTTTGAATCTCATATCTAAAGGCGGTGGTGCTCAAGGCCTAGAAAGACCTTTAGGTCAATTGGTGCGATTGATGGCCAAAGCACAAGTCTTCGACTTTCAGTGCTTCCTGCTGATGGATGGTTTGGGAACAATTACAACATCTGTGATCACCAAGGGATTGGAATCAAACTCGGAAATTACGAAAAAGTAAGCAACATCTTTCTTTGTTATTCAGTTTTCCCCATCATAATTCCTTTTCATCTTTCAGAGCAATCATTCTTGCTGTTCAACTATATCGAAATGCCTGCACTTTGTGTCCTCAAATAGCTCGGCATGCCATTTTGGGAAATTCCATTACGGCGCTCTTTGATGGTCTGTTCCAGAGTTTACAAGTAAGTGTGTTGGCGCTTAAATATTTCTGTGGTTTATGAACTTTCCCGAATCCTTCATTGATGACCATGTGGTGCGATGACACCTACATTAATGCACCGATGGTTTGTTTATTTTGGACAGCGGCATCCATTAGCACGCGCGTCGACTCGTCCTATGATTGATTGACGGGCTGTTTACCCGTTCATAGGCGCAGGCAATTAGTTAAGATGTGGTATTGATGAATTGTTTCTTTGTAGTGTTGGGAAAGTTATTTGCGATGGTTTGCCACATGAGGTCGATGGTTTTGTTATTTTGGAAACCAGAAAAAATGTGCCCAAAGCCATTTTGTACTCTGTGAACCCGGGTCTATAAGAGAGATCATCAATCAAAAAGTTTGTTTGCAATGATATGTGATGAAAATTGATTTAATTGTGTGACTTCAGAGCGAGGTGGATGGATGACAGTGTTGCTGGTCTAGGAACTGAACAACCCTTTAAACTGAACGATGGTAGAAAATATCGACCAAATGATGCAAACAGAGCGGTATTCGAAGCGAGGTCTGGTTGTAGCCGGTATTGTGTTTCATACGATGTTTTTACCATGAGACACTGCACTAACATATCTTGGAGAGAGGGAATATATTTTTTTTTGAATCATCGGTCATGTTTTATGTAACAATTGATTGATTCCGCAGGGAAACTGCTACTTCCTCTGAGAACAATAAGCCGGGTGTGTCCATTCCAAGAATCAATAAGAGGATGCGTGTGTTGTTGGTAGCTTACCTACCTACCTAGACAAGCACTTGTGCATAAGAAGCATAAATGAGCATCACTTCTTCAAAGACTACGGAGATTCGGGATGCCAATGTCTTGACTTAAGTCAATATCACTGCAATCTTTTTGTGAAGTCTTCATGCGGAGCACTTTCGAATCGGACAGCTTTAGGATATCACTAAGAGTACCCGTTGGCCTATGCAGCCTGATAGTTCAGACTGGTAGCAACTCTCCTTAATGCAAACTGGACTAGGTCTGAATGTGTCTTCTGAAATATTCATGTGTTGCGCTTACGGTTAGAAAGAGCATTCGTCGACGCTAATCTTAAGCAAAGTTCTATGAAATAAGTTGTCACCCGACGTCACAAGTACTGCAACTAGCCAAGAAACAGGAGCTCTGAGATCATAACCTCAAATAGAACTAGAAATAATGTTCAATCTCCTCCCCGTCCAGCTCCAGCTTGACATCTGGAATCACAACTCTTACGATGATGCATCGATACTTTACAGATACGGTACGGCTCATCTCAACAGCAACACTGATTTTGCTACACCATACCAAGACTTACCCATAAGAATAGAGCATCCACAACTATACTGAAGGGTCTTTAACGGATTTGGGAACCCAGGTCGGTGTTTTCTGCAAGCCATTGGACATAAACGACTCGTATAAACTTCCATATGAGTGCATAAAAGGTGTCGACAAGCCCTTAGCAAAGATCCATGAAGTCGATCTCTTCTGGGTTCTCGTTCATAGCGACGTCGATCTTTTCTGAGTTCTCGTTCATAGCGACGTGGAAGAACGAACAAGCAGATAAACTGGTCAGAACAGGATCAGCCTTTAGTTTGGACAGTACTCACTCATCAATAGCTATATCCTTAGTGCTGAATTACATAGACCACAGTGCTGAGAAAGTACATAGACCTCATGGACGGCTGGCTCTTCGGACGTGATTGTGTTAGGTCTCGTAGCTTATGCCCATAACTGAATGAAAGAAGAACCAAAAACTTGGCCGGCAGTGGGGGAAACGTAAATATGTGTACTGACCAGGGGAGTGGATAGAGGTGGGGTCAAGGGGATCAATCTCTCGCCATGAGTTTACGGAACATCCCTAAGTCGAATCTCGAGGGATACTCAGTCCTCCCCATCACTACATATGCCCTTGGTACTGACATGACATTGTGCCATTGGACCAGTTGTCATTAGACTTGGTGTACATTCAACAGACTATTGTATGTCAAGATGGGGAAAAGGGAAGCAGACTGGAAGAACTCTGCCAAGGTCCGCTGATGGACTTAACGAGTATACAACTCATAAAAATTGTATGTTGGTTTGGATCAAGTGACAGAAATGGTATCACAACTCTGAGGCGAATCACAATGGTCCAACCGGCTTCCGCGTAAACATCATCTTGATCCAATCTAACCTAACATTACCTTAGGACTGTCATAGTTGTTTAAATGGACTACACCTGCTGGTTCAGGCCTGTATATGATCGAAAAAAAACGACTTGGCGCTGTCGCCTACTGTCGAATTCTTAACCTCACATGATCACCACGTCTGTCTATGTTAGGACGTATATTGCCTCAAGAATAGAGTAATAGGCTGTTGTGTCGTTTGACTACATTCTTCCCTCCCAGTTTCCAGATAAAATCTCAAACTCCGCCACGTGCGTTTTATTAGAACCTTATCGGTTTACATTACATTCCATCTCGTGTCACTACCGACTTGAGTTTATAAGAACAATAAACTAAATTAAAGTGTTCCTGTTCCTGGTTTGGATTGGGACCATTTATTTATTTCGTATCCACTTTTAAGCGTTTATCTGCTGACTACTGACATCAAAAAGATAATTTATCGTCCAATAGACCAAATAAAGTTTTTTTTTTTATTTACTAGCCATCATTTTTGTCAATTCCTTTTTCGTTTTTTCTCTATGAACTTCGTTTTTTTTTTTTTTTTATGCGAGAAGTAAACTTTAACGCACTTTGACAGAGAAGTCGGTTCATTTGCGCTCTCTTGTCGTGTTTACTTTTACGATAATGGATGGACTGACATCTCGATACACAACATCGCACCAGCGCGCCCGTCAAAAGCACTTGACTTTGACTGCGCGTCTAATTTATTGATTTCGGGGCCGCAGACTTGACACAAAAAAAAAAAAGAAGTGATATGCGTGTCTTGCGTATTTTTTTTTATTTTATTTTATTAGTTACTCCTCTCGATCACGTGGTGAGATGTGAACAACAATAATAATAAAACAATGATGGCCGACGACAACGACGGTATGATAGAGTATAAGGTCCATAGAACGAGGTAGTTATAGCGGTCATAATGACATATGAGTCCACCATCATCAGTGCTACACTGGTCACCGACTGCTGACAGAGAGAAACAATGGAGTTTATGGTGCGCTTTTTTTTTTTTTTAACAGGGCGGCACTTAACTGGGTGATCAATTCATCATGTTGGCGTTTTCAGGTCCGTGTAAGACCTGCAGAGGGAACAAGTGGCGCCACTTGGTTGACATTTATCTGAATTAATGGATTACATTGTTGCAGGTTTCATTGGGATTTGTATGTGTTGGTTCGGCCTCGAAAGATAAGGATGGGCATACGAGTTCAGTGGAATAATAAAGCTAAGACAGAGGTGCAGTTTGAGGTTAGTTTTTTTTTTTTTTAACAAGAAAATAGATTAAACTTTGCTTAGGAAGGCGATATTTTATGAGATGCTGGACCATTTTTTTAGGCAAAATTTAAGTATTTAGGACGACAGCTTGTAGAGAAACAAGGTCTAGCATGAATGACAGTTTTTACTGCGGACTCTGAACGGCGGATTGAGAAGCTATTTCATGACAAATTCGGTATACTCTTGGAAGCTTGTCATTACTAGCTGAGAGGTGGTGCTAGCAAACAACACCTAGCTAGAACCTACCTATACAAGAGGTAGAAAACCTTAGTACCAACCTTTATCCAACAGGTAAAAACGAAATGGTATTCCATCACTTGGTACAGGGTGGGTTAAATGAAGGTTTACAATGCAAAATGGTTATCTCCGGAACTTTTAAAAAGTTTTATGCGTTACTCATCACAACTATTTTAGTAGGTGACACATGAACATGCTATAGTAGGTACCCCTTACGGGAACTCCTAAACATAAAAGATTAAAAGCGTTAACTTGACTTGAAAGAGACCATATCTCCAAACTAATTCACGTCACAACAGGGCACTGTATCCCATAGGCAGGTATGGTCATCGATTAGGCATTGTCTGGGATGATTTCTGAATGACCTACAGAAGAGACATCTATCGTACACTTTCTCTACATGTGTTTCGGCCCGTCATACCATCACGACCGACCTAAACCTTTACGTAAGAATTCAGAAGTAGATTAGGGTTTCCAACTTTAGCACACACGGTTTGGTCCGAGTTAAGGTACCTCTTTTTCTAGAGAACCGTTTCAAAGTAACTCACTAACTTGGAATGTCTGTTTAATGATGCGCCTACATACGAAGATAAAAGTGGGTCTTGTCGTCGTTCCTAAAATAACTTCAAAAACTGCCCTCGAGAAGAAGGAGAATTTTTTTTTAAAGCGAAACATGCCTCAACTCGCGCATTATGGCTCTGAAGTCCGTGGTAGACCTGAGTTTCAACTAACAAATGTCTCAGCCAACTCGATCATCAGCTAGCTACTTTCAGTTTCGCACTCCAAATTGGTTGAGGTTTCTTTTCACTAGCGTGCGTCAACTGATTGGCGGGCTTTCTTTACCCTGGTTTGTATTCGAAGACTTTCAGAATCGAAGCACTGGTGTTCATCCCTTCTACTTGCCCCATCCACCTGGAATCTTTTAACTTAGTAGATGTTGTTGAACAGTCCATAAAATTAGTCGTTGTATCTTCTCCTTTACTCTGCGTCTATGCCTTTGTTGACCATTAAACCCATCTTCCTTGCTTCTGTCTCAATACTCACGAAGGCGTACACGACATAACGTTGCGTTCTCTCGATTATGTCAATAACGTCAGCGTATGGACTTTTAAAAGATTGCGTCCTTGGGTGCTGCCGTGTAAGCTCTGCCCAAATTTTCAAGACCGATGCTGAAGAAATCTCTAAAGAAATGTCTAAATCCTTTTCTGACATCGAATTTTCGATCTTGATGGAATGCCTTCATCGTTATCCTGCACAATCGGACGCATTTAAGTTTTGATATGGATGTCATTGCTTTGAATAAAAATAGTGTCATAAGCGACCTTAAAATCGGTTAAAAGGTGGTGGGTATCGATTTGATGTTCTAAGGCTTTGCTTTACTCAAAACTACATCAGTGTTTGGTGGTCTTAGTTCCTGGCCTAAGGTCAGACTAATTGGAACCAATTAGGTTGTTGAGAAAAGTCTTAAGGCGAATAGACAATACAGAAGATTGGATGTTGTAAGCGATTTTGATGAGACTTATCCCTCTATACCCTTCTTGAAGATCAGGTAAACAAGTCAACTTTAACAGAATTCCAGTAAACATGGATTCACCAAAGTATTTGCAGTTTCTTTAATCGATTGAATAAAAACAAGAAACACTTATTCCTAAATTGAATATTAAATGAAACGCATCTAAACTTTCGTCAACATGTCCCACTGCCACTGAAAAGTAAACCGTAATCTGAAAAGTAAACCGTAATCTAGATTTGCGAAAAGTTTGACACCCCCATGCAATCCCCGCCATTTTTATTTCAAATGCGTGTCCGACTTCTGAATTCGGCCATCAATTACTTACCAAGAGGTCATCGCCTTATCATCATCATCTCGAGTGCACCTGGGGGAGCGAAAGTGCAAGTGCAATTGAGGTGTTTCATTCCTTTTTCAAATATTCATCTCATTATTGATTTTCCATCCAAAAAACGATAACGAAACCGAAAAAAAGAAGAAAAAACGAACACAAATCCAAAACAGTCACTAAAAATTCAATAAACCATTTTCTACATAAAATTTCCCCACCTCTAGCTCACCATACTCCATTTCAGAATGAAATATAATTTTGTCTCTTTTTTTTTTTGTTTCGTTTTCCCCAGTTGCCTGAGGAGAAGTCACCCCAGCATCCCGTGGAATTGTCGACAGAACTCATGTTGGCCTGCACAGTGGCGCTATCACCATCTTATATGAAGAAGCCCTCACACCCAAAAGTACTGGAACGCCTACCGGATCTTATTAGGTGAGTTTGGTGGTTTTGTTTTGTATTTTCCACCTTTTGTTGTTTCTCTCTTTCGCTTTTGGAAGAATGTACCCCTCTTTTCGAAGTTAACTTCGAATCACAATTCCCATCAGAATGGCGGGCAAAAGAGAAACTGTTAGAGTGAGGGAAATATAAATGCAATAGGTGAAAATGTTAAGGCGTGGTCTCACCACCTTATATACACCACTTCTTGCTTATTTACCACAAAGAACGAGACAACTATAGACTGGCTCTATGTGCAAAAAAAAACTTAAAGAACTCTTTAAAATTCACTTTAATTTTTTGGATTTTCGTCCTTTTCTGTGCTGTTGTTCGTGTTTCCTTTTATTTTTGTTCAGTAACACAGGAAAATATTTTTATTTTTCGGTCTGTCAACATTTTGCCATGTCCCATACCCACCCATCAACCGAACAACTGAACAACTGAACAACTGAAGAACTGAAGAACCCCGTCCCCACTTTATCATTTGCCTTTGTTCTGGTTCCATCGAATTGGAAGTGGGAGGAGAATTAAATTTCACTTTTTCATGTCGCGTCCTGCTGCGTATCCTTTTATTGTCGTGCGTGGATCTTTAATTTGCAGTTGAAAAGCGATTTTTTTTTTTCGTTTGAGACTTCATTGATTCATTGACAATAATGTGGGGAGTTGGTACTCGGTCGGTATACACCTACCTAGGGTCCTTATTCCTCTTCTAAGTGGAAGGAGATCCTTCATTCAAAAGACGGAAAATTGAATTTTGTTTTCCTTCGATGTCGTCCTTGATGTTTTTATTTAAAAAAAAAAAAAAGAAAAGTTTTTCTTCTTTACAGCAAAACTTTTGTTGTGTTAGTGGAAATTTATATTCAGTAGGTACGTCCCTGGTCCGTTTTTCGGTTACGGTGTGACCTAATTGCAAAAGGATATACTCGTAGCGAGTATATTTTGTGTATTTTCGATCTCAAAGGAATTTACTCGTAATTGGGACTCTTGTTGTTGTCCCAGGGTCTGTGATTTGTAATTTAAAATTTTGTTATATCAATTTTCTTGTAGCTTTTAATTTTTGGGGACAGTTTTTGTTTTTGGTAATTTAATTTTAAGAATCTCGATTGGAGGGTTGTTTTGACAAAAAAATTTGATGTTAAAGACAAGAGGGGACCGTAATTTGGTTACAATTGGAAGATTAAAGTAAAGCTAATTAAATTTAATTATAAAATGACAAATGGACTTTGAGTTTACAGAGGATTTCTATTAAATGTTTGACGTGGTGAAGAGTTAATGTATACCTATAGGCCTTTGGTTTGTTATGAAGGTTTTTACAAAGAGTTGTGAGTTAGATACCTATTTGCATACGGATTAATCCAATAGAGTGGAACTGAGGTGTTACGCTATAAAAAGACCACATAGGTAGGTGCATACCTACTTTGAACTGATTGAGAAAGATGGCGATGCTTTTTGCGGTATAGAAGACTTTGTAAATGTAATTCGACCCTGCAAACCTCTTTTAATGTTCCTTCTTAACATGTACATACACATAAGTAGTCTTGTGGTGGTCACTTAGATGTGATTAGCTAATCAATGAAAGTATGACTGTAGTTGCAGTGGTTTTAGTGGTAAGTGCGTTAAAGTGCTAAGCAAGCTCACACAGGTTCGAGTCTTAGCAAATATAACACACGCATAGTTTACAAGTTGCGTGCCAAATATTTGTTTTTTCTTTCGATTCATGGCTGTTAAAAGCGCATTTTTTCGTTTGTACTTGTCCAGTTTGCAACATTTTAACATCTCTGTCACATGACATCCCTGTGTGAAACGATTCGATTCTCGAAACCACACTTCTTGACGAATTTAATAGAAACTCATGGAAGGTACTTAATACAATGGATCTGTATAGATCCAAGTGAAGGTTGCATCACGAGATATAGCCACTTCTTAACGGTGTGATTCAGCCATATATAGGTAGGTACCTACGTCGTTTGTTTTTAGAGTTTTTCTTCAAATAACACGCTCTGCGACCTGGTAAGTCTTTCAGAAAGTCGCCGTAAGTTGATCTTAAGTCACCAAGTCAAACTACCACACGAATTTGTGTCGCACAAGGTGGAAGGTAAGCTCAATTTATTAAAGTGAAACTCGTCAGCATTTGGCAGGCACTATCTTGAAATGTCTATCCTGTGGGTTGTCTAAGTCATACACAGCTTACAATGCATGTGTCAGAGTCGTATCGTAGTCGTCGAATCTGTCATTGGGAATCTGTCACTTTTGCGAATTAGGAAGTCAGTTTAAGTAAGGCGGGACCATTGGACATTGTGGTAACCTTTGAAAAAGTCGTTTTATACAGAACGTCGAATGTGTTCATTAAGTCGTCTTGCAAAAAGGGCGGAGTCTCCATTGTATGAAATGCTTCTTAGGACTTTTCATGTCATCGGTCTATAGACTGATAGATTAGAGTCTTGATAAAGGATAAAGATCAAGGGTCCAAGATGGCTCACCTGAGGCCAGAAATTTGGTATAAAATGATCAATAGCAACCGCAGGGACTTCATTGGTTACCTCCAAAACGCATAGAGTTCTTGAAACGAATTCAGTTAAGATTGTGGATGTTTATCTGCGCCTAAGGAACCCATGTTATGTTGCAGAAAAAACTACAGCCAAAAGCGGTTATAACGACCCTCAAGGGATCTAAAAATTTGGTCGTTATAACCGATGTCGTTGTAAGCGATTTTGACTGTAGTTTGCAATGAAAGAACACTATCATACAATACACGATGCTTTTTAAGAGCTGAAGAACGCATGAAGTTGAGCTATGCTATATGAAGTAGGTACGAGTCCTTGCATAGTTCAAGAAAAACTTGCTGCTATATTGAAAATTGAAATAGGGCAGAGAGGAGCTAGGGTAGATGGAGGGGGGCCTATGAGAGTAATCGTCCTTGTAGCAGAACTAATCAAGATCAGGTTCAAGGATATGATCAGCTAACGATTGGTTGAAGAAGTCAGAGAATTTGTTATCTAGAACTTAAGACAAACGTCAGATTTTATTTTGACGTTTAATAAATTGGAAGCAAGACTTAGGATCAAAGATCAGTTTCGCAGGATTGCCGGTGTAAAATTCGATGTTATGAAATACAGACTCCGTGAAGCTTACTTTATTCGAAGGTGGGTTCATTTAAGGATTTTAGTTTAACTTACGCAATTGTGCATACTGATAGCAACGAATTGTACGTTCCCAAGATGTACGCAGCAGTAGCAAAAGCCTCCTTTTACAAACATGCAACATGTTTTTTTTTTTAATCTAATTCTTGACTCGCTACAGAAAACCTAAAAATATGTGTAAAGGAAGGCTTGAGTGAATCTATACTCAGCACTCTCATTAGTAGGTAGCACTCATGTTAGTAGGTGCTGTCGCCAAATTGCGATATTTTCCTGCAATAACATGGCCGTACCGTCGCTATATGTACATATGTTTGGCAATACTTTGCTACAGAGTCAAAACTTCACTTTGATACAATAGAACATCATCCGTTAAAAGCAAGCCTGATGTCCCCAGCAGGGATTCTCTTCGCAGTCAATCTTTCCTTCAGAATCTTATCTTGGATTGAGTTCGGTAGTAAGGTTCGGTATAGATAAAAGAAAAGGAATGTATTCCCCATAAAAAATGGTTAACATATTTTCTACAACTCAACCAATCAGTAGAAAAAATTGTTTAAAAAAAAATCCGCAACTCTACGAACAAACCCCAATGTCATAGAAAAGAAACACACTCTTGCTACCAAACCTTCAGATTTTGAAGTCTTTGTCGCAATTTCCTGGTTGCATATGCACATAGTTTATATCGGATGAAACTTTTGAGTTGAAATATCTCGGCTTGCGCTTTAACCCTGATTTAAACGAGGTTAAGGTGATTCAGGTTTTGGCCAGACTTTGAAATGTTATGACTAAATTTAAACTTCGATGAGATTAATAATTCCGATCAGGACGTGTAAATATATGTTAGCTACTCGTCCTTAAAATCCTCAAATAACACAGTAGGCTATAATAATGCAAACTTGAGAGCCTTTTTGTATGCATTTTTCCATTAAAAAAAGGAAAACAATGCTTGGCAACTTGGCAGCATTGTTCGTTAAAAAAAAATACTCGTGATGATTCTGGTAATGCATCCAACAATGGAATATTATTTCACACCTTTAATTTTCACATGACACTGGGAATATATAATACAGCTATTATCGCAAAAACAACACAAAGAAAATAGACACAACAGTAAAATAATGTTTTGTTCTATTTTCTAAATTAGCAAACAAAAATGGCGAGTGGTTTTGATCTGTTTTGTTGGTAAAATAAAACTAGCACGAGAAAATGCAACTTATGGTGGTTCTTCTATACCTAACG
The DNA here is from genome assembly GCA_951813785.1 of Criorhina ranunculi. Classification (NCBI taxonomy): domain Eukaryota; kingdom Metazoa; phylum Arthropoda; class Insecta; order Diptera; family Syrphidae; genus Criorhina; species Criorhina ranunculi. Next base: position 52,155,132 of record OX638383.1, read on the forward strand.
CATCGTTCTCTCTCTTTTTATCATTTATCTGTTAGAGGAGCATCATCAAAACTTCTCCATCGACCTAAAGGTCTTCAGCAACTATTTGGAGTTCCATGCAACATTTTTCTGACTCGAGGTTTTTGATGTCAAGATATTTGTTTCGGTTAAGTCTTCTACTTCTTTAGGGGTTGCACTCGAGTCCGGACACTTTGCTGCCTAACTGACTTACATAAGGTGTGTCCTATCCACATTTTCTTAAGGCGTTTGATCTCCCTTGCAATCGGTTCTTGTCCGCAGCTTTTGAGTAGTTTGGTGTTGGTTTGGAGATAGTTCACGTAGTAGAGATCTTCTTTGGATCCACCGTACGATACTATTACGCTACCCAGGCGACAGGAATTGTTAAGTTAGTGTCTACGATTTTGAATCCGTGGTTCGGAGTTTGATGCGCGGATTGGCAAGCTCTTGGTCTTGTTGATGGTGATCCAGTAGACTTGCTTCTTCTGAATTGACTTTAAGGTCGGAAAGTTGGCCTGGAAGTCTGCTTCTTTAGTGGCCAGTAGGCAGATGTCGTCTGCTAATCTAAGACTTCTAAATGATTTCTTAAGTTCCATTAGATCCCTTTTTATCGCTATCCCAGTCCTGGTGAGTACGTTGTCAAAGATAACTAGAACTTTTGCGAACGCTTGATATCGACTTGAAGGGGTTTGATAACTAACCAACCAAAGCAACCCTATAAGGCTTTTATTTCGACTTGTTTAAGAGGTAACACCACTTTGGTTCAAGGCATCCAAAATGGACACATGGAGGATGCCTTCAAACGCCGTGGAATAGTCGATTGTTGCTTCTAGAGGATGATGCTTGTAACTAACACCTCCTGTATGAGTTCATCACACATACATATGTACATGGCTGCGTAAACGTCTTAATTTTTGTCTATAGACTGCACCTTCCCGAAAAGAGCCCCGGGCACTACCACATATGTCGGCGCTACCTTCCTCACAAATCAACTACATATATGCGTTGATGAATTACATGACTTATGTGTCTTATCCCATTCCAATCTCCTTAACTCGCACAGTATCCCTCGGGGGCTTCTCAAAATTACTCCTTGATTGCCCATAATGTACAAATCTCCACTTAAACGGCTAAACACATACACCACCACCGTTCCTTAATTGCTTCATGTACTCACGACCAAAGTGTTCGTTTATAACCTCGATTACTCATCATGACAATTGCTACATAAATCTCAGCCATCGCAACATGCTTCCAAGTGTCATCCGCTTACAAGATCCCACATCTATACGAACCCACTCTCTGAAAGCAAGTACCATCTCGCCACCACAGTGCGTATTTATCAACCTGTTTGCTCTAGCAAAGCTGGCAATTATATATTTCACATCCTTCCTTTTCCAAGAAAACCAGTTAAGGAGCAGAAAAAACTAAAAAAAAAAACTGAAAAGTCCGCCAACAAAATGGACATCCACAACCACAGATAGCAGTGCAGCACACATGAGTACCTAAACAGCGTGCAACCAAGCAAGTAACCAACCAACCAACCGACCGACCGACCAACTATTTGGACATGTTTCCGATTAGACAAGACTCCGGATAGGGAGAGGGACAACAGCGCAGAGGCTTGAGTTGTGGACGATTACCCGACGTCTTGTACTTAATATCTGAATGCATGGTGCCGAACACGGCAATTATCAGGCGAAACGATTAATGGACAAGTTTCGCTTAGCAGGGCCTACTTTTTGCCCCTTTTTTTTTTTGACAGATACCTTGTCGTCCCTCGTCCTCTTCGAATAACTCCCACTCTCTTCTTCTTTCGTTTTGAATTATTTTTGTGGAAATTTGAGACTTTTCCTCGTGGTAGGTCGAGATTTATTTTCGTCGTCGTCGCGGAATGTTTTTCCACGCACACACACGGATGTTTGTGATCAGAATCCTGTCAGAGATGTCACTGAGGCAGGAGTTAATGAGATTTTCACATCTCAAAAGACAACAAGTGTTTGTCTAAGACCATTCCTAGAGTTGTGCTGCCACCCAAAGAGTGCCGAGAAGATGAACATTTCCCAGTAGAAAAAGGGTGATGTTTTGACAGTTCACTGGATTCCACACAGATGTGGGTGGTTCAGAAATAATTTCATGAAAACAAACCCCGAAAATAAAACCGAAAAAAGTGCTGCTGAAGCTGAAGATACCAAATGGAATCTATCGAAAAATGTTTTATAAAGTTTCGTTCCGTGCAGCAGCGGCGGCGGCGGCGGCGGCGGTGACGACGCTTGTGTCATTCGATTTCACTAATCATACAGTGATGATGACAGTTTATGCGAACTGTCAACGATGGTGATGATTTTTTTTTTGTAGAAAATTGTCATTCAAAAAAGTGTCAAAAGAAATTCCACTTGGAACACTTTAGTTTCGTGGAAAAATTTGTGGGTGGCGTTAGGAAGTGTCAATTAGTTTGAAATTAGATTGAGTTACTTCGAATGCTTGGGTGTTCTGAGGCTTTTGTTTTTCCCTTTCCGAATCTTGTAAGAAAATTGAGAAAAAAATCGTTTTAGAATGTGTCGGGAAGGTCGTTGTCAGGGAAAACGAATAAATTTGAAAGGATTTGGCGAAATCTAGAGAAAAGTTTGAACGAAATCAATACAGGGTGTGGGAATTGTGTCTTAAATTTTAAAGAACATATGTATGCCTTTTGTATTACTGTTGATAAACAAATACGGAGCTACAAAAAAAAAAAAAAAAACAGAAAGTAAGTACTAAGTCTACGAACACATTCGTTGAGACTAAATGTATGATGGCGTTTGAAAAATGACATTTCTCTGACAATGGCCATGGAATTGTTCACAAACTGTAGAACGTTTGGCAGTAGATGAGTGGATATTTATGTAGGCTTTGCCGAAGACTTGTTTTTAGAGGAAGAAATAATCTGTACTAGAATTTTAACTATACTGACAGTGGTATTGAACTTTTTTGATAAAAGAAACTTTTGGTCCCTGCTGCTTTGGCATCTGTCACCAAATGTTAAAAGTAAGAAGCTTATACAATGCACTAGATGTTCTAAAGGCGCTGAGGAGTGCATTGATTGCATTTAACCTTGGCCTTGATGATGACATTGAGCCTGCGTGATGCACTTGAAGAATGTGAGGCTGCGGTATTTGCTGGCTTTCTCAGTCTCAGGAGAAGGCATACGACGAGACATCTGGTGAATATATGCGTCATTGTTGTGCCAAAATGATCTGCAGATTATCCTGCATTTTTTACTATTCGGAATTTAGAGGAGAATGGTGTTGAGTCTCTAACCAGATTGCATGTCCACGGTATCACGGGTTATTGAACACCTTTTCGCAGTACACAGTCCTGTTCATTTGGACGCTTTGGACGAAAAAACAAACGGAGAGCGAACTTAAGCGATCATGGCGGCCTGAACCATGAAAGAAGTTAGTTCCACAACGTACGCGCCATCTTGTGTTGATTGTACATCGTGCGTCAGCTCCCTTCAGCTCGTCACCAGTGACCTCGAATTCTCCTCAACAGTTCTCCGTCATATATGGTGACCCATTCGTCAGTCTGACTTGGTGAGTGGACTCCACTGCATGGCATACTTCGCACCGAAATTTTCTTCGTCTATTGGTTCCTAAACTGTTCGCATGTGGAGCTGTTTCATTGCCACCTATTTACACGAAAGTTTGCTTGATTTAAAGTTCCTATTAGGTATTTGCAGGAAGCGCATGATCCATGGCCTGATTCCAGTCAAGGATTCGTCAAATTGACTCTTTTTCAAAGTTATTTCAAAGTCGTGCGACTTCAAGTTGGTTCGGCAGTTGGTTAATCAGTCAACACCTCAGGCAACTCGGGGACTTACATACATCATGTCAGAGAATGTAAATAATGTTTCAAAGTGTTTGACAGCCACACCGACTTCTGTCTAAGCTGAGTCAAGAACTTGTTACGGTGAACGAGAAAGTCGATGAACTGGCTTGGGAACGAGTGTAGATGAATGATTCTATGTTTAAGCTGTGATCAAGGTTGAACTACAACAAATGCACAACAAAGGTCATTGAACACACAATGTGATAGAAGATCCTGGAATCTGCATTGGTGACATCCTGGCTTCTCTAGATTGCATGCAAACTATTGTCAACTCTATAAATTGCACCCGCTTTCCTTAAACTCTTTCCAACACACATCCCAAATTTTCCTACAGTAGGTACCGACTGACACTGAGACCTAAGTGAAAAGCGTCCTGCTCACCCTCTCATACCGTACAAAATCTAAGTGAAAGCATGTCGTGCTGTCCAATCATTTCACTGCAAGGACTGTTAAAACAGAACGCGGCTGTTCGAAGATTTGTCAGCAGGGGAGCACCACAGGGTTGTGTTTTATCTCCTCTTCTTTACAGTCTGGTATGAATCTGGGAAGGATGTCACATCTGAGAATTCTGACCGATTAAAGGCTAGAAAAATTCGAACTAATTGTTTGAAGATCTCAGCACCTGGTTTGCATTTTTGGACGCTACATCCTTAGATCTTCTCAGTCACTAGCTAATGCAAACTTTGTGCACGATGTAAAACTGGAACTCTAGTGGTTATTCTCAGCTTATACTCCTTTTTCTTTGGATTTCCACTTACTCATGCCACCAGCAATACAGCAACCCTTCCTTGCAAAAATCTCTTTGATTCCACCCGCGACTCTCTTCATTGCAATCAAATTCAATCTGTCTGTCCATAGTCTCTGATTTCAAATCACAAACTGTCATATCAGTCAGTCAATCAAAAGGTCCAACACACACACACACACTTTTGAAATTCATCAACTCCTCCGGGCAAAGATTTCCATGTCACAAAACCCCCGAAACACACACCAAACCTGACCATATGCGATGAATTTTCCATCTCTAATGTCTGTCAGAGGAAATCCGTCCGAAGTAACATCCAGCACTCATTATTGGATTACACTGAGGAATAACAAAACCAGGAGTTCCGTTGCATTTTTCGCAAAAGGAATCTAGGCTAGGGTTACTTGCCGCACTCAAAAGGATCTTTCATCTCTCTCTTTCTCTCTCTCGATATTCAACGAGGAGAATTGAATTTTTTTTGTGACATATGTAAAATGTGTAAAGTGCATGAGGTCTTAATTTAATACTACCTACGACGGAACTCCTTTCCTCGGTGATCAGCATCATCAACATTAAGAACCCTCTTGCCTACCCTACCCCTTGGTTGGTTGTTTACTCCTGCTGAGTAGACAATAGGATGAGTCAATCAAATCTCAATGATGAGGACTTAACGGCAGGATAAACACCCCTCGGTCTAGTAAAGTAGATAATAGCCCCGAGGAGGGTTTGTATATGCATGAAGCGAGCAAGTACCATCGTTCAAATACGACACGCTAAGTGCTTGAATGTGGCCAATGTACCGTAAGTAATCCCTTATTCAAAAAAAAAAAAATCCACCAGAGATGACTTTTTCGGTGCCGCTAGGTCATGAATGCCATTATCAAATGAATTGCGAATGCGTGGACGATTCTAATGGACAACATGGCTTGATTTACGTATCTGCTGGTCCTTAAATTTAAATCAGAATTTTGGAAATTTGATATAAACAGACGGATCTGCAGAAGGTATAATCAGAAACAGGGAACTAATAGAGTTAGACTGCAACAACGGCCCCCAGTTGTTTCTGATAGAAAATGATGCCAAACGTCAAAGAATCACTGAACTACTGTCAAATAATTGACAGATTAACACAAACAAATTTTTCTGAGAATTCATACGTCAAAAAATCACTGAACAACTGTCAAATAATTGACAGTTCTACACAAAATAAAAATGGCGGTGGTATAAAACTATGAAAAGTTGTTTGGAACACCCTGTATAAATAATTGTTTGTACATAATCAACTTGAGAACCACTGATTTGAATGCAATTTTTCCTATAAGCCATCTATCTTAACTTTCTCGGTTGAGTACAAAGATCGCGATCAGATGAGCTCTTAGAATCACTGCAACGGCAGCTCTGGACATATTGTTCCTCTTTCTGCCACTAGATGTCTAACAGAAGACAAGTGCTAGCCAACCAGACAAGGCAAGACATCGACTATACAACGACCTACAACGGCTCCTTTTCGATAAAAACGTTGAAACCATCATCATTCAGTTTGAAGATGTTAGGTTGGGTGGCTGTCCCCACTCAGGTAGGGACACAATTAGCCGAAATGTACCACGCAAAGTACCGGATTGCCAGCATTAGAAACCTCGGATGCTGTGTTTCCTTATCTAGGACGAGACTAAAGCTGTTTATTTTGTAAATATGGAGCTTGGCCAGGTCGCTGAGGTCTTCATAGAAATAGGTATAGGAACACCCCAAGGGGTTTCCTTCTCAGCACTTAAATGGCAGAACCGGTGAATAGAAGATAAGTTACTGTTTCCTTATCCTTTAAGTCTTCGCATCTTCTTCAGAAATCGTTGGAGAGAATATCCATTCTCATGGCATACCTACACCTATCAAGCAGTGCCCCTTGAGTTTGGACCCTAGATGTTTGGACAAACCGAATTAGCAGCGGTTGCCTAAGGTCATCCTTCATCGAATCTCCACCAGGGTGTCATTTGTGGAGTTTATATTTGCCCCGAGGTAGATAAATTCCTTCTAAAGCTACAGTCCGGGGTAGACCTGGGCCTCAACCAACAAGCGTCTTCAGCCTTCACTACCTCAATATTATAGCTATCGATTGTTAGGTTTTGACCTAGACGGTGTTCGACGGATCGGTTTTTGGTAGACAGCGTGTACTTTGTTTTATCCTCGTTCATCGTGGGACCAACTCGTGTGGCTTTTTATAAAGCTTTGTCCGCTTCAGATCAAGATTAGGGAAGATCTCCCTCAACGATAGATAAGACAAGGCAAAGCCCAACTTTATCAATTCTACTTAGAAGCAGACGGTTGGAGAGTAAAAAAATGTCCGCCTACGGGTATGTGATAAATTTTGATGTGCAGCGTTTCGTTACACATTCACCCATTTAACGGTGCGTAAAGAAGTTAGGTTAGGTTAGGTAGGAGTGGCAGGCTGCAGGTGCAACCTCACTTAGACCAAATCTGGTCCTTTGTGTTACCACCAGGATCTGTACTTCATCAGAAATACTACCCACAGAACCGGGCTTTTTATGAAGCGCTGCAGGCTACCTATGTTGATGTCAGCCAGTTCACTAAGGTTGTTGAAGAAGCTGACTCCTAAGTATGCTCTTCTTCGAGCTGAGAGGGCCCGACATGTACAGAGAAAGTGGAGAATCTTCTCCTCCTATTCCTTGTTTATGTAGCTTCTGCAGAAGTCGTTGTAAGGGAGGCTTGCCGATGATGGTGCCGTGTCTCGTTATGACACCTACTGATGAGACAGTGAGAACGTTTGAGATCCGGCTTTGGCCAAATCTACTTGGTGATGAGGCAGGTGCTACCTACTGTCCATCTGTGATTGGCGATGTTGATCGCATTTCTATTAAGTAGCAATTTGCAGGTGGCGTATAGAAGTTTTATTTCAGAAAGTTCTTTATCTGCTTCTGTCGGTATCTATACATCAATCCGGGAAGTCCCCGGGCTAGGCTTATCGAGTTATGCCCTTCATTGTTGATAATTTTTCTATAAACTACAACCTACAAGCCTGTAAAATTCCAATCATTTCCTCCTCTCCTGTAACAGCTTTGTCATTCATTTTTCATTTTTATTACCTCCTAGCCTCCGAAAGCCAACCTCAAACCCGTTCATTTGAATAAAATGCAAATCACAAAAATGTATCCATATGTTGCGAAAAAAAGTGTTTCTTTGTTGCAAAACCTTAAAAAAAAAGATCCTCCTCCCGTCTCCTGTTTTTGTGAGCCACTCTGTTCCTAATGTCCATTCGCATTTATCATTCATAAATCAAACATCAAATTGATTACCGTTGCTGTTCGCCCTCTCCCCACACAGAAGACCGACACAAAATGTGGGTAATAAAATTATTCCTAATAATCATCATCATAATAATCAACCGAAGCGTAACGAATACGGTACGGGGTTCATACGCAAATTTGATAAAAAAAAGAGCCACCAAACCGGATGCTTCCCCTCGAAGTTGGAAGTTGTTTTTCTTTCAATTCATGGCACATGGCACATGTAGGCAAATGTCAGGACGAATATGCATGCAAAGTCTAGTCAGCCTCTCTATAGTTTACATCTCGCAATGTGCCAGTCAGTGTCACCCCTTCGAGATGTGTCACCCAGAATTAACCTCACTTTTTACCCATGCCCATGAATAAATTGAATAAAAATGTGTCAGGGGTGCGACAAGACCACTGGAAATCACGTTACACGATGCATTCGCAACTATTAAAATCATATTATCCGCATAAAAAAAAGGGTGTGGATGGACTGCGAAGGACGAAGCAAAAGGGGGGGTACTTGCTACACCTCGACTCGGAGAATATTCAATTCCTATGCCAATAATAATTGAAACATTATACCGCCCCTAAGGCTATGTTTGCTCTTTCTATGTCAATTATATGTCCGCACAGAGGGAGAGGGTGGCTCCAGTGTCACAGGAGTTCTGTCCAGGCGGTGACTTACAAACGATGTCTTTATTTTCTAATTTAAATTTTATAAACATCCTGCTCTGCTGGTGGACTTGAATTTTATGGCGGTTAGATCATTTGTCGGTCATTTTTATACCAAAGGATCCGTTTATAACTCTCTCTCTCTCTCTTGATAGGTCCTTTTTATTTTACTCTGGTGAAAGTGGATGTGATATGGCACTTTAGGTGGAGCCACAACATTTTACCACATCTCTTCACACTCACCGTGTGTGGAGGTGTTCATAAAATTGCTCTCCGTTTGTTCATATTACACCGCCACCTATGTGTGATGCACATGTTCAGCAAAAAATAAACTGGTGGGTCTTTAGGTTTTTAGAGACTTTTGCCTTGATTCAATGGTTCTTTTTTTATGATTAACGAGAATGGAGGAGGTTGTCCTTGTTTTTTTTTTTTTCGGTTCCGGTCATTTGCTGTTAAGGGAAGGAGTCCGGTTGTAAATTTTTAAATGGCAACAGAACATTTTGTACAGTTTTGAGGGTTATTTTTTAAGTGCTGACGAATTTTTATGTAAGTTTTTCAATTATAGCTTTGGGAGCATGTGTGTGTGTGTGTGTGGGTGTTTTTGGTTTTGTGTGGACAAGCAGAATCTGGAGGGTAGTAAAGATTTTGCTGTTTTTATTTGTCACCTGGGTGAAATGAGACGTAAAGGAAAATGTTCCGTAAAGTGGATTGGTGAATAGGATTTTAGGATAGACTTGAGGAAAACATGTCCCTTTTTGTTGTTGTTGGGTCTAGGCTTTTGGAAGTTAATGGAAGCTAATGGAAATATTTTGCACAAAAAATCAGTTAAATGTAAGCTGAGAGCGAGAATTATGTCCTTGATGCCGTGAAAGTCATCTAATTTGTGCAAATTTACTTACATCTCTTATCGATCTTTTGAAAGACCTAGCAGACAAGTACCTAAGTTACTCTAGACTTCTTGTATTCTAAGAATAGTTCTCGGAACCGTCGTTTAAAAGAAGTCTTTGCGTACAAAAAGAACACCTACACTTTGTGGATGTGCTACAGGAAGTCGTCCTAATACTGGCTTGCCAATTCCAGTTAAAAGATGCGCTCTTGGGATCCACCTAGGTAGGTAGGTAGAAGTGGTTGAAACTGGTGAACCTGCCAGGGACACAAATAGCGCGGGTGCGCCGTTTTGATACCACACGATTACCTAGACTATGAAGGCTACTCTCATTGCAAACCTTGTAAAAGAGGATTTTAAAAACGATTCAAATTTGAGTTCCACAAGTTCCACAAAACCTTCATTTAACCACTGAAATTGCCTTCATTGTTCAAGACTCACCCTGTCTATCCAGGGCATAACTGTCTCTAGCCCCTCGATGTATCTGGGATGCATTCACTCGAAGATCTTGTGGAAAAGGAGCATGACACTGGCAAGAATCTTGGTGTACATCACACTGGGGACATCTGAAGGCTCTGTCTATCGTTCCTTCTATTCATCTTCTGATCCTGATCAAAATTTGAGGAAAAAAAAAAACCCGAAGAAGGCCTTTCAGATGCTTTAACTTGTTGGGGAGCCGCCTTGCTCAGAGCACACTCTGGTTGTTCGACATAAACTGGCCTTTTCTCATGGCATTAGAGGAGGTTGCCATGAGTCACATCGCGAATTAGTCGCTCAAACACTTGAAGGTCTTGATGAATCCTATGTTGGATTTGTTGAACATGTATTTTTTCTGTCCCAACGTGTTGAAAGGTTCTTATGCTTCGAAACAGCCCCCAGAAACCTCAAATCTTCAAAAAGCTTTGATCGTTCGACTCCATAAAGGAATGTCCCCAAATATATCCCCTGCACCCTGTATCATCTCCAGAAATATGGAAACAGCCTTCCATAACAATTCAATTGAAGACTAATTGACGGTTTACTTACCAGCGTTGTCCGTTGGTCCGTTGGTCAACTTGGTCCGTTGGTCAACTTGGTCCGTTTTTCACAAACTCATCGCTCCTGTTAATGTGACAAGGTCTAATTTCGGATCTTTTTTCTCCAAGATTTCTGATTTTGTCAACATTATATCCGACCCATAAAAGACTCCATCGCACACTCTGAAGACCTTAAAATAGAACTAGAAGCTATGCAAGTAAGCACGGTACGTGTAAAAAGTAGACAACATTTCTTTAATATCTCATCTGTCTACTGTCCACCGCGATGCACGCTTGAAAAAAGTGATTTCACAGATGTATTTAACTCGCTTGGACCGAATTTTATTATTGGTGGCGATTTTAACGCGAAGCACACATTCTGGGGTTCAAGATGCATCTCACAAAAAGGTAGAGCGCTTTATGAAGCGAGTATGGAGCACAGCTGTGACTTTCATTCGACGGGAAAACCGACCAGCTGATACCACAAAAATACCCGATCTAATCGACTTCTTCATTTCAAAAGGAATACCTGCCAATCTCGTAAAGGTTGACGAAAGTTTCGACCTTTCGTCTGACCATTCTCCAGTCATTCTGACGATGAGCAGAACCCTTAATGAAAAAGAAAAACAAGCGAGACTAACTAGTAGAAATACTAATTGGGAAGGCTTCAGGAAAGAAATCGAAGACAACATTGAACTAAGAGTACCACTCAGGACGCCCTATGAACTTGAAGACGAAGTTGATCGCCTCGTTGAAATCGTACAGTGCGCCGGGTGGAATAATACTCCTCACGAAAGAAAAAAGCCCACAAACTGCGGCCTAAAATATCCACCGGTAATACAAGAAATGATAAAGGAAAAAAGAAAAGCGCGTAAGAAATGGCAACAAAGTCGTGCTCCACAGCATAAAACGCACTTAAATCACCTGTGTAACGTGCTGAAACAGACAATAAGCAATCTTAAGAACCATGCAATAGGTACTTACCTCGAAAGCTTAACAGCGGAAAAAGAATCTAATTATTCGCTTTGGAAATCTGTAAAAGGCACCAAAAGACCAAAAATCCCTTCGCCGCCTATCAAGAAAAGTGATGACGAATGGGCAAAGGGGGACAAAGAAAAAGCGGACATTTTCGCTGCCTATTTGGAAGAAACTTTTAAGCCGTTTGATGGTCGAGCACTTATTCAAAATGTCCAACGCGAGATAGCACCTGACACTTACACAATAACACGTGCAACGCTAGCGGAACTCAAACAAGAAATAAAGAAACTAAAACCAAAGAAAGCTCCTGGTTACGACCTAATAACCGGAGAAGTCCTAAAAATGTTGCCTAGAAAAGCTTTAATCAAGCTTCTCTACATTATAAATGCTGCGCTAAGATTAGAATACGTCCCGAGCCAATGGAAAATCGCGGAAGTAATAATGATACTGAAACCAGGAAAACCGCCGAGTGACAAGAAGTCTTATAGACCCATTTCGCTGCTCCCAATCATATCTAAAATCTTTGAGAGAATATTACTCAAGCGCTTGCAGCCGATCATCGAGGAACAAAATCTTATCCCTGATCACCAGTTTGGATTTAGAACGAAGCACTCAACTATTGACCAGGTGTACAGAATCACTTGAATCTCTTGAAGAAAAAAAGATCTGCTCAAGCGTATTCCTTGATGTCTCGCAAGCCTTCGATAAGGTATGGCATGAAGGCCTAAAGCTCAAACTACGTCAGGTCCTGCTTGCAGGCCTGTATAACATACCGACAACATATCTCGGGAGTAGACTCTTCCGTGTCAGGCACGGAAACGAATTCTCGCAATTCAAAGAAATTTCAGCCGGCGTACCCCAAGGAAGCGTCCTTGGCCCGCTTCTGTATCTCCTGTATACCCGTGATATACCTCAACAAGAAGACACCGTCCTTGCTACGTTTGCCGATGACACTGCTATTTTAGCAGTAGGCAAAACGACTGAGGAAACAACAGTCAAACTACAAAACGCTTTGAATAGTGTAAACGAATGGACAAAGACATGGCGGATCGCCCTTAACGAGACCAAATCTGTTCATGTAAACTTCACATACAAGAAAACGAACAGCTTGCCTGTCTTTATAAACTCGGTGCGTATTCCCTTTGCCAACGAGGCTAAATACCTCGGAATGACACTTGACGCAAAACTAAAATGGAAGTCGCACGTGAAAAAGAAACGTAAAGAACTAGAAACAAAATACAGAGAAATGTATTGGTTACTTGGGAAACATTCCAAGCTTACTACGGAGAACAAGCTGCTTTTATACAAGCAAGTGCTAAAGCCGGTATGGACATATGGTATACAACTCTGGGGTTGTACCAAACAAACAAATGCCAACATTTTACAAACTTTTGAAAATAAAGTGCTACGAGAAATTGTCCACGCACCGTGGTACATAAGAAATGATGATATACACAGAGATCTTGGAATTCCTACTGTCAAAGATGAAACTAAAAACTTCGCGCGAAAGCACAAAAATCGACTAAACGAACACGTTAATTATACAGTCCTACAACTTCTGGACGAAAGAAATGTATTGCGCCGTTTACAAAGGACCAAACCCTTGGACTTAGCACGATAAAAATTAACCGCGCCTAAATAGCGGAACAAGCAGGAACTTTCATTGGAAAGACACCTGCCAAACGTCTCTATATCGTGATACAAAAAATTGCTAGATAAGTCCTTACTTAGTTGCAATAACTAACAAATTTGCATCGAAGGGAGGTGTTTTTTAGTGAGTAAGAATCTCACTACTATGAGCACACGTCTGTCCTCATAGTGTCTATGCAAGATTTTCACCTACCCCGGGGAAAAAAAAAAAAAAAAAAAAATTATATCCGACACATGCCCTCGTGCTGACGTGGTCCTCTAGAAGACGACATAGGTGCCTTGACATAACCAAGATTCTTACTGTTACTTACTTACTGTTTGCACCTAAAGAAGGAACCTTGTCTGGCTAGTTCTTGAGCTGCACAGAGCCCTGGAATGTCCTAGTGGCACGTTGAGTTTTCGCGACAACTTTTATGCTTTGTTTTCTAAAACCTGTCACCAAATTGTTTGAGTGATAATCGGTCTCACGGCTACCATGGACCTACAGTCAGTGCAGTTGATATATCCGCACGAGTAAAGGGCTATTCTAGCACGTCCGTCAATGATTTCTCTCCACAAAGCCTTCTGTCAAGACTGAGTCCTCCGTTTTAGATGAATTGACTGCCGTTTGACAGTATTTGAAGGCATTAACTCGACACAGAGCTGAAATCATCATCCGCGTAGGCAACCACGCTACACCTCCAGCTTCAGAAGTACCCTGAATATTTCGTTAAGGACTCGATTCTGTAGAAGAAGAGATATCATACCTCCAGTGCTTCTACAACCGTATAGCTCCACAAGATTCTGTTTATTTGTAAAGCCCTTGCGTTGGCAAAAATGCCCTAAAACGCTCTAACCAATTGCCAAGGTTTCAGGATAAATTAGGTTAGCTTGTAGGGCTACCACAATGGGTCAACATTGACCTAAGTGTCGGGGAGATAGGACTTCCTTTCCCGTCAACCCTGTTACCTAACCTAACCTAGCTGAACCTTATAATGTACAGCCTCGGCATTTTGTTCCCCGGTGTGGAATTCCTGAAATAATGGAACGAGGATTGTCACTGCTGATTGATCTCCCTGAGCCAACCTGAGCTTCGAAGGAATTCTAGGACGGATTTCGGTGTCTCGTTTGACAATTTGCCTAGTGTCCTCCGGGGGCTGACTTTCTATTTCCGATCGGCGTATACGTTGTAAAGGTCTATTGTACTCAAACGCTAAGTGGGCCGCCAGCAAGTTGTGACGCTGTCATAATGCCTAAAAGAAGTGATACGTGGTTTCCATTCTTATTGTCGATTCTCTACGAAGTTGCAGCCCGCTTGCAACGCCTTTTCATTGCAACATATGTTGCAGTTCAAAGTCCCTCATTTAAATTTCCAAGCACACATCATTTTTTATCGACAGGATGTGATGAAAACTCAATTCATTCTCCGATAATTAACCACTCCTGCGTTTGTCCATCGTTCCCCATCACCACCAAGTAGGCAAAGCTATTGCCACCTCTCGTTTAATTACCCTTTAAGTAACCGTATCGAATCGCAGACCAACCGTGTAGCGTTCGCCTCTTCTTGCATGCTTCACTCAATTTGATTATCGACAAAGGACAACAACTGTAACACACCAAACCTCTGAATTGAACACAATCAAGATAGGAGCATCCCGTTGTGTATCAAGTGTAGGACAGCAGCAACGATATTGCACCCCACAACAACTGACGTATCTATTGTCATTCCACACCGTGACCGGGTTGAGTTTCAGCTATCCCTTCTCGATTCCTGTTTTTTTTTCTAAACAAAAATATCATTCGCCATCCGGTAATTCGTCCTGTGTGTACATTTCCAATACAGTTCGCTGTCAGATGATATAGCACACACACCGACAAAGGGGCACGACAAGGAGCTTGTTTAGCGCAACAACAGCAGCAGATACAGGAAAGGAACACACCGTGGTGCGGTGGTATCTAGTTACGCGCCGCTCTATCCCTGTTGAGTTTGGAAGGAAAATATATTCTTTCATATCCTGCGCCAAAAGCGCTGATGATGGGATTCTAAATAATAATATTGACTTTGAGGACGACGTCGACGTGGTGGTGGTAGTTCTTGTCGATGGCGATGCGGGGTAAGGATGATGTGCATGGGTGCGTGCAAAGCCGGTACGAGGAGGGAGTTTGTTTTTGTTTTTCTTTACCTAAGATTTCCTTGAATTTTTATTTTTCTTCTCAAGTGTCTCCACGGGACCAACAACGAGAGAAGGATGTTTAATTTACCAAAACACGAGACGGTAACGCTGAATTAAAATTAAAAAAAAAAAAATGGGACGCATGGAGAAATTCAAGTGAAATTTTGTAGAGATGACGTGTTATTTTTCGTTAAATTAGTTAGCAGGAGTTATTAAGGAGGAATTGGCACGAGTCTGTGCTGTGTCCTGTCACAAAAGCTTTGACATTTAGGCTGGCCTTTCTCCATCTTGCAGCATTCTTTCGTTTGAGAGTTTTAGACCAATCAGGCCAGATTTTCTGTGGATGGAGCGATCTTCTTGTCCTCAAAGACGATGGAATACCATTGGAATTCGTATCAGGAGTTCGGAATGTATTTCGTCTGTCACCGTTAGATTATGAATGTACCTTTGAACACAGGGGTAGACAGAATCCACCTCCATTGGGATGTTCGAAAGAAATACTGTGAATTATAAGCAATGGCAACAGTAGCATTAATTCTCCCCAGTCATTCTGGACACCAACCTCGGAGCAAAAAAAGACTGAAACCTAATTCTATCTGAGTTTCAAAATTACTACACCAACACTAGCGCGGTGTGAATAGCATCATAAGGGTATTCATAACCCCTTTAGCGCTAGTGGATTATATAAAAAAAGAGACTTTTCCTCAAGATTCCTAATACTTTCGAAAGTTCTAACGTCTACATTTTGCCTTGCACAGATCATGTTTCCACAATCTCTGTGGAAGGGTGCCCTACAGTTTTTATTGCCGAATCTGAACGGCGGATTAAGAAGCTTTTTTTATGACGAATTACACTTGCGGAGGACTGTCATTGCCTGCCGGAAAGTGGTGCCGCTAAAAAAGTTTCAATTGTTTTTCGAACTCGAACTTATGTCAGCCTGCTTAGGAGCCCAAACACTTCCTACTGAGCGACGGCGACCAAGACGAGCGAGTCCACAAGTGATAAAAGTCTCACACTTCGGCAGATCTAGGAGAAAATCCAAGAAGTTCAAACCGATTTAGGCGGACTATGACAGCGTTTATAGAAACGAGCTTTAGCGATGGAGAACGATGGCTACTTCATCAAAGTTGTTAGCGATTTCAAGGGAATACGCTGTTATGTGACACCAAATGCATAATCTTTCAGAAGTCTGTACAGAGACCGACGATATTATTGACAGTTCTTAGGGAGCTGGCATTGGTCGGACGCATCCAAAATGGGATGGAATGTCGCAGCCTCAGCGGATAGCTATAAATTTAAGTTACTTGCACGACTTTTGGCTTTGTCTTGTGCTTTAGTAAACTCTATACAAGACTTCTATCATCCCAGTCCTACTCTATAACGCTGAAGGATGGACTCTATCTAAGTTGAAGACAGCGATAATTCTTCCTATTTGGTCACGTTTGTGTTGACGGACTTTGAAGATAGACAACGAGCTGTATAAAGCGCCTGTTGGCCATTCAAAATGTTAAGACAAGTAGAGCAAATGAATACCAGCTTTACAGCCCGCAGAGTCCTCGAATCTAACGCAGGGGGGCAATACAGTAGAGTTAGACCTCGTCATAGGTGACACGCACAAGGAAGAGGGAATCTCAACTCAACCAACTTGGAGCACGCAGAAGCAGTCAGTTCTGACTTTTGTTTAGCAAGATCAATTAAGAAAGTCTACATGATCTTATGCGTCTTCTATGCAAGCGACTGTACCACCTAAAAGGGACCTTGAGCTCATCGGGCTTGTCTTGTCTAATTTTGAATTGTAGGCAATAGAATCTCTGACGGACCAGCGAAAGAGGTCTTGAAAAGTAATCCTCTGAGTTTGGTACCAGTAATTGGTGGCAAAATGTTGTGAAGTCTGACATCGAAGTCATGAACGAACCTCAGAATCATGTTTACCGACGGATGACTGTTTCTGAAAGGTTTTTGTCTGGGACATTTACAATCTGCAGTTTCTTGATCTTCTAAACAGAGTTCGCACTTACCCTTGGAACTTATGTCCAGTTTGTTGAGATGGTACCAAAGTGCACCTATAAACGTTGATTGAGCTTCTTTTCTGGCTAGCCCATCGGCAATTCCCTTGTCCTTGTATCTGGGAACCCAGTTGATGAGGATTATGGTATGACGTGTTTGAGGGTGTTTGGGCAAGCGTTGGATCGAAATTACGAGACCCAATTCTTGGAGCCATCTGTAGCTAGTTAAGTTAGTTGGAAGTTGTTCTCTGAGAAGAGGTACACTTAGATCAAAAGAAGGTCCACTGTGAGTGCTATAGTTGGACCCCAGTCTACTCCTGAAACGATCATTTATATCGCTAAAGAGGTTTTTCCCGTAAGTAGTTTTCCTAATGTTTGCAAGATTCTTCCTCTACCTCATCTCTCCTTCAGAAATCGTTGCATACTACTCCCGTTGAGGATGCATGCTGGTCTCTTTTTAGCTGAATAAACAAGGACAGGCTAGATTAGCCCAGTCAAGATGTTGGCATTTGCTTTCGACAGAGTATCCGATTGAATCAAGCGTTTAAAAAAGGACATAGGCACTTTCACGAGCCTCATCTTGCTGTGACTTGAAAGCCAACAGAGTGTGGCATTATGTGACACAGCTTGTCTTTCAAAATAAAATCACAATATCTGTGCGGACTTAGGCTTGAGAGACTCTACAGTGATTAGATGGACTTCATGTTAAGGTCTTCTAAAATGACTGAAAAGACACCAGCATCGGTGCCTTAAAACCATCTGTAAAGATAGAGATAGACTCATTAAAGAGGACTTCCCGCCTCCTCCAGGTGATTCTGTCTAGTTTTGTGTGTTTTTAGCCCAAAGGTTAGATAAGGTAAGGGACAGCTCCTGCTTAGCGGGACCAGAGTGTAGGTCCAATGTTATACCACGTAGAGTACCGAGATTATCGGCATGATATACCGGAATCTAGCATGATGTATTTCATTGTTCCATCGAGCTTGCCTAGATCGCTTAGGTCTTCGTAGTAAAATTCTCCTAGAGTCTGCCTTCTTACGCTTGAAAATGCAGGGCAGGTTTAAAGAAGGTGGGTGACCATTTCTTCCTCTTCCTAGTCTATACAGGTTTCTAACCGCCACCTCTGCCTACCTACCTGCCTTCTAGCCCATCTTAAGGCCCTTTTCAGTGGACAGCGTATCAGTTGAATTAGGAAAACTACTGTGAATCAATAAGATTTTGTCATGCGCCGTGTTTTTCTCACACCATTTGTCTGTTTCTCTCAGTCTTAGGGGCGCGTTAGGGGCTTGCTGCTGTCTCTTTTCTTGTCTCGAAAAGATTTGCTTAGACGTTCCTTTCAGCTGTTGTCTGTTGAGAATAGAATTTGCAGCTAAACATGCGAATAAATTGATCTACAGCTACATAAGGACATTAGTCGTGTTTTTTTTTTTTAGAATTATACTCACTTCAGTCTAAAATAAACGACTTCTACTCACTTCATACACAGTAGCAGCCGCACCAACCAATTGGTTTGCGACTCGAATTTTATTTAACTTTTTTTTCTTTATTTGACAGTTTTTAAATGTCAAAAGTAAGCAAAAGGAACAAATTTAATCGGCTAAAAGCTAATTTATGAGATTTTTCGCACTCTAGGTGTCAATTTATGTAGCTACTATCACTCGCGTTATTGCTTTGTGTGCAAAATTTTACTAAGCTGGGTATACAGCTTCCGAAAAAACACGGCTATTATAAAACTCTGTTCCCATTCTTTTGATCCACACTGTGGAAGATGAATGAAACGAAAATAGCTTGACCTTTTTCTTTTCCGATCCGTGCATATTCACGCTACCGAATATCAATTAAAATTCCTCCAAATTCCTGAGATTATAATTTTTATTATTTTTTTTCTCTGTTTTTTACTGTTTTGCTCTTAATTAACCAAACATACGAGTTAAATGCAAATTTTTTGTTTTTTGTTCGGCGCGGTTTTTTGTGGAATTTATTGGCGGATGTGCGGTTGTTGTTTGGAAAGAATCTGTGAAATCAATAACTCAATTATACAACAACTCGTTCTTCTTCATTCAACTGACAACAAAGGAAGTCAAAGTTGAAAGAAAAAGAAAAGGATTCTCAACAGCAGATTCCAGTGGTGGGGTCCTGTATTTTTTATATTTTGCCGGACTCTACACGCGAATAAATATTGTCACAACAAAAAAAGGAAAAAAAAAAAAAAGGAAATCCACTTGAAGGTTGTTTTTCGTCCTGACATCGAGTACTGTGTAAATATGCATCCAGTGAGATGGAACGACTGTGTCACTGACAGCAGATGCAGGGTCACAGTTAAAGTTGAGTGGGTTCTTCAGTGCGTGGTGTGTGTGTAACAGAGATGGTTCTGTTTTTATTGGAATCACCATCAAGGGTAATCATATGACGGAAGGAATCCTAGCTTTGACCGGAATTGACTGAACACAAAATCTGTCATTCGTTCACCTAGGGTGCTGTATGACATTCTGTCAAAAACCAAGTCAACATGAATATGAAAACACCATATGGATGTGGAATTTAGTTTTTAAAGTTAGGGGTTGCATGTGTAGATGTAGAGTTTCCCCTGGGTTGAGGCTAGCCAGATGATTACCTACTCGTGTATCAACTAAATTGAAGTGTGTTGCTCGTTTGTGATGTCTCTAGGGAGTTGTTCTTTTTTGCAGATCGAACTGGCGTTGCGGTAGAAGTATGTAATTACGAAATGAATGCATTTGTGTCTACCTTATCGACAAATGTAATGATCTCTGAATGAGTAAACGTCAGTTTAAACTTTTCGAATTAGAAATGTCAAATTTGTGTACAAATTTTGACTGACAGCTAACAGTTTGGTCTCCACTGGAGAGTAGATATTATAAAACGGGTTTTGCTTATGAGCATCCGTGCAAGCGGCATGGAGGGAGTGAACTTTTTTTTTTTATCAGGGGCGCCCCTTTGGATTATTTTGCTCGATGTCACCGACGAAGCTCGTAAACTGCTATCCAGTCATGGGAATGTTTGAAAAAATAAGCATCTTTGTCGGAATCTAACGTCATCAGTTGCTTCCATTATTTCACAGCTGTGCGACACCAGATTGCCAGATCATCACCAGGCTTCAATACACATAACTTTTTGCCTGGTTTTTGATTACAATGCCTTTGATAGCTTCGTTTGACAGAAGACACTAGGTTGGCAGACCATGCCTAGGCGACAGAATAAAACTTTGTGCGCGGTTTAAGATTGCAATGCTTATCACTCCGTAGAACTTGATCAGTTTACCTTAGGTTAGGGGATGGGAGATGTTAATGTTTATGGACTCCGCTTTTAATGGTGTGATCTCAGTTCTGACACTTTTCCTTGTTTGAGTTTTGTACGGGAGCAAACAGCTGCACGAGCTTCTCCATATCTCTTAGCAGTTTATTTCTCATGTAAGGAAGGCTTCGAAAATTTAGCCGTTCACAGGATAATTCTTGTCTCCTCTCGCGCTGATGTTGTGATTCTAAGCCAGATCGAGGTTATAGACGAATTACAGGATCATGCTGTGGAGATGAATCCCCTGTCGAAGTGTTTTTGCTTGTTTCGAGCTATGGTGGGACATTTGCACAAAATGTGCTTCGCTGTTTCTTGATCTATTAACTAGAGTCGGCAGATGTTCATGGGACTTATCTTGTTGAGATGAGGAGCTTACCATAGCGTTTGCTTTGTTTGAGAATTTCTTAATTTTTCCTACGATTTGGACCGTTAATGAACTTTTCAAATTGACGAAGTCCAATAGTTGAGTTCCACTTTGTGAACTTGTCTCGGAGCTCCAACATAATGTGGCTGATGGATGAGCCATAGACGGGAGTGGACCTATAAATGTAACTCTCTTTGTCTGGCGAGCTCATCGGCTTTTTTTTTGCTTTCGACAACTTTGTGTCTGTGAACACAATGTATGGTCATTTGTTCTGAGCAGCTAGCTGTTGTTTAGGGTATTTAGGCAGGGGTCACACCACGATCCTCCAGAAGTATCTAGGTAATGCGCCTATCACTGACTACACAACGCCATACCTAGACTTCGAAAGAACATTTTTAAGCGTCTTTCTAAGCAGGGAAGAATGGAAAAGCGGCCAAGCGCTCAATACGCAATCAAAAGCCGTCTATACCGACAGTTCTCAGGGTTCTTGGAACACAGCACAAGGTTATGCTCTGTTGGGTCTCTGGGTATGAGAGCATATCAGGGAATGAGAATGCTGACGAATTGGGTAGAGAGGGCTCGGCACTAAGTCTAGAACAAGCCTCCCCTCGCGGTGAATATCCCGCCTTGCTCATTGAAGCTTGCAGCTGGGAACAAAGCTCATAGGAGGCAAATAACAGATGGTCCTCCTTAGACACTTGTGCCCATCACAAGGAAGTTATGGCCTGTATTTGATAAGGCTAGGACCGCCAGACTTATCCAAAAGGATAGAAAATCCCTCTCCACCCTCGAAAATGTGATAACGGGTCATAACACTCTGCGGTACCACATGAAGAAACTCCGTGATGCGGCAGAAGACCTATGTAGAGGCGGCGGAGACGAGGAAGTCCATGAGAACACAATCCACTACCTCTGCCACTGCCCCGGACTGTATCATCTAAGATGCAAATTTCTCGGGCAACATTTCTTCCGGGATCTCGAAGAACTATCTGGTAAACCGGTGAATGATCCGAACGGCGTTATCAAATCCATAGGATGGTGGTAGTTACTAGTACACTCTTTATGCGGGTAACGTTTAAGGGTAAGATTTTCTCCCAATGGGTCTTAGAGGTCTGAGTGTGGCCCAGAGGAACTCCTCTTCGCCGGCTCACATACCAAACCTAACTTAGGCAGGCTCCGGGTAAGTGAGTGTTAAAATATCAGAAGGACTTACGCAAATTAACTGCTTTGGATAGCTTCAAGATAGCTTCGGGGTTGTTTCGACCTATTAAGTCTTAAGTTATTCTATAGAACGGTCCTTTTGTCGGATCCGTTTGCTGAATCTTCAAGTTGAAGAGAAATAACGACGAAAGTGTCTTATGTCCAGCTCCCTCTGTTTTAGCAGAAACCTTCATTCTCTTCAACTTGTTCGATGACCTGCAGATAGATAGAAACGTCTTTATCACTTCTACTTGCAGCTCCCAAAAGGAAAAGTCAAACGCTGTCCGCTTTTCTGTCACCCACACTGTTCGATCTCAATTCAAACTCTCTACCTGTCAGAATGATCCAGTATTTTTAAAATTTTTGATTGTCTTGTGGTTTTGTGGGCTCCACAATAATTCCCCAATCCCCAATAAAACTTTTGTTTTAAACTGTCCCCATAGTCCGTGTCGTGCCCGTCTAGTTATATTAAGAACAACAACAACAACTGAAATCTCTTTTTCTGTTAAGTTATTGCCCCAACCACAGAACGCTGATAAGAACCAAACAAGCGTCGAACTTGAGGTTTTTTTTTTTTGTTGAGTCTTCTCTCTCGGGAATATGTACACGATTTTAAAT
Organism: Criorhina ranunculi; assembly: GCA_951813785.1. Classification (NCBI taxonomy): domain Eukaryota; kingdom Metazoa; phylum Arthropoda; class Insecta; order Diptera; family Syrphidae; genus Criorhina; species Criorhina ranunculi. The sequence continues at coordinate 52,177,883 of OX638383.1, forward strand.
TTCACCTTGACAGTTGGAGGAGGAGAAGAAAAAAAAAAACCCTGCTTACCTGTTGCGTCTTGGGATTCCTGTGCATCAGTGACCCGCTCCTTCCGATATTTTTAATTACCGTCCAGTAAAAAACCACTTCTGCCATAAATTCAAAATTCAAAATCTAATCGAAGCAAATAAATTTGTTTGGTGCGCTCAGTTTGAGCGGGTGGACAGTGAGTAAGGTTGTCTGTGGCGTGTAGTTGGGGAACGGAAGTTGGACACAAGGTATCCATAAGCAGGTATGAGCTCACAATTTGAACAATGGGGACAGCAAGAAGCCGCTGGAAATTTGTTTGCGCTTGTTATTTATTGATTGTGCTGAATTTCGACACGACGATGCTGAAAATAATTAATTTGAATTTCAAATGAATAACCGTCTTGGAATGAAAGGAAGTGTGTCTTGTTTCTGTTTTTGTGGCTGTCATCGGGTATCGGTTTGTCTGGAGAATAAAAATTTGTCCACAGAACAGATCAAGAGAAGATATTAACAATTTTATTGGATTGTTGATTGAATTTAATTAGATTCTTGTTGTGTTATTGTTTTACAATGCAAATGAGCTTGGGTATAACAAAATTAGTTGTACACACATGAATTAAGTTTTGTTTTGGAACCAATCAATGTTTTTTGATTTTTTTTTATGTTTTCTGTTGTTAAAGACCGGCAAATGAATGAAAGTCAGTAAACCGTGTTAAATGATGGCCTATCATGGTATAGGACATGATTTGTTTAAATATTTTCGTATTTTATTGTGATTAGGCTTTAAGGGTACGATTTTCGTGTTATGAAACGTCAGATTGACTTTAGACCACGCGTAATGTGAATGTGTTCTGGGTTAGGTGTTATGAACCCGTTTGTGTAAGAAAACTGAAGAAGCAGTGGTTTCTTAGGGTAAGTTTTCGTCGAATCTCATTTCCGATAGGTAAACTCCTTAACTACTTAGAAGTTACTCTTGTCAACAGTGACATTTGATTCTAGGAGGTGGACAGTTGTTTTTTTTTTCGTTTGTTGACATGTATTTGGTTTTCTTCTCATTTACTTCAAGGGCTACTCATTTCACCTGTTTTTCGATTGCCGTAAAAGCCTCTAGGAGCGACTGAATGATGTCGATGTCGTTTACGTATCCCAGTAGTGTCTTCGATGTGAATACCTGTCCTTCGGACTGTCTGTTCCAGCATAAGATTGAAGAAATCACATGACAGCTCATCTCCTTGTCGAAATCCGGAGCATGGTCATAGGGCTTGAAGTGTTTACCGGACTGAGCATTGATCAAGAAGTTCGAAAAAAATACTATGAATCATAAGCAATGTCTGTAATACCAATAATTTTCCTCCATTATTCTGGACACCACCCTTTGAGCAAAGACTGAAACCTAATACTACCTCAGTCTCACCCTCCTTGAGGGTTTCCACAGTGCTCATTGGACCATGTGTTCTCCAGCGTAACACGGCACAATGGAGAGGGTTAACCAAGTCAAGAATGATATGGCCGACCTACGATAACAATGGATCAAAAGGCTTACTTAACAGAACCCGCCCAGTCATTGCTAGAATCACGGCGATAATAACGGGGCACTGGCCAATGGAGACCATGCGGCCAAACTAGGCATTGCCGCTGTTGAGAACGAAAATGAGAAGGAAACTCTCTCCCATTTCCTCTGCAAGTGTCCGGCACTAGAAAGAGCAAGACTGCGTGCACTAAAGAAACCATTCTTCGACGACCTTACCGACATCTCGGGTAAAGGAAAACGAGATCTAATCTGTTTTCTTAGCAGAGGCTGGATCTAGTTACCGACTGTCTCACATCCTCAATAACCTGGTCACACGAGTCGTGGTCCGTGCCGATTGGTGTGCTGCCAAAGGGTTTTAGACGTTTACACCGGACGTTGCTAAATGTAGGATCACGTTATTTGTAAGTGGGGCATATGGTCATCCACCCTTTCTTGGTTGATGATTACCCAACCAAAACGTCAACTCCCTATTTGAAAAACTCTGTTGGTAAACCATCAGAGCGCCGGCGGGCTTGTTTTTCTTCCGCTTTTTCATAGCTGCGTCGACCTCTTCTATATACTGGGTGGTGGGATCATTTCTTCGTTGACAAAAGGTGCGCATTCTTGTCCTTTCACTTTCCGAGCAGCCGGCAGTGGCTTGTGACTAGAAGCTGCTGGGACGAAGAGGAAATAGAATCCGAATGACTCTTGCTCTGCGACAGTCCTGCTCAAACGACTTGGTAGTAGTTTCTTTAATGGATTGGAGGACCTCTAAATCGCTGACTTCAGGAACCACATGAGACTCCATTCGCGTAATTTTTATCAGAGGAACAGTGGCTGGAGAAAAATTGCAAAGAAATCCGCAAGACGAAAAGGAACCGAATCAGGTTGACATTACCTGAACGTCAAACTGCCAAGTTGTGTTCAGTCTTTCGATAGCCTTATCCAATATAACAAGGTTATTGTCACAACTAAATTAGCTTTGATGGTCGCCCTTCATTCTTCTTCCAGTTCGATGTACGGTGAGATAGCGTTGGAATGCATGTATGTTCTCTGAAAAGATCCGAGTTTAAAGAGCTCGTCCATTAGCGATCATCGGTATGAAAGACCGTATTTCATTATTGGCCAAACGACGAACTGTCTTTTCAAAAGGCTACATGATCCCCCGTTTCCTTCGATATCTCTTTTAACTTTTCGTTAGATTGGAGCAAGTGTAGTTACATCCTTTGTACATGTTCAAGTTGTGAAGGGAAGGTTATACCATAAGAAACCGTCATCAGAGTCAGAGAATTTAAGGTTTAACTGCGTGGTTTCACGTTCACGGCTTTGAAGTACGATTTCGAATATAACGACTCATCATCGGGACAAAATTTGAACAAAATCATAAACAAGGCTTGAAGGCACTTAACATTGTAAAAGCTACATATATCAACTTGAATTTATAATCCTTGTTCTCATATTTTATTAAACCACATTCGGGCATTAAACCCTCGAAGGCGTAACAAATCTGTCATAACATTCCCTGAAATGCACATTAATTTCAAAAAGTGGTGTTTCAAACAAAAACCGGACTACAAACGAAAACGGCGACGACGTTGGCGACATCATTAACAACACGGCCATTAAGTAAAACGAAAATCACACAATTGCCATAACAATAACAGTAAAGACTATGTAATCCATAAAACCGCATATAGGGGCGTTATTTTACAATCCAATATCGCAAAGTATCCTAAAAAATAAAAAATAAAAAGGACACGTTCGCATAAAACCATTCACTCAACGTCATCGTCTCGATAATAACCGTGTGTCCATAACAATGGACAACCAGCCGGTGGTGGAAGAGAATGAAAATAAAAATTAAATTGCACTCGAGTATCCTGGCCGGCCCACATACTCGTACACACTCTAGGAAATTAATTACCTACTCTTGGCGAAAAAAAAAAGGTGTCCAACCGCGAATTACTATAAAAATCCACGCTGACTGACGATGTCCACGAGGATACGGAACAAATGCAGTTTCCTTTATTGTTAGCTGCTGTCCAATTGTGGTCCTAATCTACTAATGGATCAACAATAAACCGCAATGAATTCGAGCACTTCCTGGACACACACACACACAACTCAGTTCGGATGTTTAGACATCAGTTCGGTATTATGATGAAATATGAGGACGATGACGACGACGGGGTGCCAGCCAGCCAGCCAGCCAGCCAGCACCCCACTGTGCTAAATCACCACTTACTACTCCAGTTGTTGTTCCGGGAACAACAGGAGGCTGTTGCTGTGAATCCTACTGCTGGAGCGACATCTAAATTCAATTATGAGGCAAAGAAAAGAAAAAAAAAAATAACTCAATCAGCGCGAAAGAAAGGGGGAAGAGCAACAGCAACAGCAGCCGCACAAGATTCAAGATTCCCCTGCGAGAGCTATAAATAATATTCCTTGATAGGTGACGTGTGCCAGAGTACACAACCCTCCATCTTCTAAACTAATTTTTGTCAAACGGCCGGAGGGGCTGGAGTCACAACTTTCTCCTCACCTCGTTGCTTTTGCTTTAATAATGTTAAGAGGTGTAATAATTTTCGAGCACACTGTGTGTGTGGTGTTGTTGTCGTTGTAGTTAATTTCTCTTGTCTTGCCAAATGTGTGTTGTTGTACATAACTGTGTTTTTTTTTTTTGGGAAGATATATGTTCATGGTTTTTTGCTTAGAGGGATCAGTGTCATCATTCTCATCATCAGGTGTCTCTGGCGCTGGCTAAATGCAACATTTGACCATAAAATCCACTCATCGAACAGAAGCTTTACGGCTATTAAGGGGTCCACAACAACGGTTTTTCTACATGCTGGCACAGGGAGGTTATTTGGTTGTGTGTTTTTACTTTGACACAATGAACAAGGACATTGTCAAGCCAGATGTGCCCGCCAACACACGAAACGGGAGTTTTGGGACTAGACATTAAAAAGTTGTTGGACATGTATCATCGGGAGGATGTTTGTTGGTGATTATTTGGCATTAGGCAGATGTTCTACATTCAACTACATACATATTCGTTGAGTGAATTTTCTTAATTAATAATTTCTAACACAACGAGAGTGGGAAACAAAATTAAGGTCCTTACTACGTTTGCCACCTGCTGACTTGAAGTTTGAGTTTGCTTCCTTTTTGAATCTCAAGTCTCTGACAAAGAAATACTCACACACGGTTATATAGGCTTTTACCACACTCAAGTTATTTCAACGAAGCACACATCTCTAGGAATCTTTAAAGGGCTCTTGCATCGACACTCTAGAAACTCTCGTCATAAATCAATTCCTGGAGAGAGCTCTAATATCGAAAGATAGATTCACCTATGCGGTAGAAAAACAGGTGCCTTCGGTGGAGAAGCTAGAAGCTTTTCTCGAATTGTACAATTGAAAGCAATTCGACAAGCTTCAGGCTGCGTAGGAAGTACTATAATAAGACTGAAATGCATCAGCGTTGATGTGGAAAGTCACAAAACACACAGTTTTCATAGTTCCAGACCACCTAGACCAACATTTGGGTCCATTTGTTATACTGGAAATTGCTAGGTTAGAAGTCTAGATCAATATTGCTTACTTAAGTCCTCCAACTTGTCGAAGAGTCTTTCTTCTTCTATTAGCTGGGGCAGCACACTTGAAAATCAGGTGCTGTACAGATTCTATAACTTCTTCGTTGTTGCAGCTTTTATAAAAGTCGTTGTAAGGTACTCCTTGGTACTCCGCTTGGATATTAATAGCATAGTGGCTAGTTGGGATGACAGAAATGACTTGTTCATCTCTACAACTGAGCTTTCATTTAGTCGACGACTGACCAAAGTGCTCTTGTAAGTTCATCAGATGAATAAGGCTCATGATATCCATATGACTCGGTACCCTTACGTTGGGTATACCTTTTGATACTTCATCAAGGTATCGCTTGCAGAGTTTTACTAGACTTGATTTAACTGGCGACGTAGTTCCTATCCACTATCTCAGGGCATTTCTAGACATGAACGGTGTAGTCTTTTGAGCATCCGATAGAGTTCAAACCAAATCTTGATCAAGGCTAGACGCCTTGGCTGCACACTTGACCGTGAACTGGTTTTAAGAGAGAGTAACGAGTTGTTGCACTAAGCTTGAGGCCTTGGGGTACAGATACGTATGTGGCAGTGTTAAAGCCTACGAACTAGCAAAACAAGAGTTAGACTTGAACCCAACAGTGGTCATTCCCTGAGTTCTGACGCACGTGAAGCTTGAATATTGTAGCTCCCATCAAACCTTATCTAACAAGTGTCTCCAGCTAGCACGATCCCTTGCCAGAAGTCTTCAATTGTGTACTAGAATTTGATTCACCACCATAGCAGATTAGTTCGGTGTAATCTTTGTACATCCTCCGGGGTTGTCTTCGGGCAGGAGGAGCATCGGGTGGTTTCAAAGATGGTTAAGACAATCAGACTGCCTGACAGCGGGATTTCGGTCCGCAGAAATTGTCTCTAAAAACGTTCAACACCGCTTTGGTCGCTACGTCGTTAGAGCATCTTTGCTGCAACTACCTAGTTAGTCGTCCAAATCGTTGTTGGCAACTTGGAATGTTCGTATATCTAACGCACTGAAGGGTTGTCTTCTATTGCAATGGAATCAATTTGGTTGGTGGTCTTTTGATCATTTGACTGCCACGTTCGAGTTTATTGAAAGACAAGTCCTGTTCGAACTGCTTTTGAGCTAACAAACTCTAGGCAGATATCTAAGGCACAAGATCGGTAAGGTTTACTTATTGGTTGTGTAAACTGAACAATTAAGGCCCAATTCACAAACAACTGGCGTATGGTGCAGACGTGGTACGGACATGTGCCACTTTCATGTTATGGCGTCACTATGCCCGCGCCATGCCATCTCTGTCTGCATTGGCACATGCAGTCGGCACTTGTCTGCACTCCGTCAGAACCATACGTCACTTGCGTGCAAATTGGGTCTAAGGGTTACCTCATTCGATGCAGCTTCAGGTTAGGCCTTCGCCGATAGTTTGAACTACAAAGTCTAAGTCCATCTGAACAGCTTAATGAAAATAGAAGGAGTTCGATTGGGAGCCCTAGTATTTATACCAACGAGTTTGATGTTCACTGGTGTAACATTGATTTTGCTTTGCTGAACTCACCCAAATTATTTGTGGGGAAAAAGAAAACAGTGCTGCCAATTGATGATCCGAATCGTTTTAAGGAACTGAAAGTACATTTTTAAGAATGGCATCCACCTTTCCTTTTATTGAAAATCCTAAATAAACCAAAATCTATTCGGAGTCCTTCAACAAGTGCAACTGCCACATTGCCAGCAATGCCACGGTTTTCAGATCGCATTTCAAATTTCAACACTTAATAATATTTTAATTAACACTTAAGCCATCTCTCACAACAATAGCTCGGCACGCGTTGTTCACTTTTTTTTTTTTTTTTTCTTGTTATGTTTTCCAAAACATCCCTGTAGGTATATCCTTTTCGAGCATGTAAAAACAATCAATATGCGCACGCTCTCATTCATTGAAATTGAAACCCTTTTCGTTTTTCAACGACTCTCCCTTTAGTGCAATGTTGTGTTTTGACAAAAGGACATGTGTAGCGGGCTTACCAAAATCCTTTGCGCATATTTCTCTCCTTCTTCTGTCAACCGTATCCGCGCTGTCATCTCGAATGAAGTGGCAACAATTGAAAATTGAATACGCGTAGCCTTTTCATACTTTTACGTACCTATACCTCACCGTTTCGAGCGTAACGCAATTTTCATGGTTGCGCTCATTACAAGGGTGTCACTTCGATTCATTTGAAATTATTTTAACATTTGCATTCATGACAAAGGGGCGAGATGTCCTTGTCGTCCAGAGTATCTTTGTTTTAATTATGATTATGAAAAGGGGTTCCGGGTAGTCCATTATTTTTGGCTTTTTATAACTGTTATTATTTTTCAATTTCCATGATATTTTGATATGATTTGAAGAGTTTTCGTTTTTAGACTTCCGTCAATGTAGTTTGTAAAGGGATGGAGGGGTTGAAGGAATTAAGTAAAATCATTGAAAGGACACAAGCCTTTGATTGAATCAATCAGGTTATCTGGTCTTTGGTTCTTTTCATCAGAAAGGGACCTTTATGCTTGGAAAAACCCATAAGTGTATGCAATAACTTTTGAAACGCTTTAAACAACTGGGCTTTCTAGTCTTTGATTGCAATTGTTGTGTAACGACTTCTGTAGCAGATACAAAGATGAACACTTGCTATGCACTTCAGAGTCGCCACCTTCGACATCTGAGATCTGAGCCTTTTTTAAAAACTGTCACTTCTTCCTTTCCTCGAAATCTTTGGTAAATGGGTAAAATGGAGCTTAAAACTCGAGAGAAACTCACCCCCGTCTCACTCGAATCTAGAAAACATTTTTTTTCTTCCTTTCTTCGAAATCTTTGGTAAATGGGTGGAATAGAACATGTACACTGCTGAAACAGAGAAAGCAGCAGGCAGGTACGATAAAAGAACTGCCTACAGAATCAATAAACTGCTTAAGGGTGGTCAGAGCAGTAGCCAACGCAGAGTGAAAAGAACGTTTCGGATGAGGATCAGCTCAAAAAATGGAAAAGGTATTTTTTGCTACGGTTTTGAATGGTGCATTCACCAGTGATATGCACCCAACAAATCGGAAGGACAATGCACTCTTTTAGACCCTGGGAACAGGGCCATCAACATTTGCTAAGGTTCAATTGTAGAAATAGTTTAGGAGGCTGATAGATAAGCCGATGAATGAGAAGAGGGAACGATAGTCAAGCTTCCTAAACAAGAAAATACTACAATCTGGAGCTGTAGGTGCTTGCTATAGCTAAGATAGGTGCTGTAATGGTCCTTGTGCAAATAGAGAAGCAACATGAGCACACACTTGATGCTGAACAAGTAGATTCCCGTTCTGAATAATCTTGTGAAGAGCCACTTCAACATCCAGGGAATCATTGGAATCACCTGCTGCTTCACGGACTAATTCGAATGGACTCTTACATCTCAACTCAAACCGAGGAACAGGATATTACCAGCAGAATCGTTAAAGAAAAGTCAGCGTTCGAAATCTTTATCAAAATATGGTGAAGCAATGCAATCCGCTTCAACATCAAGCTACTACTGTTGCGTTGAGTCCATCCTGTTATCTGGGTGCAGCACCTCTACTCCATCACGAGAAAACTGCCAAGCTACCTTTGGAACATCTCAAGGGTTTTATGGCCAAAAGAGAACGAATGAAATGCACAACTATCCCACGAAAGTGTCATTGGATCGGTCATACATTCTTAAAAGGTGACAGGTGCATTGCTAATTGATGGGTGTGATGGCTAACCAGTATAACTACAGAGGCGATGTTTTGTTAGAGTGCATGCATCAAATCATCAACCAAGTGGACAGAAATATGCCTGAAATATTAGCTCCATATGCCCCATTCCCATCCTATAATTCTATGTAAGTATGTCTTGCAGCAACTATCGAGGCAGTGTGGCTTCCGGACCAGCAGATTGACTATGGACCAAATCTTTACACTAAGGCAGATCTAGAAAGAGAGCAACCAATGTCAAGTCAAGACTCACAACCTCTTTATCGACTTCAAAGCTGCATATGATAGCATTCATCGTCCTGAGCTCTACAGAGCGATGACTGAATTCGGGATCCAGGGAAAAACTGTTCCAATTGTGTCGCATAACGCTGGAGAAGCAGCTCTTCCGAACTTTTCCAAAAAGGAAACGAAGATAAGGGAAACACTACGATCTGTGCCTACAGAGACGTGGATGTAGTTTAAAAGGCCAGGAAAAGATGGCTACATCAAGCGACAACAATGCCTAGTCAAAACATAAAAAGAAAGACCGGTTCAATGACGGGACTGGTCTAGAAAATTGGAAGCAGCATGGACAACGCCGGGAGTATGGATCGGGAGTCCGTATACCTATCTGAGGGGCGAATCTGCACATGTCATGGGCCCCTCCGACCATAATTGTTGCACTTAGGTGGACGGCATGATGTCTCAACCAAAAATACCTGTCCGAAGAGTGTACCGATACACTGTAACTGAGTGGCACTGATCTTTCCATTCCGTGAACACTTATCGTATAGTTACTTTCTTTCGTGATTGATGCATTCCGCGTTCTTTATCTGTAAATCTACAGCCGTATGGGGTGTGTACTCACGTCTGACAACTTAAATTGGCAAGGATAAGAACTATTCTAACACATTTGCTTAATTTGAAGTCTAGACCTGTGAGTCCACCTAAGTTTTCTACGTTAATATCATCTCTGGTGAATATCAAACGAATAACATCCCTGACTTTTCTCAAAATCGATTTCTGTCACATGGCAGCCTGACTATTCTAAGGTGCTGTTCACATTTATGACAAATGCACTTAAAATGGAATTTAAAACGAAAAACTTTTTTCCAAAAAGATGATATAGTGCGCCGCTGCAGTAAAACTTCTCATTCGTTCTATTTTCATAATCCTCATCTCGTACAATTTTTATTGTCAATAACTTGACTGACAATAGTTTTTTTTGTTTAATAAAATTCCAAAAAAAATGACTCATAAAGCAAAAATCTTGTCACCGGGACAACACAAACCATCGCATCAGTTCAACGTCAATCTTCCAATCACCTACAGTCGGTATTATTTTTACGACTTAATTAACTTGTGACATTTCTATCCGATGACACACGCACAATGCATTCACTCTTGGATTTACAAATTTACACTTATTGTGTCCCTATACAGCTTATCAATTCCAGCAGCGTCCAAAAAAACAGAAAAATCCAAAATCAATGATGTAATTTATAGCTGCGTGTAATCCGCTGCTAATTGGATTACAAAAGCTCGTCAAACATGCGTTAATTGGAAAAATTGATGGAAAAATGTCAAAATGCCGCGTTTCAGTGCTTCTCAGTGATTTTTCCCACAAAAATAAAATTTTTTTTCTTTTACTTTTGAATGACCTCCTCCCGCCTACTGGGAATGACCGATGACCGGATCGATGGGGCTATTAATTTAACGAAGAATTTCACAGCTTTCGACTAACTTTGAAGTCTCGATCTTTTGGTACTGCGAAGTGTAATCAATTTTTCAGTGCAAGTAAGTGTGGTAACACCCTTTGACATTCATGACGAACGTTTGGATAAAGGTGAAGTTACACTTTTTCTAAAGAATTTTTTAATTTTTTTTTAAAGAATGCGGTATGACAAAGGTGAGTTATGAGTTAATTAGGAAACAATTTGAGGCTTTTCAAGAAAATTCTAAAATGGTAACGATCACAGACTTGCTTTGAAGCCTCTTGGATCTGAGGTGTTCGTTGGAAAAGCCTATGGAAGTTGTTCATAAGTCCAATTAACATGCGTCCTTTCACAGAACTATTAGTATATGGGGGGTCATTCTACCTGCAATCTTGCTTTCATGTATTGTGACTAAACCATGGCAAGAAGGTGTGTATACTCCACCCTAGAGAACCTCTTCTGGGCGGGTTTCTCTGAGGAACCCATAGATTCGAATCGGGTCTATGACCGGAACAGTCTCATCTTATATTTCCTTCTTTTTTGATTCAGTGGTTTACAAGCTTTCAGAATGTGTTCTGGAGTCTCACTGGGCTCGTTGCAGAACCTGCGAAGCTCCTTGGTATTGTTTTTAAGCCTTCTCTGCGTTTCATTAGCAAACCTATTAGGATGCGTAGCTTCTTTTTTTCTTAGACTGATGCCGTCTTTAAATCTTTTCCAATTATAGTCTCTTAAGAGTTTCTTAGCCTGTCTCAGTTTTTGAAGGGGTTTTCAGTTCTTGGTTCCGTTTCATGTCCCAATGCTCCTGAATTGTTCTTTTAGGGCATGGACCTCTATCCTGCAGAATGTTTCAGATCCTTTAAGGTGTTCTGCTGCCTCTTGTCCAGTAAGGAAGTCCGCCTCTTCAATGTCGCTATGACCGTGTACCTAGCAGAGGGTTACCCTACACAATTTTAGACCTAACTACATGAGGATCACGCGCTTTTATTGCTGCTTGATAATTTGGCATTCGCTATGTCGTGGTTGATGTAGTTCTTGAGCCCTCTGTGTACCACTTGAATGTAGAGCTGTTCAGTCCCTATTCTGTGGATTCAACTCTCCAGTTTTTTTCACAGCTGAGCTTCGTAAGGAAATTCGTTTCGAACTTGGATTGCCAAACTTCCCCTTGTCAAAGAGCGTATCATGTTCCTTTGATCTGATGCATCTCCTCATTCTTTCGTCACTTCAACCAAAAGACGCAAAGGATTAAGTCTCGGAAGTACCTGCATGGTTGCAGTTAGGCATGTTCGCATGTCCTCAGTGACGCAGAGGCAAACAAGCCTTTGCACTTTGTCGAGTGTCTTCCTTGCCCCATAGGTTAGGATTCAGTCGCTTAAGTTTTCTTTACCTTGCGTTAGGTCCCACTTATATGACGTCGTAAAGGGTGTTCTCAAACTTTTCTCTGGGAAATCAGTACTAGGTCGTAAGCAGTATTTGATACTTTTCAAGAAGTTCTACAACCAGGCTTCACATCTTTGGAGATAATACTCCTCCCTGTGGACATTCCTCCGTTGTATTGACACGATGGTTCTTAATTACGTTTGAGTCACTGATCTTGTGTTCAGCAAGTCGTGACATCCACTACCATTGACTCCTTTCCTTCCTAGGACTCAGTTGATTGGTTCATGTGAAGCGTTATCGAAAGCCCCTTCCTCTTTATATTCATGTCTAGGAATGCACAGAGTTTTACTTCCTTCTCATCGAGAGCTTCTTGATTAAAAGCCGTCTACGTGAATCTGCCTGTTCTGTATGCATGTTGATATATCCGTTGTGTTACTCGTGCAAAACTCAGTCAAATCCCAAAGGGGACACATGCAAAGGTTAGGCAAGGTTAAGACATATGGGTGATCTGCTGACGGAGACGTCTTTTAGACCTTTGTGTCGAATTTCTCCAAACGCTAGCTTAAATGCAGATAAAAGTTTGAATCTCAGAAGTTTATAAAGCTAGACCCCAAGTAGGTCCTCATGTGCTGAAAAGGTTTCTACCTGTGCTAGGTTACTATCGCTGAAGTCATAGTGGTACACATATAGAAAGAGAGTTTCCATTCTGTATCACTACCAGTAGCTCCTCAGACCCACAAAATTGCTTAGTCAGTTCGAAAGATAAGTAATCGTCTTCCTTTTGGTAAATTTCATGCACATGCATGTCGATACAATTAATTTGTCCACAATCTCGGTGGAAAATGTCTTACAAAATCTTTATTTGTCCACGACAAGACCTCTCTCTCCTCAATCGTTGAACTATTTGATCACCAACAGCAATTTTCTCTGTCAGCGCATTCGCGCATTAGTTGCGCAAATCCAAGATCGTAATGCTTGTCCGTATCCAGCGACCTTCTCGTGGTATGTATGCATGCCTTAGATAAACTCAAACAAAACACACGTCCGTATACAAGAAACCCACAAGCGGGCTCTTTGTTTCGGGGGGATTAAGTCGACCTCAAGTGATAAATATTCATAAATCCAACGCACGTAATCAAATCACCACCGCTGCTGTTGCGCTCCTACAACATTCATTCGATTAGTCTCTGTCCGAACCCAGTGACTGTACCCTCCTCCGTTGACATTGTCAACGAATCGGAACCCGCGCAACAATCACTCGAAATAGTTTTTTTTTTAGAAAAAAAAAACCCACAATTGCCTCGAAGCCGCGCTCTTTGATGTGAGCCGCCCTGAGCACACAGCCATTGCGACACACAAGGGGGCTCGAGAGGTGACGTGAGAACAAATCAACCAACAAAATCACTTAACATTTCACTACTACTACCAATATTGGGTAAACATCGATGCTCCCAATTCAGAGCCATGAACAGTCGTCAAACGGAAAAAAATAACCACCGCCTTGGAGTGAGAACGAGAACGTCTCTGAATCTCTCGAGAATGGGTCATGTGACTGCGCGGCTGCGCACACCAAACAAGACCCGAAATTTATGACTTCTCTTGTGCGCATTGCACTTTTCCACTGCGACTTCCGTATGACAGAAGAGCGAGACAGACGTCAGAGACTAAACCCCCCCTCTCATCTGTCAAATATTGATCTCTTGAGCGAACATAAAATAACAGAATTAATCTCAAGTGGTCCATGGTGTTTGCCGAACGCGGCTTTTTTCCTTTTTTCTCTCCTCTGGCGGTCACAATGAAGAGACAATTTTTTGGTACCTTATGTCCACTTAACCGCACGATGATGCCAATAAAGAAGGCGACAAAGGAGATGAAGTTGAAGTAGGTAGGTACGAGTATGTAGGTAAGACAGCTGATTGTCGGAGCGAGAATGTTTTTTTTTTTTTTTATTTGCATACGGTGGCGCGGCAGTGATGGCGGTCGTGACTGTGGGCAGTTTTATTAGCTCTCCGAGTGTCATTTGAGCGTGGAGGCGATACAGAGTCCAGTTTGTTTGACGCTGGAAAGAGTTTTGTTTAACTTCTGTGTTATTGTTTTTATTTTTCACAGCCGCAGGGTAACGGCTTCAACTGTAAAAGAAAGGCCTTAGGTAGCATGATCGAAAAAGTTCGGCGTTTTTCTTTGACAATCAACTTTGTTACATGGCGATGTCTTTAGATCTTACTAGGCTTAGAAATTATGTCTATCCCGACTTAAGGGATGGGAAGGGGCTTAGCCTCTTATCACTGTGGGCCTTTTGTGATATCCTCTTTAGAGTTCCTCCATGAGGCCGGAGTGAGCGATGAATCCGGCGATATCTATGGTTGAACTGGTGGTTATTTCTTCCGTCTTATCTCAACCATTTGCTCTTTCTCGAGGAAGACTTGACTTTTTTGGTTCTTGTCTTGGATATTTGATAATTTCAGAGATGTTTCTGGGAAGCACCCATGCCTTTGGGCTAGGAACCCCTTAGAGGCTTGTTGAAAGGAGAATGAATGCCAGTATGACTAACAAAACTGAACATGAGCGCGCCTATAAGCATTTTTGTCGGCATGGTTTGGACTGAACTAACGCTGAAGTGGTTTTAGTCAGAAAGTTTGTATTTGATTCACTTAAAGTTGACTGGGTTAGGTCAAGATTTGGTGTGCCTTCTCAGTCAAGTATTGAGCATTGCATCGGCTAAGCCTGTTTCCATTGACGGCCGTGCTTCGTTCGACCAGTCACCTAGAATTTGAAGGTTAGGACGACAATCGCACAATAAAGGGGAACATAATGGAACAGCAAGCTCGTTCTAACCTTAAGTTCTAGGTGACTGGTCGAACGAAACATGTCCATCAGTGGAACTCTTGCTAAGTCTTCTACATCGAGTCCGACAGGTGGGTGTTTGGTGGTCTCTGTTTGTTCTGTATTATAAAAACGCGTACAATAAGTCCAGTGAGTTGGGCCTATGGCACAGTGTCCTGTTTACAAAGCTGTTAAGACACGCGTTTCACTTTTATCTATTTCGATGGCTTTGGCTTATACAAGGTTCGAGCCTCAACAAAATACCCAACAGTTCGTCGCTTTTGTTCTGTAAGACTGTGCGACAGTTGGACTCGGTACTTCCACTACTAAGTCCTTTGAAGTCCTACAAGAGAGATCGTGGCGGCTTGTATAGTCTTTGTTTCGTCTTACTATAGTTGGGGGTGGACCAGGACCAGGACCAGGACCACAACCAACAACCGTCTCCGGTTATGTACACCAACTTGGTTGAGGTCCCTTTCGAACTGTATGCACCAAAGCCGATGTGGACCGAGGTGGAATTGGAGACTCTTCGACCACTACGACGGTATCCATGTGTCCTAGGAACCTTACACGTCGAATTCGAATGTTTTTAACTTGGTGGATGTGGCTGTATAAGTTCGTCGTTAAATCTTCTCATCCACTCTCCATCTCTCGAAAAATGCATGCCAATTTTTGGCTCAAATAATGGGACCAGAAGGGTCTGAATTTCCTTCGAAACAGTATTAGGAACAGACAATGCTTTTGTGGAACTTCCCCGTCAAGTGTTGTATGTAAATCCAAATCGAAGTAGACTTTGACTAAAGACGCCAATAGCTTTGTGGAATAGTGAATGGAACTTGGACTGTGCATTCTTTGAAGTATCAACTTTTCCCCTTACCTCTCTCATCAATTATTATGTTTGACAAGACTAAGACTAAAAAAAAAACCACACACCCACATACAAGAATATTTTTGAAATTGAAAATCCACTTAGCAAGACACCTGCATCGTTTATTTGTCTTTCGCATGATTGTTTCCAAAGTAAGGTGTTTGCGTTCTCAAATCCTTGAAAGCGCCTTGTTTGGATTTTAATCTTTCACCAACTGCACATATAAGAGTTACACACACACACAAACAGACAAACAACCAAAGAGAAAAGGACTTCACACATTCCCTTTTGTGTATTATTGTTCTAAATCCTCTGATTATATGCTTAAAACTTTGAAATCAATGCACACACAGAGGGAGAAGGCAATGATCCATACAGCTAAGGATATATCAACTACCACCATCCACCCACCCACCCGTCCCGTTACCACTACCCATTTTCGAAATTGAAAAAGAGAAACAGAATTACAATCAGAAAACGCACGGCAGAATTAAATAAAAACTACCGAGAGCATCCCTTCGTTGTGCATTGCAACTTTCCGACCCCACACTGCCGGGAGGGATAAGCCCGTTGTGAACGATGACGGAAGTACTTAGCAAGTGGGGTGGAACGCAATAAAAAATTACGAAACGTAACTTCAGTCAGGACGAAGGAGGGTTAAAGTTGTTGCCTCTCGCTCTTTCTCTGGTTGTGAAAATGGAAACAAAAACAACAACACAACGGAATTTAATGCAACTTAACCCCCTTCCCCCATCACAGGCTACAGACCGTGTGTGTAGTTCGTTCCAAATTCAGTCGAGAGAGGATTATGTCCTGGAAATTATTTTGCCAGGATTTAGTAACATTTTCGGTGGTTGGCAGAGGCGAGGCGTGTTGAAGTACGGTACTTAACCTTTTATTGGTATAAGCCGTAGGAAAAATATGAGGACATTTCGTTTGTTCGCATCCTTTTTTGGCTTTTATTTCATCATAAGGGCTACGGCTCCCTTATTTGGGATAAGGAGAACCGAAATTGTCGACACACTTGCTAAATTATATTCCAATTAGCATATTAGTCGAAAACGACATCTTGGCAGAAGGTAGAGGCTTAGCTTAGAGGAGAGGAGGATGTGTCCAGTGGGTTGGTCGTTTGGTAAAGGGATCGTTTGTTGAATGGGGTGTGTTGGTGAATAAAGATGTGCTGTTGATGTGGGCTTTAACAGGTTGGATTTGGTGCTTTCGTGACAAGCTGTATGAGAAAGTCCACTGTTTTGACAGCTTCTTGGCTTCAGGAGTAGAGCTTGAAGGCCGTTGAAGATGTTTGACATACATACACGGTTTTATTTGATCTCTCCTGACTGCAAGTTAGAAACATCTATGAGAATCGTTCTTGAGCTGGGATTCTAGAATATTAAGGGTTTGCAACAAGGAACGACAGATCATTCGGGCTTAGAGTCGGCCTGTATCTAACAAAATTTTTAAACTTTTTCAAATGGCAGCTGGATGAAGCAGAAGGGAACTGTATTGTCACCTAAGTAAGCAAGAAAGTCTTTTAAGGGCTCTGTGTCCCCGCAGCCTTAATGAGAAGATAATGTGTTTTGCTTAACGAAGCTTTTGCACTAGGGAGGTGAGGTTAGGAGGTATGCCTTACCGGTGTATCTTCAATTTTATTACTGCCTGCATCAGTATTTCCAAGGCGTTATGCCTGAAGAACTGTTGATCTCAAAATGCAAAGCCTTATGGACAATTCTACGACAGCCTTATGGACTTTTATGTTCAGAAAGATTCAGCTCCTGTGATGACAATAATGAGTTCTGGTATACTTAAGCTTCATCAGCGATTATGAACTAGCGTATGAGACCTTTCCACCCACAGGGTTGTATTTTGAACGTTCCAAGACCTGGCTCGGAACTTTTTCGCTTTCTTTTTACCTAAACCTCGACCAGGGCTTTTAGGCTACGGTGTATTCTTTGGACTTAGCCAGTAGCAGAGTCCTCTCTGGAATGAGGGATAAGTCTTGTTCTGCAAAAGATGATAGCCTTGTCTGGTTAGGGAACAGAAAGTTCTTTGATGGAGAACTAGTAAGTGGGGGTCAGATGAAGTAAAACACAACGAGTAAGATGGCTAAGGAATACTCCAAATAAACGAAAGAACGACTCGGTTGAGGAAGGCTGATATTAGGTGACTTGCATATGAAGGAGAAGGCGGTTTCTATCAACTTGGTACGCGACACTAGAGGAAGATGGAGCCAAATTTGTTGGTTAAGATCAATCTGAATTATAACTTAGAAACACAAGAGCGATTATGAATGTGGATACAAGCAAAGCGTCCAACTTACCTCTTACTTCGATCGCCGCCTTACTTCTTTGACGAAAGGTAAGGAGCCTCCGCATGTGAGGTCTATGATGCTGGTTATCCAGTTTCTCTACCTATGCCTGTTTAGCGGGGGCACCCACTCAACCTAACCTAACCTAACCTTAAGAGCCTTTACCTAAGACTCCGTCCGTTGAGTTCGAATAAATATAGTCATTCAGTTTTTTTTTCTTGACTGCATCCACATCTTGGTTCTGCTTGTAGAGGTCTGTCTTTGATTTTCATGAGTTATGAACTCGTCTAGTTCGAAAGGAGAACTATGTACAAGACGACAAGGGATTAGGCCAGATTAGGTCGCACTCCTGCGTAGAGTGTGTCAGTAGTATTTCGATCTTCTCTTGTCCCGAAGAACATTAGGTACAACAGTTTTGCTGATAGCAACCTTTATCAGTCCTCATAACTACTTCCAACACGTTTCTTCTTGGGCTTCAACAAGCCCTGTATAGCTGAGGAGGCTTATTCTTACCTCATCTGCTTCCAAGAACAACTTCACCTGGTTGGGCTTTAGAAAAAGTCTTCTATACGTCTTGTCAAAAAGGATAACTCGGTACTGATTGCATGTTTATTATATGCCGTCCTTTATTTTCAGCTACGTTACGTGAAAGCATTACTCTTCTTAGCCGGCTTTTGTAGTACAGCTTGTTCGAATATTATAGAACGTGGAGGATCAAGTCGCTTACATATGAAGCTGCTATAGTCCGGGTTGGATCTGTTCCTCAGGTTCAGCGAATCCAATCGTAAGCTAGCTGTCTGCAGTTGGTTGAGATTCGAACGTGGGTGCGTCATTATAATCACGGTCTTCCTCTACTACAATGTCCCTCCGTCATCAATCTTCATCGGTTGTGTTATGCAACGCCTTTGCTAATTTGTCTTTAAAAGTGTTTTCTCGGCAAAAAGAATGCAATTTCTTAAAAGTAACGTTGCTGGGAAATTTTTCCGTACAAGAATTAAAAAAAAGAGT
Organism: Criorhina ranunculi; assembly: GCA_951813785.1. Taxonomy (NCBI): domain Eukaryota; kingdom Metazoa; phylum Arthropoda; class Insecta; order Diptera; family Syrphidae; genus Criorhina; species Criorhina ranunculi. The sequence goes on from OX638383.1 coordinate 52,196,833, forward strand.
CCTTTTTACACTTGTTTGCAACATAGTTCTCAACGTATCCACTCATTCATGTGCTCACAAGCAAAACCATTAGGTTCATTACTCACTCAACTCTCCACTTCATGCATAACCACACACAATCCCAAAACTATCCTAGAATATCCTTAATCATTTTCTTAAACTAACAAACTCTTCGCAAGGACAAGGACATCAGCACAAAAAGAAATACTTTCCTTCAGCCTCTTGAGTGTCGTCCTCTTTTTTTTTTTTTTTTTGTTGAGTTTATGGATCTCAAGTGGCTCTGTTGAGAGTCTACTCTTAGGTTTTCGTTCCAAAAAGGATGTATACCACTTGTAGCCGTGTGCTCATGTCCTGGCATTAAAAAAAAAAAAAAAAATCTCACCAAGAGAGATAGAGGCAAACACCACAACTAAATTTTCCCTTGGTGGTGGGCAGCAGCAGCAGAAGCAGTATTCTTTATTTTTCACACACTCACATAAAATCCAGCACAGAACACTGAATAAGGACACGAAGAACAGTTAAATACTCAGTGTCGAGAATCCCTGTTGACACAAACACACAGAGGGTTTGTGAACAGAAGATCCATGCTGCTTCTGAGCTGTTGTTGCCTAAAGGGCAAATATTTTCACAAGTGTCAAAGACACACGGTACTTAAACGGTTCTCTTTATTTCGCTCCTTCGCATTTCGCTTAACGAATTAAAGCCCAAAAAAGAAAACACAAAGACTCTCTGCACATGTACATATGTATGTATATTGACACAAATGTCCTTTTTCGCAGCTATGCGGTGGCGACAGGTCTCATTGAAATCCTATCCAGACGTTGTATGAAAATTCGGGAGTCAATTGAACAGCATCAGAGTGTTGTCCTTTCGCTGTTGGCCACCCTTGGATTCCTGACCCGTTTCGTTGATGTTTGTCCACCTGGTAAGCGGCGTCCGAATTCCCACACACAATCACTGATTAATCCAATCTAATTCACAGGCTCAGCGGATCCAACACGTTTCCTCAGTGCGGCTAAGTCAACAGAACTCTTTGGATCGATGTCGATGTTGTACTCCAGCGTGGTGCCAATTGGTGAGTAATTCCAATGACTCATCATCACACATTTTGTCTAGAAAGGTTTCTTGGGTCTTCCGGTGTTAATTGAGCAATCGATGAGCCTATCGGAACAGTGAGGCTTATCTTTACGTGATATTATCGCCGGCGATGCAATTTATGACCGTTTTATGGATTTTTTTTTTTGAAGACACTCTACAGCTTGGCTTTCTTTCAAAAAAATTGTTTCCTTTTGTGTCTTCCTTCCCCAGGTGAATGCATTCCACCGAGAACGATTTCGTTAGCGGCTGCAACCTTTAATTTGCTCGTCTCAATGGCTGTTTTAGATTTAACGACTTTTCAGGTAAGTTTTTTCGAAAATTTCATCTTTTTGGTTCAAAAGAAAAAAATTTGTTTTATGACTTTGAGTGGTGGTCGGCTACTTCCTTGTTTGTCCAGGAAGTTAATAAAGTCATTAAGTCGGGAAAAATTAGTGTTTTTTTGTTACGAGGTAATGCGTTTCTAACCTGTTGCTTTGTTTGACAAAGGTTTTCCAACATTTAAGGAATGTAAATGGAAATTAGAGACGTAAATTGGACAGATAAGCAGGGTTTTGTTGCGATACTAATGCGGCGAACCTGATAAAAGTCAATCGCTGGTGCCAATTGCAATGCAACTTTTCATCGAGCACTTATGGAGAACTATTTTGAAAAGGTACAAGGGGTACATACCTGCTAAAGGTTGGTCTAAGGGCAAAGACAACAATGTAGCAATTTAGTTTGCCACTTTACGGGAGCCTTGTTTGAGAAGAACGAAACAAAAGCGGCGTTCTGTTTTGTCTTTTCTCCTGGGTCCTAGGGCTTCTCTTTAATTCTTTTCCAATTGCTGTGACTTCTATACGACTATTCTGCGCCATTTTTACTCTTCTGCCATCTTGGGATAGATATACGTAGCGCAACTTAACCTTAACCCTATCTCCTATACGTAGCTCAATTAAGCCTAAAACCTATGTTCTATTTGAAACGCAAATCAGAACAGTATCCGTATACTGAACTCACCTACCGTCGGTACGGAGTATTCCCACCCTCCCTCCCAGTAACACCGGATACTGCTCACCTACTGTCCGTAGGGAGAAATTCCTCGCCTACCGTCCGTAGGCGAGTGCCTAAACCGAAAGAGTTCGAACTCCACCTAACACCTATCTTCTTAATATAACGCACCTAAACCTAAACCTAAAGCCTACCTAACGAATCGGGCGAAACTTAATCTAAGACCTATTTTCTATATCTAACGAAATGCTCATCAGTATCCGGATACTGAACTCACCTACCGTCCGTAGGGAGTATTCCCACCCTCCCTCCCAGTATCACCGGATACTGCTCACCTACTGTCCGTAGGGAGAAATTCCTCGCCTACCGTCCGTAGGCGAGTGCCTAAACCGAAAGAGTTCGAACTCCACCTAACACCTATCTTCTTAATATAACGCACCTAAACCTAAACCTAAAGCCTACCTAACGAATCGGGCGAAACTTAATCTAAGACCTATTTTCTATATCTAACGAAATGCTCATCAGTATCCGGATACTGAACTCACCTACCGTCCGTAGGGAGTATTCCCACCCTCCCTCCCAGTATCACCGGATACTGCTCACCTACTGTCCGTAGGGAGAAATTCCTCGCCTACCGTCCGTAGGCGAGTGCCTAAACCGAAAGAGTTCGAACTCCACCTAACACCTATCTTCTTAATATAACGCACCTAAAGCCTACCTAACGAATCGGGCGAAACTTAATCTAAGACCTATTTTCTATATCTAACGAAATGCTCATCAGTATCCGGATACTGAACTCACCTACCGTCCGTAGGGAGTATTCCCACCCTCCCTCCCAGTATCACCGGATACTGCTCACCTACTGTCCGTAGGGAGAAATTCCTCGCCTACCGTCCGTAGGCGAGTGCCTAAACCGAAAGAGTTCGAACTCCACCTAACACCTATCTTCTTAATATAACGCACCTAAACCTAAACCTAAAGCCTACCTAACGAATCGGGCGAAACTTAATCTAAGACCTATTTTCTTTATCTAACGAAATGCTCATCAGTATCCGGATACTGAACTCACCTACCGTCCGTAGGGAGTATTCCCACCCTCCCTCCCAGTATCACCGGATACTGCTCACCTACTGTCCGTAGGGAGAAATTCCTCGCCTACCGTCCGTAGGCGAGTGCCTAAACCGAAAGAGTTCGAACTCCACCTAACACCTATCTTCTTAATATAACGCACCTAAACCTAAACCTAAAGCCTACCTAACGAATCGGGCGAAACTTAATCTAAGACCTATTTTCTATATCTAACGAAATGCTCATCAGTATCCGGATACTGAACTCACCTACCGTCCGTAGGGAGTATTCCCACCCTCCCTCCCAGTATCACCGGATACTGCTCACCTACTGTCCGTAGGGAGAAATTCCTCGCCTACCGTCCGTAGGCGAGTGCCTAAACCGAAAGAGTTCGAACTCCACCTAACACCTATCTTCTTAATATAACGCACCTAAACCTAAACCTAAAGCCTACCTAACGAATCGGGCGAAACTTAATCTAAGACCTATTTTCTATATCTAACGAAATGCTCATCAGTATCCGGATACTGAACTCACCTACCGTCCGTAGGGAGTATTCCCACCCTCCCTCCCAGTATCACCGGATACTGCTCACCTACTGTCCGTAGGGAGAAATTCCTCGCCTACCGTCCGTAGGCGAGTGCCTAAACCGAAAGAGTTCGAACTCCACCTAACACCTATCTTCTTAATATAACGCACCTAAACCTAAACCTAAAGCCTACCTAACGAATCGGGCGAAACTTAATCTAAGACCTATTTTCTATATCTAACGAAATGCTCATCAGTATCCGGATACTGAACTCACCTACCGTCCGTAGGGAGTATTCCCACCCTCCCTCCCAGTATCACCGGATACTGCTCACCTACTGTCCGTAGGGAGAAATTCCTCGCCTACCGTCCGTAGGCGAGTGCCTAAACCGAAAGAGTTCGAACTCCACCTAACACCTATCTTCTTAATATAACGCACCTAAACCTAAACCTAAAGCCTACCTAACGAATCGGGCGAAACTTAATCTAAGACCTATTTTCTATATCTAACGAAATGCTCATCAGTATCCGGATACTGAACTCACCTACCGTCCGTAGGGAGTATTCCCACCCTCCCTCCCAGTATCACCGGATACTGCTCACCTACTGTCCGTAGGGAGAAATTCCTCGCCTACCGTCCGTAGGCGAGTGCCTAAACCGAAAGAGTTCGAACTCCACCTAACACCTATCTTCTTAATATAACGCACCTAAACCTAAACCTAAAGCCTACCTAACGAATCGGGCGAAACTTAATCTAAGACCTATTTTCTATATCTAACGAAATGCTCATCAGTATCCGGATACTGAACTCACCTACCGTCCGTAGGGAGTATTCCCACCCTCCCTCCCAGTATCACCGGATACTGCTCACCTACTGTCCGTAGGGAGAAATTCCTCGCCTACCGTCCGTAGGCGAGTGCCTAAACCGAAAGAGTTCGAACTCCACCTAACACCTATCTTCTTAATATAACGCACCTAAACCTAAACCTAAAGCCTACCTAACGAATCGGGCGAAACTTAATCTAAGACCTATTTTCTATATCTAACGAAATGCTCATCAGTATCCGGATACTGAACTCACCTACCGTCCGTAGGGAGTATTCCCACCCTCCCTCCCAGTATCACCGGATACTGCTCACCTACTGTCCGTAGGGAGAAATTCCTCGCCTACCGTCCGTAGGCGAGTGCCTAAACCGAAAGAGTTCGAACTCCACCTAACACCTATCTTCTTAATATAACGCACCTAAACCTAAACCTAAAGCCTACCTAACGAATCGGGCGAAACTTAATCTAAGACCTATTTTCTATATCTAACGAAATGCTCATCAGTATCCGGATACTGAACTCACCTACCGTCCGTAGGGAGTATTCCCACCCTCCCTCCCAGTATCACCGGATACTGCTCACCTACTGTCCGTAGGGAGAAATTCCTCGCCTACCGTCCGTAGGCGAGTGCCTAAACCGAAAGAGTTCGAACTCCACCTAACACCTATCTTCTTAATATAACGCACCTAAACCTAAACCTAAAGCCTACCTAACGAATCGGGCGAAACTTAATCTAAGACCTATTTTCTTTATCTAACGAAATGCTCATCAGTATCCGGATACTGAACTCACCTACCGTCCGTAGGGAGTATTCCCACCCTCCCTCCCAGTATCACCGGATACTGCTCACCTACTGTCCGTAGGGAGAAATTCCTCGCCTACCGTCCGTAGGCGAGTGCCTAAACCGAAAGAGTTCGAACTCCACCTAACACCTATCTTCTTAATATAACGCACCTAAACCTAAACCTAAAGCCTACCTAACGAATCGGGCGAAACTTAATCTAAGACCTATTTTCTATATCTAACGAAATGCTCATCAGTATCCGGATACTGAACTCACCTACCGTCCGTAGGGAGTATTCCCACCCTCCCTCCCAGTATCACCGGATACTGCTCACCTACTGTCCGTAGGGAGAAATTCCTCGCCTACCGTCCGTAGGCGAGTGCCTAAACCGAAAGAGTTCGAACTCCACCTAACACCTATCTTCTTAATATAACGCACCTAAACCTAAACCTAAAGCCTACCTAACGAATCGGGCGAAACTTAATCTAAGACCTATTTTCTATATCTAACGAAATGCTCATCAGTATCCGGATACTGAACTCACCTACCGTCCGTAGGGAGTATTCCCACCCTCCCTCCCAGTATCACCGGATACTGCTCACCTACTGTCCGTAGGGAGAAATTCCTCGCCTACCGTCCGTAGGCGAGTGCCTAAACCGAAAGAGTTCGAACTCCACCTAACACCTATCTTCTTAATATAACGCACCTAAACCTAAACCTAAAGCCTACCTAACGAATCGGGCGAAACTTAATCTAAGACCTATTTTCTATATCTAACGAAATGCTCATCAGTATCCGGATACTGAACTCACCTACCGTCCGTAGGGAGTATTCCCACCCTCCCTCCCAGTATCACCGGATACTGCTCACCTACTGTCCGTAGGGAGAAATTCCTCGCCTACCGTCCGTAGGCGAGTGCCTAAACCGAAAGAGTTCGAACTCCACCTAACACCTATCTTCTTAATATAACGCACCTAAACCTAAACCTAAAGCCTACCTAACGAATCGGGCGAAACTTAATCTAAGACCTATTTTCTATATCTAACGAAATGCTCATCAGTATCCGGATACTGAACTCACCTACCGTCCGTAGGGAGTATTCCCACCCTCCCTCCCAGTATCACCGGATACTGCTCACCTACTGTCCGTAGGGAGAAATTCCTCGCCTACCGTCCGTAGGCGAGTGCCTAAACCGAAAGAGTTCGAACTCCACCTAACACCTATCTTCTTAATATAACGCACCTAAACCTAAACCTAAAGCCTACCTAACGAATCGGGCGAAACTTAATCTAAGACCTATTTTCTATATCTAACGAAATGCTCATCAGTATCCGGATACTGAACTCACCTACCGTCCGTAGGGAGTATTCCCACCCTCCCTCCCAGTATCACCGGATACTGCTCACCTACTGTCCGTAGGGAGAAATTCCTCGCCTACCGTCCGTAGGCGAGTGCCTAAACCGAAAGAGTTCGAACTCCACCTAACACCTATCTTCTTAATATAACGCACCTAAACCTAAACCTAAAGCCTACCTAACGAATCGGGCGAAACTTAATCTAAGACCTATTTTCTATATCTAACGAAATGCTCATCAGTATCCGGATACTGAACTCACCTACCGTCCGTAGGGAGTATTCCCACCCTCCCTCCCAGTATCACCGGATACTGCTCACCTACTGTCCGTAGGGAGAAATTCCTCGCCTACCGTCCGTAGGCGAGTGCCTAAACCGAAAGAGTTCGAACTCCACCTAACACCTATCTTCTTAATATAACGCACCTAAACCTAAACCTAAAGCCTACCTAACGAATCGGGCGAAACTTAATCTAAGACCTATTTTCTTTATCTAACGAAATGCTCATCAGTATCCGGATACTGAACTCACCTACCGTCCGTAGGGAGTATTCCCACCCTCCCTCCCAGTATTACCGGATACTGCTCACCTACTGTCCGTAGGGAGAAATTCCTCGCCTACCGTCCGTAGGCGAGTGCCTGAACCGAAAGAGTTCGAACTCCACCTAACACCTATCTTCTTAATATAACGTACCTAAACCTAAACCTAAAGCCTACCTAACGAATCGGGCGAAACTTAATCTAAGACCTATTTTCTATATCTAACGAAATGCTCATCAGTATCCGGATACTGAACTCACCTACCGTCCGTAGGGAGTATTCCCACCCTCCCTCCCAGTATCACCGGATACTGCTCACCTACTGTCCGTAGGGAGAAATTCCTCGCCTACCGTCCGTAGGCGAGTGCCTAAACCGAAAGAGTTCGAACTCCACCTAACACCTATCTTCTTAATATAACGCACCTAAACCTAAGCCTAAAGCCTACCTAACGAATCGGGCGAAACTTAATCTAAGACCTATTTTCTATATCTAACGAAATGCTCATCAGTATCCGGATACTGAACTCACCTACCGTCCGTAGGGAGTATTCCCACCCTCCCTCCCAGTATCACCGGATACTGCTCACCTTCTGTCCGTAGGGAGAAATTCCTCGCCTACCGTCCGTAGGCGAGTGCCTAAACCGAAAGAGTTCGAACTCCACCTAACACCTATCTTCTTAATATAACGCACCTAAACCTAAACCTAAAGCCTACCTAACGAATCGGGCGAAACTTAATCTAAGACCTATTTTCTATATCTAACGAAATGCTCATCAGTATCCGGATACTGAACTCACCTACCGTCCGTAGGGAGTATTCCCACCCTCCCTCCCAGTATCACCGGATACTGCTCACCTACTGTCCGTAGGGAGAAATTCCTCGCCTACCGTCCGTAGGCGCGTGCCTAAACCGAAAGAGTTCGAACTCCACCTAACACCTATCTTCTTAATATAACGCACCTAAACCTAAACCTAAAGCCTACCTAACGAATCGGGTGAAACTTAATCTAAGACCTATTTTCTTTATCTAACGAAATGCTCATCAGTATCCGGATACTGAACTCACCTACCGTCCGTAGGGAGTATTCCCACCCTCCCTCCCAGTATCACCGGATACTGCTCACCTACTGTCCGTAGGGAGAAATTTCTCGCCTACCGTCCGTAGGCGCGTGCCTAAACCGAAAGAGTTCGAACTCCACCTAACACCTATCTTCTTAATATAACGCACCTAAACCTAAACCTAAAGCCTACCTAACGAATCGGGTGAAACTTAATCTAAGACCTATTTTCTTTATCTAACGAAATGCTCATCAGTATCCGGATACTGAACTCACCTACCGTCCGTAGGGAGTATTCCCACCCTCCCTCCCAGTATCACCGGATACTGCTCACCTACTGTCCGTAGGGAGAAATTTCTCGCCTACCGTCCGTAGGCGCGTGCCTAAACCGAAAGAGTTCGAACTCCACCTAACACCTATCTTCTTAATATAACGCACCTAAACCTAAACCTAAAGCCTACCTAACGAATCGGGTGAAACTTAATCTAAGACCTATTTTCTTTATCTAACGAAATGCTCATCAGTATCCGGATACTGAACTCACCTACCGTCCGTAGGGAGTATTCCCACCCTCCCTCCCAGTATTACCGGATACTGCTCACCTACTGTCCGTAGGGAGAAATTCCTCGCCTACCGTCCGTAGGCGAGTGCCTGAACCGAAAGAGTTCGAACTCCACCTAACACCTATCTTCTTAATATAACGTACCTAAACCTAAACCTAAAGCCTACCTAACGAATCGGGCGAAACTTAATCTAAGACCTATTTTCTATATCTAACGAAATGCTCATCAGTATCCGGATACTGAACTCACCTACCGTCCGTAGGGAGTATTCCCACCCTCCCTCCCAGTATCACCGGATACTGCTCACCTACTGTCCGTAGGGAGAAATTCCTCGCCTACCGTCCGTAGGCGAGTGCCTAAACCGAAAGAGTTCGAACTCCACCTAACACCTATCTTCTTAATATAACGCACCTAAACCTAAACCTAAAGCCTACCTAACGAATCGGGCGAAACTTAATCTAAGACCTATTTTCTATATCTAACGAAATGCTCATCAGTATCCGGATACTGAACTCACCTACCGTCCGTAGGGAGTATTCCCACCCTCCCTCCCAGTATCACCGGATACTGCTCACCTACTGTCCGTAGGGAGAAATTCCTCGCCTACCGTCCGTAGGCGAGTGCCTAAACCGAAAGAGTTCGAACTCCACCTAACACCTATCTTCTTAATATAACGCACCTAAACCTAAGCCTAAAGCCTACCTAACGAATCGGGCGAAACTTAATCTAAGACCTATTTTCTATATCTAACGAAATGCTCATCAGTATCCGGATACTGAACTCACCTACCGTCCGTAGGGAGTATTCCCACCCTCCCTCCCAGTATCACCGGATACTGCTCACCTTCTGTCCGTAGGGAGAAATTCCTCGCCTACCGTCCGTAGGCGAGTGCCTAAACCGAAAGAGTTCGAACTCCACCTAACACCTATCTTCTTAATATAACGCACCTAAACCTAAACCTAAAGCCTACCTAACGAATCGGGCGAAACTTAATCTAAGACCTATTTTCTATATCTAACGAAATGCTCATCAGTATCCGGATACTGAACTCACCTACCGTCCGTAGGGAGTATTCCCACCCTCCCTCCCAGTATCACCGGATACTGCTCACCTACTGTCCGTAGGGAGAAATTCCTCGCCTACCGTCCGTAGGCGCGTGCCTAAACCGAAAGAGTTCGAACTCCACCTAACACCTATCTTCTTAATATAACGCACCTAAACCTAAACCTAAAGCCTACCTAACGAATCGGGCGAAACTTAATCTAAGACCTATTTTCTATATCTAACGAAATGCTCATCAGTATCCGGATACTGAACTCACCTACCGTCCGTAGGGAGTATTCCCACCCTCCCTCCCAGTATCACCGGATACTGCTCACCTTCTGTCCGTAGGGAGAAATTCCTCGCCTACCGTCCGTAGGCGAGTGCCTAAACCGAAAGAGTTCGAACTCCACCTAACACCTATCTTCTTAATATAACGCACCTAAACCTAAACCTAAAGCCTACCTAACGAATCGGGCGAAACTTAATCTAAGACCTATTTTCTATATCTAACGAAATGCTCATCAGTATCCGGATACTGAACTCACCTACCGTCCGTAGGGAGTATTCCCACCCTCCCTCCCAGTATCACCGGATACTGCTCACCTACTGTCCGTAGGGAGAAATTCCTCGCCTACCGTCCGTAGGCGCGTGCCTAAACCGAAAGAGTTCGAACTCCACCTAACACCTATCTTCTTAATATAACGCACCTAAACCTAAACCTAAAGCCTACCTAACGAATCGGGCGAAACTTAATCTAAGACCTATTTTCTTTATCTAACGAAATGCTCATCAGTATCCGGATACTGAACTCACCTACCGTCCGTAGGGAGTATTCCCACCCTCCCTCCCAGTATCACCGGATACTGCTCACCTACTGTCCGTAGGGAGAAATTCCTCGCCTACCGTCCGTAGGCGAGTGCCTAAACCGAAAGAGTTCGAACTCCACCTAACACCTATCTTCTTAATATAACGCACCTAAACCTAAACCTAAAGCCTACCTAACGAATCGGGCGAAACTTAATCTAAGACCTATTTTCTATATCTAACGAAATGTTCATCAGTATCCGGATACTGAACTCACCTACCGTCCGTAGGGAGTATTCCCACCCTCCCTCCCAGTATTACCGGATACTGCTCACCTACTGTCCGTAGGGAGAAATTCCTCGCCTACCGTCCGTAGGCGAGTGCCTGAACCGAAAGAGTTCGAACTCCACCTAACACCTATCTTCTTAATATAACGCACCTAAACCTAAACCTAAAGCCTACCTAACGAATCGGGCGAAACTTAATCTAAGACCTATTTTCTATATCTAACGAAATGCTCATCAGTATCCGGATACTGAACTCACCTACCGTCCGTAGGGAGTATTCCCACCCTCCCTCCCAGTATCACCGGATACTGCTCACCTACTGTCCGTAGGGAGAAATTCCTCGCCTACCGTCCGTAGGCGCGTGCCTAAACCGAAAGAGTTCGAACTCCACCTAACACCTATCTTCTTAATATAACGCACCTAAACCTAAACCTAAAGCCTACCTAACGAATCGGGCGAAACTTAATCTAAGACCTATTTTCTTTATCTAACGAAATGCTCATCAGTATCCGGATACTGAACTCACCTACCGTCCGTAGGGAGTATTCCCACCCTCCCTCCCAGTATTACCGGATACTGCTCACCTACTGTCCGTAGGAGAAATTCCTCGCCTACCGTCCGTAGGCGAGTGCCTGAACCGAAAGAGTTCGAACTCCACCTAACACCTATCTTCTTAATATAACGCACCTAAACCTAAACCTAAAGCCTACCTAACGAATCGGGCGAAACTTAATCTAAGACCTATTTTCTATATCTAACGAAATGCTCATCAGTATCCGGATACTGAACTCACCTACCGTCCGTAGGGAGTATTCCCACCCTCCCTCCCAGTATCACCGGATACTGCTCACCTACTGTCCGTAGGGAGAAATTCCTCGCCTACCGTCCGTAGGCGAGTGCCTAAACCGAAAGAGTTCGAACTCCACCTAACACCTATCTTCTTAATATAACGCACCTAAACCTAAACCTAAAGCCTACCTAACGAATCGGGCGAAACTTAATCTAAGACCTATTTTCTATATCTAACGAAATGCTCATCAGTATCCGGATACTGAACTCACCTACCGTCCGTAGGGAGTATTCCCACCCTCCCTCCCAGTATCACCGGATACTGCTCACCTACTGTCCGTAGGGAGAAATTCCTCGCCTACCGTCCGTAGGCGAGTGCCTAAACCGAAAGAGTTCGAACTCCACCTAACACCTATCTTCTTAATATAACGCACCTAAACCTAAACCTAAAGCCTACCTAACGAATCGGGCGAAACTTAATCTAAGACCTATTTTCTATATCTAACGAAATGCTCATCAGTATCCGGATACTGAACTCACCTACCGTCCGTAGGGAGTATTCCCACCCTCCCTCCCAGTATCACCGGATACTGCTCACCTACTGTCCGTAGGGAGAAATTCCTCGCCTACCGTCCGTAGGCGAGTGCCTAAACCGAAAGAGTTCGAACTCCACCTAACACCTATCTTCTTAATATAACGCACCTAAACCTAAACCTAAAGCCTACCTAACGAATCGGGCGAAACTTAATCTAAGACCTATTTTCTTTATCTAACGAAATGCTCATCAGTATCCGGATACTGAACTCACCTACCGTCCGTAGGGAGTATTCCCACCCTCCCTCCCAGTATCACCGGATACTGCTCACCTACTGTCCGTAGGGAGAAATTCCTCGCCTACCGTCCGTAGGCGAGTGCCTAAACCGAAAGAGTTCGAACTCCACCTAACACCTATCTTCTTAATATAACGCACCTAAACCTAAACCTAAAGCCTACCTAACGAATCGGGCGAAACTTAATCTAAGACCTATTTTCTATATCTAACGAAATGCTCATCAGTATCCGGATACTGAACTCACCTACCGTCCGTAGGGAGTATTCCCACCCTCCCTCCCAGTATTACCGGATACTGCTCACCTACTGTCCGTAGGGAGAAATTCCTCGCCTACCGTCCGTAGGCGAGTGCCTAAACCGAAAGAGTTCGAACTCCACCTAACACCTATCTTCTTAATATAACGTACCTAAACCTAAACCTAAAGCCTACCTAACGAATCGGGCGAAACTTAATCTAAGACCTATTTTCTATATCTAACGAAATGCTCATCAGTATCCGGATACTGAACTCACCTACCGTCCGTAGGGAGTATTCCCACCCTCCCTCCCAGTATCACCGGATACTGCTCACCTACTGTCCGTAGGGAGAAATTCCTCGCCTACCGTCCGTAGGCGAGTGCCTAAACCGAAAGAGTTCGAACTCCACCTAACACCTATCTTCTTAATATAACGCACCTAAACCTAAACCTAAAGCCTACCTAACGAATCGGGCGAAACTTAATCTAAGACCTATTTTCTATATCTAACGAAATGCTCATCAGTATCCGGATACTGAACTCACCTACCGTCCGTAGGGAGTATTCCCACCCTCCCTCCCAGTATCACCAGATACTGCTCACCTACTGTCCGTAGGGAGAAATTCCTCGCCTACCGTCCGTAGGCGAGTGCCTAAACCGAAAGAGTTCGAACTCCACCTAACACCTATCTTCTTAATATAACGCACCTAAACCTAAACCTAAAGCCTATCTAACGAATCGGGCGAAACTTAATCTAAGACCTATTTTCTATATCTAACGAAATGCTCATCAGTATCCGGATACTGAACTCACCTATCCGTCCGTAGGGAGTATTCCCACCCTCCCTCCCAGTATCACCGGATACTGCTCACCTACTGTCCGTAGGGAGAAATTCCTCGCCTACCGTCCGTAGGCGAGTGCCTAAACCGAAAGAGTTCGAACTCCACCTAACACCTATCTTCTTAATATAACGCACCTAAACCTAAACCTAAAGCCTACCTAACGAATCGGGCGAAACTTAATCTAAGACCTATTTTCTATATCTAACGAAATGCTCATCAGTATCCGGATACTGAACTCACCTACCGTCCGTAGGGAGTATTCCACCCTCCCTCCAGTATCACCGGATACTGCTCACCTACGTCCGTAGGGAGAAATTCCTCGCCTACCGTCCGTAGGCGAGTGCCTAAACCGAAAGAGTTCGAACTCCACCTAACACCTATCTTCTTAATATAACGCACTAAACCTAAACCTAAAGCCCTACCTAACGAATCGGGCGAAACTTAATCTAAGACCTATTTTCTATATCTAACGAAATGCTCATCAGTATCCGGATACTGAACTCACCTACCGTCCGTAGGGAGTATTCCCACCCTCCCTCCCAGTATCACCGATACTGCTCACCTACTGTCCGTAGGGAGAAATTCCTCGCCTACCGTCCGTAGGCGAGTGCCTAAACCGAAAGAGTTCGAACTCCACCTAACACCTATCTTCTTAATATAACGCACCTAAACCTAAACCTAAAGCCTACCTAACGAATCGGGCGAAACTTAATCTAAGACCTATTTTCTATATCTAACGAAATGCTCATCAGTATCCGGATACTGAACTCACCTACCGTCCGTAGGGAGTATTCCCACCCTCCCTCCAGTATCACCGATACTGCTCACCTACTGTCCGTAGGGAGAAATTCCTCGCCTACCGTCCGTAGGCGAGTGCCTAAACCGAAAGAGTTCGAACTCCACCTAACACCTATCTTCTTAATATAACGCACCTAAACCTAAACCTAAAGCCTACCTAACGAATCGGGCGAAACTTAATCTAAGACCTATTTTCTATATCTAACGAAATGCTCATCAGTATCCGGATACTGAACTCACCTACCGTCCGTAGGGAGTATTCCCACCCTCCCTCCCAGTATCACCGGATACTGCTCACCTACTGTCCGTAGGGAGAAATTCCTCGCCTACCGTCCGTAGGCGAGTGCCTAAACCGAAAGAGTTCGAACTCCACCTAACACCTATCTTCTTAATATAACGCACCTAAACCTAAACCTAAAGCCTACCTAACGAATCGGGCGAAACTTAATCTAAGACCTATTTTCTATATCTAACGAAATGCTCATCAGTATCCGGATACTGAACTCACCTACCGTCCGTAGGGAGTATTCCACCCTCCCTCCCAGTATCACCGGATACTGCTCACCTACTGTCCGTAGGGAGAAATTCCTCGCCTACCGTCCGTAGGCGAGTGCCTAAACCGAAAGAGTTCGAACTCCACCTAACACCTATCTTCTTAATATAACGCACCTAAACCTAAACCTAAAGCCTACCTAACGAATCGGGCGAAACTTAATCTAAGACCTATTTTCTATATCTAACGAAATGCTCATCAGTATCCGGATACTGAACTCACCTACCGTCCGTAGGGAGTATTCCCACCCTCCCTCCCAGTATCACCGGATACTGCTCACCTACTGTCCGTAGGGAGAAATTCCTCGCCTACCGTCCGTAGGCGAGTGCCTAAACCGAAAGAGTTCGAACTCCACCTAACACCTATCTTCTTAATATAACGCTACCTAAACCTAAACCTAAAGCCTACCTAACGAATCGGGCGAAACTTAATCTAAGACCTATTTTCTATATCTAACGAAATGCTCATCAGTATCCGGATACTGAACTCACCTACCGTCCGTAGGGAGTATTCCCACCCTCCCTCCCAGTATCACCGGATACTGCTCACCTACTGTCCGTAGGGAGAAATTCCTCGCCTACCGTCCGTAGGCGAGTGCCTAAACCGAAAGAGTTCGAACTCCACTAACACCTATCTTCTTAATATAACGCACCTAAACCTAAACCTAAAGCCTACCTAACGAATCGGGCGAAACTTAATCTAAGACCTATTTTCTATATCTAACGAAATGCTCATCAGTATCCGGATACTGAACTCACCTACCGTCCGTAGGGAGTATTCCCACCCTCCCTCCCAGTATCACCGGATACTGCTCACCTACTGTCCGTAGGGAGAAATTCCTCGCCTACCGTCCGTAGGCGAGTGCCTAAACCGAAAGAGTTCGAACTCCACCTAACACCTATCTTCTTAATATAACGCACCTAAACCTAAACCTAAAGCCTACCTAACGAATCGGGCGAAACTTAATCTAAGACCTATTTTCTATATCTAACGAAATGCTCATCAGTATCCGGATACTGAACTCACCTACCGTCCGTAGGGAGTATTCCCACCCTCCCTCCCAGTATCACCAGATACTGCTCACCTACTGTCCGTAGGGAGAAATTCCTCGCCTACCGTCCGTAGGCGAGTGCCTTAAACCGTAAGAGTTCGAACTCCACCTAACACCTATCTTCTTAATATAACGCACCTAAACCTAAACCTAAAGCCTATCTAACGAATCGGGCGAACTTAATCTAAGACCTATTTTCTATATCTAACGAAATGCTCATCAGTAATCCGGATACTGAACTCACCTATCGTCCGTAGGGAGTATTCCCACCCCTCCCTCCCAGTATCACCGGATACTGCTCACCTACTGTCCGTAGGGAGAAATTCCTCGCCTACCGTCCGTAGG